>BLBF01000003.1:26123730-26230382 GCA_015471245.1 Laticauda colubrina | reverse complement strand
AAACAATCACCCCCTTTTGAATGAGCATAATAAAAGAGCGTGTACCCGGACATTCGGGGCACACTCATCCCGAGGAACTTCGTCTCCTGTCATTTCTTTCTCCTTCGCTCCCTATCATGAGACGCCCATCTAATGCGGGATAGCAGATACCGCAGTTGTCCACTAAGACTCCAAGATCCCTCTCACAGTTACTGCTATTGAGCCTGGTTTCACCCAGTCTATATGCGTACTTTTGGTTTTTCTTGCCTAAATGTAGGACAAATGTAGGACAATTAGACACATTTCTCTAATCCAGCCCGCCCCAAATCCCTTAATCCAGCCCCCCCAAAAAACTCTCCTCTACTGCTTCTCTGCACATGTTACATCACAAATGAAGAGGAGTACAATGATGATCTTGGAGAAACTGAGTTGGACTAGAAGACCTCCAAAGTTCCTTCCAACCATATTATTATTCTATGTTTTATCAGTTTTGAAAATATAAATTAAGCCCAACAAATGAAGAAAACATTAGAAAGGCATTCAAATTAGCTTTGCCCGTGGGTGGGAGAGAGGGGAGGGAAAATGAAAACCTTCAAGAGTCTATTATGATAGTTTATAATAAAAGAGTCCTAGGATTTCTTGTGGATTTCCCTCTGCTTCCTAGCTTCCTACCTTAAAAAGCTGACAAGAAGGCATTCTCTCCGCAACAAATATGCTATCTCCAGCTTTTGCCTGCTTTGTAATAATTCTTAGATATGTTATTGTTGATTTATGTCTCTAATCATTATCTGAACAATAAATCTGGTAATACATCTGGAACCAAATCTTTTTTTTTACAGACAGCAAAACCACCAAGCCAGATTTTTCCCATAGCCACTTGCCTTTGTTAACCTCCAGTTTGCCCCAATATTTATTTATTTATAAATTTTTCTCATATCAAAATACATAATCAAGAACAAGGAACAAATACCTTGATATGCTGCCCCAACTCCACAATACTTTGGGCTAATTAATAAAAATATCCAATAGCAATCTGATGGTTAGAGGCTTACAGAAAATATTAGCTGTGGTGCTATACAGAACCTTTTCTATGTATGCAAGAGCAATAGCAATAACACTTTGACTTATATACTGCTTCATAGTGCTTGACAGTCCTCTCTAAGCAATTTACAGAGTCAGCATATTGCCCCCAACAATCTGGGTCCTCATTTTACCAACCTCAGAAAAATGGAAGCCTGAGTCAATCTTGAGCCTGGTGAGATTCGATCTGCCAAATTGCAGGCAGCTGGCAGTTAGCAGAAGTAGCCTGCAATACTGTACTTTAACCACTGCACCAAGCACTATCTTGGCTCATGAGGGATTAGCTTTCATAAAAGGAATCTGTCTGTAATCTGTGTTGCGTAAGAGAGGGAAATGGAGAACAAAGTGGATTTGAAAACATTTTCATTGCATTTGCAATTAAAATCCAGCAAAATCCAGCTTCTGGGTTGCCTTTGTCAATGGAACATATTGGGAGATGAATTAATGCAACACCAAGCTTTAGCTGCATAGGAAGAATAAGTTGTGTTCCATTAATGAGGTGGCCTGCACTTGCTTAGACAGCAACATACGCTAATAACTTACTAGTATTTAAAGCTTATTTTCTCAAATCCAGTAAGAATCTAACCCCAAAAGTCTTACAACACCGAAAGGCACCTTTTGTGTTAGAGTTAATTGGCTTTTATTGAGTCCTGTGACTTCACACATAATTCCACCAGGGATATTGTGTTGCTCAAGCATAATCAATTTAATGCTTAGAAAAATGACCTCAGCCCTAAAAGCTGCTGCCTTTAATTATGCATAAGAAGGGAATGGCAAAATGCCTGTAAGGCAAGCAGTGAAGACTGAATCACCTGCCTTTGCTGTGTCCAAAAAGTCTTTTCTAACTTTTCAAAAGGAAGACTTTCTTAGGGTAAATTCTCTTTTTCGACCAGACTGCCTTTTAGCTTGGGAGTTTTGCTTTGCTTTGAATTTTAAATGAACATTGTTTTCATGCCACATTTTTTTTGTCTAGGATTGCTGCTATTATTTTTTTCAGAAGTCTTCTTTTCCAATAAAAAGAAAGGATTAACACAAAATAGAATAAAGCTTCTGAAGAATTGCAAGATGGAGCTGGCTCTTCGTGGGCCTTTGGAAGCCAGCCCAAATTGGTCAATATGGAGTTCTTGGAGAATAGCATGAAATGGCCGGAGGAGGAATGCAGTACCCCATGAAGTTCAGGTGTGACTTTCAGCAGCTAAAGAAAAATGAAAAAGATAAGTGAAGGGCTTTCTGTATGCGGGGAGCTGGATGGCTGGATGAGATCTCCTAGGCTGTGGTAGGTTTCCATGCAGAAGTAGGCCAATTGGGTGGTTGAAATGGATGGTTGATTGAAATAGGTGAGTGAGGGGAATTGAAGCACTCCTGCAGGTATAAATGTCGGCAGATACCCAATGCTCAAATTTTGTTCATGTGACTATGAACAAAACAGCTATAACTTCAGGCACATGTCATAAGTATCATTGTTCAACACTGTAATTTCAACAAATACTGAACAAGAAGCATAAATCAAGGACCACCTATAGATAAATTGTTTTTAAAATATGATGTACAAAAGAATCAAGTTTTACCTGACAAGATTGATACTGATCTGACAGTTGATTTAAAATGACAGGCTACAAGAATGATATGGAAAAAAGATGCTACACTGGACATGTAAAAATGGCTGATGTCTTTAAAAAGTAGGGTATACAAATAACCACCTAAGGGTCATCTAGATAATTTTGCTATATTTGAATTACAAAATAAACTTTTTAAAGTTTTGAAGGATTTTGTGAGAATGGACAAAGAAAAAAAGGAACATAAATCAATTCCTAGAACATTAATTAGAAGGGACTAAAGATAAAGATAGTTAAATGTAAAAAGAAGGGATATGGTTGGTTTATTTGATCAAGGTTAAAATATATATGTTGTTTTTTCTGGTAGTTCTTAATAGACTTTTGCTGATCAGGACTGTAACAAGGAGGATTTAAGAGTTTATTTATAGATAAGAGATGAGATATGTGAAAAATAGATTATTTGTTATATTTTAATAGAAGGTGATAAGTTAGTAAAATTGTTCATATATCTGTTGAAAGAAGTCATTTCTTTATATATTTCTGTTCTTTTTCTTTATTATATTCTTATTTTTCTTTCTTTTCTGTTTTTTCTTTTCTGCACCTTTTATTTTTCTTTTAATTCTGTTCCTGATTTGTATTAGTTTTCTATCTTTGCCATAATAATTTTTCATAAAGTTACTATTAAAATAATCTAGTCATCTTTCTACAGTACTTTTCCTTCATGCTCAGACCTGGATTTTTGCTTTTGCTCTGTAATAAATGATAGCTTTGCATACCTAAGCTTGGAGTCCTTCAGTGAGAATGAAATTAATTAGAAAAAGGATGTCATTTCTGCAGGGCAAAAGATCATCAGTACAGCTCAGCTTGTCATGCTTGGCTTGCTTTCTATCAATCATTATGATCTTTTTTTCCTATTTTTTCTAAGTTTTTTAGCTTGGCACCTTTGCTCTTCTAGGAAAGAGTATTTGAAAAGATGCCTACAAGGATGGTTCTCTTTGACCTTGGCTGGGTCACATCTTTCTACTTCAGGCAAGTAACATGGGCATCTTAAACGAACATCAGATAATTCAGCTGGAATAACTAATTGTATAAATGTATCTCTTATAATTTCAATTGCAGGGTTGTAGAAAGAAGTAGAGCTGTCAGAACTTTGCATTTTTCTACAAACTAAAGCTGTAGTTTGTTCCACATATATCAGGGTGCACTTCCATATTGGACTTTTGCAGCAATCCAAAATAATCTCCAGACGAGCCATTTCTTCAACATCAACTATGTCATCATTGAGCTGAATTGAACAACTGATGGTTTCACTATGGTATATATGAAATTTTAGCAAAGCTGTCCTATAAACTATTGTAGTTGAGTGGCTGACTTTCCCTTTTTGGGGGTTCTCTTAGTTCATCTCATGTTTCTTCTCAATTAGCAGGATTTCTTGTCTTGCCCCACCCCATTCTCTTACTATTGATTCAAGACTGGTAGGATTGAGAAGATTACAGATCAGTTTCACAATACTTTTGAGTGGTTAGAAAATGGAAATTGTAATGGTAATGGAAACATTATGGTGCAAAGGTGCTCTGAATCTTCACTTAATATTGTACATCCATGTACAAAAATAAGTCATGTAAGCAGAGGGCAATTATCATTGAAGTATGATTATTGTTATCATGTAAACTAAAAGTGATAATAAATTTTAACATGAGAAAATGACATACTTTATCTCTAATTGGAGCCTGCCAATCTCTTCCAGACAGAAATGTAGCTCTATCAACATGAAGATTTCCCTAATGCCATATTTATACCACACTGACACATTATGGTCATATGATTCTTGTCCAACCCTGACTTCCTTTTGCTTCATTTTAGTAAGTTAAAATAAACCAAGTAAGTCATACACTTGACCAGAGCTGACCACAATAATGAAATAATGGAAAATGGGGCCTGCAGCTAGAAGAACTTATTATCCCTTCCTATGAAAATTGTTTGAACTGTCAGGCAATTTCTCCTTAGTTTCAGGTTCCTTTTCTCCTTGATTAGTTTCCACCCACTGCTTCTTCTCGTGTCTTCAAGTGCTTTGGAGAATAGCTTGACTCCCTCTTCTTTGTGGCAAACCCTGAGATATTGGAACACTACTATCATGTCATCCCTAGTCCTTCTTTTCATTAGACTAGACATATCCAATTCCTGCAACTTCGTATGTTCTTATATGTATATAATATCTTCATATATTCCTGTTTTTCATATGTTTTAGCCTCCTGACTCTAATCATCTTTATTACTCTTCTCTGCATTCTTTCTCAACATCTTTTTTAACTTGTGGTGACCAAAACCAGATGCAGTACTTCACATCTGGTCTCTTTAATGTTAATTTGGGCGGAAGTTTGAAGTGGAAAACTCAAAGAAAAGCTCAATCTTTTTTTCAGTGTAGGATACTAAAAACAGACAACAAAGCTGAGTTTTGGAATCAGCATCAATAAGTAAATGATTGGAAAGGAATGGAATTGTCTGGATGTTGGCTCATACGGCTTAGTTTTATGCTAAGTTGTGATTTGTTCAACTTTTGTTTAGTGTATTGTATGAATCCATGTATTTTTTAAAACCATGGTTAATGTGCAAATGGAGCCAATGTTTCTTATCTTCTTCCTGTTGACAAAGGATGCAATACACACCTAACCAAATCCATAGGCTGTTACAACCCTCCTTTATTAGCTACAGTTTAAATCTCCAGTTTGCTAATTTGACACTTCACTTTAAACCAAACTCGTACAGACCAAAGTTTGCCCTCAGTTGGTATACAAAGGGTGCCTGATCCTTGTGGAAATGAACCAAATAATCTGGAAAGAGAGAGTTCAGTTTTCAATACAATGTTGCTAGCTATGATAAACTGCAAAATGGAAATTGATTTCCATTGCTGTTGCTTCTACCAAAAGAAAAGAAATCACATGAAAGATGAATAAAGTAATATACTTTATCAGGGTTAGATATTCAAACTAAGCATCAAGTGGTTCTATCATTGAATGAACAGATATTTTGAGATAATAATCCTCTAGAATGGCCAAGCATACAATAGCTAGATCCAAAAATTGAACACACCCATTTCTCTCTTTTAGACTCAACAGATGTATTTCTGAACAAGTGTGAGACACTGAAACATGCCTCCTAGAGAAATCTTGAGAATCCACCTTCTTGGAGAATTCTCAGAAACTAATCTCCAAAACCAAATGCTCTTACTTTCAAACATTTTCCTTAGGACAATAGCAATGAGCAGCCACCACATATGCATATGTGCACAGGTACATATACATACTCAAACAGAAATAATTGCCTATTTTTTAGTACCTCAATTGGCTCAATGCATTTTCTTCTTCCTCAACAACCGCACCACAATGTTAACAAAATTTATTAACAGTGATCATTAAAGGAACACTTGATGTCTGGGAAAATATAACTCGTGTGTAAATCAGCAGAGATATCAGCATGTAGAGATAAAAAAAAGGCACACAAACATCCAGAGGCTGTGAAAAGATTGTATTATGGAAATGAAGTATTTAAAAATAGTAATAATGACAGAAGCAAAAAGTATCTTGCATTGTAAGGGATACTGTAGCTGCCACACGTGATACTCAGGCTCTAATATATAGAGAAGCAGGTTATCGATTATAAACCCTACCCCCACCCCAGAGATTCAAATTGGCGCTAAAAATGTCTGCTCAAATGTATCCCAAGTTAACTAAGAACACACAATAGCAAAGAAAACACAGGAAAATATTGTGCATAGAAAAAAGGATTAGATTTCAAAAGAGTCATGAGGATGAAAGGAACAACAGGTGGGTTCATCCAAGGGGAAGACTGGGATTCAGGAAAACAATGAACTTTCAAAGAAAGTGTCTTGTGCATACAAAAAAAGAGAGAAAGCAAACTCTAGCCACAAACATCTATGAGTTTAATTCCTACATTCTAGTAGACCTCATTGCAGGTGGGCGGAGGGTTGTATGTTTGATTCCTTTCCCTTGAATAACTTGCTTCTTTCTACTGAAAAGAACAAAAAAGAAGAACAAAAGCTCTCAGAAAACCTCTGCCTCCTTTTTCTCCTCCCTCAAGGGAGTTAGTCACTCTACTAGAAATATATATGTTTAGTCTATAGATCAAATCCAGGGTGTGTTTGTGACTTCATGGAGATCCCTAGATTACATTGCTTGAGGTGCCTGTTCCAGCAACTGACTACCAGATGGAAAATTTCTAATAATAATCATATGGCCAGCAGGGAGCTGGAAAAATGACAACAAGCTAATCAATTTTTGTATGCTTGGATGTAAGATACCTAGAATCTCAGAAAAAGTGTCCTACATATTGTCCCAAAGGTGCTTTCTCAAGAGGCAACTGGACTTTCTGGTTTTTCTTTGAAGATGTTTTGCTTCTCATCTAAGAAGCTTCTTCAACTCAGAACTGAAGAACCTTCTTGGTTGAGAAGCAAAACTTCTTCAGAGAAAAACCAGAAAGTCCAGTTGCCTCTTGAAAAAGCACCTTTGGGACAACCATGACCTGCATAATGGAGAATCTCCATAGACATTGCCCTACATACTGATGCATATTAAAAAGAGTTAATAACTTTGGGTTCTAAAGAGTAGAGATGAGTGTTGCCTAACCACTGAAAGGAAAACAATAACACTAGATGACCAGCAAAAAATTGTTGGTTTATGTTTTTTGGGGGTAGTCAAACTTTTGGATAGCCTCAGTACACAATCAGTACTGAGTAATGTATCATTTTATTCTTTTGTGATGCTTTTTCGTAATTATGAAAACTCTCTACTTTTAACAAGCTACTTAATGTGATGTAAAATTTTCTTCTGGTTTAAAAAAAAATTAACATTGGTGCACTGAGTCACTTCTAATGCCTGCAAATTGCATTACTCTTTCATCTTTCTGGAATAAAAATGTGGTCTCTAGAAAAACCAACCTATGGAAATACAGGAAGATTATAAATGAATATATTGGTTCTTACTATTAGGGCTACAAGGTGTGGTTTGCAAACATCAGGACAGCCACTTAAAAGTCAGCAAAGTGTTCATATTCTTTATTTGCTGCCATCTAATTGTCATTTGGAACTTTGCTTCTCAGATTTGTAGCCCTGCTCTCCTTGCCACTCAGAATATATTAGTATGTCATGTTATCCTTTCTCCACTTCTTTTGACATTACATAATGTGAGATAAGATGTGCTGATTTTACACATCACTTCAAACCAAACCCATACAGATCACATTACGGCTTAGTATAAGGGTCCCTATCCCATGGCCTGGCATCGGGCTGCAGCATACCAGAAACTGGGCTGCACAAACAAGCAAAGCCCCATCTGTTTGATGCATGCAACATATGCAATCGCACTCCCTCCAGTCCACAGAAAAACCTCTCTCCACAGAACTGGTGCACAAAAGGTTGGGGGCTGCTGGCTTAGTAGAATACAGTAACCAAATCATTGCTACTGAACTAAAGACATTGACTTGCATGACTGAGTGTGGACTTGGAAGTATTTTTAGCCATTCCTATTCCAAATAGCAACAGCACTTAGATTTATGTACCACTTTGTAGTGCTTTACTAAGCCCTCTCTAAGCAGTTTACAGAGTCAGCCTATTGCCATAAACAATCTGGCTTCTCATTTTATTGACCTAGGAAGGATGGAAGGCTGAGTCAACCTTAACTCAGTCAGGATCGAGCTCCTGGCAGTTGGCAGAATTAGCCTGCAATACTTCATTCTAACCACTGCACCACCACCATGGCTATGATCACTGTGCCAGTCTATCATATTTCAACTTCCCATTAAATGTGAATGAACAAGCCAAAGAAATAAATCCTTATGTGGAAGAGCTCAGCAGTGTGTCTTGGGAAATAAATCATTATGCTTCAGAAACTAAGGAAAAAAGATTAACTGTGGTCAGTTTCAGAAAATCTTTCGAGGGTGACATTGGAGAAAAACAGAAAACTTAAGTGCAAAATTTGGTGGTGTGTTTTCTTTAAAAAGCACTGTGAAGGATTGCTAGGAAAATCCACAGTACAGAAAGCCACAGAAAATAATTAAACAGATTAATCAGGAAACAAAAGCTTGGTCTGCATACATTATCCCACGCGAGCCAATGAAACGGCCTCCTGGGAAAACAAATTTCAATAATATATATTTGCTTCTAGATTTTAAAAAATGGTTTGTAGATCTTTAAAAAAATGGCCCAAGGGACAATGGATATGTATAAATTGGGATAAGGAGAAATAGCTACAGTATTGCTGCCTCAGAGGACATTGGGGGTCTGAGCCTTCTGAGTATATTACTACCTGCTTGTTGGTGGTATGGTTATAATATCTTAGATCTTTCAGACAAATACTTGCTTCCAATATGATTGCATGGTTATAACTTACACTAAGTATCTTCTCTGTCTCTCAAATGATGATCTGCTGAGGAGGAAATACATCAGGGACAGTGAAGCCAATTCCTTTTCTGTCACTATATACAAGGGTTGGTTGTTGTTGCTGTTGTTGTTAACTGATATTAGCACCAAGCTGAAGCTGATTTTATTACTACCCCCTTTTTAAATTCTCTTTAAAATTAAATCAGTATTTTTAAAAAAATATATTAAAAGCAGAGAGGAGGTGGGTATAATAGGACCAGGTAGTACCAATTGGGGACCCCATTTTGAATATCATGTCACAAAAAGGACCATGTTTATTCAAACGTTAGTCTTTAATAAATATTTAACTCTGGATTAATTTAAAAAGCATGTTCTTCCCATCATCAGCTGCATACCCAAGTTACTTGAACTGCTATTTCAATATACATATTTATTATATTTATATTAATTACATTACATTAAATATAGCAATAGCACTTAGACTTAGATATCACTTCACAGTGCTTTCCAGCCCTTTCTAAGTAGTTTACAGTGTAAGCATATTGCCCCCAACAATCTGGGTCCTCATTTTACAGACCTCAGAAGAATGGAAAATTGAGTCAATCTTGAGGTGGTCAGGATCAAATTGCTGACAGTCAGCAGAATTAGCCTACAATATTATATTCTAACCACTGCACCACCTCAGAGGTATCATGGAAAAACTAGTAATACTTTGATACACAAAAAATCATTAGAATCAATGGAGTGCAGTGGTTAAATTTGAACTAGAAATAAGGAGGTAATTCCTTCATTTTATCCCATGTCACACTGCACCAACGGATGAAAAGAGGATGTAAAATGGAGAAAAATGCTTACCATCCATTGGAAAACGCGATGCATCCGTTGTGTACTCACTGCGTACATCTTTCATACTCTCTATCCATCAAACATCCATCTACTGCTATTTCATCTGTTCAAAAGGTTTTGAGCTGCACAAAACTTTTTGAGGGGATGAACTTTCTGCCACATACAATCTACATCCGCGACATATACGGGCAACAAACGTTCTACATCCATTGTCATCCGTTACACGTCCACTGTATCCTCTCGGCAATCTCTAGGCATTAGCGCAACTCACATCCGCTCCAGCGGAAGCGGAAAGAGGGAGGAAGCGAAAGGTATGCGGAACGTCCACACAGCATTAGTAGCACGGAAATAGAAAGGATGAAAGCAGATGCAGCTCGGATATAAAGCATTAAAACGGACAAAATGTTCGCATATGGGATGTATCTCAGATATTTAGGATGTCTGGAGGATGTCTAGAGTATGTGGAAGGACACCTAGCAGAAAACCGACATTTCCTATAAAAAGGGGGAGGAAATCATCTGGATCTCATGATCAGTCCAGCAGCCGTGGTGTGCAGACCTCTTCAGATGATGCTCTTCCACATCATCCATTGATGTCCACCATGGATCATCGCACACTCCTTTTGGTAGCCTCCATCATTCAACACCAGAACCAAGCCCTCTTCAGACAGTTTCACCTTTTCTGTGGAAGGAGAGGAAGGAGACATCCAAGAGCTGTCTGGGTCCAAAGATGGATCAGGAGAAGAGTGGAGTTTGGACTCTATGACAAGCTGATGGTGGAGCTGAGTAATGAAGACCCTCGTGCATTCCAGCACTTCATGAGGATGCCACCAGCTATGTTTGACAAAGTTGTGGGGCAGCTGAGACCCAGGTTGACCAAGGCAAACACCAACTTCCATCCCAGCCTGGACCCTGGACTGAAGGTGGCACTGACTCTGCGGCATCTGGCCTCTAAAACCACATACAGAAACATGCAGGATGCCAGGAGGGTGCCACACAACACCATCAGCATTGTGGTCAGAGAAGTGGTGCAGGCCATCATCAAAGAATACCTGGAGGAGCTCCTCCAGTGTCTCACCACTGAAGAAGGCTGGAGGAAAGTTGCAGAGCAGTGGTATCAGAGGTGGAACTTTCCCCACACCGTTGGAGCCATAGATGGGAAGCACGTGGCCTGCAAAGCTCCAGCCAACTCAGGGTCCAATTATTACAACTACAAGGGCTTCTTCAGCATCATCCTCTTTGCCATGGTTGATGCTGACTACAACTTCATGTACATCGATGCTTCAGGCAACGTGTCAGCTTCAGATAGCCAGGTATACAACGCCAATGACCTCAAGGATGGGCTGGAACGCAACCTCATCATGGGTTTTCCAGATCCAGACCCCCTACCCAATGACACGCAAGATGTGCCCTACTTCATCGTGGGTGATGACTCCTTCTCCCTCAGAACCTACCTCATGAAGCCCTACAGTTCCAGATACCTCAACCATGAAGAGAGGATCTTCAACTACAGACTGTCTGGGGCAAGACGGGTGGTGGAGAATGCCTTTGGCATCCTGGCCAACAGGTTCTAGGTACTTCTCACCACCATGCAGCATCACCCAGGGACTGTGAGGAGCATCGTGGAAGCTATCCCACAACTATCCTTAACCATCCCACACCTATCCTTAGCCATCCCACAGCAATCATTACCCATCCCACAGCTATCCTTACCAATCCCACAGCTATCCTTACCCGTCCCACAGCTATCCATCCCACAGCTATCCTTACCCATCCCACAGCTACCCATCCCACAGCTATCCTTACCAATCCCACAAGCATGCAAAGGCTTAACCCTTTTTTCAAAGTTTTCCCCAACACTTTATTAAGTAAAAAAAAATGAACCAAGTGTGTGAAGCAAAGATAACTTTTATTAATAACAAACTGTATGACTTTATTAAAAAGCAAAATGACCCAAGTAAAGTGTCTTAAGCAAAGATAAAGTGAACAGGTAACAACTCAGTCTCTGGCACTATTCTCAGTCACTCTGAGGTGTGCCCATGGTCTCAGATGTAAAGGGGCCAGGGACTGTGGAGGTGGCTGTTGATGGAGTGCTGGTCTGAGGCACCATTGGGGTGCCTGGCCCCGAGAGTACAACAGGAGATGGTGTGTGCAGGAAGCTCTCAGAGAGCTGACTCAGTCCCCTGAGGTTGAGAGGCCCTTCATCAAGTACCTGGGATGTGAGGCCCAAGACTGATGACAGATGTTCTGACGAAGGGCTTGGCTGTGGGGTGGAGAAAGGAGGAGTGTAGTGGGGCTTTCTGGTCTGCAGCTGGGTCAGGTGAGGCATCTGTGGTTTCTGTGGCATCTGAGGAACCTGGGTGTGGACTGGGAAGGGCTGCCTCTGCTGTGGGAAGTCCTGGTAGTGGTAGGCTTGGTAGGTGAGGGGCTGTTGAAATCCGTGGAAGGGCTGTGACATCGCCTGGGGTGGAGGAGCAGACCTTGAGTGGGTAGGAGAAGGTTCAGCTGGGCCTGGAGGGTGGTGCAGAAGAGCTGTGATCCACTCCTTCATCACCTAGTACTGGGCCTCGGGCATTTCCATGAGGGTCTGGCTCACGTAGGTGATGAAGGGCTTGCGGTTTGAGGATGGTATGTCAAAGTGGACCAGCTGGGAGAGAAGATCTGTGCTGGCTTTGATTGTGTCCCTGATCTCCAAGAGGACAGTGTGGCTCTGTCCCTCCAGTCTGCCTCTCTGCCTGCTTTCTGTGGAGGTGGAGCTGGGGGTGGGAGTAGGTTAGTCTCTGGTGGCTGCTTCTTCTCGTGCCATTTGAGACAGGGGATCCTCCATGTCCTCCGGCACGGGGAGTGCAGCTGTCAGGGGGGTCTCTGTTGTGGGGCCCTCCAAAGACTCCTGCCTGGACATGGTAGCTGTCTCCTGGCTGGAAGAGGAGTGGCTCTCTGTGGGCTCTCTGAGGTAGAGGAGATCTCACCCTCCAGGAAGCTGCACCTGGCCATGACATAGGTCTCCCGGTCAGTGAGCTTGACAGCGGCCTGCCCGGATTTCTTCAGGTGTAGCTTGCCATACCAGGTGTGCATGTGCTTCCACCATCCAAGGAGTACATCTGAAGTGTAGCCCAGGATCTCCGCCTTCTCTCTCCAAGCTGCCTGCTTTCTCTTGGTGTCATGATAGAGCCTGTGGCCCTTCCTCCACAGGTTCTCGTTCTCCCTCAGCCATTCCAGCATCACCTCCTCATGATCTTCGGAAATGGAGTACTGTTTCCTCTCTCCCTTCTCCTTTCCTTGCCTCTTCCTCCCTCTGGCAGGGGCTTCAGGGCCTTCAGCAGCAGGGCTTTGAGGGCCTTGGGGCTGGTCCATCACAGCAGCAGCACCAGCAGCAGGAGAAGCACCAGCAGCAGCAGGAGAAGGACCAGCAGCAGCAGGAGAAGCACCAGCAGCACCAACAGCACCAGCAGCAGCAGCAGAAGCAGCAGCAGCAGCAGCAGTAGGAGAAGTACCAGGAGCACCAGCAGGAAATCACCAGCAGCAGCACCAGCAGGAGAAGCACCAGCAGCGGCAACACCAGGAGCACCAGGCAGCAGCAGAAGCACCAGCAGCTTCAGAGTCAGCACCAGGGGGTGGGATGGTGGTTCTGCCCTTCTTGCCAGGGCTGGCAGGAGTAGGCGCAGGCTTCCTCTATTTCCCCATGGTGTTCTCTCAAGATGTGTCTGGCAGCAGGTTTTCCCTCTGAATGGTGACTGCTTGAGAGCTGCATCCTTTTATATCTGCAGAGCTTACGCAATTTATCCTCCCCGCATGCACAGTGAACACTTTGCATCTGCTAGGCATCCGCTATGCATCCTTTAGGCGTCCGTGATGCATCCGCGTCATCCACTACGCATCCACTCCTTCCGCTATGCATCTGCTTCGCTATTCTCCCACGGAAGCCCTGTGGATGTGTCATCCGCTTCCATCCACTACAAACATCCGCTTTACATCCCCGCTACATCCTCCCCATGTCCGTTCCTTTCCGTTCTTTTCCGTTCTGTTTTTGCAAATTTGGGGCACTTTTGAGAGAGGATAACAACGGATGGAGCCACCCCTGAAATTTTGCTCGTCCGCTGTCCTTTTTGCATACGTTTTGCATCCGTCGGCCAGTGTGACCTAGCCTTAAGTAGGAAAGTCAGCTGGGTGCCTTTGGGTTACTCACACTCTCTCAGTACAACCCACCTCACAGAATTGTTATTGTGGGGGAAATGGGAAGTTGCATACTATCTTGACTGGACCAAAATTAAAGATAGGATAAAAATCTAAAAACTAAATTGATGTCCAGGAACATCTTTCTTCCAACTTCCCAAAAATTTAAGATGAATTTATGGGACCTACTTCAAGTTATGTGTAAGTTAGCCTGGACTACCAGTAGAAAGTAGATATTTCATATGATAACTAAGGACAATTTAAGATGAATTTATGGGACCTACTTCAAGTTATGTGTAAGTTAGCCTGGACTCCCAGTAGAAAGTAGATACTTCATATGATAACTAAGGACCTATTGTTTATATTTTGACATTAGAGGGACATTTTGAACTCCCTTTAATATATTGTTTCATGTTGGCTTTATTAATGTGTACAGACACTAAGGTTTATAAAATAATTAGGATTACATTGAACATAATCCTTGTAAAAGGATGTATGGTTAATTGCTGTCATGAAATACACAATGGAGTTTGAGGGTTTCACATTTGTGTCTGTCCTTTTCTATTCAGGGTTACTAACGCCTTTTCTTAAAAAATAGATGTAAATTTAAAATCTGTGGAAACTTATTCTTTCATTATGTTTTGCAGCATTTTGGATTTGAAGGGGGAAAGATTATTTGAAGAATACTAAGAGAGAGCAGAAAAAGAGACTACCAAGAGGAGAAACCTTTTATTGCTTAATGAATAGATCCATGAGCTTCATTAACCTGCAAAACCTTGTCTCTCTGTGTATGTATTGATGCAGTGGCTTTATTACCTCATTAATTAAAACATTTCCAACAAGATGCATTAATTTAATGAGACTGTGCTCTTGGTTTAAATGACAGTGCTAATTAACCCTCTAATTGAGACATTTCTCACTCAGTGAAAAGAGAAAGAGACCTCACACAGCTATCTTGGCATTACTAAGTTGAAGTTTGCAAGAGAAGGTAAAGCAATGAATGAATCACAATAATTACTGGAATTATTTTAAATGCTATTTTAAATGCAGTATCTATTTATAGATACTGCTCTGCCCCACCATATATTTATTTCTACTGAGCCGTATGCTTTCTATTAACTTAAAATGTAATATTATTCTATGTTTAGTGAGAGCAGTGGTATATACAATTCAATTTTTGAGCATCAGCAATAAGCAATGTTCGAAAAGAGGAGAACAATGTCAGATTTTTAATTGCAACCACAGCTATAAAGCAATATTTCAAAAATCCAATTTCATGGTGACATATGCAACTATGAATCTTTTTTACAGGTAGTCCTTGACTTATAACCACAATGGAGCCCAAATTTTCTGTTATTAAGTGAGACATTTTTAAGACTTCATAGCTTGCATCTATACTATACTTTAATATTTATAAATATTAATTCTTCAAACCAAGACCAAATCATAACTAGGATGACTTACTGAAAGGACTTTTACCAATTAGAATTATTGGTATAACTGAATAATATATTAGATTCAAGATATCTAATCATTTTGGTCTTATATAGAGGAAGACAGATTCTGGCTGAACATTACAGAAAATATTTGAAAATGAAGAGAACTTCACCAATAAAACTATGTCTAAAAGGAGACAATATCCCACTAGATATAATCAATGGGATTCTTTAAATTTCCTATACTCAGAAGAGGAATGAACTTTCAAATCTTCCAAATATGATTCCTGGAAGATACTTGGTTGGTCCAAACAGCAAAAGCACATAGACTTATAAACCACTTCACAGTGATTCACAAGGCCATGTCACACTGCCCAACGGATGCAAAAAGGACACAACGGATGAGCAAAATGTTCCATCCGTTGTTATCCGCTCTCAAAAGGGGCAAAAATTTGCATAAGCAGAGCAGATAACACGGAAAGGAACGGACGTGGGGAGGACGCAGAGAGGATGTATAGAGGATGCAGAGCGGATGTATAGAGGATGCTAAGAGGATGCAGAGCGGATGCAGAGCGGATGCAGAGCGGATGCAGAGCGGATGCAGAGCAGATGAGCTGCATCCGCTTTCATCCTTTCTCCATCCATGCTACTAACGCTGCGTGTCCGTTCTGCTTCCTCCCTGCGTCCGTTTACCACTGGAACGGATTTGAGTTGTGCGGATGCACAGCGGATGCACAGCGGATATAGCAGATGAGTAATGGATGCAGAACGGATGTCCCCCGTATGCCTAGAGGATGCAGAACGGATGCATTGGATACATTTTCCGCTCAAATGTTTTGGGCAGCTCAAAACTTTCTGAGCGGATGAAACATCAATAAACAGATGCTGGACGGATAGAGAGGAAGCAAAACAGAGGCAGTGAGTACATCGCGTTAACCAACGGATGGCAAGCTTTTTTGTCCATTTTACATCCTCTTTGCATCCGTTGGTGCAGTGTGACATGGGCTTAAGCAGTTTACGAAGTCAGCATATTGCCCCCAACAATCTGGGTCCTCATTTTAGTGATCTCAGAAGAATAAATAGTTTTCTTGGCAATAATACACCATTAATTTGCTACTGCTTTCTTCAGATTTTTTTTAACTTTCCCATCTAGTTCACAACTATAGGATTTCTTAGTGGTTTCCTATTGGAATACTATATTATCCCAATCCAAACCTGATTAGCTTTTCTTTAAGTTCTGCCAATGTGTCAAGTTTCAGTTCTACAGTTCAATAAATGATTCAACAGTTCTTTGCAATGTAATCTTTTTTTAGATTTTCTTACCTTGCCTGTGTTGTTTTATCAAATAAATAATGCAGGGAGAAAACATAACTAATACTCCTTCCTCCGCCTATTTTCCCCACAACAAGCCTGTGAGGTGTTTTGGGCTAAGAGAGAGAAGGGGGGACTGGCCCATGGGTAGCCTGCTAGCTTTAATGCCCACCGTGGGAGTAGAGCTCAGAGTCTCCTGGTTTCTAACTTGATGATTTAACCACTGCACCAAACTGGTTCTTCTGTACTCATCTACTTAATTCCCACAAAAATAAGTCAAATTATTTTTTAAAAGGGATGAGACAAAGACCTATTCAGAAGCCTTAAAGACCTGAGGAGTTAAAAAACTTCCAGATAAATCCCAAATGTACATCAAATCATATAAACACATGGAAATTTATTATTTGCCCATTGGCCAACTTTGAAATTTCTATAGAGAAAAAACTGCCACTGCCAGAAAATCAAAGTATCTTAAAGTGAAGGCTAGGTCACACTGGCCGACGGATGCAAAACGTGTGCAAAAAGAACACAGCGGATGAGCAAAATTTCGGGGTGGCTCCAACCGTTGTTATCCACTCTCAAATGTGGCAAAAATTTGCATAAACAGAACGGAAAAGAACGGAAAGGAATGGACGGGGGTAGTACGTAGTGAGGATGGTAAGTGGATGTTCGTAGGAAGCCTAGTGGATGGAAGCGGATGGAAGCAGATGACACATCCGCACGGTTTCCAGGGAGAATAGTGAAGCGGACATGTAGCGGAAGGAGCGCATGCATACTGGATGACACAGATGCATCACGGACGCCTATAGGATGCATAGCGGATGCATAGCGGATGCAAAGCATTCACTGCGCATGTGGGGAGGATAAATTGTGTCAGCTCCATGGATATAAAAGGATGCAGCTCACAAGCAGTCACCATTCAGAGGAAAGACCTGATGCCAGAGACATCTTGAAAGAACACCACGATTCGTCAGTCAGGGAATAAGAGGAAGCCTGTGCCTACTCCTGCCAGCCCTGGCAAGAAGGACAGAACCACCATCCGACCCCCTGGTGCTGACTCTGAAGCTGCTGGTGCTTCTGCTGCTACTGCTGCTGCTGCTGGTGGTGGTGCTTCTCCTGCTGCTGGTTGTGCTTCTCCTGCTGCTACTGGTGCTACTGCTGGTGCTGCTGCTACTGCTACTGCTACTGCTGTGGTGGGCCAGCCCCAAGACCCTCAAAGCCCTGCTGCTGAAGGCCCTGAAGCCCCTGCCAGAGGGACGAAGAGGCAAGGGAAAGAGAAGGGAGAGAGGAAACAGCACTCCATTTCCAAGGACCATGAGGAGGAGGTGCTGGAATGGCTGAGGGAGAATGAGTACTTGTGGAGAAAGGGCCACAGACTCTATCGCGACACCAAGAGAAAGCAGGCAGCATGGAGAGACAAGGCAGAGAGCCTGGGCTACACTGCAGATGTACTCCTGGGATGGTGGAAGCACATGCACACCTGGTATGGCAAGCTACACCTCAAAAAATCTGGGCAGGCCGCTGTCAAGCTCACTGACCGGGAGACATATGTCATGGCCAGGTGCAGCTTCCTGGAGGGTAAAATCCACCACCAAGGAGCAGCCTCTCTGTCAACTCTCTCCCTTAGACAGCCCACAGACAGCCACTCCTCTTCCAGCCAGGAGACAGGACCATGTCCAGGCAGGTGTCTTTGGAGGGCCCCACGGCAGAGACCCCCTTGACAGCTGCACTCCCCATGCCAGAGGATGTAGAGGATTCCCTATCTGAAATGGAGCAAGAAGAAGAAGCAGCCAGAGACCAACCCACCCCCACCCCCAGCTCCACCTCCACAGAAAGCAGGCAGAGAGGCAGACTGGAGGGCCAGAGCCACACTGTCCTCTTGGAGATCAGGGACACAATCAAAACCAGCACAGATCTTCTCTCTCAGCTGGTCCACAGCGACATACCATCATCGAACCACAAGCCCTTCATCACCTACGTGAGCCAGACCCTCATGGGCATGCCCGAGGCCCAGTACGTGGTGATGAAGGAGAAGATAACAGCACTGCTGCACCACCCTCCAGGCCCAGCTGAACCTGCTCCGACCCACTCGAGGTCTGCTCCTCCACCCCAGGGGATGTCACAGCCCTTCCATGGCTTTCAACAGCCCATCACCGACCAAGGCTACGAGTACCAGGACTTCCCACAGCAGAGGCAGCCCTTCCCAGTCCAGGCCCAGGTACATCACACGACACAGACGCCTCACCTCACCCAGCTGCAAACCAGACAGCCCCACTACACTCCTCCTTCCTCCACACCACAACCAAGCCCCTCAACAGAAAATTGTTCATCAATATTGTGCCTGACATCCCAGGTCCTTGAGGAAGGGCCTCTCAACCTCACGGAACTGAGTCAGCTCTCTGAGAGCTTCCTGAACACACCATCCCTTGTTGTACTCTCGGGGCCAAGCACCCCAATGGCACCTCAGACCAGCACTCCAGCCATAGCCAAAGCCACCTCCATAGTCCCTGGCCGCTCAACAGCTGAGACCATTAACATGCCTCAGAGTGACTGAGAATAGTGCCAGAGACTGAGTTGTTACCTGTTCACTTTATCTTTGCTTAAGATACTTTACTTGGTTCATTTTGCTTTTTTAATAAAGTCATACAGTTTACTTGAGACAGTTATTAAAGGCCCTGTCACACTGCCCAACGGATGCAAAACAGACACAACGGACGAGCAAAATGTTCCATCCGTTGTTATCCGCTCTCAAAAGGGGCCAAAATTTGCATAACCAGAGCGGATAACACGGAAAGGAACGGACGCAGAGCGGATGGAAAGCGGATGCGGAACGGAAGCCCAGTGGATGGAAGCAGATGAGAGCGGATGGAACATCCGCTAGGCTTCCGGGGGGCCTCAGCAAAGCGGACGTGGAACGGATGAAACGGATGCACAGCAGATGCACAGCAGATGAAGCGGATGCAGAGCGGAAGACTAGCGGATGCACAGCGGAAGCCTAACGGATGCCTAGCGTTAATTACGCATGCGGGGAGGATGCATTGCATAAGCCCCGCGGATATAAGGGAAGCAGCTCGGAAGCAGGTCACCATTCAGAGGAAAGACCTGCTGCCGGACGGATTGACAGCCTTGCCTGCCCTGCCTGCATGCCTGCCTGCAAGCCTTGCTGCCAGCTTCCTACCAGCCTGCCTCCAAGCCTGCTCCCAGCCTCCTGGCCAGCTTCCCTGCCAGCCTCCCTGCAAGCCTTGCTGCCAGCCTCTCTGCCAGCCTTGCTGCCTGCCTGCCTGCCAGCCTTGCTGCCAGCCAGTCTGCCTGCCAGCCTTGGTGCCTGCCTTCCTGCCAGCCTTGGTTCATGCCTGCATGCCAGCCTTGGTGCCTGCCTCCCTGCCAGCCTGCCTGCCAGCCTTGGTGCCTGCCTGCCTGCCACCTTCCTGCCAGCCTTGGTGCCTGCCTCCCTGCCAGCCTTCCTGCCAGCCTTGGTTCCTGCCAGCCTCCCTGCCAGCCAGCAACCCCACAACCATGGGGAAGAACAGAAAGCCTCAGCCATCTTCTGCCAGCCCTTACAAGAGGGACAGGGCTACCATCCCACCCCCTGGCCCTCACTCTGGTTCTGCTGGGGCTTCTGCAGCACGGGCTCGCTCTTCTGGGGCTGGGGCTTCTGCTGCTTCTGCTTCTGGAGGAGCTGATGATGCGGGGGATCAGACAAGTACTCCAGCACCAGCCACCTCCACAGCACCTGGACCCTTCACCGCTGAGACTGAGTGACCAAGAGGAGTGCCAGAGACTCATTTTTGTTTTATAGCTTGTTGTTAACAAAGTCTATTTTTGATTCACACATTTGCTTCATTTCTTTTTTTTAATAAAGTCTTGCTGGAAACTTTTAGAAATGGTTTAAGCCTTTGCATGCTTGTGGGATGGGTTAAGTTAGCAGTGGGATGGGTTAAGATAGCATTGGGATGGGTTGAGATGGCAGTGGGATGGGCAGGGATACCTTTGGGATGGGTAATAGCTGTGGGATGGGCAGGGATATCTTTGGGATGGATAATAGCTGTGGGATAGATAAACCTCCAGTGCAAGCATAGTGGGACTGTATGGTCCACCCTCCCAGGTGCCACACCTATGGCCCTTTATTATCAATAACAATGTAATCAATCATCCACACATGTCAACATAAACACAACTCTTTATTAAATGCCCTGTTCATTGTAGGCCCACCCAACATACATGGTCCAATCTCATCAATGTGATGAGACAGGCTGAAGGAAGCATCCATTAAGCATCTATCATCCTGTCTTGCCACTCCACCGCTCCAGCTGGGGAGTTGCACCAGTCTCTCAGGAGGTTGCGCTGCTTCTTCCCTTCATGTGAAGTTCTGTTGGGGCCTTGCACATCGTCAGTGTTTATCAGGTTTCGCCCTTGCCTCCATTCCCCAGGCTCCATGTCCCCATTGCCTTGTTGGAGGTCCACGAGCCTGTTCTGCAAGACTGGGTAGCGGATGCGCATGAGATTTTGCAGGGTGCAGCAATCTTTCACGATGTTCCTCATGGTCTCTGGGCGATGCTGCATGGTGGTGAGAAGTTCCTGGAACCTGTTGGCCAGGATGCCAAAGGCGTTCACCACCCGCCTTGCCCTGACAGCCTGTAGTTGAAGATCCTCTCTTCACGGGTGAGGCATTTGGAGGTGTAGGGCTTCATGAGGTAGGTTCTGAGGGAGAAGGCATCATTACCCACGATGAAATAGGGCACATCTTGCGTGTCATTGGGTAGGGGTCTGGATCTAGAAAACCCATGATGAGGTTGCATTCCAGCCCATCCTTGAGGTCACTGGCGTTGTATACCTGGCTATCTGAAGCTGACCCGTTGCCTGAAGCATCAATGTACATGAACTTGCAGTCAGCATCAACCATGGCAAAGAGGATGATACTGAAGAAGCCCTTGTAGTTGTGATAAGAGGACCCTGAGTTGGCTGGAGCTTTGCAGGCCACGTGCTTCCCATCTATGGCTCCAATGGTGTGGGGAAAATTCCACCTCTGATTCCACTGCTCTGCAACTTTCCTCCAGCCTTCTTCAGTGGTGGGGCACTGGAGGAGCTCCTCCACATATTCTTCGATGATGGCCTGCACCACTTCTCTGACCACTTTGCTGATGGTGTTGTGTGGTACCCTCCAGGCATACTGCATCTTTCTGTATGTGGTTCCAGAGGCCAGGTGGTGCAGAGTCAGTGCCACCTTCAGTCCAGGGTCCAGGCTGGGATGGAAGTTGGTGCTTGGCTTGGTCAACCTGGGTCTCAGATGCTCTACAACTTCATCAAACATGGCTGGTGGCATCCTCATGAAGTGCTGGAATGCACAAGTGTCTTCATTCCTCAGCTCCACCATCAGCTTGTCATAGAGTCCAAACTCCACTCTTCTCCCGATCCATTGTCGGACCCACACAGCTCTTGGACGTCTCCTTCTTCTCCTTGCGTAGAAAAGGTGAAACTGTCTGAAGAGGGCTTGGTTCTCGTGTTGAATGATGTCAGCTACCATAAGGAGTGTGTGATGATCCATGGTGGAGATCAATGGATGATGTAGAAGAGCAAGACCAAGGGTGAAGAGGTCTGTACACCACGGCTGCTGGACTCATACTGTGTTCCTGGTGATTTCCTCCCCCTTTTTATGGGAAATATCGGTTTTCCGCTAGGTGTCCTTCCACATACTCTAGACATACTCCAGACATCCTAAATATCCAAGATACGTCCCATATACAAATGTTTTGTCCGTTTTAATGCTTTATATCCGAGATGCATCCCCTTACATCCTTTCTATTTCCATGCTACTAATGCTGTGTGGACGTTCCGTGTACCTTTCACTTCCTCCCTCTTTCCATTTTCAGCTGGAGCAGATGTGAGTTGCGAGGATGCCCAGAGGATGCCGAGAGGATACAGCGGATGTGTAACGTATGACAATGGACGTAGAACGTTTGTTGCCCGTATGTGTCGCGAATGTACATCGTACACAGCGGAAAGTTCATCCACTCAAAAAGTTTTATGCAGCTCAAAACCTTTTGAGCGGATGAAATAGCAGTAGACGGATGTTTGATAGATAGAGAGTATGAAACACGTACGCAGTGAGTACACAACGATGCATCATGTTTTCCAAAGGATGGCAAGCTTTTTTTTCCATTTTACATCCTCTTTGCATCCGTTGGTGCAGTGGGACATGGGCTTGAACTATGTTAAAACTAATTGAAAATATAACCAAGAGAGTGTGATATTTTTTTTCATTATCTATGCTATCTATATAAAATGCAAGAATCAGGATTGTATTTCTCTTAAAACTTGAGATTACATAAAATACTTTTCTAATCTATAAAAATAGCTGGTGGAGATCGAAAGCAAAAAAATTAGCACAGCTTTTTAAAACCTGGGGGCCTTTCATTAATTTTTACTGTTATGACCACAGTGAGAAGTCTCTTAAGGATTTAGTTTAACCTTTTTTTATTTTACATCAATCCATCTAGCCAATAGATGAGAGCTTGAACTAATTTTGCTAACAGCTAGGAATTTAGAGTAATAAATGTGCATTCAGTTAAAGAAAGCACCAGTATCAAATTACGACTCAGGTCAGCCATGAAATTGAAGTTGTATTTATTTTGGATCATTCTGTGCTAACAAAGTCTCTTTTTCTTCATGGCTGGATCTGAATTTCTAAATTATATCTGAGATTAGAGAAGTCCTAGTACGTGTTGTGTCACTAACAAAATAGACATAGGCAGAGCAAGCCTCAGGAAATAATAATCATGTATCAACTCAAGAGGAAAGCAGTGGTTTCCTTGTTATGAATAAAACATTTTTAATATCACTTTCATTTCTCAAGTTCTGAAACCCAGCAATATCTCATAATCTTTAATCAGGCTATTTCTATTTGGCATTAGTATCCTTGCCTGGCACATGACTAGGGGACAGCCAAAGACAAGGTGTAAATAACAGGGTTTTAGAGAGCAAAAAATATTGGAGTGCAGAGCACAATCAGAGGTTCCCTGCTGGGTATTCCCTGTCATACTTTCAGATTCGGGTCATTATATGCAGGGAACCTAATCCTGTCCAATCAAACACAATAAGACTTTTTCCAACGAGAAGCCTGTCTAATATGCAACAGGCTATCACAGGAAAAACAAACAAACTATTCTGTATCACAAGACTTTTTAGACTGCAGTCTGTGGCAATATGCACAATTTTATGTTTCTATCAACCATATATTTGTCTCTGTGTGTGTGTGTGTGTGTGTTGGAACTCTCTCTTTCTCTCTCTCTCTCTCTCTCTCTCACACACACACACACACACACACACAGACACACACACACACACACACAGACACACACAGAGTGATAAAAGATAGATTGTAAATTAGATCAGAGTGAAAACTAGGTGCAGACGCAAGGTGCATTTACGCTAACATGTCAGAATAAAGGTCAAGAAAAGGGACTATTAGAAGAAAATATTGATCTGTTCCAAAATGTTTTTGAAAGAAAAAAAAAAAACCAAGACAGTTACTTGAAACTGAGATGTTTATTTATAGGCAAGACACAAGCAAAGTGCCAACTTGTAGCTGTTGAAGGTGGCCATAAATTATGGTTGGAGGGGTGGGGGGGTTCTTTTACAGAAGAAGTTAGTCTATGGTTTCTAGAAGGCTAGAGAACTCAGCTTATCTTTTATGGATTCTTGGAAAAGTGCACTAGGTCTGGTGGAGTGAAAATACGACTTGGTGTCCTGCAGGGTTTATGACCTTTATCTTTTGTGAGTCAGGGTGATGATCTTTTGAGTGATGGGCTTTTGTGAGGAAATCTGTTATCAGAAGGAGAAACTTTTAATAACTTGAGGGAATTTTCTTATTTGGTTAAGTTGATGCCTTTCACCAATTTCATTTATGTTAAAATTGCATGGTCAGTTTCAGCCAAGCTTTCAATTGACTTAAGTAATATTTTGTCTTATTGTCTGGAGTTCATTGGAAGGTCAGGTAGGAAACAGAGGAAAGGCGAGATTGGGAGGGGGGTAGACTTTGACCTCCTTCCCACAGGACCTTCATAAAAAGCATTTTCTATAAACTTTTAGTTCTGATAAATAAGCAGCAGTGATTCACAAAGAATGATGAAGGAGAGGGAAGTTACAAATGTGGGTCTTTTTCCTAATTTGCACAGGGTTACACTCCTGGATTTTATTAATGAGGGATTGTACAATGGTAAAATATTATTCTAACAAATCTAGTAATTGTCCATGCTCACAATTGCAATAAAACTGTCACCTTGTTTTTAACATGACATTATCATCTTAAATGATAATTATAATTATAATGGCATTATCACTCACTGTCAATCTTGAGAACCAAGAAGAAACAGATGTAAATGATGAGTGTAACATTCAAAGTCATCATTGTGAATATTTCCAACTTGGTCTTTAAGCAGAAATATGTCTAAAAACTTCTTTAAAACAATGGTTTATGGTTAGGTTGTTGGACTAGGAACAGGGAAGCCTCACTAGGGGATGGCGAGCTAGTCACTCCTTCTCATCCCAAGGAAGAAGGCAATGGTAGACCCCTTCTCAAACTATTGCCCCAGATTAAACCATCACCACAAAATGTTACAAAATGAGGAGTCTGCATGGTCCTTAAAGGCCCGGTCCCACTGGCCGACGGACGCAAAACGTATGCATAAAGGACACAACGGACAAGTAAAATTTTGGGGGTGGCTCCATCCGTTGTCATCCACTCCAAAAAGTGATGAAAATTTGCATAAACAGAACAGAAAAGAACGGAAAAGAACGGACATGAGTAGTATGTAGCAGAGATGTTAAACGGATGTTCATAGGAAGCCTAGCGGATGAAAGCAGATGGAAGCGGATGGAAGTGGATGACACCTCCAAAGGGGTTCCGGGGGAGAATTTCGAAGTGGACGCATAGTGGAAGGGGCAGATGCATAGCGGATGAAGCGGATGCATCACGGATGCCTATAGGAAACAAAGGTGATGCCGCACAGATGTATATCGGATGCAAAGCGTTCACTGCGCATATGGGGAGTATGAATTGCATCAGCTCCGCGGACATAAAAGGATGCAGCACACATGCAGTCAGCATACAGGGGAAAGACGTGCTGCCACATACATCTTGCAGGAACACCATGGTTCGTCAGTCAGGCAAGAAGAGGAATCCCATGCCTACTCATTCAAGCCCTGGCAAGGTGAAGAAGGCCAGAACCAGCATCCCACCCCCTGGCACTGACTCTGAAGCTGCTGCTGCTGCTGCTGCTGCTGCTGTGGTGGACCAGCCCCAAGGCCCTCAAAGCCCTGCTGCTGAAGGCCCTGCTGCTCAAGCCCCTGAAGGCCCTGCTGAAGCCCCTGCCAGAGGGAGGAAGAGGCAAGGGAAGGAGAAGGGAGAGATGAAACAGTACACTGTTTCCGAGGAGCATGAGGATGAGGTGCTAGAATGGCTGAGGGAGAACGAGTACCTCTGGAGAAAGGGCCACAGACTCTATCACGACACCAAGAAGAAGCAGGCAGCTTGGAGAGACAAGTCAGAGAGCCTGGGGTACACTGCAGATGTACTCCTGAGATGGTGGAAGCACATGCACACCTGGTATGGCAAGCTACACCTCAAAAAATCTGAACAGGCCACTGTCAAGCTCACTGACCGGGAGATGTATGTCATGGCCAAGTGCAGTTTCCTGGAGGTGAGATCATCCACCGAGGAGCAGCCCCTCTGAGACCCCTCTCCTTCAGACAGCCCACAGACAGCCAGTCGTCTTCCAGCCAGGAGCCAGCTACCCTGTGCAGGCAGGTGTCTTCAGAGGGCCCCACGGCAGAGACCCCCCCAACAGCTGCACTCCCCATGCTGGCAGACTTGGAGGATCCCATGGAGGATGATGCCCTGCTGTCACAAATGGAGGAAGAAGCAGCAGCCACCAGAGACCAATCCACCTCCACCCCAGCTCCAGAGGACGCAGGCAGAGAGGCAAAGTGGAGGGCCAGGACCACATTGTGCTGTTGGAAATCAGGGACACAATGAAGACCAGCACAAAACTTCTCTCTCAGCTAGTCCACTGCAACATACCATCCTCGGACCGGAAGCCCTTCATCACCTACGTGAGCCAGACCCTGCGGGACCTGCCGAGGCCTAGTACCAGGTGAAGAAGCAGAAAATCACAGCACTTCTTCACAACCCTCAAGGCCCAGCTGAAGCTGCTCTTACCCAGTCCAGGTCTGCTCCTCCACCCCAGGTGATGTCACAACCCTTCCACGGCTTTCAACAGCCCCTCACCTACCAAGGCTACAACTACCAGGACTTCCCACAGCAAAAGCAGAACTTCCCAGTCCAGGCCCAGGTTCATCGTACACCACAGACACCAGTCCTCACCCAGCTGCAGACCAGACAGCCCCATTACATTCCTCCCAACCCTTCCTCCACCCCACAGCCAAGTCCGTCAACGGACAATCTGTCATCAGTATTGTGCCTGACATCTCAAGTCCTTGATGAAGGGCCTCTCAACCTCACGGGACTGAATCAGATCTTGGATAGCTTCCTGAACACACCACCACCTGTTGTACCCTCGGGGGCAAGCACCCCAATGGTGCCTCAGACCAGCACTCAAGCCACAGCCACCTCCACAGTCCCTGCCCGCTTAACAGCTGAGACCATAGGCATGACTCAGAGTGACTGAGAATAGTGTCAGAGACTGAGTTGTTTACTTGTTAAGTTTATCTTTGCTAAAGACACTTTACTTGGTTCATTTTGCTTATTTAATAAAGTCATAAAGTTTACCTAAGAAAGTTAATAAAGGTTATCTTTGCTTAAGACACTTAGTTTACTTGGTTCATTTTGTTTACTTTATAAAGTATTGGTGAAAACTTTTTAAAAAATGGTTAAGCCTTTGCATGCTTGTGGAATAGATAAGGATAGTTGTGGGACAGATAAACCTCCAGTGCAACCATAGTGGGACTGTATGGTCCACCATCCCAGCGATCCAGATGATTTTCTTCCCCTTTTTATAGAAAATATTGGTTGTCCGCTATGGGGTCTTCTACAAATTCTAGACATACTGCAAACATCCTAAATATGCGAGATACATCCCAGATACAAACGTTTTGTCCATTTTGAATACTTTATATACGAGATGCATACGCTTAATCCTTTCTATTTCCGTGCTCCTAACGCTGTGTAGACCTTTTGTTTCCTCCCTCTTTCTGTTTTCAGCTGCAGTGGATGTGAGTTGAGGGGATGGCCAGAGGATGCAGAGAGGATACAGTGGACGTTTAACTGATGATAACGGACATAGAACGTTTGTTGCCCATATATGTCGTGGATGTACATCGTACATGGCGGAAAGTTCATCCATTCACAAAGTTTTGTGCAGCTCAAAACTTCTTGTGCAGATGAAATCTCAGTGGACGGATGCTCGACGGATAGAGCGTAGGAAACATGTATGCAGTGAGTACACAATGGATGCATAGCGTTTTCCAATGGATGGCAAGCTTTTTTTTACATATTACATCCTCTTTGCATCCGTAAGTGCAGTGGGACCGGGCCTTAATTACTAGGGCTTGCCTTAGGACAGTTTGTGTTTGTGGGCTATAATTTTTTCAAGAGAAAGATTCATACCATTTCTGAGATCAAAAGGGATTGCATAATCTTTGCAGGAGACAAAAAATAAATAGACTTTTTTGTATAATTTGATATATTGTTGTTAAATATATATGTGTAATAAGAGCTGGGTTGGTGTAGTGGTTAAGGCACCAAGCTAGAAACCATGAGTGATTTGTAATGCCACAGATGATCTCATGAAATAATCAGTCATAATACAAAAGACATAAAAAGAAAATCAGCATCCCCAAAATCTTTTCAAGACTTGAGAGTAAATGGGTCAAGGTCACTCAGTACGGAGTTCACTGCGTGAACTTGAGATATTTAGTTTCAATTCTTGGGAAGAGTTTGGGAATGCTGGTTTTCTTTTGTGTCTTGTATTATAACTCAATATTTCATTAGATTATCTGTTGGCTATGTTATTTTTTTGTTCATTTGTGCATGTGCGTATTTTTGTCCAACTAAAAAGAGATTTTGCCTGTATTCAGGTAGTAAAAATACTTGAAGGAGAACTGTTGAAGTTCATAAGAATATAGAGGGTTTGTTTTTTTTTTACAACAAGAAGCAGTCTTGTTAAAATAAAATAGAATAAACATGGATAGTAATGTTTTGAGGATTAGCCATGCTCATAAAGTTTGGAGATGTCAGAGCCATGCTCACAAAATTGGCTGCTTTAGAAAGAAACCTACCAATTCACAAAACGATTACCATATTGGATGTATCTCATCACCAAGAATTCATTTTCTATTAGATTAAGCCAACCTCTTTAAGAATGTTCTCTTCCACATCAACTTTCCTTTGTTTCCTTTGTCTTTTTCTGGGCACCCACTTACAAATCAAGCATTGGGTTCAAGGTATCTATCCTAAGGATACCTATGAGTTCTAAGTGTGACCCCTGCTGGTACATTAATAACTACAATTAGGGACAACTCTATCGGTGTCTGAAGACTGCAATCCATACTTTTGCATCTGTGAAATATACCCTCAATATGAAAATGTAACTACTTGCCCATAATTACTGTATATAGTTTGCCATTGTAATTAGGCAATGCAGTGATTAGGATATTGATAAAATAATAATTGTAACTCAGGTTGAACTCGAGTCCTTGGTGTTCTGTGAGTTTGGTGATTTTCTTGCAGATGTTTCAATACCAGACTAGATGATATCAGTGCTAGCAACAGTACTAGCAGAAATATCTTCAGGAATACCACCAACCTCAGAGAGCACCAAAGACCCCACAGTAATTAGGATCTTGCAGGTAATAGTAGCATTTCCCAATAAAAGACTATCTTTATTCTTTTGATAATCTTAGCCTTTTAAAGATGGGTGGATGACAAGAGACTCTTAAACTATGTCAATTTATTAGTTTCAGTTTTGGTATTTATGATTAAAATGCTGAAGTTTCATAGCTGCTTTTAGACCAGTGTTCTGATTTTGACCAGCAAAACATCTGCATTGGGTAATCCTTGGTATCTGCCTTTTTGAGAAAAAAACATAGGTATTACTCAACCACGGTATTTATCATTGTGTAGATAGCATTGTTGGTTTTAACAAAGATCTTTTGATGGACACCTGGGCTTTTGAAACCAGGCATTTAAACTAAGTGTTCTACAAATAGATGTTTTTTTTTCTCTCAAGTTACTAATCTGAAACTTTTCCTTGGTCTCTGAAACACTTTTGCAAATGTTATACACGTTGAAGGTTTTCTCTGCTATCCAGAATGCCAAATAACCCTCTCTATCATTTTGGGTGTTTCTTGAATAAAATGAATGCACACATAAGAACATACAGACATCTGATGAAATTACTAATATTTGCTATCAACTGTAATAAGAAAATGATCTTCTTGCAGATTAAAAGTGAAAAGCTGCTATATGATATTATTTTAACTGAGGACTAATCTCTAATTAGCAAATACAAATGGGTTTTTGTACTAGATATGTGCACTTTAATTCACATACAATTTATATTTGCTCTTTAAACCTGAGTTATAGCTTCCAATGAAAGAACAAGGTCTATTTCACTCCAATCCTAGTCTAACACCTTAATCACACTAGTCAAATATCTCAAAGAAGAGTTGGGTTGAAATCAATCTATGATTCAAGACTTCTTGAAGATCTGAGCCTACTTGGGTCTCCCCTTAAGGCACTGACAGAAGGAAATTGCTGCTGGGATAGGTGACCATTGGCTTTGATCCCCTTCCACTATTTCAAGCTCTTTTAGCTTTGAACACAAACAGTTACCATAGGACAAAGCATTAAAGTGCAATTGCAAACTTCCTGGTCGTACTTCCCTGTTCCTGTTAGAACTTAAGTTTGTAACACCTGGAATATGACAGGTTGTTTACCCCTGGTTTAAGATCAAATTTCACCTTCCTGTGGTTAATTTCTAGAGAAAATAAATTCCAACATTTAATATGAAGCATTACACATGTAAATTATCATGTTTATAATATATTAATTGCATTCAATTTTACATCACAACTATATCCCAGCATGGCAACAACAGAATCAAACCTTACTGAAGAAAGCATGGTCATGGACTGTGCTGAAATGAGTAAACTGACATTTGAAATTAGAGAACAAGAAGATAAACAATTTTATATGATATGGGATTTGTCTTATCAATGGTTGGACAAAAAAGACATGGTAATATAATAGACTAGGTAATTTTGTAATATAAATTTAATAGATTGATATAAAATATAATATAGACATATAGAACCACTGGATGAAAGTACAATATAAATTTCAAAATAAAATTTGGAATATCTCGTATAAAATGATGGAATAAGTAATTTAGTCATGGATGATTAATAACTGATAAATATATAAACATGTTAGTTTAACAATGTGAAAATTTATATAAACTATGAGTAATGACTATGAAAGGATAGCACAAAAGATTTGTAACCAACTGACACACCGTATGTATATAAAATGGAAGATGGTTTCATGTTTTTATGTTCTCTTTGTATAAGTTTGTCTTTAAAAAAAATGTTTGTCTTAGAAAAACATATAAAAAAAAATTTATATGTTTGTCTTTCTAAAAAAAAAGAAGGCATGGTCACAAAGAGTGTGTTCACTCTTCTGAATGAGGTCTGTTGATTTTTTTATCACTAGCTTGTTTGTTTATGTTTATATATTTGTCAAGTTTATATAGCTGTCCATCTGCAAAATTTGACTTTGGGCAGTATACAATAAAAATAGAACAATTAAAATAAAACTTTAACATCCATTAAACAATTAAAATATCAATATAACTAAAACCATGGGAGAGTGCCTTCAAGCTCTTATGTGAAATATCATCATTTCACAAGCATCCTAATTCCAGGCAATTCCTAATCCTGCTGACAAAACCAAGCTGAATAGGTGGCTGTATAAATGGAATAAATAAATAAATAATGACTCAATAGTTTTGTTTTGTTTTTGATATGTGATACTCTTCAGCCAAGACTCTGTCACCTTTTACAACTGAAGTTTTCCACTCATTTTTTTAAGCCTTTGAGTATTAATCCCTGCAGGTTTTTTGGCAGGATTTTGTAAGTGGTTTGCCAATATCTCCTACCAAGGCTGAGAGAAAATGGCCGGACCTTTGTGCCTAAGTCAGGACGTGAGTTCACAGCCTTCTGGTTTCTAACCTGGTGCTTTAATCACTACACCAAACTTATTCTATATTCTAGGACAGGGGTTCCAACACTTGGTCTGGACCAGCACCAGGCCATGACATGCTAGCAACTGGGCTGCATGAATAAGTGAAGCCCCATTCACGGGATGCAGGCAGCACATAAAACCACGTCCCCTCCGGTCTGTGGAAAAATCTTTCTCCGTGGAACTGGTCCCTGGTGCACAAAAGGTTGGGGGGTGCGTTTCTAGAAATTTTGAGGATCATCTAGTTGCTCTATTTCTGGCTGAAATATATTATTTAGATTGCTTGCATAATACAATCTAGATTGCTTGTATACTATAACCCAGTTATCCTTCAACTCTTTACAATTTACAAATAACTAGCTTGCATCTTACTCATGAAAACAAATGCCACAATAAATGAGTTTGCCTTTGAGGTGTCTGAAGGCCCTTGGTTTTATCTGTGTTACATAACAACTGTGTTACATAAATTGAAGCAAAACACATTTTGATAAATGTGTGCAGTATGCCATTTACATTTCTGTTCAGGAGACTCTCTTCACTCAGTTGTCCCAGCTTGCTCTGGCTCTGTCTGTGCAAATCAGCTTGTGCTGACTTCATTTCAATTCTTTCTTTTTTAAAAAAAAAAAAAAAACAACCCTTGTGAGTTTTCAAAGGATGTGTGCCATTATTCAAGAAAAACTTTGGCATGAAAGCATTGGGTGAGTTTTAGAAAGGTACTTTCATTCATAACTTTAAGCACTGACTACAGATTATTGTCAAAACAGTAAGAAATATTATTTCCTCTTTTTTTATTGAAAATAAGCCTCTGAGGCAGTGTTTCTCAACCTTGGCAACTTTTAAGGTGTGTGGATTTCAATTCCCAGAATTCCCCAACCAGCCATGGAGTTGGGAGCTGAAATTTACAAGGTTAAGAAACATTACCTTCTCTCTTGCCTGATTTAGGATAAGTTGATCATTATTAGAGGGGGAGAGAAAGAAAAGGAGGGAGGGAGGGAGGGAAGGAGCAAGGGGAGAAAGAGAGGAGGCAGAGATTGGCATCTGTTATAGGCAGCAATAAAACTGTTCTGATGATCCATCTTGTTTGGGGCAAGGCTAAAAATCCTTGAACTGAAACATAACAATAAATCAGGCTGACAGGAATATTATAGACGTTATCTCTTGAAGTACTACTTCCTAGCCAATATTCCTCATTTGTCTTCTCTATGCTGCCTGTCAGGCAGTGGATCTGTCATTTCTGTAGTTACCAGCCATGAGGAAAGTGAAGCTTTGCATATCTCTATCTCTGTAAAGTGGGAGGAATTTTTTGGAGTCTAGATCCTGTTTTGACAAAATTGTATTACTTTCTCATAGATACGTAGGTATGGAGCCTCAACACAGAATGACTGCCTTTTGTGGGGGAGGCGGGGAGAGGTTGAGATAGAAACCATTGAAATACTTTTTTGGTTACTTCCAGGTAGGCCAAATATTACATTTTCAAAATCAGCAACAATTTTAGGCAGAAAATGAAACAAAATAAAACTGAAAAACACTGAAAATAATCAGAAGAATAATTTTTAAAGTTTGAAATCTGATATAAAAAATGTTGCCCACATATTAAACATGTTTTAAATGTTTATATTTCTCTTTGAAATTATATATGTGGTTTGTATGTAATTTCTTTTCCTTTTTATCATTGTTTTATTTTCCTTTTTGTTTGTATTTTTATTTACAGAATTGTTGCTTTGTTTTGTAGAAAAACAAAGAAGTAAAATAAATTAAGTTTTGATTGTTCCGTTCTCGTGGTTTTGACATTTGTTCACTGGGAGTTTGTTTTACAATTGTCTTTATCAAATTATGAAATCATGAATGACTGATAATGCCTGAAGACATAGTCTATATGGTAAATGGAAGCAGGCCTTTCATCTCTTGTTCCATCATGACTTTCTCTTTCCTTGAAATGTTCCCTTTTTATTATTCTTGCATTGAAAACACAAAATACAGATGTGTGTGTAAAAACAAATTAAAAAGGAAAATTTTTACAAGAGCAGAAAAAAATTGAAAGTGTCTACCATTCCTTTCTTGCACAGGGAAGCAAGAGAGTTAATTTCTTTTGAAGGGTAGTTGTATTGGGAATGGAGTTCACAGCCTTCACATACAGCCATCTCTGCCCGCTTTAATAGGAAATATATAGGAATTTCTCCAAATAATGATTGGTGAAATGAAGAACAGGGAATCATCTAATGACAGAAATGGGCAATTCCAGATAGATTAGATAGATAGATAAATAGATAGATAGATAGATAGATAGATAGATAGATAGATAGATAGATAGACAGAGAGACAGACAGACAGACAGTAAGTAGGTTTCTCTCTGTCAGTGTATCCTTTTTTGTCTGCATCTTCTCTGAAGGAGTTATCAAATTCAAGGTCATCTCTCAGGAGTACATTAGTATATACATTAGTTAGTGGATTTTTAAGATCTTTACTTTATCTTGGGGGGATGGATGAACAGATTATTTAGCAGCACAGAATGGCCCAAATGCATGATTTCAAAATGTGTGCACTTAACAGCTGTTTTGAAATAAATTGATTTTAAAGTTAGGAAATAAAGGGAACAAAAAGTCTGCTAGAGGAGCCCAAGGGCTACTATACAAGGCCTACAATTCTGTTTCTTAAAATGGGCAGCCAGATATTTCTTGGGTTATCAAAAGCAAGCATTGGTGACATACCATCATCCACCACTGTTCCACTGCCAGTGATATTTGGAATTTGCTGCCTCTAACTCCAAGGTATGCTAACTTGAGATTTCAGTTGTCAAATCCTCAAATCTGAAAATGTACAAAGATGCTTCAGATCCTGCATGGACTTATTTGCTATACCTTGTTGTCAGCTCCTGTAGCTTATTCTTTTTTTTTTTTTGAAAATTTTATTTGGGTTTTCACAAAAACAAAATACAAATAAAACATCTTTTTTGGGAAATAGCATGGTTCCAGGTTATCACTTCTTCACACAGACACAAACTCAATTTCATGCTCATTTTTATGTTCTATTTCATATCTTATTACTGTTTTATATATTCTACATAGTTTTTCCCCTATTTTAATTTTCTCAACTTTATTTTAATTCTCATCTCAATTCAAATCATTATGTTTATACTTTTGTCTATCCTGTTGCAATTTCATATTATCTTTTCTCATTAATCAAAAATTTCCCCTATAGTTATTAATTGGAGTATAACACCTTTATATCTTTTAATTTTATCCATTCAAACTCTTATTTAAGCTTCAATGTATACCTTTAAGATTGTAGCATTCAATATAATATGCAACTTCCAATCGAATTCTGCTTGATACATTCTTAAAATACTATATTCTTTAAAAGATTATATATATAAATAAATCACACATTCCATTCCAGTTCAATTCTATCATTAATATTCATTAAAATCTTAACATCTTTAACATTTCTTTTCAATTAAATTTCATACTTCCTTGGGAACACTTATAAACTTTTCATAATTATTTTTTTCCGTATTTCTCACTTATATTTTTATAAATCATTAACAATAATTAAAATGTTCCCATCCATTCCTAATTTAATTATCTCATTCACTTTAATTCATTTATTTATTAACAAACATTCCATTACATTACAGTGAAAATTTTATCCATCATTTTAGTCATATTTTCAAAAATCATTTCTATTTATAATATAACAATGCTATCTTATGTACCTTTGCAGAATCCCTTTTACAACTAAATGTTCACCCATTATCTCTAAACAGACTTATGGTTTCAATCCTTCTATCTTTTCCCTGTTTCTCTTGTTTCTGTCTTTTACAACTTCTTTTCCTTACCTTCTTCCCCCTCTTCTTCTCCCTCCCCTTCCCCCCCCCTCCCCGTCTCTCTACTTCTAACTCTCTCTTCTGCATTTCCCTCTTCTGTTGCTTTCTGATTTTATACTTATCTTTCAAACTCTTCTTCTTTTTGGTTGTTTTTTCTAATCTTAAACCTTACACTCTCTTTCCCCCCTTTCCTTTTTTTCCCGCACTTAAAATTATTTCATCGTTAAAGATGGCTTCTTCTTTATCCCAATCCTCTTGTTCTGCAAGCGTTTCTTGTTGTTTCTCATAGTTCCAGATCTCCATATCTAAGAATTAAAATATGAAGCCAAAAGAACCTCTCCCTTCTTGTGCATCTTCTTTCCATTTTTAAAGTTCTGTTTTCAGTTCTTCTAAGAGTGATGCCATTTTAAATATTTTTAAACTACCACCAAATTAATTTTAGTCATTTAGATTCAAAAACCAAAAATCACCAAGTAATCCAAATAATCCAAGGCTGTTTTTTCTTGCTTCTTTTTTCCACTTTGTCTTCCTGGGGTTCTATTATTTTGTTGCCAAGTTTCAGTTGGGATGTATCTTTGGGGAATCTTGTTAAAGTTTCACTGTAATTTCCTTTTAGTTACAGTTCCATTCCTTAGTTCCAGGCAATCTCCTCCATTTTTCTAGATCCTACCCTTTTATTCTTTTTTTTCTCCTTTCCTGCTTTTAAAAACTTTTAAATATCCAGAAACCATTATTATCCCTTTGACTTTTATTTTCAGCTTAAATGCCTATTAATGTCAAAGTGGATTTTTTTTTCAATTTCTTGCTTAAGTCTCTTAGCTGTCAGTATATGAAAGGGAAGGGGAAAAAAAACCCTAAGCCTTTCCCTTTTTTCTCTCCTTTGCTGCTTCAAAATCTTCTTTGGGAACAATGGTCTTTAGTTTAAAATCCAGGGTACCTTATGTTATTGCTTTTTCAGTTCAACCCGGTTGACCAAAACTTTCCCTTCTTATCTTCCTCCTGCACATTCTTTTCCAGTTCAGTTCTTCTTTGAGGTGGCCATTTCTGACCACTGCTGCAACCGCCTTCGGGAAAGGGAGTAATGACCAGCTGGGAAAGAGAGATGCGACTCTCCTCGACCCTGCTGGCAGTCTACCCCCTCTTCACCACCTCTATGGGGTGGCTTAGCCCTGAAACCAGCCAGCTCAGGGCACTCCGACGGTGAGCACAGATCGATACCACACACGGTTGTGGATGGTATTGTGGATTTCGGTCTGTCGCCGAAGAGACTCAAACCGGAAGCCCAGCTCTTGTAGCTTATTCTGGTCTTCCATGGTCAGCCCTTCAAGGTAAATAAGGGCAAGACAAAGCCATGGCAGAGATTTCAGAAATGTTCTTTATTGTTATAGAGTAGAATAAGAGAATATTGAAAGCTTATCAGAGCTTTTCTCTCGTCTAGGGCTGTCAAACTAATGGCCCGTGGGCCAGATGTGTCACATGCTGCCCCTGCCTAGTTTAGCGATGGGGGAAAATGTCCCGATACATCATGCCACCATGACAATATGAGTTTGACACCCCTGCTCTAGTCCATCTCATATCAAGCAACACCAACAGTTTTTTTTTTTTTTTTGCACACTTTTTGTCAGGATTAAATAATTTTAGCAATTTGTTCATTCTTTCCCCACTCCTAAACCTTCACCACTTCAGCACTCTGCTTGTTTACAAGCATTGTAAGCACCTCCTTAACTCAAAGGCATATGAGGGGATACTATTCTGCAAGACCAGGAAAAGGTAATTCCTTCAAGGATCTAACAGTAGGTAGAGCAAAGATGTTTGAAGTGTTCTTTTGCACACTTCAACCTCAAATATTGCATGCTTTCTCTTAAGACTAGTGGCTTTTCAGTCTTGTTCTTGAAGAAATTATTCTTTTGTGCCACCCATATTTGTGGCCACCATCCTTGAATGGAAGAGGTACATATTATACAATCTACCTCTTGCATTCATTTATCTCTGCCCCTTTATCATCTACCTTTGAGACCTTTCATATAGCTTCATTAGTTCTGTTTTAATGTTTGAAAGAGAGGGAGAAAATCTGTCAGTATGAAGAATGCAGTGTACCTGTCAGCCTACCAACCCCACTGCTCCAAATGTCATTCAATCAAATGGGGTTGGGGGGAGGGAGAAATAAGCTTGTGACAGCAACATTGTTATGCTTCATTCTGAGGAAATGTTGAATTTGTCTCTTTTCTATTACCCTCCTTCCATGAAATTTTGAAGTTTGTCTCCTAATTTTCTGACTATATGTATCAAACTGCACTGTGGATAACTGGTACATAGATATTTTGTTATCTATTTTTGTTTCTCTATCATTCTTGTTCAATTGAAGACTGGTCAATTGGTTCTCTTGTGTATTGATTAAAGAGTGTTTCAATATTTGACTTTCCAAAAAATTCAGTGCAGCCAGGATGACCTCTAGTGGTTAAGAATCACACATACAAGGAAAAATAGTAGTAAACACAACACTTGACTACTTCACACTTAGAGGTACGTAAACAATAAACCAAATCCAATGCCACATTTTGGATTTGAAAAGATTGGATTTCTCTTCCCTTTGGTCTTCTTCTCAGCTATTCCAAAGGCTTGGATATTAGTAAACTGACAAATGGAATCCCACCCACTGAATGCACATTACCCAGTTTTCTGTAGATTGTATAAATTCTCCATAACAACTTTTCTTTGTGTCATATATGTGGGCATGTGAGTATATGCATAATTTTGTATGTATTTATTTTGTCATGTTTAAGTAGTAGACATTGGAGGTGGTGACCCTTTGAGAGCTGTGTGCAGCAAAATTTCATTTTAATGTGTGCAGCAAAATTTCATTAATGTACATTTGAAGTGACAATAAAATTATTCTAAGTCCTTCATACTGTCAGTTAATATTTGTCACAATCTAGCATATGTTACACATCAGCTGAAAAACTTTTTCTTACAGTACTATGACTCTCACAAATCTCATCCTTAAAATATGCTTTTTCATTTTAATATAAGAAAATCATAATTCTTTTTTTTTTTTTGGTTAAGTTTTATTGATTATTAAGGACAAACAAAAACAAACAAAACATAAAAACATCCAACTTTCTCCCATAAGTGTATAAACAGTGTCAGCTGGTTTACAAATTTTTTGTGCATCGATTTCATAGTCTCAATTACAGTTACATTACATAATAACTCATATTATCAGAAATTGAATATTCTAGTATTATTATTAATCAATCATCTGACTATAATTTTGTTCATTCATACTTTGCGAGATAGCTATACTTTACTTCGTTTATTTTATAACATTTCATATAGTCCTTCCAAATCTATCCTAAAAACATTTTATATGTGTAATAATAATAATACATCTTTATATATTATTTTCTATAATTCTACATATTCTATTATTATATTTTGTTATCTAGCCATTGATAGAAAAGGTCCCAAATTTTGTAAAATTGTTTATCCTCTTCTTCTCTAATTTCAAATGTCAATCTACTCATTTCAGCACATTCCAGTATTTTCTTGATAATTTCGTCCTGCAATGGTATTTTCTCATTTTTCCAATTTTTAGCAAATACAATCCTAGTTGCTGTTAATACATTTACAATCAAATATTTTAAAACTTTGCTGTATGTATCAGGTAGAATTCCCAATAAAAATATCTCTGATTTTAAATCTATATGCTTTTTAGTCATTTTTTCCAATCACGTGTGGATTTTAGTCCAATATTTTTTTGCATACGCAGAAATCCACCACATATGGTAATATGAGCCAGGTATCTGATGACATTTCCAACATCTTTAGGATTTATTCTTGAACATTCTTGCTATTCTTGTCGGGGGAAAATGCCACCTGTAAAACATCTTATACAAATTTTCTTTAAATGCTGTTGACATTGTCATTTTATAATTTTGAGACCACAATTTTTGCCATTTCTCTAGACCAATCCCATATCAAAATTCTTCCCCCAAGTAATCATAGTTTCTTTAACTTGTTCTTCTTCTAGTTTAATTTCTAATAAATATCCATACAATTTTTTAATCACCTTTTCATCAGTACCTGTCAAAATCTTATCTTTGAGGGCTATCCACAAAATAGATTACATTTTTGTCTGTAGCAAGAAGGGGCAGAGCTAGCACGGCCATCTTTGGTCTGTGCGTCCACCACTTAGTCTGCATCTATTCGTGATAGTGGGAGGTTCGTATCATTGCCCATTATTTCACAGCAAATGTTTGAAATGTGTGCTGCAATTGAAAATCCCGCAAGTTGTGAGGTGCGATCAGTGATCAGGTTTTTGTTGGCAGAAACTTTTCAGCAACTGTGTGAAGTGTACGGGGACAACATCATCACTGAAGGTGGAGTGCGCCAATGGTGCATTAAGTTTAAAAATGGATTAACTAACATTCATGATGAACAGCGGAGTGGACGTCCAAACATTGTGACTGATGAACTGGTCGTGAAAGTCGATGACAAGATTCGTGAAAACTGCCATTTCACAGAAACGGAACTTTCGCTTAGTTTTCCACAAATTTCACACCGTTTGTTGCATGTAATTGTTACACAAAAGCTAGGCACCACAAATTTTTTGCAAGATGGGTGCCAAAAATCCTGACAGAAAACCACAAGAGTCAGCGTATGGTCGCATCATTGACATTTCTGTACTCTTACGACAAAGATGGAGATTCATTTCTTGATCGAATCGTAACTGGAGACGAGACTTGGGTCAAACATGTGAACAGCAAGACCAAATTGCAGTCTATGGAGTGGGGGCACACAAATTCACCCCAAAAAACAAGAAAATATTTGCAAACATTCTCTGCAAGGAAGATTATGGTGACTGTTTTTTGGGATAGGCAAGGTGTGCTTCTTATCGATTTTCTGGAACATGGTGCAACAATAACCTCTGTGAGGTATTGTGAAACGTTCCAAAAACTAAGAAAAGCAATTCAGAACAAGCATAGAGGAAAGTTAAGCTAGAAAATTTTGTTTTTGCATGACAATGCCCAACCACACACAGCAAATCGCACTCGAGAAGTCATGAATCGCTTTCAAGTGGGAGATTTTTCCTCATCCGCCCTACAGTCCCAATCTTGCACCTAGCGATTACCACTTGTTTCCGAGAATGAAGACCTGGCTTGGAACACAGTGCTTTGATGACGCGGAACTGCGGGCGGGCGTGACTGACTGGCTCAAATCTCAGGCGGCTGAATTTTATGACAATGGAATTACAAAGCTTGTTCACTGCTATAAGTGCCTCAATTTGTTCAGTGAACATGTTGAACAGTAGTATTTAAGTGTCACTTTCAAGTGTATATAATAACAATTTTTCCTATACTGTTTTTTTTCTATCGGAAAACGTAATCTATTTTGTGGATAGCCCTCGTAAATCAGTCAATTTATTTTAGAAACCTGTTTTAAAGTCTTTTTCATACCTTGAATGTATTTGCGCATAAGAAAACCAATTCATCTTTATAGCTTGGTCCTCTAGTTTTTGCATCAATTTAAGTTCACCCTTTTCATTCAAAATTTCCCCATATCTAACTGTTTGTTCCTTCTTATATGTTATAGGATAAGAAAATGCTTCAATAGTCGACAACCAGACTGGAATTTTCAAATAACATTGTCTTTTCATCTTCTCCCAATTTAACCACAGAGATTTCCGTATATGATGTCTTTTAAAATAACCCTGTATTTTAGTTCCCTTACACCATAAAAAGGCATGCCACCCCAACAACAGATCATGTCCTTCTAATGTCAACAATCTAGTATTTCTTAATGTTATCCATTCCTTAACCCATGTCAAGTGATGAAACTCCCACAACTTCAGAAGACAAGTTGTTCCATTGGTTCTGTCAGAAAATTTCTCCTTATTTCCAGGTTAAATCTCTCCTTGTTCAGTTTCCATACATTATTCCTTGCCTGGCCTACAGGTGCTTTAGAAAATAGCTTGACCTCTTCCTCTGTGGTAGCCCCTCAAATATTGGAACACTCTCCCCTGGTCCTTCTCTTCACAAGACTAGCCAATTCAAATCAAAATTAAATAAAATGTTTATTGTCAATGCACAACATGTGTACAATGAAATTGAAAAGCCATGCCCAGTTCCTGTAACTGTTCTTCATATATTTTAGTCTCCAGTCCCGTAATCATCTGGTTGCTTTTCTCTACAGGTGAAACTCAAAAAATTAGAATATCGTGCAAAAGTTCATTTATTTCAGTAATACAACTTAAAGGGTGAAACTAATATATGAGATAGACTCATTACATGCAAAGCAAGATAGTTCAAGCCCTGATGTGTCATAATTGAGATGATTATGGCTTACAACTCATGAAAACCCCAATCCACAATCTCAGAAAATTAGAATATTACATGCAATCAATAAAACAAGGATTGTAGATAGAACAATATCGCACCTCTGAAAAGTATAAGCATGCATATGCACTCAGTACTTGGTTTGGGCCCCTTTTGCAGCAATTGCTGCCTTAATGCGGCATGGCATGGAAGCTATCAGCCTGTGGCACTGCTGAGGTGTTATGGAAGACCAGGATGCTTCAGAAGTGGCCTTCAGCTCTTCTGCATTGTTCGGTCTCATGTCTCTCATCTTTCTCTTGGCAATGTCCCATAGATTCTCTATGGGATTCAGGTCAGGCAAGTTTGCTGGCCAATCAAGCACAGTAATCCCACGGTCATTGAACCAGGTTTTGGTGCTTTTGGCAGTGTGGGCAGATGCCAAGTCATGCTGGAAAATGAAGTCAGCATCCCCATAAAGCTCGTCTGTGGAAGGAAGCATGAAGTGCTCCAAAATCTGCTGGTAGATGGCTGTGTTGACCCGGGACTTAATGAAGCACAGTGGACCAACATCAGCAGATGACATGGCTCCCCAAAACAACACAGACTGTGGAAACTTCAAGCATCTTGCAGTGTGGGCCTCTCCATTCTTCCTCCAGACTCTGGGTCCTTGGTTTCCAAACGAGATGCAAAAGTTGCTCTCATCAGAAAAGAGGACTTTGGACCATTGAGCAACAGACCAGTTCTGTATTTCTTTTGCCCAGGTGAGACGTTTCTGACGTTTGTTGTTCAGGAGCGGCTTGACAAGAGGAATACAACATTGAAGCCCATGTCCAGGATCCGTCTGTGTGTGGTGGCTCTTGATGCACTGACTCCAGTCTCAGTCCACTCCTTGTGAAAGTCCCCAACACTTTTGAATGACCTTTTTCTGACAATCCTCTCCAGGCTGTGGTCATCCCTGCTGCTTGTGCACCTTTTTCTTCCACATTTTTCCCTTCCACAGCACTTTGGTAACATCAAACTTCTTTTGCAATTACCTTTTGAGGCTTTCCCTCCTTATGGAGGGTGTCAATGATGGTTTTCTGCACAACTGTCAGGTCAGCAGTCTTTCCCATGATTGTGATTCCTACTGAACCAGACTAAGAGACCATTTAAAGGCTCAGGAACCCTTTGCAGGTGTTATGGCTTAATTAGCTCATTAGAGTGGGACACTTTGAGCCTAGAATATTGAACCTTTTCACAATATTCTAATTTTCTGAGATTGTGGATTTAGGGTTTTCATGTGCTGTAAGCCATAATCATCACAATTATGACAAATCACGGCTTGAACTATCTTGCTTTGCATGTAATGAGTCTATCTCATATATTAGTTTCACCTTTTAAGTTGCATTACTGAAATAAATGAACTTTTGCCTGATATTCTAATTTTTCGAGTTTCATCTATAGACACTCATTGTCTCTTTGTCTCTACAAACTCTTGGTTCTTAAATTCTAAGGTTAATACATTTCCTTATCAATCTTGCAGCACCTGAGTACTAGCAAGCTTGTATGCAGACAAATTAGAATATAGCTGGCATTATCTTCTCTTACAAGAACTTTGTTTATATTTTATACTGTTCTTAAACTGTGATGTAAAATCAAAACCTGGTGAATTCTTGTTTGAAGGAAAAAGCCTGCCCAGGACAAAACTGTACAAACTCAAGTAGTTCTTTTATGTGGGCTTCATGTTTATCTAATGATATGGAAAACAAGTTCCTATTCCATGCAACATGATTTAGAACTTTTTAGTGTCTATAACTATTCAGAAATGACAGACAGCAGTAAGTTAAGAAACAATCCTTTAATACAAATTATATGTAAAATTTATTCATTTTTAAATCTTCACAATTTCCAGAACATTCTTTTCTTTAAAAAATCAACCTTAACTCCCACTATTACACATATGTTATAACAATGCCATTTTAGGCTAGAAAAATTCATATTGCACATTATAGTGAAAAATTCAGCCTGAAATTATGACTTGGCAAATTACCTGAACAATATTTTAGATTCAGCCTGAACACTAATTTTGTAATAGAATTGTCAACTTATTTTTCATGAACTAAACATGGGTTTTACTTGATAAAACTGAGTGTTTCAAATATTTCATTTGAAAATTTGAGTTTGCTGTCTATAATCTTTTCAGACAGTTTTAAGGACTTTAGATCAATTTGTCAGGTATCTGTCTGAAATCATTACAACACAGGGGTAGAGTAAGAAATCAACTTAAAAAATAGTGTATTACGTAGCTCTCCAGAAATCGCTAGACTGCAGTTCCCATCACTCTTCGCTATGGACATGCTCTCTAGCAGTGATGGGATTTAAAGTCAACAAATTCAACATATTCCCACTGCTACAGGTAAACTTAATCAATTATTATGTTCATCCTTATCAAACAGAATTATGTTGATTCAATCACTTGTAGCATTTTCTTGAGGTTCACTTGGTTGTTTTAGTGCTATAAACTTCAAAACTTTTGAACTTTAGTAACTTGACTAAAACAAACCTTCAGTTTTGTTTTGTTTTTTTAAAAAAAACCTACATCTCAAATTATTACTTTACTTTTTAAAAAATAAATAATTCAAATTTGGATACTTAACATTTTAGTAGGCACAAACTTTGAAAAGTGGTGTAGCAAAACGATCTGAACAGAAGAGGTTTAGTCCTCATACACATTAATGCAGTTTCTTTGCAAGAAGTTACATGCCCTGACAACATGATTACAACAGTAAAGTAAATTGCTTTGGCTTGCATTTTCCTCCCTTCATACCAAGTGCTTATCATGGTCCATGAAATCTATTCCTCAAACCAAGAAAGCATTATTCCTTGGTAGGAAATAAGGTCTTATTCCTATAATAAGACCTTATTTCCTACACGCTCAACTGCTTGAGTCAAAAGCAGGCAGATAGCAGGGATGGAACTGACTTTGATAAAGCTGAGAAATCTACTAAGCTAATGTAAAGAAAGAGATGCCTCTAAATTGGCATGAATTTTCCTACTTTAAAAGGCCATGATTCTGAAGGAACCTAACCTTCTGAGGTTCTACTTCTACCAATGCAGCTATTGTTACAATATTCAGTTGTTTAGGATTAGCAGACCTGCTGATACTGAATAACAAATTAATGGTCTCTCCACTTTTTACCGACTACACTGTCCTAATGCACTTTGGACATACCAGCAAAAATGTTTGGCTTCTAAATCAGTACTTAAGTCAAACATTCTAGGGATAGTTTTGGAAGGAGGGAGACAATTTAGATCTAGACTCGGTCACAAAGACTGCTTCGTTTTTCACAGAATTGTTCTCTTTCGATTCTGATTTGCCTACATTTTTTTTTTAAAAAAAGAACAATTGTGAAACAGGAAAATAACTTTTAGGGAGAAACAAAATCTATTAGGCAAACAGAACCCTACCTTGAGATCCCTGAGATTTATTGTTTGCCAAAGAGATTTAGCAAACCTTAATTATTTGCAATGTTATCTGATTAACTTAAAATGTGATTTATAACACAAAACATATTTTATAAAGAATAAGATTGCAATACATAATAAAAATAATATTTAAATGTTGTAAAATATTTAAGTTGTGATCGAAGTTAACCTGCTTCTGGATTAGGAATTTAAGCCAAGTTTATCCTTTGATGAGAAATAATAATCATGCTTCAGTCTACTCAGAGATAATCTTCAAGAATGATAAAGCTGTATAATTATAGGAAGGTAAAATTCCTATAATTATAGGAAGGTAGATATTTTTTAACTCTCCTAGCCACTAAGAATAATTTGGGGATGGTGATGGAGAACATGAGATATTTTACTCCTCAAAAATACATAAAGCCTCTGGCTATAGACATTTTGGTTCTTTCAGCCCAACCTTCTTAAAAATGACTCACCAATACAATCACCTTCAGACAAATGAAAACTCTTGTCACAATTATTAAAGTTGAAATTAAACATTAGAACCTCTTGTAGAATTGGTTCCTTTCCATGTCCTCCAAATTAAAAATACTTGTCCAGAGTAAAGGTTACAATCTTATGTAAAATACTCAGTTCAAAATGAGTCTGAAAAGTATACAACTCCCAAATATTCTTTCTGAAGCTAATTAAGTTTTGGAATACAATTAATCTCAAATTGCTTTAGGAAAGACTTGAGTTAAACTCTTCGGTTCTATTCTGAGTCACAAAGTAACAAGGCACTAGTTCCAATAGCTTGCATATTAGGCCTGCATGGAATGTGAATACTTCAATTTTATATCAATTCAGGTTGATTTCTAGGAAAGGCATGAAAGAATAAATACAAAACATAAAAACATAGCAATATTCTTCAAATCAGCAACGCAAGGCCACTCAGTAAACAAAACTGAATGGCTTTTGCTTTTTTTTTTTTTTTTTTGCATTTTTATCTACCAGAAGGCACATTAAAAAAAGAAAAGAAAAATACCGGTTTCAAAAACTAGTAAACTCCATACACCCTTAGATGTGCAATTCAAATTAAGAACACTGTTTGCAACATCAATCAATATGATGTTAGTCCTGAACATAGTCTTGCAATAGCTTGGCTAGTATTCAAGCCGTTCTTCAATTATGATATATTTAGCAAGATATCTTAGGTAAACCAGAACCTATAGCCATTTTCCTACCTGAGCAATAATTAGTACTATTTATTGCTTGTGAAACCTTTCAACTTGATGGAAGTCATTGCACATTCCCTTTTGTTCCTCTGACTACCTTTTTTTAAAAAAGAAATATATTTTAAGTTGCAAGTTCTTTCCAAATGTTCTCTTTTGGAAGACAAATAAGTGATAGCAAGGCAGCATTTTAGGTGCAAGCCAGCAAAAGTAACTTTAACTATCAGCAATATGAGCTCTGAAGTTTGATGCATGAGATCTTAAATTTGTGTTATGCCATGTTTTACTCCATTTCAGTTACAGTAACTGCAATCTAACATGGAATGCTCTTTTGAATATGAGATCAAAATCTCATTACAATGAGGGACTACTTAAGCACCTGCATTTGCTGTTAGCCTTGTAGTTCAAGAGGATCATAATCTTCAAATAAGATGTTGCGTCTTCTTAGCATTATTTCACAGCTATTCAGATCAAACCCACCATCTGATCTATCTGTCTCATATAAATGCTCTTCAAAGGCAGCAGGTATCTTCTCTCATCTGGTACTCTGTTACACTGTAAATAGATATTTGTTTAAGTTGAAATTAGAGATATGCACATTTTCTAAAGTTCGCTTTGGCAAAAAAACCATACTGTAAAAAAGAATTTCCCTTAAAAAGTCAACATGCTCAATTATTTTACATTTTGAGGTTAGAAACCTTCATCTTTAGAAATTGAGCAGATAAATAGTCCACAATACTGAAAAGTTTACCTCTGAAACAACACAAAATAAATTACACTGACTTTCACAAGGAATAAATGTTATTTAATTGAAATGATCTAGAGCAATAATCAATTCAATGTATCTGTATTGCTTATTATATAGCAATACAGAAAGAAAATAGTTAAACACAGCTATACTTGTTGAATACTGACTGACTAATCTGCTCATCTCTAGTTTGTTCAGATATTATTTCTCTCCCCTGAAAAAGTATACGTGTTTCCCATTTTCCTACAAATATATATTTAAAATCCAACGAGAAAATAGCTGAATGTATTTTTTGTACCTACATTAAGGCAGACAATTTAGTCAGGGAAAAAGTTGCTTTAGCATTTTGAGCACCGTGTTGGGAGCTGAACTCCCAAAAAGTGTGAAAAGAAAGAATAACAATTGAAATTAATTAATGAAAATAGAGACAGAGAGTGCTTTCCTTTCAGTCTTGCAATGAAAAACTGGAGATTTGCAACTACACTCCTCAGGATACAATTGTGAAGCTAAGACTACCCATGAACATAAATACTGCAGGTATTTCAAGCCGAAATAAGAATATATTAAAACTATGCATGCTTTAAGAATGATTCTAAATAAGTACTTCACCCTTTATGCAAATACTCTTCTTCACTATTCATTAAAGCAGCCTCTTTTTGCAAATTTCCACAAATGTGAAGAAGCTCGGGTCACTTTACAAAGAGCAAAAGGCTGCTGTGAATCCAGAATCTTAAATAATCACAAAGCATGCACAATATTGAATTTGTATGCTAAAATAATGGAAAACCTGCTGAGGCTACAATGCAATTTTACAGCTTATTTAACATATCTTGGAGTAGTTGTTTCTATTGCACCTATTTATGCAGGCAGAATATGCAGCATTTCCTACAATAACCACCTGGTGAAGTGGGTTAAAATGACTAATTCCAGTCACCAAATCAGCTTCTGGCTGACATCTAACCACGATACCACTCTGGCTTGAATACCATATATAGTATGCATAAAGATGGAATACTTAGTGATCAAGATAGTGTCTTATTCTATAAAGAATTCAGCTTCAAGTATATCCTTACAATTCCATTAATTTGTGATTTCATTATCCTAACTCTTTCATACTGTATCTGGAACTGTCAATGGAAGAGAGAGAATATATTTAGGCCTATTAAACAGTTTGTCAGACAACTGTTGTACCAAACTTCTAGATTCAAACTATGTAAGACACTGGCCTATACTTACATTAGAAATGGAGTTATTTACTTTTAGTTCATTTGGCTTTATCTTTCCAGGTTTCTTCTGTTCCTCAGGGGTGGTATTTTGCCCTACTGAAACACGAAGGCGCTTATCCAGTGATACTATATGTCCTTCTGTGGTAAACATGTACTTATTACCTGATTTGTGCACAGGATTTTCTTCATCAAACAGCTGAAATTTAAGAAATTCAGAATATATAAATGTAATACTCCAAGTGTGGAAATAACATTATTTTTTAATATTTATATCTCATTTCACTCCAGAGATTGCAGGAGATCAAAAACTCATAAATACTTTATGATGCCTTATAATAATATTGTAAAAAGTAAGAAATACCAAAACAACACAGGAATTAAAAACAAAATGACTCTTTCCCTCCAAATATTATTTCAAAGATTTTTTTGATTGCTTTGTGAGAAGATGGGGCTGCAGATGCAGTACATAATAAAGGCGCCAGCGTACTCCTCAGGGAGAAATGACTGAAACTACCCATTTTCAAAATCACTTCCTGCTCTCAATTTGTCACAACTAACTGTCTTCTAGGAAAACAACCAGCATGTGTTGTTACTGGGATTCAATTATAGCCTGTTTTGTTCTATCCAGAACTTTGCAGCTTCAAAACAGTGGGACTGAATAATCTCGACAACTCTTGTTTAGCTTAAAAGTAGATACAGATATCTTCATAGTCATGTGATCTCACCCCTAAATAGTTTACTTTTCCCAGAGATTTTATAAAAACGTTAAGCAACACTTGAGATAGTGCCAAGCACTGTGGTAATCAATATCCAGGGAGCCATGGGATCAATTAGTTCTCATACCTATATCAATTAGAACCACCAATTTTCCAAGGAACTATTGAACAGAGCCCCAATACTCAATTTTTAAATTCCAGATGGATACCATGGGCAATGGTGTCAAGGATTACAGAGTAATCTAAAAAATAGATATATGCTATTACTTGATGTATATTATGAGGTATGTTGTAGCACTATTATCACATTATTATCATTAGTGTAGTTCTACGTCAAGTAAGTAATTAGAGCAGAATCTTGTGAGGTGACCAGGATTCAAGAAACCTGATGAAAAGAACAGACTTCTCCACTGTGAGCTCAGCCACTTACCCTCTAGTTTTTTTTTTTTTCCAGACAAAAGGAGTGGTATGATTGCCTGGATTTGTGAGAATGTATCCCCATAATTGAAGAGTCATCTCTCTATGCAACCTTGTCAACCTTCCCTTTTTAGAAAAGGTTTTAAAGAAAATGGGTAGAGAGTAGGTGCAGAGGTGTTATACAAAACAAATTGTCTGGATCCTCTACAATCAGGATACAGTTCCAGATATGGGATGTACAGGGCATTTGTCAGTTGTAATGTTCCCTGGTTTTTGAATGGAGGGAATATACCTCAAGTAATAATATACATCACACAGCAAAGTTCCATTAAAGTATTTACGATGAACATTCTTGATTTACCATCTTAATAACATACTTAAAATACATAGAAATATTAAACTTTATTTTACTGTAACACAAAAATGTGTTCCTAATTGCAGTTCTAGTAAATAAAGTGTGCTTTAAATAAAAAGTGCTCCTATGAAGGTACATACCAAAAACAAATATTTACATGTTTCACTAAGAAAAAAACTTTCCATCCGATCTTCTTTGGATTTCTCTATAACATGGTGAAGAGTAGCATAACCACATCTGAAAAACAGAATTGAACACTTTTCATCCCTCTTTTAGCTTCAATCATAGGGAAGTTCTAAGGAATTAAGCTGGTTGTTTTATGAAGAGCTTGCAATTTATGTAGCATAGTTTTTCTCCACTTAGCTCTGAAACTATAATTTTACAAAGTCAGACCAGAGATTCAACAAAGAAAAGAAACAGAACTATTGCCTCTTTTGAGAACAGAGATACTGTAACAACTGAAACTTCTTTTTTCTCAGAAATCCAGCTGTATGACACAGTAGCAATACTTTCTAATCAAGTTGGAAAAAAATGAACATAAATCTCACAAAACTTCATATTCTCTGGTGAAACAGAAGTACATGCAAACAACCCTAATAATTCAACCAGAGTTATTTCCAATGGCCCAAAGTTAGCCACAAAATTAGCTGGAAAATCTAATTAATGCAACTGATCTATTTTACATATTCAAGTTGCCTCGGGAATGTTGATTATTAGACAAAACAAATTCAAAAAATAAATAAATTTATAATTTGTTATATGATTAGAACTATTTAAAACACAGTTCCAAGCACACCTATTAGTGTTTCTAATAAAACACTTATGCAATTCTACATATTCACTCAATATTAAATTAGTAGGACTTATTTTATGTAAGCACACATGGGATTTCAACTTCAATTGTTAGGTCAACATTAAGAAGGTATATATGTTTGAATTATGTACAGCAACACAGTTCAGTTAAGCAAAGATTTAGTAATTTATAATGAAAGCTTACTTTGCTTTAGTATACTTCTCTAGACTCTGAAGAATATCCATTCCTACATGAAGATAAAAAGGGTTCTTTGTGGCCTAAGGAAATAAAGGAAATAAATATAAGAAATGGTGTTATATGATAATAATAACATTAAAAAAAGAAAATGAAGCTTGATTTTGACTGTGCAAGACCAAGCTATATGAACTCATGCAATCAAGGCCAAAACTGAAAATCACCAAATGATTCGAAGTTCAGACTGTTCAACGAAGCTGAAGAAACAGTAGAACATATATTCAGCTCATGCAAAAAAAAATTGCACAAACTTATTATAAACAATACCATAACACAGCCTCCAAAATGATTCACTGGAACAACTTTAGTAATAATAGAATGCCACCCACTTTCAACCCTTTCAATTTAAGGGCATTCAAAAGGATATTATAGCCAGTGGTATCAAAAACCACAATTTACACTGTCCTGGTCCAATTAAAGTTAATCAAAAGAACATGGTTTCAGATTCACATCCATGCCTGAATCTCAACTAAAAATAATCTATCTAATCCAGGACTTTCTGCAACCTGCTCAGCAATTTTTCCTAAAAAAGAGAAAATTGGATACTAGTTGATAATTATCCAAACTAGTCAGGCCACATGATTTTTCTTGATTATCTACTCTATCTCCTATTTTAGAGCAGGAGAACTACCCTCTTAAGGATATATTTTCCATCAGCCCCTGCTAGCCTTCCATCCTTGTCCTAGCATCTTTCATTAACCAGGAGGGATAAGGGTCTAATCCACAGATCTAACAGTACAGAAAGGCTTCATGTTGAAATTCCTAAATCTCTATACATTATTTTCATGTGTTGGTCTATTCTGGTATAACAAAGACTTGAATCCTTTTTTTTAAGTGGTGGGATTCAAAATTTTTTACGGCGGGTTCTGTGGGTGTGGCTTGGTAGGCATGGCAGGGGAAGGATACTGTAAAATCTCCAGTCAGAGGTGGTATTTGCCGGTTCTCCGAACTACTCAAAATTTCCGCTACCGGTTCTCCAGAACTGGTCAGAACCTGCTGAATACCACCTCTGCTTTAAAAAAAAAAAAAAAACAGCAGCTGAGAACCAATTCTAAAATGTGCAAAAGGTTACATCTCAGCAGTAAAAATACACACTTATATATTTAATGAAGGACTTACTGTATTTCAAAATCATGCTTTGAAAAAAACACTTAAATACCTGATACAGGAGATATGTAGATTCTACTAATTCAGGCCTGAGAGGATAAAAGAGAACATCAGGTGCTTGTAACTGCCAATTATATCTCTCTGGAAGAGCACCATATCGTTTCCATAGTGCATAATAAAACGCATGAAGGCAAATGGCATCTTCTACATCACCTATTAAAACCTGAAGCAAAATAACAAAAATGAAACAGTTTACATTATATTTAATAGTTGATTTTATAAAGATGGAATGCACCATACTTATTGTGATTCAGAAATTATAACATCCTAATGCAAGAAAGCACCATTGTACCCATCAGACACTCTGAGACAACCATATGCTATTTTCTTTATGTAAATTAAAGAAATATCATAATTTATTTGCATTGATGAGAGGTAAAGCATCCCCAAAATTAAAGAATTTGGTGGGAAGAGCCATGACATTCCCTAGGGAGAACTAGGGTTTCGAAGTATTAGTTTAAAAAATGGACTTCTGATTCTCTTCCCCCACACAAGCTTGTAGTCTGTTCTGATCAAGTCCCAGCTGCTTCCATACCAATTGGGAATTCTTGATGTAGTACCATACATATATTTCAAATTTCCTATTTTCTCTCCACCACAGAATAAATACCTGAAGTCCAGGAAAAAAAGCTTGAAGAGAATCAATCCAGGTATTCATCAGCTGGCCGCTAAACATATTAACATTAACGTAAAGAGGTGGGTCTCCTTCACCTTCATTGCAGGCTTCCCTCCTATGAAAAATGATTTACTAAGTCAGTATCACTGTAACTTTGGTCACTGAACAAATAGTTAACTTGATTACTTATAACATGAAGGAATGAACCCATTTCATATTTTCTGTCATTCAGTGGTGATTTATTTATTGCCTTCAAATCATTATTGTTGGCTCTTGGTAACTTGAGTAGTCCTCACGGTTCTCTTGGAAAGATTTATGCAAGTTGTTAAGCAAGTTATTATTTTCTTTCAAAAGTGAGTAACAGGCTAGAGACCACCTAGTTGAATTTGTACCGAAGGTAGGACTAGAATGCATGATTTCCCAGTTTCTAGTTTGATATCTTAGCCACTACATTAAACTGGCTCTCCAAACAGTGCTATAACAACTTAAAAATAGATCCATAATTCACATACCCTCGCCTTAAGTAGTTCTGAATACTCCGATAAACATCATTGAACATCTCTAAATCTTCTTTTTCTCCAAAGAGGATGTATGATTTCAAAAGATACTCATAAAATGAATCTAAGCCTGCTCCTAAACCACTTTGTTTTCCCACCCAATGGCCAGTTTGAATATTCACAACATTACCTGTGGAGTAAGAAAAAAGAAAGAGAAAGGAAAATATTATTTAAATGTAAATGCACATATCTGAATCATAATCCAATTAATCAACTCTGAGGGGACAATAAAATTCCCGTATTTGTATAATAATACTAAATTAAAGAACATCTATTTATGGAAAATTCACACAGGACCTAAACATTTAAAACAAGCATAATTTTGAGGACAGTAAAATTACAAGATACAAAATATTCAAATATGAATACTTTTGGATAAGTAAACACCTTATTCACTTTACTTAAATGTATGAAGTGCATTATATATGGCCAAATAACAATCCATATACTTTATTAATATATTTATCTGTGACTCTGAAAGACAATGAGTTTACTATTTTAGATTAAAATTTGCAGATTTTAAATTTGCACATAAAGAATGTAATCCAATCTTCTTAATATATTTATGCAGCATCAATAGTAATAATAATAAACACAAATATTATTTCACAAGAGAATAAATGAGTTATGGCTGTTTTATATGTTTTGCTTTAAAATAAAGGAGAACTTACAAAAAGTATTCTTGGACATAAGCAGCAAATCTAGTAGGCACATCTATAACATCACATACATCTATTACATCACACTAGAGATTTTTGATCTGTACAATTACCAATAATATCAGAAAATGAAGATAAAACCAAATTCAAAGCTGCACTAACATTGGACTACATCTAATTTGTCCGCTCCATTGATAAATTATCTAAGTCAGCAGAAGCTTCCATGTACAGATAGACAATTCTCCCTTCTACAGTTCTTTACAGTCAATCACGCACATCTCAACCTCCTGGGAAGGAAAGGCAATAAATCATTTAAAAAGATTTCCATTCGATATCAACTTAGAAAAGCTTCTATACAATCACAGAACCTTCCTTTAGCTCAGGGATCACCAAATTTTTGGACCTCAGGGACTACTAAATTCATAATTTTTAATCCTGTGGACCATTAATATGATCTGCCTAATGGCCAGCTAGTGGATGTGACTAGGTGGTCATGTGACTGGGTGGGTGTGCCCAACTTAATGTCACACCAAGGAATGCCTCACCAACTTCTATTTGCCTCTACCCTCTCAGCCCCTCCTTGCCTGCCCACCAGGACTCGAGGAAGCAGTTGTTGGAGCTACGCAGCCATCACAAGAAAGAGTTGGCAAAACAGCTGGCTCAGTTCCAATTGGATCTGACTTTGAAGGAGGCTCAACAGAAGCACCTCACTGATTACTACAAGCATAGGCTTTCCAAGCAGAGGGAAGACCACTGCAAGGCTGGACCTGAGCCTAGAGGCTCAGATGGGCTGAGATGGTCAACCAGTTTCAGGCTATGATGCACTCCCACTGGAACAATGGTCAGCACTTCCCTCTAGCCTTTGCCCAAAGCCCTGTACCAGGAGGCTGAAGCAGCTCCCAAGTCAGAATTTCTGCCCCCCCCCAACCCACACAAAGACCCCAAAGAGGGAGACTCTCTGCATCAACACAAACAAAACATTGACTGCATGTAACCTGCCCAGGGGCCATAGTTTGAGGACCCACTTTAGTGCAATACAAAAAAAGCAAAAAAAAAAATTATGTGGACCACCAATATTTTCTTGCATGCAATGGACCACCAGTTGGTGATCACTGCTTTAGCCAACAGATATAGATGGGTAGAAAGCCTATTATTTAGAGGATTTCACATGAAGCTTTAAAAAAAACTAATCTAATTAGAAACCTTTACATTTAATTTGATTTATCAATCAATTGAAAACAGAAAAATATGATTTGCTGAGAACTAGGAACCATATAGTTCTAGCTTTAGATGTATATTTCAGAACATTCTATACATCTATGGTTTACTTTCTATTGCATGATTCTCTGTGGCTTATTTATAGCAACCAGACCTAAGGAATGGGTTGTATACATGCCTCGTCATATAGCTTAGGGGATCCCAGAGCATAAAAACCCACTGGCTTTTTCGTTATTTGCAACAATGAGTCACAAAACACTTCAGAACTAGATGAGTTTATCAGCTATCTATATCAAGATGGACAGTTAAGAATTGCTGATGATTGCATCACCTCTTTGCACCTATGAGCTGTTCCGACAGGAAAAGATAGTTCTCATCTGGCATATTGCTAAGTTAAATGAGTCTCTGTGTTTAAAACAAAAAACAACTCTCTCCATGTCTCACATTTCCTTCTTTTCTAGATGTTGCTTAAATAGAAAGTGTATTTTCTACCCTGTGTATTTCTTAAAGTAATTATAATTTGTATTGCTGCTGAAGATCAGTACATAATAAAACTCAACAGTATAAATCAGATTACACATATATGAAAAAGGATAAATCATACTCTGAAATAAATCTTTTACTTTGAAGGTCTGTTATCATATTGAATGTTTCTTAGCATTAATTGACAGTTGGGCTAAATCCATATTCTGAATCCAAGGCAAGGATTCAATATATTGAGCATATTTTTCTTTTTCATGGAATATTCTGCTACTTAATTACTCAGTATTCAAACATGCACTCAGAAGCATGTATTCTAACAAGGGTTCTTTCCAAATTCAAACTTCCAACAAAAACAAAGAAATCTTGCTTTAACGTAAGATATAAAAATTCATTGAAAGGTATATTTGATCTAAGAGATGTTACCATATACATATTTTACTTACATATGCTTTTTATTTATGCTTCTCAACAACAAAGGGATTGTCAAATAAGAGAAAGTTGACTCATTTGGGTTATTTTTCAGTTATGCTATATGAAGTATCCAATACTACAACATAAACTTATATTTTCCAAACTCCACACAACATATGAACTATATATAAATGTAATAATTTCACCTTACCTTTCTAAGTAACGGATACTCATCTAATTTGTACAGAAAAGATCACTCATAAAAAACATCAGAATCATTCTGACTAACCATATTGGCTCACCATTCAAACATGTTCTATATGAAACCACAAATATATTCTTGCAATATTCCAGAAATGTTTGCCACAGCATCAGTGTTTATTATTATTCTGGATCTTTAAAAAGGAAGAGTGCATGCTGGATTTCATGTGTTTCTAAACTACCTCAAAAACAGCACAAAAACTGCTTTTTGAACTCAAAAAACCTCAAATAAATGAAAAATACAAATCACAGGAATTTATTCCATTTGATTAGAGGTTCCATTTGATTAGAACTATTTTCAACCTAGTAATATATAAGATAAAGGAGAGCACATGCTGTAATAATTTAATATTCCCAAGGAATTGGAATTGTCTAGAGATCTAGTTAATTCAATGGTGAAAGATTCTGCTCTCATACTGATATGAATACAAAGGATCAACTATCAGAACAAGAATACAAACCAAAAAGTGATATGAATGGTATCCAGGAAAAAAAAATAAAGTACCTAGTAACCCAGTGTCATTGCTCCTTAAGTTCCAGAGGGCTTTTACAGCTCGACGGGCAACCCACTCAAAAGTTGAATCCCCAAGAAGCCGACTAAGAATTCCGAATTCCACCAGTAATGATCCAGCCCCTGCAGTGCAAGTCTCATTATTGCTCCCAGAAGGAACACCTGTCCTTAAGTTCACCTGCAAAGATATGAAGGTTTATAAGCAAGCTTACTAAGGAATAAGCAGCTGTTTTACTGTTTTAAAGTTAGTGACAGAAATTTCATCAGTGTTCTGTCACAAACTTGCATCATATTCCACATAGAAATTATCTTAAAGGCATATCTAGACCATGTCAGCATTTAGCCATCAAGAAATCAGAACACTGAAATCCTTGAGGAGACAGCAATTAATTCAGTATATTTACTACAGAATCTCATTTTCAAAATATATTTAAACAATGGCAATGGCATATTCAGCTCGAGCTTGTAAATAGCGCTAAGAGAAAAAAGTATATACCGGGAACATTTTTAAAGGCAAAGTTAAATTCAAATATTTACCATGTTACACCTTGGATTAAAAGACTTTAAAAGAATTTCCTTTGCCTGAAAATTAGCAATTGTTGCACACATACCCTTGGATAAGGAATTCCAGTTTTGGTATTCTCAAAGGCAGGTAATAACCTTACTGCCAGGTCATGAGCCATATGCAACAGTTCATCATCATATCCTTTAATAGTCATATCACCAAAAGGCTGTCTTGTATCTGTAATTATTATGTGGGCTGAAAGCAGACTTCCCAAAACCCTAGAAGAAATTATATTGGTTATTATTTTAAATGAGACAATATATGTAAATATTATAGCAACAGAAATAACAGAATTATGATCATCCTTATAACCACACATATTAGCAATCAGGCAAAGTATGTACAGTCTATATTAGTAGACTCAACACAACAATAGCATTTTTTAAAGGCAGAAAAGCATAATAAAGCAATAAAAATACCCTAAAAGTTATTGTGGCTTTCTCTAATCTCTGAAAGAGCATGCAACAAGTCAGGAATCTCCAAGAAAGATAATGTTTGACAGAACTGGCAGAACTGAAGACTTACATTGCTACAAAATATAGCTTTTTGAAAGAACTGCAAGTTGGTTTTGGAAGAACTTACATCTTCTTGGAATGGGAAAGTGATAAGAGACAATACAGTATTGCTTTCATTTGTTCCTCTTATTTGTAACATAACTGTTCTTGCCAGCATTACATGTTCATTAATGTATATTTCTGAGAATCAATATTTTTAATCACACAGTGCAATTTCTCTCCCCTTTTATTTTGTCTGACAAATTGTACCATTCATAGTTCATCCTTTGTGAGTGTTCTTTTTTTACTTTACTTTTTTGGGGGAGTGGTTTAAAAATGACATTTCAGTTTTCACTTTCTGAAATAAAAGTGTTTATCGGTGATGCATACCTCAGGGTTTTTACTTCTATCCTTACAAGATTCAATTTAAAGCTTCCTAATAAATCTGACCAGATATTGTTTCATCTACAATAATAATTATTCAGTTTCCTTATATCCTTTTTGAAGGTGAAGAATTACATTGCTCTTTCTTTCAAATAATTACTTTGCTCATTCTTCAAAATTTCTCAAAGATTACAGGCAGTTCAGCAAGGTCCTTCAGTATTTACGAATGTAATTCATGCATTCTTGATTTAAATCCATTCAAAACAAGTATTTCTTAATCATAAAGTTCTGACCTTGTCCCTTAATCGTGCATTTCATAATTGCCAGGTGGAATATTTATCATTTTATTGGATAAGACCGAGTCAAATAGGAGAGCATGAATTTATTATGATTTTGATGAGTAACTGCATTAAAAGAACTAGTCTTAAATTGTAATATATAAACTATTAATTATATACCCAACTTATTGAACCATAATATGAATTACTTTAAATATATCATTTTAAGACATTGATAATATAAATTTCATCAGTTAGACAACAAGCAGAGTAAATTTTGTTTCAGAGTTTCTTGAATATATTATTCACATTCAGTGTTGTCAAATTTCAGCAACATCCTACCTAATTGTTGCCTCAAAGACTTGGACAGTTGAATCTGTGTCAAATGTTACTGTGTCTATCACAAGCTTCACTGCTTTCCGAAATTCTGAAGAATTTCCCATTACCTTTAAAAAAAAGAAAAAAGATCTGAAAAAACTCTACGCATTTTTATTCCAAAATTGTTAAATTTTAAAAATAAATTTAAGTGTCTGTAATTGATGTCCTATAAATATAAAAGCAATTCACTCTTATGACCACAATTAAGGCCAGAATTTGTTTGTTAAGTCAAGTCACTACATGATAGGACTCTATTTTATGGTTGCAATAAAAGGAATCACATGACTGCAAATTCCATGATTAGGCAAACCATGTGGCAGTAAATCCTAATCCAGCTTTATCCAATGAATTTTTTTTAGGTGGTAAATGGCAAAAAAAGTCACAAAACTCGATCACATAACCATGGGACGATGCAACCAGTCGTAAATATGAACTGGTTGTCAAATGCCTGGAATGAAATCACATGACTGTGGGGGTAATGCAGCAGTTGTAACTTTGAGCATGGATCATAAGTAACTTTTTTGTTTCCGCCATAACTTTGAATGGTCATCATTAAACAACTGGTCATAAGCCGAAGACAATCTATATTTCTGTTATAGATCATAGTGGACCCACTAGGTTAAACAAAAAAACAGAGAAATCAAGTGTTAATTTACAAAAAACTGTTTTAACTTGTAACTAGCGACAGAAGAGAAGTGAAGGGGGAGAGAGGCAGGGAGAGAGGGGGAGAAAGCAGGATTAAATGCATAACATGTATTTTAAAAGTATTTAATGACGTGAAAAAATATTTAGTGATAGGCTTAAAGCTAGAACAGACTTACTAACAACATTGAGGTTAAAAAATGTCAAATTATCAGCTTGCAATAAAATCAATGATTTCCATATGATTTAATCGAAGAGCTGGACAAATCTGTCAATTTCAATTCACTATTCCTGCTTTAAGTGCTTTCTTTTTTCAATCTCTGCATCATTATGCTTTTTTTTTTTTTAAAGAAAGTCCATGCCTACAAAAATTATGCAGTTATGAACATTTGTCCTAAAACATAAACTTTGGGTGATATTTTTCTTAATGTTTCTATAAACAACATTCCCTTTAATAATTAAACGGTCCTTATGTGTGGTTTTATTCCAGTCAAAGAACCATAGATAAAGAAACCCTGAAAAAAATGTATTCTATATACGGTACATGCAAAGCCTGTCATTTTTTCAGAATTACATAATAGAGTTGGAAGGAATCTTGGAGGTCTTCTAGTCCAACTCCCTGCTTAAGCAGGAAACACTATACAAATGGCTGTCCAATCTCTTCTTTAAAACCTGGAGCACCTAAACTTCTGGAGGCAAGCCATTCCACCGATTAATTGTTCTTACTGTAGGAAATTTCTCCTTAATTCTAAGTTGGATCTCTCTTTGATAAAACTCCCATCCGTTACTTCCTGTCCTGCCCTCAGGTGCTTTGGAGAATAGGTTGACCCCCTCTTCTCTGTTAACAGTGCCTCAAATATTGGAAGACTGTTACAAAAAACAAAAACAAAACAAAGCTGCAGATAACTGAAATTTTTTTACCACAATTTCCAAAATATGTTGTATTTTTAGAAATCATAGATAAACAAAGTCATGGGCCATGGAACCACAAACACCAAGGGCCACCTGCATAGTTTTGCTGTTACAACCACATATTTCTTTATGACAAATATTTTGTTGTATTATTTTTGTTCATATATAGCTCCATCACAAAACCTGGAAATCTATTAATGTAAAATACTAAATGTGCATTAGTTGAGAAATATAAAATGATTACCGTAGCTTTACTGTAAAATATGAACTGAAATAATTTCTCCCCTATCCCTATTAGCAAGGAAAACAAGAAAAAACAATATATTAAAATAAAAACTACCGAATAATAATAACTACTTCTGTGCCAAAACTTTTGAAATGTAAAATATGTGATTGCTACAAACGTCTCTTCTCCTTAAATCTGTGGCATGCAGAAAAGAATCTCTTCTTGTTTAAGCCTACTTCCCAAGCCAAGCATGAATGGGGGAAAAAAAAAACACCTTCCTATTACAGGCTAAAGAAAAGGATCCTCTCATAATCTTGCAAGATCAGGGCTGTTATCAATATTGGCCTAGAAAAATATTCTTTAGCAATTTTCAAGAATACAAAACTGAGGGATAAGGTACTTATGTTAATTGTTAGGAATTACTCATAAACCCAGGTTAGTAGCACAAGGGTTCAATCAGACAGCAAATGACTATGATGAGGTATTTGCACCTAGTCTGAAGGCTACTACATTAAGGGCAGCATTAATGTGGGCAGCTAAGAAGAAATACATTGTAAATCATTTGGATGTAGAGACAGCTTATCTGTATGCATTGTTGCAACACACTATATATTTAAAGAAACCTTTGGGTCTCAAAAATGACAATACTGATTATGATTGCTGGAAATTGAAAAAGAGTCTTTATGGTTTAAAGCAATCAGGACATGAGTGGAACCAATGTATAGTTAAAGAATTAAACTAAAATAGGCCTTGTAGCTGGCATGGCTGATCCATGTTTGTTTAAAAGAGAAAATAATGGTATGATTTCATTATTGTTATTATTTACTGATGATATAGCATTAATCACCAAAACTGAACAAGAAGCTACTGAGATAATTTCACTGCTGGAAAAAAAATTTAAGATAAAACAGTTAGGAGAAATCAAACATTATCTTGGTTTAAAGACAGATAAAACTAGGGGAGGATACAAGATCCCACAGGCAGATAAAATTAACCAATTATTAAAAAGTTATAAAATGGAACTTTGTAAGCCGGCTAAGACACCAATGAGCCAGGTGTTTAGCCATAGTGATGTTCAAAGTCCTGTTTTTGATAAGAACATTTAACAGTCCTTGATTGGTAGTTTATCTTATCTCAGAAATTGGTCAAGGCCAGATATTGCATACAGTGTTAATCAATTAGCGAGATTTAATGCTGAGCCCACTGAAAGGCACTGGCAAGCTGCTAAATGTGTGTTAAGATATCTGAAACAGACAATGCATTTGGAGCCAAAAGATGAACTGAATTTAACTGCATATGCTGATGCAAGTTTTGCGACAGACATAAATACACGAAAATTTACATCAGGTACTGCTGTATTATTGGGAAAAGCATTGATTGGATGGAGATCTATTAGACAGAAACATCTAAGTTTGTCAACAATGGAGGCTGAATTCTCATGTTTGTCTTTATTATGTACAGATTTAGTTTTGTATAAGCAATTATTAATTGATATGGGAATTGATGTAACAGATCCTATTGTTGTTTACGAAGATAACCAATCAGCAATACAGATGGCTTCAAATATTGCTGTTAAAACAAGAACGAAACACAGAGATTTAAGATATTTAAATGTGAGACAATGTGTGCAAAGTAAGATGATTAAGCTAGAATACTGTATGTCAGAAAACAATATAGCAGATCATTTTACAAAGGCCCAAGGCTCTATAAAGCATAAGGCATGCTGTGAAGATTATGGACTTAGAATATAAGGTTGTAAATATTATCTTACCCAAAAGGGGAGAATGTTAGGAATACGAGTCTCCTAACAGGTATTTGGGTTAGAAATATATAAACCAGGATAGACATTTTAGTACTATCTCTTTAAGGGAATTCAAGAGCATTCAACTGGGTGTGGTTTCTCAAATGGCCTTAAGATGGAGCCAGAAACCTGGATTGTATTAGTCTGAGTCTCAGAAGAAAAGAGAGTGTATCTTTGTTTCCTTCTGTTCGAAAGTATTGCCGTTGTTCCATTTTTCCTAATTGACTGATATTACTGGATTTAATGTAAGTCTGATACTGAACTGTTTTTGACACTGGACTTTGATATTTGGATTTTCCCTGGATTGAAAACTGATTGATTTAACTTGTGACTGACTTTGGATTGCTTATTTTGGACTTTGCTTAAAACTTTCTGGAAGTAAAAACCTCATTAACTGTACAGTGTATCTGTGTACTGAGTGTGTATTATTCCAGCACTACTCTCTATACGTCTCCCTGTATGCGCTCATTCTCCTAACGGGGAATTACCTCAACATTAATGAAGATATATTTTCTGAAATTTTGATATATATTTTTCTGATAGTACTTGTTTTTCCTTTCAGAAATTAAAAAAAACAGATTTAACTCACTGCTAGGGTATCCAATGCATCAATCAGAGTAAGCGAGTAGTTTCCCAGGACATCGTTGATATTCAGATTTGAACTGAAATAGATTACATTAGAGTTAGTTCAACCAAATTTAAAAATACTTAATTCACTTAAGTAAATTTGAAGTGATATAGCTTAAATTATTAACTGGAAGAATGTCCCAAAGAATTTTAAGGGAAATATTCTTAAATAAGGGCATACAAGATTGCAGCTGCAGCTACACAGCTTAAACCAAGTATTAACACTTTCATAGTTTATTATTCACTAGATTTTTATTCCACCTTTATTTCATAGACAAATTGTGTTTGGAATTGTATGTTAATATCATGGTATGAACCTTAGAAACCAAAGAGGCTGAGGCTTATTTCCACTGAAGTTTTAATAATGATTAAAAGGAGTATTCAAGTGAATTACAGTAGATTCTGCAAATCTGATTTTAGAAACTGGATACATATGGTATTTTAAACAATAATATATTAATTATATCACAACTAATGTAGTCCAATATATTAAGTATTGGACTCTACACAATGTGATTTTAGCCAATGGTCTATAATTAATTACAGTAGTCTATGAATGGTTTTTTTTTAAAAAAAATGGAGATACAGTGGATTTTAATGGATATATTCCATTAAAAAAATGGAGATACTATGATCATTCTATGAAAAATATAGAAAAATATCTGTCCTAAAAAAAAAAAAGACAGTCATCCAAGAACACTGGGAATTTTATAACACCTAGACAAATTTTAAGTATTTGCTTTAATGTTTCATTATTCTAACAAGATAACACCATGAACAATGTTAAAAGATACAAGATTATATAAACAAATCTTTGAAAATTAGAGATTACACAAATATTTCCCTATACAACATATATCATTACAGTGGAATCTCCAGTCATGACCGTAATCCATTCTAGGACTTTGGTCGCAACCCAATTTGGTCATGACTGGGAAGTAAGACTGACTGTGCATGTGCGGAGACAGGAAGATCGCTGTGGCTGTGTTTGATCACCACCCGAGGATATGTTCGCAACCAAATGCAAAAATTTTCTGAAATTGGCCATCGTCCCATTTGGTCATGGTCAGAAGTGTTCATGACCAAAGTTCAACTGTATATTCATACACACGGTGGGGGGGGGGGGGGGGAGAGGGGAGGTTTACCTGCCTAATGTATTATGATAATTACAATAATCTGGCTAATCCTAAAATCAGATTAAGATAGGCTATTTGGAAAAAATGATTGCAGAAATCAGAGAACTGTACTTCTTAATGGCTTCTCATGTTTGAAAATAGCCACAGTTATAATATCTAAAAGATTAGCATGAATAACATTGACAGCACATTATATTACTTTATTTCTAATAAAAGTTCAAATTTATACTGACAAAATGCACTTCTAACAAACAGCCAGATTTTTGAAGAATTTTTAAATAATTCTAGTCCAGTACGAATATGTATAAATCTGAATGAACAGCTTCCCACATATTCCAAGAATTTGTGTTCAGATCAAATATGAATGTCAACCTCACATTATTTCTATATGTAACCATTTGTGTCACATAACTGATTCCAGACAACTGATATATATTATTTCCATAAAAATAGTTTTATTATAAAAACTGCCATTTTGCCAATATTTTCTATTTAGAAACTGTTCAAAATCTGTAGCAATCTGAGAATTCAAGGCTTATATAATTGGAAAAGGAAAAAGAGCACTTTTTTTACAGATAACTAATATTTCTAACTAATGTTTCTAATATTTCATAACTAATATCTCATAACTAACTAATATAACTAATATTTCATAACTAATATTTCTCAATGGCATGTATTGGGCCCAGTACTTTTTAAACTGTTCATGAACCATCTCTAAAGTTAAGGATGAATAGTGAGAAGGCTTCATTTTGGTGATGGCTTTAATGTTTTAAGATTACTAAAAGCAAAAATAACACGTGGTTTCAGAAGAATATTTCAAAACTGCAAATAAAATGGTAAATGAATAACATTGTTACAAAAGAAAATGGAATCCATATGGAAGGAAAAATTAACATTATAAATATTCTTCCAATGACCAAGTTGATTAAAGTTCTTTTGAAATGTATTACATAACACAATGAAAACTGTTGTGCCAATTGTGTATGTAAATTCTATATGGGGAACATTAGAAGAGCCACTAAAAAGGCTGTCAATATTATATGCATTATAGATTATAGCAAAAAGATTTTTACAGCTGCTAAAAGTTAAGAAAAAGGTGACATGTGTAAAAAATATATTAAAAAAAGAATGCTCTATTCTCATATATGATGTAGCAAAATTTAGAAGCATCCAATGAAGTACAGAGGCATTCAGGATTGTTAAAAACAATCATATTATGTCTGTTAAACTACAAAATCTAATAGTGCAATATGTGCTCACTTTAAAAAAGGATTACATAGCCATGGAGAATAAGCCTATGTTGAACTAGCAACTATCAATAGCTATTTTTCTTGAGAGCAATATTCATTTTCTGGAAGTTTGCTTCAATTCAGCAGTTCCAACAAATATGACTTCTATGAATGTACTCACAGGAACAGCTGTTAAAGTGGACATATCAACAAGGACAACTACTTAAATCATGAATGCTTTACTCATGATTTTGCTGTACAGATAAAATTATTACAAGTAACTTACATGTATTTTATACACATACACATACTCTATCCCCAATATCAATGCCAATTGTTGGGAACTGCACTAAAAATAGCCTATTGGTCCCCAAAACGTTATTTATTATTACTATGGTTAGCAATTCTAAGAGAAGATTAGATAGAAGAATTATCCATCAGGGTTTTTATTATATTCTCAGGTTGGCATTATTTAGAAAAGAATACACTATTTTTAAGATGTCATAAAACTCGTTTCTTAATCAACTTGCCCAAAAATATACACAATGAGACATGTCCCCTTAGATTATTTAATCTAGTAAGTGTATCACGCCATACAACTGTAACTATTCAGAAGTAATCCGAGGTTGATTATAATGTCTGTAAGAGACAGGCATACAAAGAAATTATTAGTACTTTCAAAGCAGTAAGCTTCATATTTACACCTGAGAAAGATTCCTCTTGGGAGGAATGAAGCAATGCTTATGCAATTTTCAAGAAGGTCAAGGATCTTTAGAAGTATAAACAACATGAAAAATATGATCAACAAACTCAACATAATTCTGTCAGATGCTGGACTATACAATCTAATAAAGAAAAGGGTTTTGAGAAAGACTCCATTAAATCCTGGTTGTCACCCTTTATTAAATCCTTCACATACAGCATCAAAGAAGTGGAATACTTCAGTAAACTAATTATGTTTTATTATCACTATCATAACCTTTCATCTGTTCATATCCTATGAATCTTGCAGTACGTCCACACATATTACTGGGGACCTTTTTTGTTATTTTATTTATAAGCTTTTCTTTTTACTACTGGGGACTTGCCCCCTAAATCAGGGCATTTTAATTGTTCTTATATATGCAATGAATAGTAATGAACTGGAAACCCTTTAACCACTGAGATGACTGAATCAAAAGGACAAAAACTATTCTTACCTTTTGGAAAGGTACTTTCAATGTACTTCTCGGTCCTCACATAATTAACGCGTTAGTTAATTTTCTTTTTAAAGCCAAATCTGTAAATTCCCGTATCACCGACACTCACTGTCCATTTAACTTACAGGCAAGGAGGCAGCTACCTCCCCTAAGGATGCTACTAACCTAATGCCTGTTTTTTCCACCTCTTCTCGCCAACCACATTCCATGTCCCGGACACAAAGCAACCGGGGCTGAGGGAAAGCGAGAGCCAAGGCGGTAACCTCTACCCGCTCGACCACTTCAACGCTTCCGAGCCCGGTGTGTCAACTTACGGGTCGGTTCGATCGGGCCCGCGGCCCCGGCAGTGGATGGGGTTCAGCTCGTCCTGAGGGAAAGCGTAGGCCATGTAGTTGTCGTAGCCGAAAGAGAACATGCTGCGAGCGGCGTCGCGCAACTGGGACCGGAGATCAGGGGAGAAAGCCCGGTTGTAGCGCTTCTCATACTCGTCGCCGCCGCCGCCGCCGCCATTGCGGCGGGACCATGAGGAAGAAGCAGCGGCCGGGCCAGGGCTGCCACCGCCTCCGTTATCGCCTCCGCCGCTATCGCCTCCCCATGCTCGTCCCAAGAAAGAGGCCCAGTGAGGGGCTTTGAGACACCGCGAGCCGGAGGAGTCTCCTTCCTTGGCCGGGCTGCCGCAGGAAAAGGCGCGGAGGCGCTGCTGGTAGAAACCGAAGCTGGGCCCCGCCAACCACAGGAGGGCCTGCCCGGCCAGTCTCAGGGCCAACAGCGCCAACACCAACGACCGCCATTGCATGGTCGGAGGATTCGCAGCCGCCGCAGCTGCCGTGCTCTCCTCTCACGCGCATACTTCTCGCGGAAGTTGTGTTCAGAACGCTCTGCGCCTGGGGAAGCGCGGGCGGGGCTCGTAAACGAAGCCGCGCCGCGCCTCCTCCTCCAACTCCGCCTCGGCCCCCAAAAGATGACGCGTCTCCTTTAAGAGCGAAGGCTGTGACATACGGCCGCGGCCGGAGAGGAAAGACAGGGTTTAGAAAGGAAGCATTGCGACGCTTAGCGTTTGGATTCGCCTTCGAAAACTTCCCGATAGGCTTCCGACCGAAGAGCGGGCGGATGAAAATGACGTCAGCGAAAGGTGATTGTCGCCGCCGACTCCGTGTGGGAAGAGCTTCAGACGAGAAAGAGTTGATGTGGCGCGCTGCGATTTTTTTTCTCCCCGGCACGGCTTAGCCAATCAGAAAGAATGGGTTAGGTTTTTTTGGGGCGGAGAGATATCGCTGCGCCTTTGCAAGATTGGGGATTGGCTGGCCTTTCGGCTGCTGCGTCTCCGGGGGGGGCGAGGGCGGGGATCACAATTTTAGCTGACTGGCTAACGAGAAAACTTATCTGTCTTCCCCTCCCCCCCCAAAAAAAAACCTTGGTGCCAGCTTTGCCACCTATTTCCGTGTTTTCACTACACTAATCGTTTTTTGATTGGTTGCCATCAAGCCGTTGCCAACCACGCGGGTAATTTTTTCTGGGTGGTGCATTCCTCATCTGACCCTTCAGGTTTTAGGGCGGTGCGTCCATCGCCATAATAATAAAGAATTCGTCCTCTTCATCCGTATTGCAGACCGCGTCTTCTGTCTTGTGTGTAGCATTTTCATGAGGGACAATGGGATGTTTCAGGATTGCCATTTTTCCAAGGACGTTCTCTGCCCTTCGATGTGACACAATCAAAACACTGACCTAAGAATGAATATTATTTAATGAACATTATTTCATTATCACAATGAAATAATGTGGAGGGTTCCTTGACTTTCTGTATCGCTTAGCCTAAGTGTACATCTGTACGAGTGTCTCTGCTTTTTCTAAAACCGGCTTGAGCATCTGCGATTTCTATTTCCATTGGAGGGTGTTCTGTATAAAATAGTTGGCTCCAAATAACTCATTCTGATTGGTTACTAAAAACTAAAAGAGATTGGTTCAACAGGAATCAATCCTCGAAGCCGCATAAAGGCGGCAAAATCAAATGAATGTCATTGGCTACAAGCCGGCAGACAGGAGAGTATAAAAGGCTGTCGCGGCTTGAGCCAATGTTCCGTTTTTACTGATTGTGTTGGAATAAAGACTTTGTTGTTGGAACCCGGTCTACCTCGCGTTTTTCCAGACAGAACACTGGCGACGAGGATGGGATTGTCCTAAACGCGAGACCAAGCACACGGTGATATAGAATTCCAGACGGCAAACAGAATGGCCAGGAACAACGCACCGCCCGCACCTTTTAATCCCAACGAAGAGGATTGGGATTCCTATGTAGACCGTTTCCAGATGTACTTGGAAAGCAATGAGATGGAGGGAATCTCAGATCAGCGCAAGAGGGCTGTGTTCTTAACACACTGCGGGCCTACAATCTTCAAGATGGCCAAAGTCCTAGCGAAGCCCCGAGACGTCAAGCAATTGACGTGGCCAGAACTTCAGAGGCTGCTCAAAGCTCACTACGCCCCGATGAGGTCCAACCTTATAAAGCGACATGAATTCTATCGAAGAGACCAGAGAGAAGGTAAGACCATCGCTGACTTCGTAGCCGCTCTCCGACAAATAGGGGGAGAGTGCGAATTCCTAAACCTAGATGAGGCCATGAGAGACCGAGTAGTGTTGGGCTTAAGAGACTCGACAACACAGAGCAAACTATCAAACAAGCCCAACATAACCATAGCCGAGGCCATCGCGGAAGCCACAGCCGCTGAAGCCGCGAAAAAATCGGCTGTCAAAATGAAGCAGATGAACTCGAACGGAGACAAAACAAGCCTGGCCAGAGGAAAAAAACAGTCTCCCGCTACCACTCACCACGAAGATTATGGCGAGACGTCCGAATCAGATGAAGTAGATGACGAGGTCCACCGCCTGTACACCAACAAGAAAGAGCGCGAAAGGAGAAATTGGCGGGAATGCGCTGGCTGCGGAGGAAATCATCCTCGAGCCGAATGCAGGTTTCTCGATGCCATTTGCAGAACTTGCAAGAAACGAGGGCATATCGAGAAAGTCTGCAGGAACAAGAAAAACTACAGCCCAATGAGATGCAACAACTCCCCCGCACAGGCCGAGCCCAGGCGAGCTGAGAGAAAGTGGCAGCGGAACAAGCGAACTTCTAACCGAGAGAATACACATCAGACTGTTACTATAGGAAGCACTCAGACGGAAAGCGGAAAGAAAGTCAAGATAATTGTGAAAATCGAAGGAAAGCCCTGCGAAATGGAAGTAGACTCTGGATCCTTCCTATCCATGGTATCTTGGGACACCCTCAAACAACTAGTCCCAGATATCAAACCTAAAGAACTCCAGAAGCAGCGGCTAACACTCAAAGACTACCAGGGAAACCGAATCCCTGTAGTCGGCATGGGACAATTCCGAGTCACTTACAAATATCATGTTGAAGTGCTACCGCTGACCATAGTCGACCGAGACTGACCAAGCCTCCTGGGCATGGAATGGTTCGCGCCATTGGGCATCGGGATGACCGGGATAGACCGAGTGGCCACAACTGACTGGGAAGAAAACCTAATCCAGGAATTCCAGGATGTTTTTGACGGCTCACTTGGCAAGTATCAGGGAAACCCTATTTCTTTTAGTCTAGACCCCCAAGTAACCCCACGGAGACTAAAGGCCAGGCTAGTTCCTTTTGCCTTAAAAACAAAGATTGAGGAACAGCTAAATAAACTAGTAGCACAAGGGGTATTAGAACCTGTGGACCATGCCAAATGGGAAACGCCTATAGTTACACCTATTGAACCTGACGGGTCCATTCGAATCTGTGGTGACTACAAGGCTACCCTGAACCACGCACTGCAACAGAGCGCATACCCGGTGCCAGTAGTGCAGCACTTACTACATTCCCTGGGGAGTGGAAAAGTTTTTGCCAAACTCGATCTGGCACAAGCTTATCAACAGCTCCCAGTAGACCCCGAAACAGCAGAAGCACAGACTATAGTTACTCACAAGGGGGCTTTCAGATGTAACAGACTCCAATTTGGAGTGAGTGTAGCCCCAGGCGTTTTTCAGAGCCTAATGGAACGCCTCCTAAATGGCATACAAGGAGTCGTACCATATTTCGACGACGTCCTAATCTCAGCAAAAAATGAAAACCAACTAAGAAAGAGACTTAAGGAAGTACTAACCAAATTCAGGGAATCTGGCCTAAAAGTAAAAAAAGAAAAGTGCTGCCTAATAAAAAAAGAGCGTCGAATTCCTGGGCTATTTAATAGACGGAGAAGGTATACACCCTACCGAAAAGAAAATTAAAGCCATTAAAGACGCACCAGAACCAAATAACAAAACCGAGTTACACGCATTTCTAGGACTGATAAATTTTTATAATGTATTCCTACCAAATAAGGCTACAATAGCAGAACCATTGCACCAGTTACTGGACAAGAAAGCATTTTGGACTTGGGGTTATAAAGAAAAAAAAGCTTTCCAGCAAATAAAAAACTTGCAAACATTGATCACCATTCTCATTCAATTTAGCGACACACTACCATTGAGAGTGACTTGCGACGCCTCACCATTTGGAATCGGTGCCATCCTGAGCCATCAACTACCTGATGGAAGAGAGGCACCCGTCGCATACTATTCAAAAACCCTGTCAAAAACCGAGCGAAATTACAGCCAATTGGACAGAGAAGCCCTAGCAATCGTCGCTGGGGTAAAACGTTTCCACAAGTACCTATATGGGCAGACTTTTCAAATCGTAACAGACCACAAACCGCTATTAGGAATTTTGGCGGGAAACAAGCCCACACCAAATATTCTGTCCCCAAGAATGACTAGGTGGTCGGAGTTCCAAGCAGCCTATTCCTATACTCTAATACATCGGCCAGGGAAACAAATTTCCCATGCAGACGCCTTGAGCAGAGCACCCTTGCCATCAACAGAAGAAGACCCGGCACCAACGATGACTGCTCTACAGATAGAGACTTGCCCCGACCTACCCATATCCGCGAATGATGTCGCCAGAGCCACCGCAAAAGACCCATTGACTGCCCGCGTTCTTAACTGGGTAGGTAGATGTTGGCCGGAAGACCAAAAAACTGAGACTTTTAAACCTTTCCGGACCAGACAAACTAAACTCTCAATCCAAAAAGGGTGTTTATTGTGGGGTGAGCGGGTAATTATTCCTAACAAATTGCAACCCAGGGCACTAGGTATGTTGCACGAGGGTCACCCTGGAATTGTTAAAATGAAAAGCCTTGCTAGAAGTTATGTCTGGTGGCCGGGTATTGATAGGGACATAGAATACTGGGTAAACTCATGCAACAAATGCCAGAGAATCAGACCATCCCCACCAAAAGCACCCGTAAGGGACTGGGAAACCCCAAGAGGCCCCTGGTCGCGAATCCACATCGATTTCGCAGGTCCTACCAAGGGGCACATGTTTCTGATTGTCGTGGATGCATACTCTTAATTGGCTAGAGGTAAAAATTATGCCATCAACGACAACAGAAACTGTGATAAAATAATTAGACAAAATTTTTGCAACCCATGGCCTACCGGACGTCCTAGTGTCCGATAATGGGCCACAATTAACCAGCCTACAATTCGAGCAATACCTAGCCTCCCTAGGTATAAGACATGCCCTTACCGCGCCGGCCCATCCTGCTGCAAACGGTAGGGCAGAAAGAATGGTCAGGTTTACCAAGGAGGGTTTAGAGAAAATGGACACTGGAGATGTCCAAAACAAAATAAACCGATTACTCACCCCCCAACATATAACACCAAGTACCACAACCAACAAAACCCCAGCAGAACTACTGATGGGAAGAAAACTAATGTCGCACCTAGATAGGCTGCATCCAAATTTCACACCTGAAAACCCCCCCAACTCCTCTACGCAATTCAGGAGTTTTGAAATTGGCGATTTAGTGTATGCTAAAAACTTCACTGGGGACCCATTATGGCTACCGGGACAAATTACAAAAATAACAGGCCCCAAGTCCTACCGATTAATGGTAGACGACGGCAGGGAATGGAAGCGGCACATAGACCAGCTTCATTCCCGAAATTTAGAAAGAAATGAAAAAACACAACCATGCATATACAAAAACGACAAAATTCAAACCAAAGAGGGGGAGGAAATACGAGAAATAAATAAAGAACCGTTTAAATCAAACTCCGAAAATGAGTACAGACAAAAAGAGCAAAATAGAGACTCACAGTTTGAAGGAAGTTGCGTGAAGAGTCCATCGGAGGGGGCCAGCCAGGTCGGCTCGACCTGCCCGGAGGAAACGGGAGGGAGCGGCAAAACCGCCGGCCTAAGCAACTCAGGCGGCAGTAAAATGGCGGACTCACCCTTCCAGATGGTTCCAGGGAGAAGGACGGAAGACATGGCAGCCCCATCCGAACCGGTCGAAGTCTCCAACAAAAATGAACCGCGCAAGTCCAGTCGAGCCAGGAGAAGCCCCACCTACCTGCGAGACTACGTCACCACGTAGGACTGAACTAAGAGGGGAGGGGTGTTCTGTATAAAATAGTTGGCTCCAAATAACTCATTCTGATTGGTTACTAAAAACTAAAAGGGATTGGTTCAAAAGGAACCAATCCTCAAAGCCGCATAAAGGCGGCAACATCAAATGAATGTCATTGGCTACAAGCCGGCAGACAGGAGAATATAAAAGGCTGTCGCGGCTTGAGCCAATGTTCCGTTTTTACTGATTGTGTTGGAATAAAGACTTTGTTGTTGGAACCCGGTCTACCTCGCGTTTTTCCGGACAGAACAGAGGGCTCTAAGAATATGCCTTCAGTGATCATAGCTGTTATGTCAGATCTGCTTCAGTCCTTCGCTTTGGTGCCAGCCTGCCATAAAGTGTGGTGAAGGGGAATGGGAAGATAGGGAGCGGGGAATGACAGGAATCAGGTGCCATCCAGAAGCAGTGGTTGAAAGATCCGAGGACACAACCTTGGGAAAGGAATGTGAAACCCATTCAAAGAGGTGCCAAAATGTGGAACTGTTACCAAAACACCTAATTTGAACCTTATTGGACAAGACGTCCAAGGTGGGGAGGGCCTGAGAGAAGGGAAAGTTACCAAGGTTGTGCCCGAAATCCTCAGATCTGGCTTTGCAACTTGGCTTCAGTAAAAGTATACCTCTCACTGCAAATGGGGTCAGTGGTCTGTCTTTCCTGAATATCTAAGCTGGGACCGGCCTGACACATTATTTTGCTACCATGTGAAATGAAAAATTCATGATAGCTTGCATCCTCTGCTTAGTCTCCTTGCAGTGATATTAGACTGACCTCTTCCAATCTGATGGACATTGTGCCATCCTCCAGCTATGCTGGCAAAGCTTGCTTAGAGTCCTTATTGAAATATTGGGTTGCTTGGCAAATTTCTGTGGGTATTCCATTACTGCCTGTGGCCTTCTGACTTTGTAATGACTGGTATAAATTAATTTTCTCATTTCTAGAGGTTCTTGTAAGGAGATAATATCTTCTAAAATATCTTACATATTGGCATTTCTATACTATACATAATTTCAGTATATTCCTTCCATCCCTATTTGATCTTTTTGCAATCAGTTCTACCTGTCCATTGCTGTGCTTTAGAAAATCTATTTGAGTTTGAAAACTTTTGAGGTTATAGATCTTTTGAAACTTTCTATGTTTTTCTGTATCTGTTTCTATCATCTGTGTCTTTACAAAGGTCATTTTAATGTTGCATCTTATCTTTTAATGGCTGTCTATATAATCACTTTATCTTGATAAACATACATATGATTTATCACAACACCTTCCTATACTGTCTGATGCCTGATATAGGGTGGCTGCCTGCTTTAACAGAGGTGGCCTTCATGTCTTGGGAACCAGTATTCTCTGCTTATCCCGCACAGGAATACCCATTACCCCCCACTCCCAATAATGAGGCAGCATAGCAGGACTTGATGGAGGAAACTAAACAAGTAAATGAAGCATTAGTTCTGAGTTTTCTTTCGTATTCCCAACATGCATAAATACAAAGTTGTGAGAAGTATCTATTTTTCATTAGATAATCAGATCTTGGATGTATACCAAGTACTACAGGTATAAAGTAGTATATAGAATTGCTCTGTAGATCTGCAGTTTATTTACTGTTGAAGAACATAACATGCATTCAGGTTCAGAAAATAACTAGAACCTGCTTGTAATTTTACAAGAATAATATGACTCATATAACCTGGGGTTCTTTTTTGGATGGCGGTGTTCTATGTCGAGAATACTTAGTCAACTTGCATTTAGCTTTTGTTCTATGAATTTCAGCAGCAAAACCATTGTTCCTTTTTAAGAAGAATCATTTTTTATTTAAAAAAGCCCTCAAATTTCAATTAAACATTTACATTTAATAGCACATGATAATTCTTGTGGATTATGAGTTACAGGTATGTTTTTCTCAATTTTGGTTTGAGTTTGCCTATATTTTTTTAACAGGAGGCAATGATAAAGCAAAGAAAAATCATGTACACTAAACCAAATATCATTAAGCAATAATGGCTAAAATGAAGCCCTTATTTGAGGGGGAGGGAATGAACCCTCAATATTAGAACAGCTGACAATTGTTGCAAGTTTTTAATTTCAAGAAATTTGTTGGAAAAGGATGGTGACACCATAATGACCTGTATGATGGAGAGCCTTCATATTGGGTTTCATTAGATCCAGTGGTATTAGATTATGCTCATTAGATTTTCCTAAGCCTAGTTAGGAAGAACAAAAATTTAAATATTCCATTTCTGAAAATATAAATTCTAGTTATTAAAAACCAATGCTTTGTATAAAAGTGGCTATAAACTGGGAATAAAGATTGCTCAATTTTTATTTTATTTATCTCTTCCACACGGTGACTTTGGATGGATTCTAAATAGTATGAGGTCTTCTTCTGCTCAAGCAGGGAATTGGATAGAAGACTTCCAAGGTTCCTTCCAGCCTTATTATTCTATGTTCTAACTATGGCAGATTTATTCCCTGGATGCTTATTTTATTTCTCTTTTTAATGTGATGCACAAGGACTGCCTTAATTACATTGCTCATATTATATTACACAAATGCATGAGATATCTCTGCTTCTTCTGTCTACAGAATATCATATACAAAGCACAAATCATTGTTCTACAAGGTCAAGAGTACATATAAATAAACAATAAATTAATATTCCAGTTTTGTTTGAAGAAAACTTCTCCCTTCCTGCTTAGGATTCTGATTTTGTTCAGGGTGGAAATGACTTGATTCCCTGATGGATTCTCTAGACTGAAAAGCGGAACTTGTCCTGCTTCTACCAGATTTCTCAGCAACATTTGTCACATCATGCTTAAGATGCAATAATATTGCTTAAGATGCAATATTATAGCAGTTCCAGATTTTCAGTCAGGACCCAAAATAGTAGCGGTTATTTTGTTTCACTTCTCAGCATTTGATTTGTGGAGTACCATACAGTTTTTATTTTATCTGTGTTGTTCTGCAACATTGTTACAAAACTTCAGAGAAAGTGGGAGGACTTCTGGGAAGCCTGTTTCACCTCCCCAAGCCGCTGTGCAGGCCCTGTACTTACCTGGCATCCAAAACGGGACACATGAGGAGTCCTGGGAGGGGAGGGCAGGGCCAGCCAGGGGTGGGATTTGCGAATTCACTGAACTGTGCAGAATCTTAGCTGGAGAATTGCCCAAACCTGTGCAAATCCACAGCAGCTCACCCCTACATGTACACACACACACACACACACACACATACACACACCAAAAAAACTACGTAAGATCTGGTTTCAAAATTCTGATGTTCATTCTCACCTACCCTAGAGTTATACGACATTTTGAGCACATGGCACACAGCCGACATCTATGGTCATTTTCAGGTTATTTGACCATGATTTTACATTGGTTTTGCCAGAAACCAGTATTTGCTTCCTGTTTCTGGTAAAAACTGTCCCATTGTAAACAATGGGTTTGCTTAATGACTGCTACATTTACTTAACAATCACCACAAAAATGTCATAAAACCAGGTCTGGTCACTAATGGTCCACTTTACAACCTGCTTTACAACTGCAATTGCAGGGCTGATTTATAGTCAAAACTCAAGGACTACATGTATGCAAGCAACAGGGGAATATATACACAACAGGAATCCAATTGAATTAGGTTTTGCATTTTGATGCATCCCTGCAGTCATGTTTATGATCATTAGATTTATTTTATTAGATTCAGAAGTTCCCTGACTCTAACCAGAAATAAGTAGAGCTAACCGGAAATAAGTAGAGAAATTATTCAAAATATTGTTGATCTAAAATCATTCGGTTGGAATGTTATATTTACAATAAGTTTAAATTAAGAAATATCATTTAATAAAGACTGGCAGTATATATACAAGAGACATCAAATAGCAAAACTCACATAACCATATATATTCTATGCAAAGAAAATGTATCTGTTTTAACTCTAGATAAAAAATGTGCTTTAACTATAAGGAAGTGTTTGCTTTCACTCTAAAGATAACATTTGTTTGTAATAAGGTAATCATTCCATTGTTAATGATTAGCTAAATCTTTTAAGTTTTAAATTTAATTAAAACACTATAAAAAGGAAGACAGAGGGACACTCTATTGTTGCTGCCAATCCAAGGCTATTTGATAATTTTGGGGGGGAATAAATGTTTTTTTTTTTTTAATCTTTATCTTTATCTGGTGAGTTTTATAGAATTCCTGACTTGGGAAAGAAAAGCTGTCTGATTTTTCCTAGACTTCTATAGCAAGAATATATTGAATTTAAAATCCTCACATTAATCTGGTAGCATACAAATCTGGAGAAAATGATGAGCATCCTTTTTCCTTAAAAGCTTATTATAGGGCTTTTCAAAAAATTTCAGACAGAGGAACTTTTGAAAGAATCTAAAATTCCTAGTCAAAGAGGCAAAGCTTTACTGATTAGAATTTGGTTATGTTTTAAATTAACTTTTTCCCCTTGTTTTTAAATTTCTCATAAAACCTCTTCAAATTCTGAGGGATTTGTAGAATAGAGTTCAAAAAGTCCTGGCTTAACGGAGGCACATTTTAATAAGGGACAGAGCAGGAAATTAACAGCTACGAAGTTGAAATATGTTCCAAGTGAATTGGTAGAAACGGCAAAAAAATGACCAAGAAAGGAATGAAAATAACATATTTTACAGAAGTTTTGCCTCAACAGCATTCTAGAATTTTCTAAGTGTTGACAGGTTTTCAGATAGAAGTGATCTTGTTGATACTATATATCTGGATTTTTCAAAAACCTTTTAACTGAAGTTTGTCATCAAAAGTTTTTCACTGAACATAATAATCTTAAAATAAGAGGATTTGTCATTTTACAGATTAAAAAACAGAAACCATAGAATTGGAGCAGATGGCAATTTTCCAGGAAGAAAAAAAGATGGAGTCTCTCAAGTATCTATATTCAGACTATAGTTATACTTTTAACTTTGTTTTACACACAATTCAAATTGAGTTATTAAAGTTTGTGGATGATATTAAATTAAACAGATGTAAAAATAATTGTTAGGGCTTTGTTGAAATCACCTTATGATAAATGAAGTGCTGGTTAACTTAAGGAAACTGAAATCATTTGAGAAAATGATATCCACTGCCAAGTTCACCCTCCTGTGATCGGGACAGCAACCAGAATTTTATGGCAAATGGGTCAGTGTAAATGGGACTCAAGTGTGCAGCAGACATGAAAATGGCAAATTCATGTTTGGAATCATTAGAAAATTTATATAAATCTATGATACAGGTGATAAGAACATCTTTGTCATACATATTATAAACCTTTGTAAGTTTGCTATCAATATCTGTAAACAACCAACCTCATGTCGCACCAAACAATATGCTCTTTAGACAAATTTTTATCATTGGTATTAAAATACTTTTTCTGTAGAGAAACATGCTGATTGAAGTGGTTTTTGATCAGAATAAATTGGATTGGAAGCAGGGGTGGTTCTGCCCGGCTCTGTAGAACTGGTAGCTCTGAAGAGCAGCAGACACAGAACCGGTTCCGTGTCTGCTGCTATTTGGCCCACCCGCCTGCCTGGGCTCTTACCTGACCTTTATTTCGTGCTTTTTCAACCTCAGCTGCTTTGCGTGGCACAGCTGAGACTGAAAAATCAGTAAAAAAAAAAGGTATCAGCTGTCCGGGAAGCACAGCTTTCATTGTATTACACGTGTACGCAGCAAAACGTAAGTATTGAACTGGTAGTAACACCAGTTGAATCCCACCTGATTGGAAGGATAGCCATTACAGTATATAGAGTTCTATCCTCTACACTTAAGAAGGACAACAGCAAAACAGGTGTGCAAACCAAAACAGAAGTGGGGAAATGAGATAAGTCATTTATAACATGAAGAAAGTGGACAGAGTGTTTCCTGCTATCTCAAACCATGGCAACCAACAATTATCCAGTGAAGCTGATTGGAAGATATTGTGACTACTAACTTGGATGGCTGGGGGACAGGTTAGATAAATTCATGGAGAACATCTCTCAAGGGCTTAGAGCAGAGGTGACAAACCCACGTCACCATGGCAGTGTCATATGACATATCTGACTTTTCCCTCCATTGCTAAACTGAGTGGGGGCATGACAAAGCATGACACATCCAACCCATGGTCACAAGTTTGACAGACCTGGCTTACAGAATCTTGAAGATTCAATGTCCCAGCAAGAGTACTGGAACAGCACTCATCTACAGTAAGGGAGCAATGACAGCACAGAGATATTTATGTATGTCCCAAAAATATTAGGTTGGCCCTGCAGGAAAAAGTTGCTGTAAGAGAAATTTTGGTCTTATCCAGCAAGCCTTATACTTAAGTCAGCAATGCTACTACTTATCTATTCCACTTCAATTAGGCTATAATGAAAGCAAATAGAATACATCAGATGTGACAATTGTCACATGCAAACATATATAATTGTTTTGTGATGGGGTGGTGTCATCATCACATTATGCTAGCTTAAGGACCAGTGCATTAATTTGGAGAAAACATGCCAAAGGTCTATGCTGGAGGCTGCTGGAACCCCAATTTTTTTTTACTTCCTTCTCTGGTGATTCTCCTCTTTTGAGAGAGTTGAACTATAATATAAGGTGGATTTGAAACTGTTCTAATTTTTCTAACCTAGTTTTAAGCACTTAGTAGGTAAGCAATGTTTTTGGAGAAAAGAAAATGTACAGAAAACATGTTTCTATTAAATAAGATAGATAACTGGCTATATTTTTTTCTGTTGGTCTTCAAGTCACTCTTGACTCCTGTAATTTTCTTGATAAGATTTTAAGAGTCACTTGCTCTTGTCATATTCCTCAGGCTGAGATACTGACTGGCCCAAAGCTGGCTTCATATCTAAGGCAGAAGTAGAACTCAGGACCTTTAACCATTACACTAAACCTGGTTCATGTGCTCTAATTTTAGAAAACATAATGGAGAGAGAATATAGTCTCTAACTCAAGACACTTCAGTTACTGGTAGTGTATAAAGCATATACTCAGGTTTGAGTGAAATAATTGGAGTAGATATGTGCTCTTACATATTTCAACTAGACAACAATTCTTGAGGAGTCAAGTTATATAAATATCAACCTGACCCTAAGTTTATTGGATAAAGCTAAATAGCAGTAAACAAATAAAACACATTCCACCTAAATAAAAAAATTCACATATTTACAGAATTTCATAAATGTGTAAGTTGTTCACATGCCAAGATTAATGCAAGATTAAAAAGTTGATAGTGGTTTGGGGACGTCAAAACACTGAAAGCTCTGTGGTATACACTAAAACCCCAAATATATTGAATTCAACAAAAGGCCAGTTACCTAAACAATAATTTAGTTCCTGCAGGAAAGGCTGACATGTTCTAATTCAATTTCCTTATATTTTTAGGCACAAGCAGAATTGCTCTTGTCAAATACAGCAGTCCATAGTGAGCTACATATACAATCGGGAGTCAGTGAACCTTTTCTACAGCACCAGCAATATAGGATTTTATTGAAGCATAGTTAAAATTGCAAGCTCAATTTGTAAATGGAGGCAGTACTTGCATGATGCAACAGTGCAGGAATTTGTACAGGAACAATAAGGCCATGGCAGTTATAACTCAACATTTATTGTGCAGGGGCACATTTTTAGGTTGTAACCTCAGTCCAATCACTATGGGGGAAATGGTGCAATTTAGTACAGAACTTGTACGTGACACTTGTAATGCTTTAAGCACACTTTAGAAATAATCTGGACTTGCTGCCACTGTAGCTTCTCATTTTACTTTCTCCAGATGATCTATTACAGAAATACAATAGGCTTATGCAAACATTTCATGTATTACTGTAGAGGTACCATCTATGCCTTTTGGCAAAGAATCCTTGAAAATAACAGAATTATCTCTATAAGGCCAGATAAGTTTCATTATGCATGCAAGAAACAAAAGAAAACATACTATAGCTAATAATAGTACTTGATCCAATATAAAATGTTCAAAATTTTGTACTTGAACAAGCACATTAAGAAGGTACCTATGGATGCATCAAACATATATTAAACAAGGGCTCTGAACAGCATTTAAATACATACAGGTGTTCCCTAAAATAACACAGTGAGGAGCAACAGAAACACTTGTACCAGGTATTTGCATACTGTAGCCTACCTCAACATTACTGCATCAACCATTTCAGCTTTGACAAATCTGTTTAAATATAGACACTACCAAGAATGTAAAGATATGAAAGTAGTGTTAATTTTTCCAGTTCAAATAACCTCTATGCTGCAGAAGCTGAGAAAGACAATCACTTCATAAATTTCCTTGTGCTTCAAGACACAATTTCATAGCCTATGAACTTTATACATGATTACACAGTGAGAAGCAGGTAAACCTAGTGTTGTCACAATAGCCTAGGTATTTAGCACCAAGTGCAACTGTGCACAACTACTCCATTAATAAAAGAATAAGCTAGAAAGTGACACATATTGTTGTGCTGGAAATCAATATGACATCCAGAATATCATACAGCTGTAATCTGTGTAAAGCATTTTTAGAAGAAAGATGTGACTGTTCCATCGAATTCAACGTTACATAATACCTGCTTATATGTTCAATTTTTTGAGAGGCTGATTTTGAAGTATTTTATCCCTTGCTCCACTTAAAAGAGCTTTAGCAAATATAAAGAAATCAGCAATGTCCTGCACAATACAAAAAAAAGCTGACAACCTGCATTTTTTATTCATTGGGAGGTATACAATTTGAGAATTTATGATAATTTAGTGATTTAATTCTAGTGCCTCATACTTTCCATTGAAACTTTTTTACAATAAACATCACATGCATCTGAGAGGAAAAATTAGTACAGTATCCCATTTAAACAGTGTTGGTAAAGCTTTATATAAGATTTGACATAATCCCTGTGTGACCATGTGCCAGCATTTCCAATGAGCGGCTACATACAAGAATGAAATAATTGTGTGGAAAATCTAATATAAAAATATGGATCAGGAAGACCAGAAAGAAAGAAAAAATTCTGGAGAAGTACCCACTGCCACTGTCTAGATGAAATGAATAAAAAACATTTGCACGACTTATGACAACTCTAGCCAACTCTTTGACAGAAGTAGATTATAAGTCATTCAGCAGTGTATATATGGAGGCATGAACTGTGAAAAAAGGCAATTCCTTGGACACAGGAGGACTATCCTGGATAACAATTCATCACGGGGGGAGTAGACAATTGAGAATATGGCCAAATGAGCAGCTATGTGAACGTTTTCAGCTTCTTCGAGACTTTGAATGCTGAATAAGCCACTGAAGTGTGATATCTAAAAAAAAGGAAAATACAACAATTGGTTTTCAAGATAATTGCTGTACCTAATCATCCTTAAAAAATCAGCATTTATATTGGAGTTCACATGGATTCATTTTTTCAGATTCCATCCACTATAAAAGATAGCAAGCAGAAGCATGTTCTGTGTGGCTGAATCAATAATGAAAATATTTCTGAGATTTATTAAAAATTTGTGGTAGTTATTTGGACAGACTGGTAATTTTAATTCATTCAACATTTTTTCCGACTGCATTACAAATTAAAAATGAATTTCAATGCAGGCAATAAGGCTGCCCAAGTGCTAATTCAAATTCTTTAATCAGTAGGTGTTATTCTATGAAAACCGTATCTAAAAATTAGATTCCTTGATTTAACAAGATCCTTCGTCACAGTCAAGATTTTCTTTTTCACAAAGCAAGATTTGCTGTCAGTGTTAGACAGTTCATTAAAAGATATGCATGCAAGAAAATCAGATCCTTGTAAAAGAAAAAAAATACTGCATATAAATTTAGCACATATGGATCTTGCCTTGCATTTAACTGGACTGAACCTTACTTGAAAGCATATTGTACATCCATTTGTAAGTATGAACTTCTTGAATCATAACCTTAGAAACATTGTAAATATAACGGAGTTCTTTTCATAAATTCTTAAAGGATCTTTAAAGATATATTTTTATTTTTAAGACATCTTTAAAGAAATATTTTCAAATAGTTTTCTGTTCACGTCATAAATAACAAACCTTTGCATAAAATGAGGCTGATGTGAAAACCATCATTTTGCAAACTTGTGTTTTCACATCAGCCTCATTTTATACAAAAAGGGTTTGCCTTCTAGATGGCACTGATTTAAAATTCAAGAATGTGTGTATTTTTTTTTCAACACCACCAGGTTTTTGATTTTGATTTGTTTGAACAGAATAAAGTGGAATGGAACAGAACACAACAGAATAACAGAGTTGGAAGGGACCTTGGAGGTGTTCTGGTCCAACCCCCTGCTCAGACCATGAAACCCTACAACCACTTCAGACAAATGATTATCCAATGTCTTCTTAAAAGCTTCCAGTGTTGAGAGCATTCACAACTTCTGGAGGCAAGTTGTTCCACTGATTAATTGTTTTTACTGCCAGGAAATTTCTCCTTAATTTTAGGTTGTTCCTCTCCTTGATTAGTTTCCATCCATTGCTTCTTGTCTTGCCTTCAGGTGCTATGGAGAATAGCTTGACTCCCTCTTCTCTGTGATAACCCCAGAGGTATTGGAACACTGTTATCATGTCACCTGTAGTCCTTCTTTAAATTAAACTAGGCATACCCAATTCCAGCAACTCTTCTTTATATGTTTTAAACTCCAGTCCCCTAATGATGTTTGCTGCTCTTCTCTTCACTCTTTCTGGAGTCTCAACATCTTTTTTACATCATGGCAAACAAAACTGGATGCAGTATTCCAAGTCTAACCTTATTAAGAAGGCATTATAAAGTGGTATTTACTTAATAGAGTTTTGGGTTTTTTTAAATTTTGTTTGGGAGCTGCCCAGAATTTGTTATAAGAGGGGTGGCTATACAGCATCTTTCACAATCCAACCTTATTTGAATACAACTTAGAAAGAAAAACTCACAACTTTATGTATCAGCCTATTCCACTGACTAACAGCTTGATGTCTAGCCTGTACCTTTCTTTAATTCTGCTACTATTTGCTGGGCAATGCAGAATAAATTCATTCCCTCATCTTGTGAAAACCCTTCAAATATTTGAAGAGAGCTACCGTATTCTCTAAATCATCTTTCTGTAGACTAAACACACCCGGATCCTTTAACTGTTCCTCAGAGGCTTTGTTTCCAGAATGGTGCACCATTTTAATAGCCTTCCTTTTAAACTTTCAATTTGACATTGTCCTTTTTGAATTGTGGTAGCCACGGGTCACATACTGTGTACTCTAAAGTTAGCATTTCTGATATTGTTATTACCTATATTGTCCTTTTCTTTGCAGGAAATGGAATAGCAGCAGATTTCTCTGTCTTGAATAGCAGCCAGGTTCCTGGAAGAGAAACAATTCATAATTTATTGAAAATTGACAGCAACATCCTATTAAACATGAAATGCATGTGATTCACATTAAAATATGAATTATTTTTAATTACAAAGGCAGTTGATTTGAAACTTTTTCCTATGACAGCAAACATATATACACATCAAAATAACCATAACTAAAGTAATCTATTGTTAGAAAGTCCAGGCACAGATCATTTCATAGATCCAGCAAATAGACTGTTCTTTTTTTTTAAAGAATTCTGTGATATATACTGGATATACCCATATTTACTGATGGACAATATTCCAAAGTCCTTATGTGACTGATGTAATAGCAAAGCATCATGGGCTGTCTGGGGAATTCTGGGATTTAAAGTTTACAAGTCTTAAAGGTTTTTCCTTGAAGAAGTTTAGCTTCTCATCCAAGAAGCTTCTTTAGCTCTAAATGGATGGTGGGGAATAGAAGGATTTATTCCCCACCATCCAGTCAGAGCTGAAGAAGCTTCTTGGATGAGAAGCAAAACGTCTTCAAGGAAAAACAGAGAAAGTCCAGTTCTCTCTTGAAAAGGTACCTTTGGGACAACTATGACCTGGATGACTGAGAATCTTCATAGACACAAGTCTTAAAGATGCCAAGGTTGGACACACCAATCTAAAACATGTTCTTTTTTTAAACCATATTTCTTTAGAAATGCTTGCTTACTCACTTACATTTTTTCAATAAGCTGCTTCTCATCCAGTGCATTAGCAAGGTCTCTTTTGTTTCCAAGTACTAGAACCTGGAACAGAAAGTATGTCCTAATTTTAGCACTTAGCTTGTTAAGGCAGGAAGCAGTTAAATTTCAATTCAATAAGAATCAATTTTTGTGACACACAGAGGAAATAAAACATTCATATTAAGGAACTTAATACTGCAACATTTATTCCCTGATACGAATAGCCAGTCTTTAAAAAAAACAAACATTATTGATGAATGATAAATATCAGATGTTCCTCTAGACAAGGGATAGAATGAATTCCAGAGCTAGAAGAACACTTATTTTTTTCACTACTAGTGAAATGTCCTACTTGGGCTACTAGTGCCATGTCCAAAATATCAGAGCTAGCAGAATTTTCAATCCTTCCTTCACTTAAAAAAATAAAATAGATATTACGCTTATCAAAAGATCATGAGCATAATATTTTTTGTTAAAAATAGCAAGAAATCATACTGATCTTGTCTGGTGGTATGATTCTGGTAGCAGTAAATTGGCCACCTCTACTACCAGCACATTATATTCATACGTAACTCACAAGTATTGTCTCTTAGAACTCTGTATGTTACTGTTCCCTTGGTCAAAGAAGCAGGTTGTAATACAGAACAGGATGGGCTAGTCTGACAGTCATAACCAGATAAACCATAGAACTTATCAGAAGCACTCAGAAGCTATAGGAAAAGCCATTTCAAAACGAAAATTTTGTACAGTAGATGAGAAATTGAATAGTACAAGTCAGAAATAATTGGCCAATAGTAAGTAATTTCAGGGTAGTCTTTTCTGCACAGATAGTCCAAAGCTCTTTACTTTCTCTTTTGAAACAAAATATTCCTATCTTGCTTAATAATTTACTCAGTATCTCAAGATGTCGATGGCTGAGGAAGTTTTTAGAAGACCTATTTCAACTTGCATTATATATATAAAAAACCTAATAATACCGTAATAATATAAGAAATATTTACATGACAGAGACGTGCTTAACAAGCAATATATCAAATTTCAAAAAAAGCTGTCCACAGACAACAATGCAATTATTTTCTGAACAAATTAAAATTTCAAGCACATTTCCTCATCGATTTCTTCAAAATTTTGGGGCAGGATTAACATGTCCACTACTCACAGGAATTCCTTGTAGCTGTGGTTTGTCTAGAAGATTGTGCAACTCATTTCTAGAAGCTTCTATTTTTTCACGATCTGCAGCATCTACCATATAGCTATTAAAAAGAATTTGTTTAAACCAATTTGTGCAATGCAAGGTACACCAGTCCAGTCCAGCAATATTACCCACATTCCCCTCCCAAAGAATCTCAAATAACTAGGAATTTCATCAAAATATTATAAAAGGTATCAGAAAATTGCAAGTAAAAAAACTGGTAATCTGACCGCACAACACTAATCAAAGCCTTAAATTATAGGACAGCAAAGCTAAAATTATATTAAAATATGTTTGAAGTTTTTCAAAATTCTTCCTCATAACAACTGAGGGGAAGTAAGAAGACACATCTAATTTGAAAATTGCAAAACTGATCCTCTTTCAGATCAGTATTGCCTAAACATTTCCTTATACTGTACTTTAAATATGTTGATACCTGTTTTTGTAACACAGTTTCAACATTTGAATTCTATAGATACTCCTCCACTTATAACTGGACACTTAAAGATCATTTGAAGTTATGACGGACTTCCTCACAAGCTACTTACAACCCAGTGTTAAAGTTACAACAGATGCATCCCTCTGCGGTCATGTGATTAGTTTTGACATTTGACAACCAGCTTACCATATGATCAGCACTCATATGACTGTGATGTTTGATATTTTTTACTGCTTTCAGGCAAAAAAAAACGTTCATTGGGTAAAATATTCACTTAATGACCACAACAAAAACTGCCATCAAATTAGATTCAGTCAGGTATTGACTCACATAACAAACAAAACAACTTACAACCATAATTCTGGGCTGAAATAGTTATAAGTCAAGGACTAACTATATTCGATGTCACCATAGAGTTCCAATATGGCTTCTAAGCCATGTTAAATATGGAACAATAGTGAATTCAAAGTTTTCATTTATAATTGCTACTATTAAAAACATTTTCATCTAGGACTTTAGAATTCATCTAACTATAAATTATATGTAATGTAAATATGTAAATTACTATAATGTAAATTACATAGCCATATTTAACTCAAATATTTACATTCAGAATATCATTCACAGAGTAATACAAGGAAAAGCTGCAGCAAATCTTAGGCTACCATTCTCCACTCCCCAACTCTAAGATATATTTGGAAGCTTTCATTAATAATAATTTAATACTAATTTCAGTTTTGTAATACTCAATTTTAACTTGTTTGAAATCCTTTGTCATGTCATTATGCTATAAAGCTTGTGTCCTTAGGGAATGTTGTAGTTTAGAAATATAGAAAGTAAACAAACTATATTGCAATTTCTTATTTTGGCTGGACCAAGGAACAAAAATTCTAATGTCCTCTTGTTAATAAGATATAGTATTAGAAACCCATAGTATTATTCATCATGCCCTTAAGCTCATTCTTTTAGAAAATTTTGGTCTCATATTTGCTAACTGTTCCAAGTTAGTGCAAACAGGTCTGAGTTGCAAAAATCTGATGACCACGAGATGGCAGCAAAACATTAGAATTTTCTGAATCTCTTTGCCGCTATTTAGTTTTTGGGTTTTTGCAGCCTGAATCTTAAAGCCCCTGTCACACAGCACCAACGGATGGAAAGAGGATGTAAAACAGAGAGAAACACTTGCCATCCGTTGGTTAACGCGATGCTTCCGTTCTGTACTCACTGCCTCCGTTTTTCATCCTCTCTATCCGTCTAGCATCCGTCGACTGACATTTCATCCGCTCAAAAGGTTTTGAGCTGCACAAAACTTTTTGAGCGGAAAATGTATCCAATGCGTCTGTTAGACATCCGCTACGCATAAGGAACATCCGTTAGACGTCCGTCATCATCCGTTACGCGTCCGCTATATCCGCTAGGCATCCGCTGCGCATCCATGCAACTCAAATCCACTCCAGTGGAAAACGGACACAGGGAGGAAGCGAAATGGACGCGAAATGGACATGCAGTGCTACTAGCACGGACGTAGAAAGGATGAAAGCGGATGCAGCTCGCATACAAAGCATTAAAACGGAAAAAACGTTTGTATAGGGGAACGTATCTCAGATATTTAGGATGTCTGCAGGATGTCTACAGGATGCAAAAGGACACCTAGTGGAAAACCTATATTGCCTATAAAAAGGGGGAGGAAATCACCTGGATCTCACTTTCAGACCAGCAGCCCTGCTGTGCAGACCTCTTCAGCCTTCATCTGGCTCTTGCTCTTCCACAGCATCCAGTCATCTCCACCATGGATCGTCACACACTCCTTTGGCAGCCGCCATCGTTCTACAACAGTGTGAAGCCCTCTACAGGCTCTTTCGCCTGTTCTATGGAAAGAAAAGGAGGCGTCCAAGAAGTGTCTGGGCCCGAAGATGGATCGCGAGAAGAGCCGAGTACGGACTGGATAACAAGCTGATGGTGGAGCTGAGGAACGAAGACACTCGTGTATTCCAGAACTTCATGAGGATGCCGCCAGCCATGTTTGACGAAGTTGTGGAGCGGCTGAGACCCAGGTTGACCAAGGCAAACACCAACTTCCAGCCCAGCCTGGACCCTGGGCTGAAGGTGGCCTGACTCTGCGCCACCTGGCCTCCGGGACCACGTACACGAGCATGCAGTACGCCTGGAGGGTGTCACACAACACCATCAGCATTGTGGTCAGAGAAGTGGTGCAGGCCATCATCGAAGAATACCTGGAGGAGCTCCTCCAGTGCCCCTCCACTGAAGAAGGATGGAAGAAAGTTGCAGAGCAGTGGTATCAGAAGTGGAACTTCCCCCACACCATTGGAGTCATAGATGGCAAGCACATGGCCTGCAAAGCTCCAGCCAAGTCAGGGTCCACTTATCACAACTACAAGGGCTTCTTCAGCATCATCCTCTCCACCATGGTCGATGCTGACTACAAGGTCATGTACATCGATGCTTCAGGCAACGGCTCATGTTCAGATGCCCAGGTATACAATGCCAGTGACCTCAAGGAGGGGCTGGAACGCAACCTCATCATGGGCTTCCCAGATCCAGACCCCCTGCCCAATGACACCCAAGATGTGTCCTACATCATTGTGGGGGATGACGACTTCTCCCTCAGAACCTACCTCATGAAGCCCTATAGTTCCAGATGCCTCACCCGTGAAGAGAGGATCTTCAACTACAGGCTGTCCAGGGCAAGGCGGGTGGTGGAGAACGCCTTTGGCATCCTGGCCAACGGGTTCCAGGTACTTCTCACCACCATGCAGCATCGGCCACAGACCGTGAGGAACATCGTGGAAACTTGCTGCATCCTTCACAATCTCATGCGCACCCGCTACCCGGTGTTGCAGAACAGGCTCGTGGACCTCCAACAAGGCAATGGGGACATGGAGCCTGGGGAATGGAGGCAAGGGCGAAACCTGATAGACACTGTGGATGTGCAAGGCCCCAACAGAGCCTCACGTGAAGGGAAGAAGCAGCGCAACCCCCTGAAACACTGGTGCAACTCCCCAGCTGGAGCAGTGGAGTGGCAAGACAGGATGGTAGATGCTTAATGGATGCTTCCTTCAGCCTGTCTCATCACACTGATGAGATTGTGCCATGGCCCTACAAGGAATAGGGCTTTAATAAAGAGTTGTGTTTATGTTGAAATGTGTTGATGAATGATTAAATTGTTATTGATAATAAAGGGCCACACGTGTGGCACCTGAGAGGGTGGACCATACAGTCCCACTATGCTAGCACTGGAGGTTTATCTATCCCACAGCTATTACCCATCCCACAGGTATCCCTAACCATCCCACAGCTATTACCCATACCACAGGTATCCCTGCCCATCCCACTGCTATCCTTACCCATCCCACAAGTATGCAGAGGCTTAAACCATTTCTAAAAGTTTCCACCAAGACTTTATTGACTAAAAGAACTGAAGCAAGTGTGTGAAGCAAAGATAATCTTTATTAATAACAAACTGTAAAAGAAAATGACCCAAGTAAAGTGTCCCAAGCAAAGATAAAGTCAACAGGCAGCCACTCAGTCTCTGGCACTCTTATGTGCCCATAATCTCAGGGGTGAAGGGTCCAGGTGCTGTGGAGGTGGCTGCTGCTGAAGTGCTGGTCTGAGGCGCCATTACGGTGCCTGGCCCTGAGAGGACAACAGGGGATGGTGTGTGGAGGAAGCTCTCAGAGAGCTGGCTCAGTCCTGTGATGTTGAGAGCCCCGTCCTCCAGGACATGGGGTGTCAGTCCCAAGACCGATGACAGATGTTGTGAGGCCGGGCTTGGCTGTGGGGTGGAAGAAGGAAGAGTGTAGTGGGGCTGTCTGGTCTGCAGGTGAGCGAGGTGAGGTGTGGGTGGCATCGGTGGCGTGGGTGGCATCGGTGGCATCTGTGGCGTCGGTGGCGTATGATGAACCTGTGGCTGGACTGGAAAGGGATGCCTGTGCTGCTGGAACTCCTGGTAGCTGTAGCCTTGGTAGGTGAGGGCCTGTGGAAAGCCTTGGAAGGGCTGTGACATCACCTGGGGTGGAGGAGCAGACCTGGACTGGGTCGGAGCAGGTTCACCTGGGCCTGGAGGGTTCTGCAGAAGACCAGTGATCCTGTCCTTGATCACATGGTACTGTGATTCGGACATGTCCATGAGGGTCTGGTTGACGTAGGTGAGGAAGGGCTTGCGGTTTGAGGATGGTATGTCGGTGTGTACCAGCTGAGAGAGGAGATCTACACTGCTTTTGATGGTGTCCCTGATCTCCAGCAGGACAGTGTGGTTCTGCCCCTCCGGTCTGGCTCTCTGCCTGCTTTCTGTGGAGGTGGAGTTGGGGGTGGATATGGGTTGGTCTCTGGTGGAAGTGCCCTCTCCTTGCTCCCACTGCGTCAGGGGGTCCTCCACGCGCTCCGCCATGGGGAGTGCAGCTGTCGGGGGGGTCTCCGTCATGGGACCCTCCACCGATACCTGCCTGGACACAGGAGCTGACTCTTGGCCAGAAGAGGACTGTCTCTCTGTGGGCTGCCTGAGAGAGAGGGTAGACAGAGGTGCTGCTCCTCGCTGGCGGACCTCACCCTCCAAGAAGCTGCACTTGGCCATCATGTAGGTCTCCCGGTCAGTGAGCTTGACCGTGGCCTGGCCAGACTTCTTGAGGTGCAGCTTCCTAAACCAGGTGTGCATGTGCTTCCACCAGCCGAGGTGGACCTCCGAAGTGTAGCCCAGGCTCTCCACCTTCTCTCTCCAAGCAGCCTGCTTCCTTTTGGTGTCTCGATAGAGCCTGTGTCCCTTCCGCCATAGATACTCGTTCTCCCTCAGCCATTCGAGCACCTCATCCTCATGTTCCTCTTCGGTGGAGTATTGCCTCTTCTCCCGTTCTCGCGTATGCCTCTTCCTCCCTCTAGCAGGGCCATCTGGGCCCTCATCAGAGGGGCTTCGAGATTCTAGGGGCTGCTCCACCACACCACCAGCAGCAGCAGCAGCAGCAGCAACAACAACAGTAGCAGAAAAAGCAGGACCAGCAGAACCAGCAGCACCAGCAGGACCAGGAGCAGCACCAGCAGAGGAAGCACCAGCACCAGGAGCAGCGCCAGCAGAGTAAGCACCAGCAGAAGCACCAGCACCAGGAGCAGCGCCAGCAGAGTAAGCACCAGCAGAAGCACCAGCACCAGGAGCAGCGCCAGCAGAAGCCCCAGCACCAGAAGAGTCAGCCCGAGCAGCAGAAGCCCCAGCAGAAGCAGAGTCAGGGCCAGGGGGTGGGATGGTGGCCCTGTCCTTCTTGCCAGGGCTGGCAGCAGATGGCACAGGCTTCCTCTTCTTCCCCATGGTTGTTGGCTGGAGATGTGTCTGGCAGCAGGTCTTTCCTCTGAATGGTGACCTGCTTGCGAGCTGCTTCCCTTTATATCCGCGGGGTTGACGCAATGCATCCTCCCCACATGCGCAATGAACGCTTTGCATCTGCTAGGCATCCACTAGGCTTCCGTGATGTATCCGCTTCATCCGCTAGGCATCCGCTCTGCATCCGTTCCTTCCGTTGTGCGTCCACTTCGCTGCTCTCCCCCGGAAGCCCCGCGGATGTGCCATCCGCTTCCATCCACTTCTATCTGCTAGGCTTCCGTTAAGCATCCGCTTAACATCCTCGCTACATCCTCACCCCGTCCGTTCCTTTCCGTTGTTGTCCGCTCTGCTTATGCAAATTCGAGGCACTTTTGAGAGCGGATAACAACGGATGGAATATTTTCTCGTCCGCTGTGTCCTTTTTACATAAGTTTTGCATCCGTCAGCCTATGTGACAGGCCCTTAAAGTCGTTTCATTTAGTAAGATCCCAATCATGTGATGGTGGGACACTGATGGCTGTAACTTCATGGACTGGTCATAGCCCCCTTCATTCATCTCCATCATAATTTTAAATAGTAGCAGGTTAAGTGCTACCTATATAAAATCAACTTCTAAGAAGTGAGAGGTACATTATAATTACATGACCCAAAAAAGTGAACAAGTTTTATTTTGTGCTTTTGGAAGGAAGATTTTAAGCAAATTAGGTGCAATAAGCTTAGTGGAAACTTAATGTACCTATTTTGCTTCTTTGTTTGCTTTAATAAATAAATGTATACCATCAACATGAGATTTTGCTACCAAATTTCTGTCATAGGCCATAGGGACTACAAAAAAAAGATGAGGTGAGACCTATCGACTTTCAAGTGTTAGTTTAAAGAACTTCATAGTTTTGTAATCCAGACTTTTTACTGAACAATTGAGAATAACATGCAACAAAACACAGCAGGAAAAAAACATTTAAAGTAACTAGAAGGAAAAAAAAGAACTTACACAATAGCATTAACTCCTCTGCAGTAGCGTTCCCACATACTTCGGAATCGTGGCTGTCCTCCTATATCCCAAATCTTTTTAAGAGGGGAAAAAACAATTATATCTGGAGATTTTGCAATTAAAATGACTACTATAGCTCACAATGTTCATTTGTCAGGAACAGCAACCACCAAACATCTCTTTTAATACTCTTTGCAATATAAGATGCTGGTTAGACTTGCAAAGTTCTAAACAATCCGAAACAATGCAGACAAGGTAACTATGCAGAACAGCACAGCACAGCACAGCACAGCCTTGAATGGATACTACAGATGGTACAGATTTCATCAGTATTGCCTCTAACCCCGAGTAGTCCCACACAAAACATTACAGGACCCCTGGCTACCTTGTCACTCCTGTATTTCCCAAAAAGAACTGTGTCATCTCGAATAGGTCTAGTGGACAGAAATTTATGGCTGCAATAACAACAAAAAAAGTACAAATGTTTTGCCACCATTATTACTACTTTGTAGGCCACTGTTTAGTCAAATTCATTTGTGGTCTTTTGCAGCCATTGCTTTAGATCAGGGTTCGCCAACCTTTTGGACCTCAGGGACCACCAAACTCATAATTTTAGATCCCAGGGACCACTAACTGGTTCTGTGGGCTTGACCTAATTTGTGGATGTGGCTTGGTGGACATGTGGCTGGCTGGACATGGCTTGCATGTAAATATTATATTTATGTAAATATTGAATTTTTTATAAAAAAGAGCAACTTTTACTCAAAATCAGGCAGAGCAGGCAGATTGAGTTGCTCACAGAATCACAGATTCATTCAGAGATCTATCTGCCCTTGGCTAGCTCAGTCTGTCACATAAAATTTGCTTGCAAGCAAACTCACAAAATTAACTCACTACACACCATGTATGTAAATATTGATTTTTTTTATGAAAAAAGCAACTTTTATCCAAAATCAGGCAAAGGAGGCAGATTGAGTTGCTCACAGAATCATTCAGTGATCTATCTATCTGCCATCAGCTTGCTCAGTCTCTCAAATTTGCTTGCGGTGAGTCTGCACTGAATTTGCTTGCAAGCAAACCTTCAGTCCTAAGGGAGGTTTGGCTGTGCTTAGCTAGAAATCCAACAATTTCCTGCTTCCTAGCTAATCTAAATCTACCGGCACAGCAGAACAGATGATGGTTGGAAAAAGGAAAAATAGCACCTTAGCAGACAAATTTGCCGGGTAAGGAGTGAGTGGGTGAAGAGGGTTCCCATGGGCCATGTGGGCTGAACAGCCTTGCATTTCTGCACAGCCCGGATGAATTGCTTTGTGGGGGTGCTCTGGGGGTGAGATTTCTCTGTGGCCCACCAAAATTTTCTCAAGGCGTGCCAGTGGGCTGCAGCCCATCAGTTGGCAACCGCTGTTTTAGATGCCTTTAATTAGTTTAATCTCCCATCAAATAAGAAGCTCGAAGAAGCTCATTTGGTAGTCTGGTTATACTCTTATACCAGAGACTGGCCAGGCCTAGCACGCAGCCTGTGAACTTGAAACCCAGCAGTACAAGATGGTGGCTGCAATAGTTCTTAGGTTATTACATGAGTTTGTTCCTCAAAGATAGGACTTCATGTGACATATTCTCCCATGAGATTTTGGTAAAATGTTCTATGTAATGTTTTCTCTCTATATTTGAACACAGCAGATCAGGGAACTATGTTAATCTTATTTAAAGATTAAAATAATCTAATCACTTTTCCCATGATTTTCTCATTAGCAAAATATAATTAACTTAGATACATACCTTTATTGTAACATTACCCTTGGTAACTTTCCGCATGTTGAAGCCCACTGTAGGAATCATGTCTTCACTGAACTGGCCTGACTGAAGAGAGAAAAGATATTGATAGCCTTTAATGAGATCTGTCAGTTTCTTTCAGATACAAGGGTATTTGCTGGATAGAACAGAGAACGTTTGTAATACTAAGTCTTAGTTAGCATTATTTTTCTTCCCCTTCTATCTGAGAAGGTTATTTTTTTAAAATTAAGACAATTAATAAGTATGTTTTGAATGTGAGTGAGGCTAGGAAAATTATGAAGTGGAAGGAAAAGGGATAAAAGGGAACATGAGGCCGACATATTCAGAGTCATATGTAATGACTCAAAACTACTTTGTTGGTTTAGAAATATTGGGTTGAAATTATTCAAGTTTCCCAGCATATTCTATTAAATCTAGAAGGCTACTCCAGGAAATAAATAGTTTTCTCCCACAAAGTGTTAGGAATCAGTACTGGCCAATTAGAATGTCTCATGTTGTTCATTTTTTTTTAAATTGGACATCAGCATAAAAAGTAATCTTCCCAATACCCTAGGCAATACAATAGCATCTGGAAGAACCTGAAAAGCTTATGCACTTTATGGGAAAGTATGAAGTCAGCATCATACAACATTATTCCAAAGCATAAAACCTGAAAGTTTACTTCAAGGATGAGCCCAGGCTTGAAACACTTGTGAAATATGATAAATGAATTTTCAAAAATTATACATCTAATATTATACTGTAACATGACATGTAAGTTATTTATATTTTTATGAAAGCATTTAATTCAATATGGTATATTTCAAGATGGAACAAATATGAGAAAATACTTCAAAACATATTTATATATTAAATTTGTTTGCTGTTCATCTCACTGTGAGATGACTGGGTTATGATTTCAATACATGCAAATATATATCTTCCTTGAATTCATGAAGCACTTGCTCTAGGCCAACTCAACAGGAGTTTAGATCAAGGATGTAAAGCTAGCTTCATGCTGCTCTCTCAGGATCTGCTGAGAAAAGGAGCAAGCAACACCACAATGGATCTTCTATGAAGTTTTTCTCTACCTTGAACACTATTAAAAGCACCACTTGGCATCTTTGCTGCTTCTTTTCCCAAGGATTTCGGTCTAGTTTCGAACTCCATAAGGACTTGGAATGGATGTTCTGGGCTTGAAGATATATCTTTGTGATATACCGTGAATGTTTGCATTGCTATTCCATAAGATGCCATGAACCTTTGTTGGAATAAAACGTGTGTGTGTGTGTGTGTGTGTGTGTGTGTGTGTGTGTGTGTGAGAGAGAGAGAGAGAGAGAGAGAGAGAGAGAGAGAGAGAGAGAGAGGGAGGCACACAGACAGATACACAGACAGACACAGAAAGAGAGAGACAGAGAGGGATCAAGATCCCAAGAAAGACTCATGGCATCTTATGGAGCAGGAATGCAAACATTCACATATGTCACATATATGTAAAAGGAACTGACCGTTTGATGAAGCAACAATACAATTATTGTATGTTATGACATGGGCAGGCAATTCTTTCTTGTCAGCCACTCAGGTTTACAGTAGGTAGGACAATGAAGTCATGATATAAATTGGAGCTTTATTTTTACAGCTATTTTTGCATATATAATTCATCTTTAATTGTTTTAAAGAAGCTACCAAGGTATATGAAATCCATCCAATTATTTACACATTTTCTTATTTTTCATTTAACAATAGTAGGAAACCGTATCTGATATTTTGTAAATTTCATGAAAACCCACTAATGTAAACTTGCTGAGTGTGGTGCTTGTGCTGCTAAGAACTGCACAAAGGGTGCATAGAGGCCACAGTGCAGTACACAATTGCTTAGCATTTGTCCTTTGGGAAGTCCAACTACTTTCAGTTCCTGTGGCAAATGCTTAGGTAGATGTCCTGTAATATTAGCAGAATATATTTAAGTCTTAAGAACTAGAATGCTGAAGAATTACTATGTGCATATACAGTATTTCCTGGAACAAAACTAGATATGATAGCCCCATTTTTAGCAGCTGCTTTCCATCTTCAGTCATCTGTGAGTATTTTATGGGTACCATAAATATTATTCACTAAAGTTTGCAGTCACTAGTGGAAAGAAAACTGGTTTAATTGTTCCTATGCTGTATCTTCTCCATTGAATTCAGTTTATTTTACTGGACTGACCCCACTTGTCAGAATGTCAACATGTCATGGCAACATGCATTTCCTTTAAATAAATCAGAATCTAGTGCTATCAGTTACTTAAATAATTCATTCTTCAAAGAAGGAATAAAGATCAAAACAATAAAGCCTGATTATTCTAGTTGTTCTGCTAAATCACAAATCTGAAATATATTTCTAGAATTCCCAAAGATAAAGACAAGCTCTCATGAAGTTAACTTCTGGAAACATTTACAAATATAGGATAGGCAAAAACACAAGTTGCCTGACTATATACAACAAATCAGTCTTTATTCCACTATGGAAAATAATAATGAATCCTTTCCATTCTCCACTCTACATTTTTGCTACCTCTTGCTCTGACGAGTTCAACATTCTCAAATAGCAAATCAATTGAACAGAACATTCATTCTGCAATGAATGGGTCCCCAATTATCTATTAGACAATTACGTCATTACATTGATTTATATCAGTTGCTTAATAATATCATTATCTAAATGACAAAGTGTGCATCTTTTTCATTATAGCATTTCCACATAAGTGACTCAACCCCATTCCCTTGTCAGCTGGTCTTCAGAGGTCTTGGCTTTTGGCTGCTGCTGCTAAACACAATGTTAGCTTCCTTCATCACAGACGAGAGAACCAACTTGGTATCTATTACCGAGACCTCTCAGAAATGTGCCCAGCTGAATTTTGGGTTTGACATCAGTTGAGACTTCATGTCAGGGTCAGATTATCTTCCAAAACTCTCTGAAGCTCTGTGTCTCTCCTGCTCCACAAATTACTGGATATGAAGTTGAGCTATAGGAATCTTTTGGAATTGTTACTATTGTACCACAGCCTCTTGGCTGCATAGCAAAATTCTTGCCTGAACCTCTTGATTCTGACTCAGAACTGACAGTGCAGTTCCTGAGGTTTATGGTATTGGGGATTTTAGTTTGCCTTCCCTGGGAACAGGCTCTGAGGTAGCAATAGCAATAGCACTTAAGACTTGTATACTGCTATATAGTGCTTTACAGCCCTCTCTAAGCGTATTGCCCCCAACAATCTGCATTATCATTTTACCCACTTTGGAAGGATGGAAGCAACCTTGAGCCTGGTGGGATTCAATCTGCCAAATTACAGGCAACCGACAGCCAAAAGAAGCCTGCAATACTGCATTCTAAACACTGTGCCGCCAAGGTTCCTTAGAGGTATCTTTGAAGTTTGTGGTCATCATGATGACGTCTATCCCTAGAATGGGTCTATCCCAGATCATTCAGAGTCCAACCAGGGGCAGTGTCTACTACCCTCATTTTCTCATCAGAACAGTAGCAATATGTTCTGAATTGGGGGAATTGTACCTCAACTGTCATAGTTAGATCTTGCCCTGGTAGTAATCAGATCCTCGGCCACTACCCTCTTGCCAAAAGGAGACTGGACCTATTAAATTGGTCCATCCCTAGGACTGATGAATCTGGATGGGTTCCAGAACTCGGTTTATCCCTGATAGTTTGCCTGAACAACAGATATTGTGTGGAACAAGAGGGAGCTGAGGCTTTGGATTAGATCACAGTCATATTCAACCTCTCCTCTCTCATTGATCTGGTTGATCTTTATGGTTTACAGAAAAGCTTATAAAGACAAAACAGGTCCATCCTCAATTCCTGTTATGTGGGGTTCTACAGGGTTCAGTATTCTCTCCACTCCTATTTAATATTTTTCTGTGAAGCCTCTGGAGATGAGATAATTAATCGTCATGGAGTATGATATCATCACTTTGTTGTATAATATCCAGAGTTATTTGTCCATGAAACGGGTGGTTATATAAGTATTACAATATATTTAGTAAAGCTACTAAAAAGGCTATGTTTTCAGTAAAACATGCACAAACCCTCTTGCTTAATCTGCCACCTCCATTAATGAGTCTGTGCAAACTCTGGATACACTTGAAACAGAAAACATAGTGAAAAGTCAAATAGTTTGATACGCGTTTCTTATTCTAAATTCCTTCTAGGAGTTCAAAAAAACAATGATACATTGTTAATATTCTATTGTTTTGCTTAAAGCTGGAAAACAGCTATGCTATGTGATATATGTTACTACAACCTAATAAACGAACCTCACTTATGGCAAAACAGTTGAAGTAAATAAACAAAGCTGGCTGTAACCATGTTGTGGATAGCTGCTAAATTCAACTAGCTCACATCACTGTTTGCACACTAGCTATAGTTGTAAAAAAATAAAACACTCCTTGCCACAACCCAAGTCCAACAGCACTGGAAATCAAAGACTATGGTAATCTCAGAATATAAATTTACTGTTTCTGGTGGAATATAACTCCATCCAAAGCAAGCTTCACTTTGTTCCCAAAGTTCAGGGTTTTTTTTCCTTTATGGACCTTCCTTTTTGCCTGGATTTTGTTCACCTTGTACTGTCTTACACAGTTAGCTGGTTTGGTGTAGTACAGTGGCAGCTAACCTTTTTGGACTCCTATGCCAAAAATTGTGCGTGCACTGGCGCACATGCGCTCACGTGCCAGCACCCAGAAGGCAATGCGTAGGTCACCATACACACCTGCACATGCACGCACAATCCCCGCTGCCGCCCCCTTACCTGTACTGAGCCTCACAGCTGGTTTTCAGCTGGTTTGAGGCCTTTTTTGGCCTCCCAGAGGCTTGAAAAAAGCCTCTGCAGACTGAATAGGCCCATTTTGTCACTTCTGCTATTACAGGAAGTGACCAAACAGGCCTTGCGGCCTGCAGAGGCTTTTTTCAAGCCTCTAGGAGGCCCCAAAAAGCCTCAAACCAGCCGAAAATCAGCTGTGAGACACACACATGCGCAGTGAAGTAAGTCTGCCTGTGGCTTGCGTGCTGGTACAAATGGCACTGTGTGCCACCTGTGGCACACGTGCCATAGGTTCACCATGGGTGTAGTAGTTAAGACACCTGGCTAGAGTTGCCTTAATTAGTTCTAGTCCCACCTTAGGTATGAAGCCAACCTTGTGACCTTGGACCAGTCACTCTTTCTTGGGCCTAGAAAGCAGGCAAAGGCAAACTACTTCTGAGATATTGCCACGAAAACTGCAGGAACATGCCGAGGCACTTGACAGGAGAAAGACTGACTCAAAGGCACACACATTCTCTCTCATGAGGCCCACTGTCAAGATCAGACAATGACTCAAAGGTAGTGATTTTTCCCCTTGAAATTAGAATTAAAAGGAACAATAAAGCCAGGTATTATCACTGTACTTATGGCACCAGTTCAAACTCTGCATGATCTTCCCCAGTAAGTTTGTGAAGAAAAGCACAGAAGATAAGAACCCTGACACCTATCATAGGCCAATGTGTAGATGTCAAGCAAAAGCATCACATTCTGTTTATGACAAAAATGACTGTATGCACAACAAAGCAGCCTCCACAAGACCAAATCCGACTGGACAATACAAAAGGATATCCCACTTCATAGTATTGAATACCACTGAGTGATGCAGGAAAACTAGTCAGACTACAGTCCCTACATTTAGTTTTAAATACAGGACAGCTACCAAAGTAACTCAAGCAATCTCAGTATCACACCCAGATCAAACGACAATTGAAATGTGTCCAGAAAATCAGTGTCACCTGGCTGCTTATTGAAATGTAGTGCTACCACTTTTTTAACCACGTTCTCCAAGGTTCAAATTTTAAATAGGTCTTCTGGGTCAAGAGAAAGCTTAATAAGGTTTTTAAAACAGCCTTCTTAAGGCATATAGGAGCACATCCTATATTTCAGGAGGCACCAATCATTAAGCTGTTGCATACAGAAATCAAGACAAGGATATTAAAATGAAGCCATCTGGAATAAAACAAATTGTGAAATTTAGCTTACATTCAACATTATTCTGCATTCCACCTGACCTTTTATATGCATCGACAACACATTAAATCATCACCAGATAGTTATATAATTTATTTCCCCTCTGTGTAGTGGTATAAAAGCTTCTAAAATGGCCCAAACTGACCTATGTTTAGAAAAAAAAATCATGCTGAGCATTTTGAACTGAATCCAGAATTCTCTCATGAATAAATAGCACTGATGGGATAGGTATTGTGTAGTAGGGGATACAGTGAAAAGATTGTGCTTCTTTACCTAATTTTACGAAGTTTAGCCTCAAAAGCATGACAATTTTATATTCCCTGATCTGCAAAAATGTCTGTCTTACATTCAAAACTCTGATACTGTTACATTTTACTCTAATTTGTCCCAAGGGTGCTCACTTAGTCTTTAAAGCCCGTCACACTGCACCAATGGATGAAAAGAGGATGTAAAATGGACAAAAAAGCTTGCCATCCGTTGGTTAACGCGATGTACTCACTGCCTCCATTTTGCTTCCTCTCTATCCATCCAGCATCCGTTTATTGACATTTCATCTGCTCAGAAAGTTTTGAGCTGCTCAAAACTTTTGCGCAGAAAATGTATCCAATTCGTCCTTTCTGCATCCGCTACGAATCAGTTCTGCATCCGTTATGCATCCGCTATATCCGCTAGGCATCCGTTCCGCATCTGCGCAACTCGCATCCGCTCGGACGCAGGGAGGAAGGGGAACAGATGCAGAACGGATGCAGAACGGAAACAAAGCGTTTAAAACGGAAAGAACGTTCGCAGAGGGGACCTATCTCAGATATTAAGGATGTCTAGAGGATGCCTAGAGGATGCCTAGAGGATGCAGAGGGATACCTATACTGCCTATAAAAAGGGAGAGCAACTCGTCTGCATCTCACTTTCAGACCAGCAGCCCAGCTGTGCAGACCTCTGCAGCCTTCATCTGACTCTTGCTCTTCCACAGCATCCAGTCATGTCAACCGTGGAACGTAACACAGTCCTTTTGGCAGCCACCATCCTTCTGCAACAGTGCGAAGCCATCTACAGGCTCTGTGAACTCTACCACAGGAAGAAAAGGAGGCGGCCAAGAAGCGTCTGGGTCCGAAGATGGATCGGGAGAAGAGCGGAGTTTGGACTGTATAACAAGCTAATGGTGGAGCTCAGGAACGAAGACACTCGGGCATTCCAGAACTTCATGAGGATGCCTCCAGCCATGTTTCACGAAGTTGTGCAGCGGCTGACACCCAGGTTGACCAAGGCAAACACCAACTTCCGGCCCAGCCTGGAACCTGGGCTCAAGGTGGCACTCACTCTGCGCCACCTGGCCTCAGGGACCACCTACAGGAGCTTGCAGTACAGCTGGAGGGTGCCACACAACACCATCAGCATTGTGGTCAGAGAAGTGGTGCAGGCCATCATCGAAGAATACCTGGAGGAGCTCCTCCAGTGCCCCTCCACTGATGAAGGATGGAGGAAAGTTGCAGAGCAGTGGTATCAGAGGTGGAACTTCCCACACACCGTTGGAGCCATAGATGGCAAGCACGTGGCCTGCAAAGCACCACCCAAGTCAGGCTCCACTTATTTCAACTACAAGGGCTTCTTCAGCATCGTCCTCTTTGCCATGGTCGATGCTGACGACAAGTTCATGTACATCGATGCTTCAGGCAGCGGCTCATGTTCAGATGCCCAGGTATACAACGCCAGTGACCTCAAGGAGGGGCTGGAAGGCAACCTCATCATGGGCTTTCCAGATCCAGACCCCCTGCCCAATGACACGCAAGATGTGCCCTACTTCATCGTGGGGGATGACGCCTTCTCCCTCAGAACCTACCTCATGAAGCCCTACACTTCCAGACTCCTCACCCGTGAAGAGAGGATCTTCAACTACAGGCTGTCTAGGGCAAGGCGGGTAGTGGAGAACGCCTTTGGCATCCTGGGCAACAGGTTCCAGGTACTTTTCACCACCATGCAGCATCGCCCAGAGACCATGAGGAGGATCGTGGAAGCTTGCTGCATCCTGCACAATCTCACGCGCACCCGCTACCCAGTCTTGCAGAACAGGCTCGTGGACCTCCAGCAAGGCAATGGGGACATGGAGCCTAGGGAATGGAGGCAAGGGAGAAACCTGATAGACACTCAGGATGTGCAAGGCCCAACAGAGCCTCACATGAAGGGAAGAAGCAGCGCAACCTCCTGAGACACTGGTGCAACTCCCCAGCTGGAGTGGTGGAGTGGCAAGACAGGATGATAGATGATTAATGGGTGCTTCCTTTAGCCTGTCTCATCACACGGATGAGATTGGGCCATGTATGTTGGGTGGGCCTACAATGAACAGGGCGTTTAATAAAGAGTTGTGTTTGTGTTGACATGTGTGGATGATTATTACATTATTATTGATAATAAAGGGCCATAGGTGTGGCACTAGGGAGGGTGGACCATACAGTCCCACTGTGCTTGCACTGGAGGTTTATCTATCCCACTGCTATCCTTACCCATCCCACAGCTATACCCATCCCAAAGGTATCCCTGCCCATCCCACTGCTATCTTAACCCATCCCACAAGCATGCAAAGGCTTAAACCAATTCTAAAAGTTTCCATCAAAACTTTATTAAAAAAAAGAAATGAAGCAAGTGTGTGAATCAAAGATAAACCTTATTGAACAACAAGCTGCAAAAGAAAAATGACCCAAGTCAAGTGTCCAAATAAAGTCCACAGGTAGCCAGCTACCCAGTCTCTGGCACTCTTATTGGTCACTTGGAGGTGTGCCCAGTCTCAGGGGTGAAGGGTCCAGGTGCTGTGGAAGTGGGTGGTGCTGGAGTGCTGGTGTGTATCGTCATTGGGGTGCCTGGCCCCGAGAGGACAACAGGGGATGGTGTGTTGAGGAAGCTCTCAGACAGCTGGCTCAGACCCGTGATGCTGAGAGGTCCTTCCTCCATGCAATGGGGTGTCAGCCCCAGTACTGATGACAGATATACTGAGGCCGGGCTTGGCTGTGGGGTGGAGGAAGGAGTAGTGTAGTGGGGCTGTCTGGTCTGCAGCTGGGTGAGGACTGGCGTGGGTGGCATCACTGTCATCGGTGGCATCATTGTCGTGGGTGGCATCGGTGGCATCAGTGGAACCGGTGGCAACGGTGTCGTCCGATGACTCTGTGCCTGGACTGGGAAGGGCTGCTGCCTGTGCTGCTGGACCTCCTGGTAGCTGTAGCCCTGGTAGGTGAGGGCCTGTGGGAAGCCTTGGAATGGGAGGGAGATCACCTGGGGTAGAGGTGGAGGAGCAGACCTGGACTGGGTGGAAGCAGGTTCCTCTGGATCTGGAGGGTTGTGAAGCAGCTCGGTGATCTGGTCCTTCACCACCTGGTACTGGGGTTCCTCCATGTTCCTGAGGGTCTGGTTGACATAGGTGAGGAAGGGCTTGCGGTTGGAGGATGAGGAGTCGGTGTTGACCAGCTGAGAGAGGAGATCTATGCTGGTGCGGATGGTGTCCCTGATCTCCAGCAGGACAGTGTGGCTCTGCCCCTCCTGCTGTCTGGCTCTCTGCCTTTCTGTGGAGGTGGACCTGGGGGGGGTAGATGCGGCTACGACTGTGGTGGACTCGATGTCTCCTTTCTCCCACCGCACCAGGGAGTCCTCCACGCGCTCCACCACAGTTACAACAGCTGTCCGCGGGTTCTCCGCCGTGGCACGCTCCACAGAAACCTGCCTGGAGACAGGGACTGACTCTCGGACGGAAGAGTACTGAGTCTCAGCAGGCTGCCGGATAGAGAGGGTTGTGAGAAGGGCTCCTGGTGCTCCTCGGTGGCGGATCTCACCCTCCAGGAAGCTGCACCTGGCCATGATGTAAGTCTCTCTGTCTGTCAGCTTAACCGTGGCCTGGCCAGATTTTTTCAGGTGCAGCTTCCAGTACCAGGTGTGCATATGTTTCCACCAGCCGAGGAGCACCTCCGAAGTGTAACCCATACTCTCTGCCCTCTCTCTCCAAGCAGCCTGCTTCCTTTTGGTGTCCCTGTACAGCCGGTGTCCCTTCCGCCACAGATAGTCATTCTCTCTCAGCCACTCCAGCACCTCATCCTCGTTTTCCTCCTCAATGAAGTATTGCCTCCTTTTCCATCCCCGCATACGCCTCTTCCTCCCTTTGGCAGGACCAGATGGGCCCTCATCAGAGGGGCTCCCAGGTGGTAGGGGCTGCTCCTCCACACCACCAGCAGCAGTAGCACCAGCAGGATCATCATCATCATCATCATCATCATCATCATCACCAGGATCATAATCATCATTATAATGAGCAGCAGCAGCAGCAGGATCATCATCAGCAGCAGCAGAAGCAGAAGCAGCAGCAGCAGGATCAGCAGGACCAGCAGCAGCAGCAGCAGAGTAAGCCCCAGGAGCCCCAGGAGCCCCAGCAGCACCAGGAGCACAAGCAGTACAAGCAAGACCAGGAGCACGAGCAGTACGAGCAAGTCCAGGAGCACGAGCAGGACGAGCAGGACCAGGAGCAGCTTCAGCAGAGTACGCAGCAGCAGAAGCACCACCGCCAGGAGCAGCTTCAGCAGAGTAAGCACCAGCAGAAGCACCACCGCCAGGAGCAGCTTCAGCAGAAGCTCCAGCACCAGAAGAGCGAGCCTGAGCAGCAGAAGCCCTAGCAGAAGCAGAGTCAGGGACAGGGGGTGGGAGGGTGGCCCTGTCCCTCTTGGCAGGGCAGGTTGCTGAGACTTTCGCTTCTTCCCCATGGTTGTGGGGTTGCTGGCTGGCAGGGAGGCCGGCAGGCACCAAGGCTGGCAGGAAGGCTGGCAGGAAGGCAGGCAGGCACCAAGGCTCGCAGGCAGACTGGCTGGCAGGGAGGCTGGAAGGCAGGCTGGCAGCGAGGCTGGCAGGCAGGCAGAGAGCAAGGCTGGCAGGGAGGCTGGCCAGGAGGCTTTGAGGCAGGCTGGCAGGAAGGCTGGCAGCAAGGCTTGCAGGCAGGCATGCAGGCACGGCAGGCAAGGACTCGATGTATCCTGCAGCAGGTCTTTCCTCCGAATGCTGGCCACGTGTGAGCTGCTTCCCTTTTTTTTTTTTTTATTAAAGTTTTTATTAATTTTCTACAAACAAACAAACATACAAAACATTAAAAACATCTATTCTCATATATACTTCCGGTGTATCGGTTGGTTCATCAGTTTTGTGCATTCATTTTATAGTGTCAATTACGATTATATTGCATAACCACTCATATTGTCAATCCATATTCTAATATT
>BLBF01000003.1:26076154-26122264 GCA_015471245.1 Laticauda colubrina | reverse complement strand
TTTTATTTAAATCTTCAAAATAGTCTTTTCCAAGTCTAATTGGTATTGTTTGAAAGAGAAATAAAATTCTAGGTAAAATATTCATCTTAATTGTTGAAATTCTCCCTATTAATGACAATTGTAAATTTTCCCATTTCTTCAAATCTGTAATTATCTGTTGTTTAAGTTTAATATAATTATTCTCTTTTAATGTGCTACATCTTGCTGTCAAATATATCCCCAAATACTTAACCTTGTTTGTAATTTGAATTTTCAAAAGATCTGTCAGTTCTTCTCTTTGTCTCAACAACATATTTTTTTGTCAAAATCTTTGTTTTATCTTTATTTATTTTCAAGCCAGCCATCTCACCATATGTCTCTACCTTTTCCAATAACTTTGGAGCGGTTTCTAACGGGTCTTCCAGAATAAAAGCTAAATCGTCAGCAAAAGCTTGTAGTTTAAATTCTTCCTTTTTAATTTTCATTCCTTTTATATTTTTGTCATCTCTAATATTTCTATTCAACACTTCCAAAGTCAATACGAATAACAAAGGAGATAGGGGACATCCTTGTCTTGTACCTCTTCTTATATTAATAAGATCTGTAAATTCTCCCTCCATCATTACCTTTGCTGTCTGTTTATTATATATGGCTTCTATTGCTTGAATAAATTTTCTGGCAAAGCCCATCTGTTCCAATAATAATAACATAAATCTCCAGTTCACGTTGTCAAATGCTTTTTGAGCATCTAGGAATATCAAAGCCATTTGTTTTTCAGGATGAGCCTCATAATATTCCAAGGTATCCAAAATTACTCTCATGTTGTCTCTAATTTGTCTCTTTGGTAGAAATCCATTTTGATCTGGATGGATAAAATTATTTAAATATTTTTTCAGTCTTTCTGCTAAGATTGAAGCAAAGATTTTATAGTCTGCATTCAATAAGGAAATAGGTCTATAATTCTTAATTTGCAACGGGTCAGCCTCTTCTTTTAAAATAAGTGTAATATAAGCCTCTGACCATGTTTTGGGTGTCATCTTTTTTAACATAACTTCATTCATAATTTCTAACAATGGAATGTTCAATGATTCTTGAAATTTTTTATAGAATTCTGCCGGAAGCCCATCTGGACCTGGTGCTTTCCCATTATTTTGTCTTTTAAATGCTTCATTTAGTTCCATCATTGTTATATTGCTTTCTAACATTTCTTCAGTCTCTTTAGGTATCTTCGGTAAATTAGCATTCTGTAAATACTGTTTAATTTTTTTCTCATCAATATTCTCTTGTTTATATAGTTGTCCATAATAATCTCGAATAATTTCCTTTTTCTCCTTATTACCACAACAAACTTGACCTTGATCATTTATTAGTTTCAATATTTTTCTTGATTCCTTCTCCTTTCTCAGTTTATATGCTAACCATCTACCTGGTTTATTTGCATCTTCAAAATAATTCTGTTTAGAATTTCTAATTTTCTGTGCCAGTTCTTCTTTCTCTATTAATTCCATTTTATGCTTAATTACATCCAGTTTCAATTTAATATCTTTTTTCTGTGGTATTTTCTGTAATTCTTTTTCAAGTCTTATATATTCATCTTCCAAGGCCTTAGAGGTTTGTCTTTTCCTAATATTCTTTTTTCTTGTATAGTCTATTATCAAACCTCTTACATATGCCTTCATTGTATCCCAAACATTCTGTATTGAAGTATCTTCTTTTTTATTTTCTTTAAAAAAAAAGACCAATTCCTTCTCCATCCATTGTATAAAATCTTTCTCCTTTAAAATGGTATTGTTTAATGTCCATCTCAATCTTTTTTTTTGTCCCTTCCATTTAATTGTCATTGGACTATGATCTGCCCAAGTACTTATTTCAATATTTGTTTCTTGAATAGTAGATATTAATTCTGTTGAGATCCAAATCATATCTAACCTGGACCATGATAAATGTCTATTAGAATAAAAAGTATATTGTTTAGTTTTAACATTTCTTTCCCTCCAAATATCTTTTAAGGTTAATTCATCTGTCATTTTAAAAAAAGATTTAGGGAGAACCTTTCTATTTTGTTTTGTTGTTGTTGTTATATAGTCCAATTTATTGTCCACAATTCCATTAAAGTCTCCCATCATGATTATGTTAACATAGTCCAGTCTAATTATTTCCATATGTAGTTTTTTATAAAACTCTTCTTGTTTATCATTCGGAGCATAAATTGCAATCAAGAGTATTTTTTTATTATTATCCATTATTTCCACCATTAATACTCTTCCATCTTCATCCGTGTAGATCAGTTTTGCTGGAATATCTTCTTTAATATAGAGAACCACTCCTCTTTTCTTACATTGAATCAAAGAAGTAAATATTTTCCTTAATTTTGGCTGTACTAACAAATGCTCATGTTGCTTTTTAATATGAACTTCTTGTAAGCAAATTATATCAAATTTTAATTTCTCTAATTTGTGAAAAGTTTTCCTTCTTTTAACAGCTGAATTAAGTCCATTTATATTCATTGTAATCAGTTTTTTTTCTTCCATGATTATGCTTTATATTTAGGTCTAACAACTCTCGTAGCTCTCACTTCACGTTGTTCTTTACTGTCTACCTGTCCACCTACAACTCCTTTCTCTTTTTCAGTCTCCGGTTGTTCCTCCAGAAGCTCAATTAATGAGATCTCTTTCTCTGCCTCCTCTTTTTTTCTTCCAAAAAATTCTGCATAAAAAAATTCTGCTTTTTCAATCGAGTCAATTCTATGTCTCTGCTCTTGCCACGTAAAAATTAATCCTTCTGGTATCAGCCATCTGTAGTTCACTTCATTTTCCAGTAGCATTTTGGTCAAAAATCGATATTCTCTTCTCATCTCTCTCACTCTTCTAGGTATTTGTTTTAAAACTACAATCTCTTTGCTTTTATATTTCAATACTTTTTCTCTTGCCACTTGTAGTATTTGTGTTCTGATGGATTTTTTAGTAAATCTAATATGTACTTCCTTTGGTAGTTTATTTCTCATCGCATATCTTGTATAAACTCGGTATATCTCATCTACTCCGTCCATCATTTTTTCCTCAGTAATTTCCAGAAGATCTGCCAATATTTCTATCATTATCACAGCCAAGTTTTCTCCTTTTTCCTCTTCTATATTTTGAAATCTAAGATAAAATTCTGATCTTTCCATCTCCCACCTCAACATCCCATTTTTTTCTTGTTCTATCACTGTTAATCTAGTGTCAATATTTCCAATCTTCTCCTCTCTTTGTTTTCCTTCTTCCTCAATTTTTTGGAATCTCTCCTCATACTTTCCCATCATTTGTTTAAAATTTTCATCAGATTTCTCTATTTTTTTGTCCATGGTATCTATTTTTATCTTAATATCTTGAATTCCTTGCATAATCATCTGTAAATTTACTTTTTCTTGTTCCTTATCTTGCTTCAACGTTGTCTGAATTGAAAGTTGTCCTTCAAGTGGTGGGGAAGCAGAGGTAGAAGCAAAAACGGCGAATGATTTTGGCTTTCTGCTCATTTTAATATTTCCAAGTCTTCAAGCTCTCTTTGACTTTAAATCCAGCTGGTATAGTAACCAAATATAGTCCAAAAAATCAAAAAAAAAAAAAAAAGAGAAAATCCAATATTAAAAGCCCAAAGCCAAAAAAGAAAAAAGGAAAAAGGAAAAAGAAAGGTCTTCAGGTTCTTCTAGACCCTAATCCAATTAAAATAGATGGAAGAAGCAAAGAAGGAGAAGAAAAAAGAAAAAACTCTGAGGCTTTCCCTTTGAAATAAAAAACAAAAATGCTAGAATTAAAATTAACCAAAAAGGCTGGCAAGTAGGTATTTCAAAAGTATATGTATATATATATATGCACTGTACACTGCACTTTATTTCTTTATCCAAGGCTCTTATTATCACTGTCTTCTCCAGCAGCTTCAAAGCCAAACCTCAAATGTTGAGATATTGATAAGAGTCCAAGAGAGCACCTGTAATAATATTTTACTGTATTCTCCCTCTATCTTATCACATTAAAATGTCCTTGAAAAGAAGTGCTTTTCTCCCCAATTCAAATAAAATATTTTCAAGCCTCTAGATGGCAGTGTTACAGCATCTCTAAATACTCTTTCCCCCCCCAGCCAGAAGAAAAAATGTTTATAAAAAATTCAAGCAGAAGAAAAAGATAGTCAAAGGGAGCCTCTATCCTAAAATGAAAGTTAAAAAGATAAAAAATAAAAATCAAGTGAAAAATAAAAATATATATAAGAGAAAATTCAATCCAGTTACCTACAAAGTCACCTTAAAGTCCTCAAAGAAAATAAAAAAAAAATAATAATAATCCAAGTCTCAATTTGACATCACTTAAACGCCGCTCAACCCAGGTTCAGTCAAAAGAAAAATAAAGCCACAGATTTCTTCTTTGTTCAGGATGTCCTTTCAAGTCTTAATCAATTTATAATGCAAAAGAATTTCTCACCCAACCGATACACGCTCATTTAAATCCCTTTCTTTCCGGAGTTGTCCCGACTTCAGCAGCTTTAGAGGCTGTCTTTCTGCTTCCAGCAAAAAGGCTTCTCCCGGATCAAACCAGAGATTTTGCGATGTCTCTGGGATCCTGGGACTATGCCCTTCACAATCCCCGTCTCTACGGGACGGTTTAGGTCCGTTAGAACCGACCAGAGGCAAAAATATCAGCTGAGATCTCAGAGCCCCGAGATCGCAGCTGTAACACCGAGACGTAGCTCCGCCTTCTTCCAGCTGCTTCCCTTTATATCCGCGTGGCTTACGCAATGCATCGCCCCCGCATGCGCAATTAACGCCAGGCATCTCTTAGGCTTCCACTGTGCATCCGCTAGGCTTCCGCTGTGCATCCGCTTCATCCGCTGTGCATCCGCTTCATCCGTTCCGCATCCACTTCATCCGTTCCGCGTCCGCTTTGCTGAGGCCCCCCGGAAGCCTAGCAGATGTGCCATCCGCTCCCATCCGCTGGTCTTCCATTCCTCATCCGCTTTCCATCCGCTCTGCGTCCTCCCCGCGTCCATGTTATCCGCTCCGGTTATGCAAATTTTTGCCCCTTTTGAGAGCGGATAACAACGGATGGAACAATTTGCTTGTTCGTTGTGTCCGTTTTGCATCCATTGGGCAGTGTGACAGGGCCTTAAAACTGAGAAAGAGGTTCACTTTCCATTTCAAAAATGGCAAGCACTGTTGACCTCCCCTTAAAACAAATGTATTTTTTCCTGGGGACCTCATGACTCCTGCCACATGGCCTAGAAAGAGAGACATCATTTTTTTTAAGAGTTGCTTGACAAGTACTATTTGAATGCCCCACATGCTCCAAATCACATTTTCTGTTTCTAATCCAGTTCACTACATACAACACAGCCCTCCTTCATAATCTTACTATAGCCTTTAAAGTCCACAAAGCCGAGGACAGCATAAATAAATTTTCTTCTCAGATAAGTCATCAAATGAGTTTCCATGGTTAGCCAACTAAACTGTCTGTATGCTGGTAAAAGTCCATCCTTTTTTTTTTTCCTATTTGTTAGTTTTCCCATCATTATAAACTTCACAAGGTAAGATGTCCATACATAATGTCCAAAATATTATAATTTGCGACTGGTTATTTGCAGGGGTGGCCTTCAAAAAAATTTAGCAACCGCATCTCTGCCCAGTTGCTGGGTAGACATGGCCATGGTGGTCTCCTGCACCACGGCCATGGGGAGGGGCGTTTTTGCCCTCCCTTGGTTCTGGAAGGCTTTCCTCGAGCCTCTGGGAGGGCAAGAGCAACCAGGCTCCAGACGCTCTCTGAAAGTTCTGGGAGGCCCATTTTTCATGCTCCCCGGGTTCTGGAGACCCTCTGGAGGCTGGGAAACAGCCCGTTTCCAGCTTTTTAGAAACTCCAGGAGGCCGTTTTTTTGCCCTCCCAAGCCTCCATGTGGGTCCTGCATTTACCTGGGATCCAAAATGGGATGCATGGAGACTCCTGGGAGGGGTGGGATGGGCGGAGCCAGCCAGTCATTGCAACTACCAGTTTGGCGAACCACATGTAAAATTAACATCCGGTTCACTCGAACCGGTGAGAACCAGTAGCAGCTCACCCCTGGTTATTTGTGCCTCCAGTGAAAACTTGGAATAGATTTGTTCTGTGATCATTTTTTTGATCTGCGGTTTGGTTTTGTTTTGTTTTTGTTTTTTGGCAATCTATGATATACTCATGAATTTTCTCCAATACAAAAGTTCAAAAGTGTTAATATTTTTTTTATCCTGTTTCTTGAAGTCCATGTTTTGCTTCCATAATGTGTCACAAGGAAAAACACTGCCTGCATGATCTGACCTTTGTAGGCGTAAACACATCAAATCTGAATATTTTTTCCAAGGTCTTCATTGCTACTGTACCAAGTGCAAATCTGTGGTGTTATTTCTTGATTATTGGTTCCTTCATTATTGATAGCTTCTGCCTTTAGCACCAATGTTCTACTTTTTCAATATCATTGTTCATTCTAAAGTTGGATGCTGTATATGTTGTCATTAATTTGGTTTATATTTAATCTCAGGACATTTTTTTCACAATGTTCCTAAACTTTCATTACTAGAGCTTGCAAATCATTTGCATTTTCAGCTTCCAAGGGGTCATTAGCATAGTGCAGGCAATTTTAATTTTAAAAACCATTTACCCTCTTCCAATCCAGCTTCCCTCAAAATATATTGAGCAAAGCATATAGATTGAATAAATAAGGGGAGAGGATACAGCCTTAATCTTGCCTGTTTCGCTATGTTCCATTTTAACTCTTGACTTCTTGATCTGTGAACTGATTTCATATGAGGAAAATGAAATGTTTTATGATTGTTAGTTTCCTAAGCACATTCCACAATTTGATGTGCTTTTAAATATGCCAAATACTTGATATATAAAAATGAAGCACTTTTTTTTCTGCCAAATTTTAAGTGGTAGCTGCAACTGATAAATTTTAATATACTGGCATGCGTATGAAAATGTTGATACACTACAAATTGGAAAAATTAGGAAGGATTATATATCCTCACAATCTTGACCTCATACATCATAAAGGGATTCTGGAATGTTTGAGTAATCACATTTTAATACAGCAATGCCTGTAACATGTGAAAATGCTTGCAAAAACTGTCATGAGGCATTAATGCTCTTGTTCTTGATAGTCTCCATGTCCTGATTTAATTAGTTCAGTAGCTGCATATAATGATGCATAAGATCCCCCACACCCCTAAAAATAGGTCAGCTATCAACACACTAATGCATAAATAAGATTTTAAATTAAGCAAGCACAAAAACAAAGCATAGCTGCCAATATGTGTGCTGTTCATGGCACTGATGAGTCATGCTATTTGACCAAGAGACTAAGACTAAGCACACCAAAACTGGTGGTTCAGCAGTCTTGAAAGTTTCATCACATAAACATCATGTACTTCATAAAAGCTTGCATGTATCAATGCCTTTTCAGTATCTCTAATTAGCGAAGATTTTTTGACTAGAAGTTATCCGACAGCGTCCTACAGTCTTGCTGTACTTAAAAGCTTTTTTCTTATAAAAAGGGAATGCATTCTATTTCCTCCTTCTTATATTTATATGAATCATTCTAAGACTGGACAACAACTTTACAAGAACTGAGATAATACACTTAAGGATATATTGATCACAATTGCAAGGTTGTGAAAAGATTCACCCTGAAATGAATCTTATATGAAATATTTTGGCCATGACTTTTTCAAACTCACATCTATAATCAGGAAAACTTAAAAAATATTTGACTAAAACATAACCCCTTTAATACAACATTCTGATTCATACATAAGGCCCAATGAGGGTGTGTCAGCAAGTTTTTAAAACAAAACCAGGACAGAAAAAGTTCCTATCTGAAGTTCCTATTTGAAGTTCCTTCACTATTGCTCTTTGGTAACTAGTATTCAAGCAATATACAGTCTATGTTTCAGGAAACAGCATTTAACCATCAAGATTACTCATTACCACTAGTCCAATTTTCTGTTAATAAGCTGCTAGACATACCATGTACTGCATGTTACCCACATTTATTCAGTAAAATATGCTTATTAAAATCATATTGGTTTAAAATTAAGCAGCAGAGGTGTTTTTATTTACTGGCTAACAAATAAATGAATGATTAGATCATTAAAATACTCCAAAGCTTGTTACAAATCAATAAATCATTAAAAATCAACTGTGGTTTTGAGAATTTCAGTTACAATTTATATATAACAGTTTCACTCTTACAATACCTATCTTGCAAGGCCCTCAGCCCAAGCTGGGAGGACTATTTTAAGAATCTTTAGGAGTTGTTTAAATAATAAATGCTGAAAAGTTGAAAATTTAACCAGTAGGTGGGAATAAAGAATTATTCTGAACAAGCCAGGAAGCAGAAGTATTAATGAAAGAGACATCAAATATATGCATATTTTTATCGTTGGAGCAAATGACACAGCAATTTATGCTACTTCTTTTTAAGCTGTGGATACATTAGCCACATTAGCCCACATATTTCAATTCTCATCTGCCTTGAGGCATTTCATTTTGTTGGTCCATTCCTCCCACACCCATTAATATGTTTTTAATCAGTTTGTTTTTCATTTTAATGTTTCCACTTTTAATGCTTATTGTTTTAATGGTTTTAATGCTCTAATTGTTTATATTCTTATTTATAAAGTTGCAAGCCATCCAGTGCGGCTTGACAGTGAGATGGACAGTATATAAATTTAATAAATAAAGAAAAAAATCTAAACAATACATGGAAACAATATAATGATAGACAATTTATTTAGAGGCGTATACTGAGCTCTTTAATAATATTCCCAAGCTACATCATTTAATTCAATTGTTTTAATCAAGGAACAAATACTATTAATTATTCTGATGGCCAGTCTTAACAGAGTCTGATTTGAAAAGTTATGAATCAGAAATTCTGGCCCATATTACAGTACACCACATCTGAATGGAATACAGTGACCACTGGAACACAAAAAGAAGTAGATAATTTGGACTCCTGACAGGCCCAGACAAAGGGCAAATACTGTATTGGTTGATCTTGCAGATAATTTATGGAAGGATCTGAATATGGATAGTATAACATTAAGGGAAGAGAACAGGATCATACATTAAGTTGCAGTTCAGAAGATTTATTGCTCAAGCTTATACACAAGAATCTAGTTAACTAAAGTTCAACACTCAGTAAAAGAAAATAACTACATGAAATTATTGCATCAAAGAAAGAAAGATTTGGAACAATGGGAGAAATTACAATTATCATTATTAGGGAGAGTCGTTGTGATTAAAATGAATATTTTACCCAAATTATTATACCTATTTCAAACAATCCCCATAAAATTAGATAATTTTTTTACGGAACTGGACAAAACTATGTTAAAATTTATATGGTCATGAAAGAAAGCCAGAATAAAATTAATAGCGTTACAGGACAGTAGAAGTAGAGGTGGCTGTCAGCCTTCAAGATCTTCTACTATTGCTTTGCATCTTTCGACTGCCATAAGTAACGGGGAGAAAGGGAAAGTCTGGGAAGTGAGCTGGAGGTGTTAAATTCTTCTGTTGTGTAAATGGGGGGGGGGGAGCATACAATAGAGTTAGGTTTCTATTTCTTGCTTAGCTTTCTTTTCTCTGCGCAACTGCAACCTGTTATCAAAATATGCCAAGGTCAACGGACAGAGGCCTCATCATCACCTGAAGATGCCCACATGATCATATTCACAACTTCTAATTGGAAGTGTCATCTGAACTATTGGGGGTGGGAACATTTCCCTCACTTTGTATATGTGAATTGCGCGCCTAATTTCTCAGATTCAGAATTCTTTGGTTGCTGCCACTTCACTTCAGTAAAAGATGTCTTTTCTCTAAACTAAAGAGTCTAAGTATTTCTTTCCTGGATTTTGAATGGAGCTCCCGGACTGATTTGGGCTCCTGGACTGGGAACTCCATTATAATGTGGCAGCATTTATATAGATTAAGGAATGGATAAATGTGAGTAATAAAAGGATATTAACTCTGGAGGGCCATGATTTACAGATGGGGTGGCATATCTTTCTATGGGAAAACATAAGTAAGACACAAACATATTTTTGTGGACATTATATGAGAGATTCATTGATACAGATTTGGAATAAAATTAGGGAAAAAAATTATATGAAAATATCTGCCTGGTTATCTACCATGGAAGCGATGATATATCCCAATACATTGGATTTGGGCAAAATGGTCAGATACAAAGAAATATTAGATAAACAAGGAAAATTAAAAACAAATCAGGAATTAAAAGAGCAAGGTATAATCATAGACTGGTGGCCATATCTTCAATTACAAAACAGTACAAAAAAGATGTAGAAGAATTTGGAATTCATACTGAGCTGCCACAATTAGATAAAATCTTAATTGGCCCTGAAGAGAAATTCATAACAAGAATGTACAATTAATTATTAAAAGTTGCATTGGAAGAGGAAGTTGTAAAAGGTTGCATGATAGCATGGGCAAAAAATATTGGACATAATATAAATTTAGCAAAATGAGAAAAAAATGGAACAAAAATTATACATTAACAAGGTCAACGGCCTATAAAGAAAATATGTACAAGATGTTTTATTGTTGCCATTTTTCCACCTATGAGATTGTATCCTACCATGAATCCAACATGATGGAAATGCAAACAGAACCAAGGTACCTTCTATTATATGTAGTGGTCATGCCCAGAAGTACAAAAATACTGAACCAAAATATGGAGTTGGATACAAGAGATAATGGAAGATCGAACAGAATTTAAATTGCTGACACCGGAGTTGTTTCTGTTTGGAATAATTAAAGGGAAATATAGGAAGATTAAATATATTTTATGACGTATTTTGAAAGCAACAAGGATCGTATATGCACAATATTGGGAACAAAATAACACTTCCCCTCGGAGAAATTAATAATTCAAAAAATTCTAGATTGTGCTGAAATGGATAAATTGACATTAAAATTAAAAGATAAAGAAGAGTCAGAGTGTTACGAATTTGGGATAATTGGTATAAATGGTTGAACAATAGAAATAAGGATAAAGAAGATTTAAAAAATTATGATAAAGGTGTGTAAATGTAGATATTTACATGAGATTGGTTTGTATAATAATTTGTATAATAATGATGACACCGTACTGTTAAATTAAGATCAATATGTGTAAAAGAACAATATGTGTAAAAAAAGAACAATAAAAATTATTGTCAAAAAAACCTACTAAAGTTCAATACTAAATTGGTGCCAAATAATTCAAGAGGGGCTGGACTTATACCATTTTTGGGAACATAATGATGCCAAGCTAATGATGCACTTAACTCTGCCCCCAGCTCTGCTCTTCTCCTACCTATAGCCCTTTAAAGCTGGATCCTTCGGTGGCCTTGAATAACATCAACTATAATATTTTCCTGTGTTGTCTAGGAGGAAACCATTCTGCTTCATTAGCTCCCAAGTAGCTGATTTCAGGTGTTTATGAATGAAAAAGTTTCAGCATTCAGATATCTCTATGCAGGGTGTTCCAGGGTTTGACTCTCTCTCAACCCAAGTTGCTTAAGATCCACACAAAGCACAGGTCATTTAACATCCTGCACAACCTGCAGAATATGTTATCAAAGTTAAAATCATGAAGCATGTAGAACAGCAACCTTGTTGAAGGAGAGTTAGCATGACTTCTACAGTAATAAGTTCTGCCTCATTAAACTGCTTAAGTTCTTTGAAAGTGTCAAAAACACGCAGATGGAGATAATCCAATTGATACCTGAATTTCAAATGTCAAATATCAAAATTTCAAAAACCTTTCAACAAAGTTTCTCTACAAAGACTTGAGAAGTTGAAATAATCATGGGATTACAGAAGTGGTCCTCCAATAGACCGGTAACTTATTGAGCAATAAACTTATTGAGCAATAAAACTTATTGAGGAATAAATGGGCATTTACACAATGGAAGCAAAAAGTGGGATCTTCTTTCTACTTCTATCCAGTAAATCAGGAAACGTTTCAGAGGAAATAAAATTATTTAAAGGATGATATGGGCATTTTTAACATCACTTGTTTTATGCTTCCAATACATACAGAGTATTATTGAGGTTCTCTTCTACCTAGATATCTGGCAGGATAGGACACAGAAACAAGCATTCTTCATAGGAGATAAGAATAGCCTCTTCTTTTAGCACCTCTGGAAATTTATTAAAACTACAGGTAGTCTTCACTTAACATTAACAATGGTGAGATTGAAATATCCATCATTAAGCATAAAGTGCAATGTCACATCACCATGCTGCTCAGTGATGGCAGTTCTGACACTTCCAGCAGTCCCCAATTACCATCACCATAGTTAAACAAATCACTATTGGACATTAAACAAGGATCTCATTGTTGCTCTGACTTCCAACTTCCTGCTATCTTCCCCCAAGCATTGACTCTGCTTGGTCAGGGATATCACAATTACATGACTACAAAAAATAGCCATGTTGGAAATGTGTACCTGTTGCTGAAGTCCCAGATCACAATTGCATAATTGCAGGGCCAGAACTGAGGACCAGTCATTAAGTATCACTTATTTAGCACTACTGTATATCCAAACAGTTGCGGAATGAAAAGTCATTGACTGAGGACCACCTGTTTTTGAACTCAACAGTCTTCAAGGAGTAATACTGTTGTCTAAGTGAGATCAGGTATGATCTATTGTTGCTTATTACTACTTCATTGGTATTTATTATGTATAAATAGTTGGTTCATCACATAGAATCAATTGCAACTGAAACAACAAAAACTAAATAGTGTTTGCATATACTTTTTATTGGGATATCTTCTTTGCTTTCAGTTGTAATTTTAATGTTTTATGCCTATTGGATTGTAAATTGCTGTTAAATATTCAGACTAGGTGGAAAACAGGTAATAAGATTTGTAGCGTGTATTACAAGGAGCTGCCTTTGAAGAAATATGGGTGCTTACAGTGCTCATTTGAATGAAAATGAAGTGCTCATTCACTAAATGAATATGACATGTTTAACAGTAAAACTGCTGTCTACTGTTTTGTTTCCAGTACAATTCAAAGTGCTGCTTTAAAATATTACATGGCTTGGTACCCAGGCTAGATTCACCTTGCCATGTGCAATCTAAAGATGCTAAAGATCTATGCAGCTATGCTAAATATAAGAATCACACGAGCCATGGTATTTCTTGTGATACCCTATGGAAGCAAAATTCATCTTTAACAAACAGGATAGGAAAAATATTGACACCTTTGAACACTGAAGTTGGAGAAGACTCTCAAGTATACTGTGGATAGCCAAGAAAACTGATAGATGCCTTTAGGTGAACACCCAGCTCTATGGAAAAGGCTCTAATACTGAGAAAGATAGAGGAGAGGAAGATGATCAACAATTTAATGGGTGGATTGAATTACGATGGCGATCAATGCACATTGCAAGACCTGAAAGAGCAAGACATGGAGAAAACCTATGTGGTTGCTTGGAGTCTAAAACGATCTAATCCATAATCAATAATCAATCAACACTAAAAGTTTCCATTCCCTGGAAATAAGGGTAGTGAAACCTTGATACACCTTCCCAGTGGCTTTCCTTTCCTACCCCACAACATCGTATCACTCAAGATATAGAATGCCTTCACCTTCTAGTGTCCAAAATGATGTTTCACAGAATGAACAGATGCACTGATGGCAATGGGCTGACTTAATTAAGGTAGATCAATAATAATTTTAAACACTGCATTCTGTTTTGCAAACCATCTGAATCATTTAGGAAGAGAATGCTCTATATAACTGTAAAAATAAACTGACGTCATTCTTACCATGAAAGTAGTATATATGACCAAAACAGAAACATTAATTTTAGGCCTAGAGAAATTTTTATCGCCTGGCTGCACAAGGAAACTCAACATGTCTAGATAAATCAGAAACATTTTCCCTCAACTCTTGTCAATATGCTACACAAATCAACAGTGATTTCTGGATAGATTCAATTGTTTTAAAGGGAGGGGTTGCATTGCTTTAACTGGTTGCCTTATTTGCAAGCATACTTTAGCTGAAATACAGCTGTAATTTCCTTTTCACTTGTGATATATACAAATATTACATATACATATATCTCAAATATATAACCAACACATATTTCATATACAAAGGACAAAGATACAAGCAAATTGAAGGAGCCCCTATGGGATCACCACTGTCACCCGTCATTGCAAACCTGTTCATGGAAGAATTTGAATCCAGAGCCCTGGCTAATGCCACCCACAAACCCAAACTATGGCTAAGATACATCGATGACACATTTGTGATTTGGCCCCATGGAAAAGAAAACCTAAACAATTTCCTAACACACCTAAACAGCACACACCCCAAAATCAAGTTCACCATGGAAATGGAAATAAACAAACAACTACCATTTCCAGAAGTACTAATCTACAAAAGAACAGATGGCACACGAGGACACACCGTATACCAGAAGAAAACACACACCAACCGCTTCCTCAATGCCCAATCCCACCACCACCCAGCACAGATAAATTCCGTGGCCAAAACACTAATCACCAGAACCAAACGTCTGGCAGACAAGACACATATAAAGACTGAACTATGCACCCTAACTAAAGTATTGACAGCCAACGGCTTCCACAAAAACAAAATCACCAGCTTGATCCACAAAAACACATTAAGACAGAATAGAGACCTAGAAGATCAACAGACCTATGGAACAGCTGTCCTGCCCTACATAAGAGGTACTACAGACAAAATCAGTAAGATACTACACAGGCATCACATCAAGACTGCCTTCAAAACAGACAAAAAAATAGCAGCCATCCTTAGAAACCCTAAAGACAAAATTGACCTGGAAAACCAAGGCATATACGAAGTTCCCTGTGCATCATGCCTGGCCACATACATTGGGCAGACCAATAGAAGAATAAGTACCCACCTGGATGAACACAAGAATGCAGTAAAAAAGCTGGAATATACCTCCTCACTAGTCCAACACATGAAAACCACAGGTCACAATATCAACTTCAATGGCACCAAAACCATAGCCACTATAGAAAACCCCAGCCACAGCATCATCAGAGAAGCCATAGAGATTGAAAAAAGACCTGAAAGCATGAACAGAAGAGATGATTCCACCAGACTGTCAATCATTTGGAAGCCTGCACTCTCAAATAGAAAGATCTCCACACCACAAGCCAGGCAAACACCTGGGCACAAACAGACTCCCCCTGATACCTCCAGCTCAAACACACCCCAACCAGGCACCCAGATGAAACCTAGCTTCCTCATAGATAATAGCCGTCCTTTCACGCGAAGCCAAGCTGCACTGAAAGCCTCCAATACAGGAACACAGTGTTGCCAGCCAATCAAAGCCACAAAACAGACAGAAAAAACCAGAAACACTAATCAAACAAACTCCAAGTCCAATAAACACAGACCAAGACTCCCAACCAATCAGGATGTAGAAAAAAGCATCCTGGGACAGCAATAGGCTAGCCTCAAATTTAAAACCAACGGCTGTGATAGCCTGACCACATACAAACTCAATACAGAAGCCTGATGATGGCAGATAAGATTCTGCTGAAACGTTGCTACAACTTTAAAAGCACTACAATGACGTGGGATAATACCCGAAGGAAGCTGAACAGCACACATGTAAGTACCCACGAAAACTTATATATATATATATATACACACACATATACATATATATACATATATATATACATACATGCATACATTCCTATGAAAAGCCATTTCATTTTTTTTTTGCGCATTCCTTTTCCTATTTAGAGCTGCAACATGTTTGTGCTTTGCATAAGTCATCTGTAGGCCTTTAATAAAAATCAAAAGAAAGGTTTAGCAAAGATCACTGCTAAACCTTCATATATCAAAATCAGCCATAGAAGTGTCCACATGCTTTGGCCCCAATAGCCATAAATTAGCAAAACAGCATCCGTGACCATGTTGGCAATCACTAACAACTACAAATATTATTCCATAAAATTAGAATAAGAGCAGATACAACTCTGCAACCTTTTTAATACACTAAATGGAGTGGCATGCTCTGCTTCATAACAGATGATTTCAGCTTTATTAAATATTCTGAATTTATCAAGTGTTGTAACATCGTATTTCATGAATAATACTACTATTACATTCATTTAGAAAATAAGTCATAATCCAGTTTGACTGATGACTGCATAAGAAACTATATTGTACATCAGGTTTACTTTGCAGTTAAAAGCCATGCAGTATCGGGAATACTCAACTAACGACCACAACGGAGGCCAAAATTTCCATTCCTAAGCAAGATAGTTTTTAAGAACATTTTGACCCATCTTACAGTCTTTCTTGCCACAGCTGTTAAGTAAATCACTGCAGCTGTTAAGTTAATAACATGGTTGTTAAGTGAATCTGGTTTCCCCTTTTGATTTTGCTTGTCAGAAGGTCACAAAAGGTAATCACACAACCCTGGGACATTACAACCATCATAAATACATGCCAATTTCCAAGTGTTTGAAATTTTATCATGTGCCCATAGGCGTGCTGTAATGATCATAAATGTGAAAAATGGTCATAAGACATTTTTTCAATGCTATTATAATTTCAAGCTGTCACAAAATGAATTGTAAATATAGAACTACCTGGATTACCATTAACACAAGTGAAATTGTTCCAGAGATCCTTGCTACAATGATGGCTGCACATAAATACAACTATACCCTTTTTAATGCCATATACAATTTATAATACTATCCTATACTTTTACTTCCCAAAAGAAAAGATATATAAAATCACAGTCTAATTTTATTCCCAAATGGAAAAAAAATGAAAGCTTTATCTAGGTTTCGGATCCATTATGTTCACTTTAGTTCTTAAACAAAACTTGCAATGCATGAATTATGATAAAGTAATAAACATTAAATATGTATCAATTCCAATCTAATAAAGAATTATTACAATCTTTTAACATTTAATAAATATTAAAAGGGTACAAGAACACCAACACAAAATAAGCCACAGAGACCTGAGCCTATAATTTGGCAAATTATAAATTACTGTAAATTATTAATTTAATCATGTTATTGGAGATATGTTATTCTTATCAATAAAAGACCAATACAAAATTAAAGCAGGTTTATAATACCATCTAAAACAATGTAGCATTTGCCACATGGCAATAAGGTATGGTCCAAAGCCTTTGCATTGAATCCAAATTTAGTTAGAAAGCATAATTCACTTGTTAAGCCAGATATATTGTTATTCTCTAAGTGTTTCTGGACATCATTCAAAATATTGATCATGTTATTTGAGACTTATACAAGCCTAATAGACTCCTAGAAGAGAGCATTACATAAAGTAAGAAATAAGTTAATTATTAAAGTTAATCAATGCACTTGTGAAGACACATTTTAATAGCTTTTTATTCAACTAAGAAATAAACAATAACTATGTAACTGGGTTTTAAAAAATCAGTATGACCAGAACATGACAGCCAAGAATTAGGGCTTTCTGTAGTTATTTTGTGGTTATCCGTACTTTTTATGCTCAGAACTGGTAATTCTATGACTACACAAATTGAATTAACAAATACTGTCTATCATTTATAATGAATTCTATTTCTGCTTTAAGAATTTAAGTTTAATTTTCTTATGTACAAAACCCTCCCTTCTTACCACATCTGTATATCAATCTCTCCTTGTTATTCCATTTTAGGCTAATAAACCAATTTTTATTGAATTAAGATAAAAGGTCCTTTCATAAAACAAAAATTATGTTACCAATAGCAACTCAGTTGAAGCAATTTTTTCCTCATAATTTGACTCATCAATAAAAACAAAATCTTATTTCATCTATACAAATATAGCCACGTATGCCAAGTTAAAGATAGCTGACAATTCATCTGAAAGGTTACAAGAGGTTACAAGAGGGCATGTTTACTTTAAGATTATTTTGAAAGGAAGCTAACATAGCCTTCTCCTCTCAGAAAATAATTGGAGTAAGAAACTAGCATAAATCATTGCTGATATGGTATTTTGGCTTCACCATTATAATTCAATAACTACCTCACTTAAATGTATTAGCTTGGTAATCTTCAAAAAAGTAATATAATTGTCAAAGAACAAGATATTCAGGATCATGTTTTTAGTTTAATTTGGCTATATATTAACTCAAGTATTCTGCTGCCGCTTTTGATAAAGATCTCTAATCAAACAATACCAACACAAAATCATATTTGTCATAGCAATACATTTAGCACTTGAGTGCTGATCATAGAAATATGTTCCATGAATGTTTGCCTAATTTTCCTGTTATTTTCTTTTGTCCAGGCAAGTAGGCTAATTTTGGTCTTGTGTAGTTTACTTCTCTTTTATCAGCAACAGAAGACATCAATATATTTTAAATTTAAAGAAGAAATCCCTATTCAGAATCAATTTCAGGACATATTTGTGGTTGCACACCCAATTTTTTGAATTTTTAGCAATGTCTATGCCCAAAGCTAAACATACTCTAAACATACTCCCCAATACCACAACTCATCACATCAAGAAAAAAGAAAAATTATATAGGAATATAATCCTTAAGGAACCTGCAACGATTTCCCCACTTTAGAAGTAAATTATTTCAGGAAAATGTTCGATTAGTTAAGCTTTAAATCCCAACTCTAACCTATACCCATCCAAATAAAATACAGGACCTGAAATAAAAGGGTGAATCAAATAGAGTAGGATCTTCAAGCACCTGCTCAACAACCTATAGATATGAGCTACCTTCTTCCTAAAAATAGTGTTTTGCTGTCAGGGACCCTTCAAACAACAAGAATGTGTCTTAGGATCCTATTTTACCTAGTTTATACTAAAGCTTTTCTACCTGTATCAACTAAATTAAAAAGAACATGTCAACATGCTCATCTCCTAAATTGAACATTAATAATGAAGGTAAATATATGTGTCCCAGGGTAATGTCTATGGAGATTCTCAGTCATCCAGGTCATGGTTGTCCCAAAGATGCTTTTTCAAAAGGCAACTGGACTTTTTTGGTTTTTCTTTGAAGATGTTTCACTTCTCATCCAAGAAGCTTCTTCAACTTTGACTGGATAGTGGGGCATGGAAGGATTTATATTCCTTGCAGACAGCTGGTCATTTGCATTCTTTTAGTGAGTCATTAAGGTTACCTGGAGGTTTATGTTTCATCAGGGCCACCTCCACAAAGTGGAGCCTTCTTGGAACTGTTGAAAGGACTGTGTTGTAGATTGGAGATAGATGATATTGTATTTCTCCCCCTCTGTTGAGAGAGGACTACTCAATTTTAACATAAATGGCTTCTTTTACCCCCTTTTCAAACCAGCAGTCCTCTCTGTCCAAAATGTGGACTTTGCTGTCTTTAAAAGAGTGGACTGTATCTTTTAAGTGAAGATAGACTGCCGAATCTAGTCATGATGGGTTTGTTCTCCTATGTTATGCCATGTGTTTATGATCCCAGAATAATGTTGCAGGATCCAATAATCTGGGTCAGTTACTGGGACCAGAGGTCTTCTGAGCTTTCAGGGAATTTCTGTGACCCACCCAGTGACCAACCCAGATTAGATCCTAGAACATTAATTCACCCCCCCCCCAAAAAAAAACAACCTGCAGGACAGCTTCATTTAAATACTCCCTTCAGAAGCACTTGAAAATCTTGTCAGAATTAGAGTTGTATCCACACTTAAAAAATACAATGAATATTGTATTTATATGAATGAATTTTAAGATTAAAATTGCTTCAATTGCCTGCTTCAATCTCAGATAATATACTTACACATTTTGCTAGTAAGAGTGATAACTCATTTAAATACATTTACAAATGCACTCTTGCCTAAGTTCAGGGCAAGTTTAAATGGCATTCTCTACAAAGCATAATTGGTACCTTGCTTATTTTTTTATACACATTATTGATACAAATGTAATAAAATCCAAGCAGGGTCCATTTTTAAGTTTCATAAACAAAAATAGAAAATATTTACAAAGTTTATTACATTGAGAGGGGCTGTAAAGAATAACGTAGCATGTGATGAAGCTACAGTTTATACCACAAATTATAACTGTAAATCATAACATTACAAATTCAAAAACTGTAAACTACATTACAAATACCTTAAATATATCAAAATGATAATTCTAGAGCAACAGTGAACAATACTGTTACCAGGAATACCCAACTTGGCTACACATATCTTGTTTGTTCTGTCAAACTAACACATTAAAAAAAAACCAACAAAAACTTTTGAGCAAATTTCAGCATGCATAATCAAGTCAACAGCTAAATTAAACAGGCATGTTCTAAACTGTACCATTGCAAAAGCATTTCTTAATCTATCCCAACCAGTTTCCATCAGTAGTTTGACCCCACCTACCTATTATTACTGCTTTAAGTAAAAGGCGACTTTGTTGTGTCATATGACTATCATAGATGCTACTCCCTAACTCTTATCTTTCTAAATCCCCTCAGCCTTTATTAACTATGCCATAAAAACAAATTCAGCACAGCTTATTCCAGTATCGGAAGCATTAGATATAATGCACTGTTCTAAGAAGCTGTATGGATGACTATAACATATTTTTCCACTGTAATTTTTGCTCAAATTATCTGATGAAGAATCATACTCCCAAATCCAAACCATACCAAAGGATTTCTATTTGCATCTAAGACTGCAACTTACAAAACTTTTTTGAGAGTTATCTCACTGAACTGAGAATTACCTCTTAAATATTCATCCTTAAGTTTGCAGAGCTAATTGTTTCAATCGTGTATCAGAAGAAAATCAGCGTTGAGGTAAAATGAAGACTATAACAAAGAAAAGTATCTGTTATAACTTCAGAATACCTTGCCTCTGAGGTGCAAGAAGATTGCTATTTCCCCAAGAGGTAGCCTGAATTCTCACTTAGGGAAGCAAGACTACAGGCGGTGGTTAAATGATCCAGGTGGCAGTTAAAAGGTACAATAAATTTTGCATATTTCTAACCAACTTTTGGTGTATGAATGAGTCATCTGTATGTTTCCTGGAAAATCTCAGACACGCAGGGGCTTCCAAGACAGTCCTGAGTTCTTCAACTGATCCCACCATACAGGCCGACATAATGAGGCCAATCTCTAATACATATAAGTGATCCTACATGAAGTGTCAAGTCGAAACCTTTGTGTCCCCATTTCTTCAAAAGAGGGACAAGACAGGCAAACTTAAGTGCCATCAAGCCAAAACGTCTTTTGTCTTCGCCACCCTGGGAACCTCTAATCTCCACGATTAGACGATTCTTTTTTTTTTTTTTTTTTTTGGGGGGGGGGGGGAGGCGGATGCCACACCCACGAAAGATTCAGAATGACAACAGCCCCAAGGACAGGAGGGTAATCCAGAGCAAGCAGCTCCTGACCTTGCTCATCGCAAAGGAGCTACGCAGGAAGCTCCGGTCCAGCCAGGCGAAGATACCAAGCTGGTCTTCTCCAAAGCGTTAAGAACAATTAGGGTTTAAAAAAGAAAAAGAAAAAGAAAAAGAAAAAAAAAATCCTCAGCCCCACCCCATGTCCAAGAAGACGAAGCCTCCTCGGTCCCTACAGGCAGCAGCATTCCCACGCCACGAAGCTTAAAAACCTGCCCCAAACCACGGGATAGCAAAGTATGATAGCTCAACGCTTGCCCATTAAGAAGGGAGAAAAAGAAGCATCGTGCGTGGGAGATAAAGACTCGGGATCGGGGAGGGAGGGAGGGAGGGAAAAGCATCGATCTTTCTTCTTTGCAGGCATTTTTTTCCTACGTGACCCTGTTACCAACCACCCTCGTAAAGGCAGCATTTCATCCAGCGCTTGCAGACCAAATGGCTTCCCACCCCTTCCCAGGTTGCGTGGGACACGTTCTCGTGCCGTGGCACTTTTCATTAAAAAAAAAAAAAAAAAGGAGAATGATCAGCCAGTTTCTGGTCCCACTGGAAGCGGCGAAGCAGCCCCGAGGCAATCCCTTTCCCTTCGCTTCCCCTTCCCCAAACTCCGGCCGGGCAGAAAGAGCCGAGCCGGGGCGGGGCTGGGGCGCTCCGAAGCCTCTCTCACCGCGATGACGTTGACGAAGGTGGTCTTGCCCGAGTACTGCAGCCCGACCAGCGTCAGCTCCATCTCTTCCTTCCAGAAGAGCGACCGGAACCAGTCCAGCAGCCGAGACAACAAGGCCAGCATGGTGGCAGCGACAGCAGTCCAGCCCCGCGTCTCTCCCCTGCGTCCGCCTCGCCGGTTCCACTCGTTCCGCTTCGCCTTTCCGTCACCGCGACACCGACCGACTCCCGGCGGCTGCAGCTCTTCCCTTCTGGCTCTTCGCGTCCGTGGGTCATATGACGGTTTGGCGTGCCGTAAGACAAGAACGGCTCCCGTCCCTACGGCTTCCACCGGGATGGCCTCACAGCGGCCTCTGCCGGCAGCCGGGTGGCGCCACACCCGTGGAAGACTAAAGGAGGCGGAGAGGCCGGGAGGGACGGACGAGAACCGCTTCCGGAACTACCTGATAGATAGCCAAGGCAACAAAAGGAGAGGCGGGCAGAGTTGGGGTGCCAGACCTGATCTGGGTGAAAGATTTTCTGTTCTTTCCCACCCCTGGGTGCAATTCCTGGCTAGCCCCGATCAGGAAGAAATTTGAGCTAGAGTTCACTTTGAAGTGAATGCTATTTTGTTGGTGCACGCTTGCCTTGGCGTCAGTTTTGACTCGTGGAAACCCTGCGGTTTTCTTGGCAAGAGTTTGGAAGTGGTTTGCCAATTGCCTGCTTCCTAGGACTTACTATTTATTTAGCGTATGGCATATCATACATGGACAAGCAATATGTATGTATGTATATGTGTATATATGTATCAACATTTCATCTAGATTAGGAAAACAATAAAATATAAACTTTAAGGTCTACGTCCAAATGCCAGTGTCTCGGGCCATCTAACCATTGAAACAGTGTTTATATTTTTTTTTAAATTGCATCCTGGACCAGGATATGCCTTCAGCTTACAGCAGGTCACCATGTTGATTTACAGTTTGATGCAGGACCCTGCAATCACATCGAGGGGATGATACTGTGCCCCATTTATACTGAGAGTCTCAGCAGATGATGTGTGAGGTGCAAATTAGCAATTGGGATATGTACCTCACACAGCATCTGCTGAGACTCTTTGTATTTGGCTTTCTATTGGGAAATAATGCTAAAGATCTTAGGCAGATGTCATGCAAGTGCCAGTGGGGATTTCTTGGATTGAGTCTTCCGGCTGATAAATGAGGAAGGTTAACATGCTTCTGTGGGAGTGAATTGTTCATATTTTTTCTTTATTCCTTCACTAGTGCATCTTGACTTCATAAAACTGGTGGTCCTGGCTCAGAATACAAAGCTGGTAAGTTGGAGTGGATTTAATTCCTAGGGCTGAGAGAAAATGACAGGCCCGAAGCCATCCAGCTGGCTTTGTGCTTACAGCAGGACTAAAACTCATGGTCCCCCAGTTTCTAACTATTAAATTGAAGTGTTAAATTGACTATTTTGTTTGATTGCACAGTTTCCATCTCAGGATGTATACACATTTGATGTGCTTGATACATGATACATTCTGCCTTTGAGGTGATTTTTGTTTAATTTAAGGATATATACTGAAACATCACTGGTTTTCCCCAAGCATTCTGTGGTCTTATGCAGATGAGAGATTGCATGCAGGACATGGTATTTACTTTAAAACAGTGGTGATCAGCAGGTGGAGGACAAGTTGGTATCTCACACAAACTCACAGACAAAGCAGTTGGACTAAGAAACCAGCTGAATCCAGAGAGTTCTCTGAAGGTACTTAGAAATTTTCCTCAGAGAATCAAATAATGTGTCCCACTGTACTCTTTTGTCACTAGGAAGTTAGATGAGATTGCTCCCAAGCAACAGCTTTTTGGTGCCAGGTACTTGAACCTTGAAACGTACAGCAATATAATAGAAAAAAACAAATCAAGTGAATATCACCACAAGAAAATACTGTGGGAATAGAAGCAGCAAAGCATTTCTTCTACTACATTCTTACTGCATATGAAGATTGGTATCCAGCAACCTTTATGGGAGTTACCCATGCTATTTTGGGAAAGACGGGATGAAGATTGCCCTTTAGGCCACTGTGACATATCTCCACAACCCTTTGCAGAACATATTTGCTCAGAGTTAGATGGGAAATCTAGATCAAATAATGCCTTGTGACTCAAAGTAACATTCTTTTGATCTTGTAACAATCCAGGAACCAGATAGGTTTATCTGTGACATGAGTTATACTGTCTAAAAGCTGGAGCCATTGGTGATATGTCCTACATTTGTATATTAAACAGTCCCATTCAAATCAAACATTGATTTCCCCCACAACTGAAAAATCAGTAGTACAGGGATGGGGAACCTTTTATGGCTCACTCAGGAATTCTGGGAGTTGAAGTCCATAAGTGATAAAAGAGCCATGATGCCCTACCCCTGGCTTAGGCTATCTCTGAAAACAACTTGAAAATGCAGATAATATTAAATGCAGTGGTCTGGTTCTTAACAGAGACAATAAGATTCAATTGCCAATGAACTTCTAAACTCAATTGAAGGTGGTAGTTGCAACCTATAAAGCTGTACAAAGCTCTTGGAGGGTCTTCCTCACTAAATGTAACTTGTCCTGAAAAAAGAATTTGTAGCTCAAGGTTGAATTGTGTAGTCCTTAGTGTTCTCTGAATTTGATTGTTTTCTTGTAGACATTTCATTACCAAACTAGATAACACCATCAATGCACTGGTGATGTCACCTAGTTTGGTAATAAAACATCCACCAAAAAAAAACCTCAACCAAGTTCAGAGGACACCAAGGACCCAACAATAACTTGTCCTGTGCATCTCTACTGACAATCCTTCCAATGCATGATCGGAACATGCTTTCTTGGCAACCTTCACACTGTAAAATAATATGCCTCTTGAAAAGGCCCATCAGTCCTGTTCCCTCCATTCCTGTGTGTTTTGGGGGGAATTCACTTGATGGCAATTTGATTTCTGTGGGTTTGGTTATATTGATTATATCTGTTGTATTTGTTTTTATCTGTTTCATCAAAATGGAAACCACTCTAAGTCTTTTTGTGCTGTATTATATATTCATGTAAATAAATAGCACAAAAGTAAAACGGTCTGAGGAGAGAGAATTTTAAAAAAAGAGATCACATCCTTTAAAAAACATAACGATTTTTACATTAATCTAAATGGCTCAAGTGGTCTCAGTTGCAAGTACTGGTAGAAATAGCTTCCTTCCCTCCTTTGGAAGCTAGGTTAAAGGATCATGATTGAGTTGACAGAATATGAAAAGAAATGCTCCACTGGAGAGAGAATGTCTTTTTTTCCAAGTAAACATGGCCAATATTAACATGTTTGATAAATGATAAGGCAGGACTTCACAGTGATCAGTCACTGTGGCTTTCATTCCAATCCCATTTAGTATTCTGCCACTGAGCTTTAATTGCTTTTAACATAACCATAAATGTAACTATAAAATCTCCTTTTTCTTGTTTTCCTTGTCTAAATAGGAGTACATATAGCAGAATCTAGATTGCAGCATCTGATTTATCTTCTTTGGGCTGGGCAGCTATGCATATTTGGGTCTGAACAGTGCTTGAATGGAAATCCAAGAACTGCAGTCTAGAAAGTTGAAAAAGTCCCTAACGCAAGCAATAGAAAACCATGCCTGTATTTTGGCCAAGAAAAATATTTAATTTATATTTTGCTTTTCTGCTTACATAAGAACCTGTGAAGTCAACTGCAGCTGCAGTCAACTTAAAACAGATTTGAAACTTTGAAGGAAAAAAGAATAATTTTCTAAAATTGGCCATAAGTGGCTGTCTGGAATCTAGAAAAAAATAGACTAAAATGTTCATATGCATTTTATTGCAGATGATGTTTACTCTAAGGGCACTGAAAATCCAGTAATACAATAGACTATACATCTCAATATCAATTAAATTTAAATTAAGATCCCATTCAGATGATAATCCAATTGTAAAATTTCTATATTAGAGTGAGTTTTAATCCTAGATCCTCACTGCCATTAACTGACAGCACCTAGCTGAACTTGGCTGATCTCAAAAAGCTAAGCAAGATTGAAATGTTTATTATTTAAATTGAAACCATCAGGAAGTGTACCCAAAGCTATAGTCTAGACCAGGGGTGTCAAACTCGATTTCATTGAAGGATGCATCAGAGTTGAGTTTGATCGGGGTGGAGTGGGGTGGGCATGGCCAGCTTAATATGTGTCGGTACTTGTGATGGCCCAAGCACTCTGCCAGCAAAAATGGGCTCCCAAGCTCTATTTTCAGCTGCAACGGCCTCCTGCAATCCCCTGCCAGTGAAAATGTGCAGCCCTCCCGAGCTCTGTTTTCACTGGCAGAGGATTGCAGGAGGTCGTTACAGCTGAAAATGGATCTTGGGAGCCCGTTTTCGCTAGTAGAGGCACGCAGGCCAGTCCTTCCAGGGCAGCTTCATGGGCCAGATCTAAGTACCCTGCAGCCCACAGGCCTTGAGTTTGACACCCCTGGTCTAGATTAGGAAATAAATAAATAAAAAGTACCATCCTGGGCTAGAAAACCGTTGCAAATCACTGAGTTGCAAAGGACAGCTGGGAAGATTTTAGGAAACTCGTTTCCCATTATTCAGGGTACTGCTTATAAGAGCTATGTGCTTGGAGCTCAAAGCATTGTTAGAAACCCCACACACCCATTTCACAGTTTGTTTCTGATGCTCTTCTCAGGGAGGAGGTTTTGAAGTATCCATAGCGGGACTACTAGATTCTATAACAGCTCTGTTCCTTATGCCATCCATTTTGTAAATTCACAGGATTCTTTTTTTTCTCCATGTGTATACATTCAACTTAGACTGTAATGTTTTTTTGTGTCATAGATGCGTGTGTGTAGGTATATGCATAATGGTTATCTTTTTAGAGCTCAATTCTACAAAATTTCCTTTTAATGTATGCTGATTAGTGTACATTTAATAGCAACAGCAATGGCACTTAGACTTATATATCGCTTCACAGTGCTTTACAGCCCTCTGTAGGCAGCTTACTTAATGCCCCCAGCAATTTGGGTCCTCATTTTACCCACCTCAGAAGAATGGAAGGCTGAGTCAACCTTTAAGGTGACAATAAATATTCCTATTCTATTCTATTCTATTCCGTTCCATTCTACTTTGGTATTACAATGAAGACCCTACAATGACCTGTCCAGGAACTCAACACTTTTTCATGGCAAATCTGTTCAGGTTGGCAATGATACAGCCATCTCCAAAGTTATGACATGAAACTCTTGAGTCTAATTCTGCAGAACTAGGAGAGACTGATCCATTACTAGTACACTTATGTTTTTAGAGAATAAGAGCCCTTAAAATATTTGTTCTATTGATAGGACAATAGTTTTCTATGCAAGTTGCAAACATTCAGGAGGATGTATTCAGATGTATGTGTGTGAGTGTGACAGAGAGAGAGAGAGAGAGAGAGAGAGAGAGAGAGAGAGAGAGAGAGAAGAATGCAAAACTGCTACATAAACACATAATATAGTTTAGCCAAATGGAGCAACAATAGTAGTCACTGGGCAACTAGTAAGAACCATGCTCTCCAGCTAACTGATTGTCAGTCTCTGTATTCATAGCTCTTTTTTTTTTGATGCAGAGGGTGGACTCTGTGATATGAGGGGAATAACACAAAGAACAAAAAGAAAAAGATGCATCAAAATTTAACACTCAGAAATCACATATTGACTTGCAGCATATGATTAGTTTAATTTTGATGAATCTATGAGTGATATATAGATAATCCTTGCTTAGTAACCCAATTAGGATTGGCAACTTCATCAAGAGGTATGGTCGCTCAGAAGAAAAATCACATGAGTCTAATTGGCTTACAATATCACAGTCATTAGGTGAATTACTGTGGTTATTAGGTGAGATATCATGGGATTGCAACTGTCATGCCCCTGTCGGAGTCTGAATCCAAGGAGGAAGACAAACAGCTGAAAGGGAATGGGAGTGTGGCTCCTTTGGCTGTGGAGGAAACTGGGGAAACGCAAAGTCCAGCTGGGCAGAGCAGGGAGAGGTAGAACAAAGGAGAGGGAATTCAAAGGCAGACCCAGGCCCACTCCCTCTTCATCCTAGGCATGCAGGGAGGAATGGAGAAAAGAGCAACATGGGTTGCATGGCTTATGCTGGAGGAAAGGGCCCTGATTGCCTTCATTAGCCGCACCTGGGAAGAGAGTTTAAAAGAGATGCATGCTGAGAGAATTTTAAAAAGATGTCTGCTTGGAACAAATGTGAGTTTATGTTCTGACCCATGCCCTTTTCCAACAAATCAAACACAATCCAAAGGGAATAGAAATCTTTTAATGCTTCTGCAGAATAATTAGCTGTAATAAGCACAAGTCTTGCCACACTGTGAAAGACTGCCAAAAGACAACAGACAAATAATTTGCAATACAAGAATCTTTAAATACAAACTCAGGATACTGGAATGTCCACGAGGCTGGAGTTTCAAAACGTCTTTGCCTTCTGCAAAGAATGTTTGTTTCACAGCTGGCTTTTATCTGCTTGAAGGAGTGGCCATTACCTTGCAGCCTTACTCCCGAGTCACCCGTGCTGTTGCTGCGAGCAATCCTGTGTGCATGCGCACTTGGCACAGGCTCCTTGGGAACCTCCTCATTACTGCCTGCCAGACCCCACAAATTCTGAAGGTAGAAGTCCACTCCCTACTGGTCCTGGCCCCTCATCTGAGTCCTCGCTCTCCTCAGCTGTCCGCACCTGCTGCAGGCTAACCACAACAGTTTGTCTTGTGTTTACTTTGGTTAGCTGCATTCCTGGCGTCTTGCCAATCATGTTGAGTTATTGCTGTGCCTTCGCATCTGGAATTCTTGCTCCTGACCTGCTGGACTAATTACCTCATTTTGCCTTGATTGGACTTATAGTTACAGTTTTTGTTGATTGTGCTTTGAACTTGATTCTCTGCAGCCAAAGGCTTTTCCTGGGAGAGTTTTTCTCCAGTCAGAAGGTAACCAGGACAATGGGGGCAAAGTTGAGCTAATAAAGCTGATTATCTGACTGTGTTGCCTTTGTGCCATGCTACGGGTCATCACAGCAACTTGCTATTTTACTTTTGTGTTCTCCATTAACTCTGCTCATTACAAGCCAGTTGGGAAGCACACATATGACAATCACATAACCGTGGGATGCTGCAACCATTGTAAATGTGGACTAGTTGCAAAAGTGCCCCAGTTATTATCACATTACACTTGTAAATGTAAGTTTTGGTGGCAAAACTTGTTTTTTCACCATTGTAATTTTCCAGTCACTGATCAAAGCAATGGGTAAGTAAGTTCTACCTGTACACCTTCTCTGAGCTCTTACATTGGAGAGCTAAAGCTGTTAATATCTGACAATCTCTCACATTCCATGATTCCACCACCCTATAAAGGAAACTTTTTCATTTTCTGTAGTTTTATACATTAATTAACTACCAGGAAGCAGTTTTGTTTTTATTGAGACTCATCCTATTGTGAAAATCTAGCATTATTTATAAAACTTGGCCTATTTCTTTCTATGATACATGAGAGCCAGTTTGGTCTAGTGGTTAAAGCATCAAGCAAGAAAGCAGAAACTTGTGAGTTCAAGTCCCGCTTTAGCTATGAAAGCTGAGTGGGTGACATTGGGCCAGTCACTCTATCTCAGCCCAACTCACCTCATAGGATTGTTGTAGTAGGACAAATAGGAGGAAGAAGGTGCATTGGTTATGTTCACCACCTGGAGTTATTCCTAAAAATAATAAAGGTAGGCTACAAATAAAAACAAACAAATCTAACAATTCTAGCTCATTCTACAAAGTTCAGCACAATGGGTATATTCAATCTTGGAAGATGTATTAATTTCAGCGATAAGATTTATCTTATGAGGACCAAGAGTTTTCTGTCTTTCCTGTGTCTTTCTTTTGAACTATATTAAAATCAACAGTTTTAAGCAATGACAGTTTGAAGAGATTGCAAAAGTCACAAAAAAGCCTGCCAGAAGTCAGAAAATGCCTATTTTTATACAGAGTGGCAGCTTAGGCAAATGCACATATCGAACAACAAAATAAAAACCCTGGTGATATCAATATTTTTCAGACTGTAAATTGTGCAAACTTTAACTCTCAGAATTCCATAAGCATATAGCAGATGTCAACATTTCTGAATCCTTTATCATCTCTGAGCCAAGATATGCTGCCTAGGGACTTCTGGGACTTTAAGTCCACACATCTTAAACTTGCCTACTTTGGAAATCACTGCCCTAGATTAAACTTTAGCAGTGAGTTTGCTTGTCTTTTACTTAAAGTTAGCCAAAGTTTGATTTAGATTTATAAATATGCATGAGTGAATTTCAGGATAAATGTTGTCTATGGTTGTAGATCCAAGATGTTTTAAGTTTCTAGCAATGCCCAAAGCATCATTTTTGAACATATTCCCCAACAGTTGAAAAAGAATTATCTAGCAGTTAAAACAAAAACATTAAAATGCAATTGTATGAATATTTATGAGTTAGTAGTCAAAGTGGGGCATGGATACAAATAAGTATATATCACTAGTGATTTAGTACAAGTTAATACAAATCTGTTCAGAAACAAAGTTTACTAGATTCACTGAAACTCATTTAACATTTCTATTTGAAATTATTTTTCCAAAATAAATGATCAAATTAACTCTTGTGATGCAAACAAATATTATTCTGCTCTAGGAAAGATTTGAGTCTGAACATTAAAATGAGAGCGATTTTGATTGGGAGCCTGAATTTTTATTATTTTGTCAGTCTAACATAAAGTTGCAGAATAAATTATGCAAAAAGTTAGCACCCACCCCTCTCCTAGAAAAATGAAACATCCTGGGAAATATTAAAAAGGCAGAATATTTCCCCTACAAAGAGTAGAAACTCAGAAGCAGAAGCTCACCTCAGAAGTAGAAGCTCACCCCCACCTTTGTTAATGGGTGGGCCATTAAGGCCTGGGCCAGAATATTTTACATAACAAAGATCTCCAGGTAAAGCTAAAGCAATTGCCCAAAGCCCTTTTCATTACCTCATCATCCAGCAAGGCTCAACCAAGCCTGGAACTCAGGACAACCTACAGAGTTGCCCCTGCATGGCTCCATGAGAGTTTAACAACCAATCAGAATACAAGCTCAAATTCAAATTTCAACAGAGGGTATAAAACCAGGCACTTTCAGCCCTCCCCCTTCCTTCTCTTTTCACCTTGAAGCATGTTATCATCCTTTTCACTTTGGAGCTCCAAGCTATGTGGTCCTGTCCACCATTAAACCATCTTTCCAAACAGCGTCCACATTTCCAGTGTCTTTTTCTCCACTTGGAACTGAACCCAGAAGGATAATTCTTCCAATAATTACTAGTAAATTATGTCCACAAATTATGCTAGAAATCTCAGATTAGACCAACACTATTTTAACTATAAACTGCTTCATTGTTAAATTCTTTTTAACAAAGCTTTATCATTTACTATTTATACAAACTTGAATAATCTCCCCACACTGATTTTTTTCTCTTTTAAAAAGAGGCAAATTGTTCTGTTTATGAAACTGTAACCATAACATGTAAATCATATAAGTGACAATTTCATATCTGAATCATCATCACATAAATACTGCTATTATGTTTGTTGAGGCAATTTTGTGATGAGAATATCCACATTTTCCATTGGTTCACCATGGTTTTGCATAGGACACATAGGGAGGCTATTTGGAGGGGAAAAAAACCTGTTAGTGTATGTGCGTATGGATATTTTTATGTTTGTTCAAATACTTTTCTTTTTCTAAAGAAAAATTTTGTCAACAGAGTTGACAAACATTTATTTATTCACTTATTTTATTAAATTTGTTTGCCACCTATTTCACCATGAGGTAACTACTGTGGGACTATTAAAACATCAACCACAACTATAATAAATTAGAAAAGAGATCTCTTTTCAGAAGCTGATGGAACAAGCTATCTAACATACAGGTGAAACTCAAAAAATTAGAATATCATGCAAAAGTTCATTTATTTCAGTAATGCAACTTAAAAGGTGAAACTAATATATAAGATAGACTCATTACATGCAAAGCAAGATAGTTCAAGCCGTGATTTGTCATAATTAAGATGATTATAGCTTACAGCTCATGAAAACTCCAAATCCACAATCTCAGAAAATTAGAATATTACATGCAATCAATAAAACAAGGATTGTACATAGAACAATATCGGACCTCTGAAAAGCATAAGCATGTATATGTACTCAGTACTTGGTTTGGGTCCCTTTTGCAGCAATTGCTGCCTCAATGCGGCATGGCATGGAAGCTATCAGCCTGTGGCACTGCTGAAGTGTTTTGGAAGACCAGGATGCTTTAATAGCGGCCTTCAGCTCTTCTGCATTGTTTGGTCTCATGTCTCTCATCTTTCTCTTGGCAATGTCCCATAGATTTTCTATGGGATTCAGGTCAGGCAAGTTTGCTGGCCAATCAAGCACACTAATCCCATGGTCACTGAACCAGGTTTTGGTGCTTTTGGCAGTGTGGTCAGGTGCCAATTCATGTTGGAAAATGAAGTCAGCATCCCCATAAAGCTCGTCTGTGGAAGGAATCATGAAGTGCTCCAAAATCTCCTGGTAGATGGCTGTGTTGACCCTGGACTTAATGAAGCACAGTGGACCAACACCAGCAGATGACATGGCTCCCCAAACAACACAGACTGTGGAAACTTCACACTGGACTTCAAGCATCTTGCAGTGTGGGCCTCTCCATTCTTCCTCCAGACTCTGGGTCCTTGGTTTCCAAATGAGATGCAAAAGTTGTTCTCATCAGAAAAGAGGACTTTGGATCACTGAGCAGCAAACCAGTTTTTTTTTTTCTTTAGCCCAGGTAAGACACTTCTGACATTGTTTGTTGTTCAGGAGCAGCTTGACAAGAGGAATACAACATTTCAAGCCCATGTCCAGGATCCATCTGTGTGTGGTGGCTTTTGATGCACTGACTCCAGCCTCAGTCCACTTCTTGTGAAAGTCCCCAACACTTTTGAATGGCCTTTTTCTGACAATCCACTTCAGGCTGTGGTCATCCCTGCTTCTTGTACACCTTTTTCTTCCACATTTTTCCTTTCCACAGCACTTTGGGAACATCCAACTTCTTTTGCAATTACCTTTTGAGGCTTTCCCTCCTTATGGAGGGTGTCAATGATGGTTTTCTGCACAACTGTCAGGTCAGCAGTCTTTCCCATGATTGTGCTTCCTACTGAACTAGACTAAGAGACCATTTAAAGGCTCAGTAACCCTTTGCAGGTATTATGGCTTAATGAGCTGATTAGGGTGGGACACTTTGAGCCTAGAATATTGAACCTTTTTGCAATATTCTAATTTTCTGAGATTGTGGATTTGGGGTTTTCATGAACTGTAAGCCATACTCATCTCAATTATGACACATCATGGCTTGAACTATCTTGCTTTGCATGTTATGAGTCTATCTCATATATAAGTTTCACCTTTTAAGTTGCATTACTGAAATAAATGAACTTTTGCATGATATTCTAATTTTTCAAGTTTCACCTGTAGATTTGTCTTTTGAAAACATTAAAAAATATTTTAGTCCTCTCTGTGCATCGGGCATCTGATCACAAAACTCTTGTGAGATAAGTAGACTAAAACTAGCCTAAATTCACCTAATATATGCCCTACTCAATTCTGATGACTTGAAGCTATGGCATGTAAAACATTTGGCACTATCCTTTTGTTTCTATGATAATACCATGGAGCTTGCATGAGTCTACTGATTTTGGTTGGCTGCTTGGCTACTGCTCCAACATTTTCATGAAGTTGCCAGAGTAAGCAGTTACTTTTCATTGAAATTCTTGCCATTTGCTCCTGAGATTTCTCTCTCCCTCTTCAAATGAAGAGGGTTGGGTTGTACCACATAGCTACATGTGTTTGTTTGTTTTTTGTTTATGTGAAAGCAATGAACAAAACATAAAGGGAAAGAAAGAAGTTGTTGGGCAGAACATCAATTTTCCTGCCATTTTCCCAATTGCACTGTCCAGCCATCAGAAAATGTGTATCTGCCTTGTCTCCAGAGTTTCATTCATACATCTATCCAAGATATAAGGAAGTCTCTATCCACATTGGCTTCAAATCTGGTTATCCAAGCAAAGTGAAAAATGTTTTCTGCATTTCTAATCATTTAAAACTCTTCTCCTTATGGCCACCAGATGGTATCTCTGCTCTAGGTTTAACAAAAAGTTCAGTTTTGTTTTAAGGAAATTACTGGACTCACAGATACTTTTCAGAGTTATCTTTAGCTTCCTGCAACCTATTTTTTATCATGTATTTGTATATGAAACTATGTCTCTGAAGTCAATTACAGTAATTTAATTTTTCATGGTTACTAAATGCATTTTTTCAAGTGTTTTTAGCAGAACAGCTACTTCAATCTGTAATTATTAATTATAAATAATAATACTATTAAAATAACACACACCCCTGACCCACAGAGTTCTTTTACCACCTTATAATATTAATCAGTTCATAGAGTTCTTTTACCACTTATAATATTCATCAGTTTAATTAAACAGTTTACAGAAATATTACAGCACCCTCCCCCTTATTTTTGAGCCTCCTGGGTCTCGGGGGAGCCTCTTGGGGACATTTTTGCTCCCAGGAAGCTTCCCTGGGGCTCAGGAAGACAAATAATGGAGCCTGGGGGGGGGCACAGCTTCCCTCCCCCATGATCTTCCCTTTGCCTTCTGGGCCTCTGGGAAGCCTCCTGGGTGAAACAGTAAGACAGCAAGAGGGATCCCGGTACAGCTGATCATCAGGAGGGGAGAGAAATACCTTAAGGACTGACTGGGCAGGGAGGGAAGGGGTGGGTGGAGTGGGGTGGGGCCAGCCAGGGGCACGATTTGCCAGTTCTCTGAACTGCGCAGAATCATAACAACCAGTTCTATAGAACCGGTCCGAACCGGTAGAATCCCACCCCTGGTTTAAAGACAGTTTTCTATGATTCTGTACTTTATCTTGCGAAACCATTACCATCATTTGCCTGGAACGTATAAATACAGTGATTCTCATATTATAATGGGTGCACCATTGGAAGAGCTGAAGGGCCAGGTTGAAGAGAGAGCTGTCTTTATGTTCGCTAGGAGTTGACACTAACTTCACGGTACAGTTGGCATCGAATTACTACCATTTGTTTAGTGAGTGAAGTTACAATGTTATGACTGTTTTTCACACTTACGACTGTTGTAGCATCCCTATGATCTATGATCCAAATTCAGATGCTTGGCAACTGGCGTATATTCATGATGGCTGCAGTATCTGGGATCATGTGAACACTTTTTGTGATCCCCTGACAAGCAACGACAAGGCAAAAGCCAGATTCACTTAACGACTATGTTACTAACTGAACAACTGCAGTGATTCATTTAACCACTGTGGCAAGAAAGGTCATAAAATGGGGGCAAGATTCACTTAACAACTGTCTTGCATGGCAATGGAAATTTGGGACACAAGTGTGATCATAAGTCTAGGACTACCTACCTGTACATTAGCAAGTAAACAATAGACATCAATATGCATGTTGATTTGTTTATTTATTTAGCATATGGCACATATATATGGACTAGCGATATATTTCAACATTTCATCTAAATTAATAAAACACAATAAAATATAAATGTTAAAAAATTATATTCAAATACCAATGTCTAGGTTGTTTAACCATTGAAGCGCAGCATTGTTTATATTTTTAAAAAATCAGATACTGGACTGGTATATGCCCTCAGCTTTCAGCTGATCATGATGTGGTGTATAGTTTGACATGGGACCCCAAGTCACAATGAGGCTAGGATACTATGCCCCATTTATACAGCGATTCCTAGCACATGACATGTGAGGTGCGAATCCTATTCAAGATTATCCATTGCTGAAGTGATGGTTCCAAGCCTGGCACCCTTTTTGTGGGGTCATTTATATGTCTTTTACCTTGATAATTATGTTAAATGTATCATGTATCTGGTGCCCACAACCTATATCACTGAGGAAGAATTGCTACTGACCCAACTTTCAGTCCTGACATATTAAAAAAAGAAGTGGTTGGGGGACAGTAACAGGTTTCACATCTGAGATGATCTCAGGTTTCAGTGGTTCATTTTGAATTTGAAACAGTTGTTTTGAGATTAAAAGTGGTTGATCTGACCAGTCTGTGATATTCTAAGTTTGAAACAGTCCCATTCAATTGAAAACCTCAAACAGCTGTTTCAACTTTGAGGTGCTTTGAAATCAAAATGTGTTAGCCTATTTAGACAGCTTTAGATAAGTTCAAGATAGCTTTAGGCAAGATCTTGACAAGTTCTCTCCAAAAAGATCTTGACAGACTTGAACACTGGGCCCCATCTACCAAAATGAAATTCAGTGTAGATAAAAGTAAGATTTTACACTTAGGCAAAAAAAAAAAAAAAAAAGCCAGCTATATAGCTACAGACTAGGTGAAACTTGGCTTAATGCCAATAACTGTGACAAGAATCTTGGAGTCCTAGTGGACAATTACTTAAATATGAGCCAACAGTGTGCGGCAGCAATCAAAAAAGCCAATGCAGTCCTAGGTTGCATTAAGAGAGGGATAGAACTGAGTTCATGTGAAGTTCTAGTTCTGCTTTACAAAGCCTCACATAGAATACTGCATCCAGTGCAGTATTCTACCACACATACAATACTGCATCCAGTGTTGGTCACAATATAAAAAAGATGATGAGACCCTGGAAAGAGAAGGGTAACAAAAATGATTAGGGATCTGGAAGCTAAAACCTACAACGAACAGTTACAGGAATTGTGTATGTCTAGTCAAATGAAAAGAAGGACTAGAGTGACATGATAGTTCTAATATTTCAGGGGCCCCTACAAAGATGAACTATTTCCAAAGCACCAAATGACAATATGAGAAATAATGACTGGAAACTACATAACTAACGAGACATGCAACCTAAAACTAAGGATAAATTTCCTAACAGTGGAAGCAATCAACCAATGGAATAGCTTGCCTTCAGAAGTTGTGGGTGCTCCATCAAAAAGAGATTAAACAATCATTAGTCTGAAATAGTATAGGGTTTCCTGCTGGAGCATGAGGTTGGACTGGAAGACCTCTGTGGTCTCTTCCAATTCTATTATTCTATGATCTGTGTTCTATGTGCTTAGTGTACAGGAAGCCAGCCTTATCTATGCAACTTTGTTATGACATTCACCCTACACTTTTCTTGGGTTTTGAAAAGAGACATTCTAATCAGGGATCTGACTGGTATAACTACCGGTTCTGTTGCTCTGCATCATGTGTGTATGTACGTACGGGCTAGTCATGCAAATTGTGCAAGGGCAATTTACAACCTGCTGAGCTGCCCGGACAGCTGAGCAGCGCTGCTTGCAAGTTCGCAGCAGTTGGAAAAGCCCCTTTTTCCTGCTTTTTCAACCACAGCTGTGTCGTGCAAAGCAGCTGTGGTTGAAAAAGGAGGAAATAAAAGTCAGGTAAGAGCCCAGCCGGGTGAGCGGGCCAAAAGAGCACCAGACATAGAACCGGTTCTATGTATGCTCTCTGTCTACTGCTCTTCAGAACTACCGGTTCTACAGAGGTGGACAGAACTGGTAGAATCCCACCCCTGATTCTAATGTATTCAGAGAACACTTGGGATCCGTTGTACACAATTCCTCAGAATTAAGACTTCTTTGCAGGTAAGTGAACCAGACTTCTATAGCAGAAAATGAGCAATTTTCTCACTGAGCAAATATTTCAAAGGAATTAAATTGGAAACATTAAACTTGTTTTGTTTTTATCTCATCTATTTTATTGCTGAACGAAACAATAACTGCAAAATATAGAGAAAGCAATGAACTATTTCAGGGGAAAAAAACAGACAGCAGCAATCTATTGAAATCATGGTCTGACATTGACAAAAGAAATATGTTTTCACTATTAGACTTACGTTAAAGTTATTTTGCCAGGTTCTTTTATAACTTTCTTTTTTGCTGCATGTTTGGGATAAAAGATTATTCACCATCATCATGAGAAACTGGAAAGATATTGCAGTGATTGTTCTATACTGTATTCACAAGAGGTCAGTTAATGAGGAAAAATGGCCTAAGTTTGATCCCATCATCCTAAGCAAATAGCAAAGGAAACAAGGAAGTCAATTAAAAAATGTATATCATAATGTACATAAATGTTCAGTCATTTATCCTGATTCTTTCCTTCAGTTCATTTACTCATCCATTGCTTTTTATGTTTTTGATATCTTCTGGTATTTACCATCTGGATATTATGAATCAGCTATTAATGCACTTTTCCAAAACAAGGTCTTTGAGTAGCATGCTAAGAGCTGCAGTCCCTAAGCCAATGGGAAGGAACCAGTGGTGGGATTCAATTTTTTTTACTACCAGTTCTATGGGCATGACTTGGTGGGTGTGGCATAGTTTGGTGAGCATGGCAGGGGAAGGATAGTGTAAAATCTCCATTCCCTCTCCACTCCTGTGAGAAAGTTATTGCAAAATCTCCATTCCCTCCCCACCCCACTAACCTGCTTTCCAGCTCCATTCTCCTGTGCAGGTCAACAAAAGAAGACCCAGCTGATCAGCTGAGACTCAGGAGGCAGAGAATAGATGGGGGCAGGGCCAGTCAGAAGTAGTTTATACCAGTTCTCCAAACTGCTCAAAATTTCCATTACTAGTTCTCCAGAACTGGTCAGATCCTGCTGAATACCACCTCTGGAAGGAACAGAATAATAGGTAAAATTGATTCAATTTACATTTAAAGTTAATTAAAAATTTTAATTAAAGCTTGCCTCCAGGAGTTGTGGATGCTCAGTCACTGGAGATTTTCAGAAATAGATTGGCAACCATTTGCCTGGGATGGTATAAGGCTCCTGCCTTGAGTAGAAGTTTGGACAGGAAGACTGCTGAGGTCCCTTCCAGCCCCATGATTCTGTGGGCTATGGGCTATATTGTAAAATTAACTTTCTCACTTTACCCTTCAATCCTGGGTTTAATCATGCTTCCTTTCTGTCACATTCTCTCCATTTGATAACGGCTTTGGATGTCACTGAGAAGTTAGGGAATTGCACACAACCTAAGAGTTTGTACACCTCTGACTTATATATTGTCTGTAGATTTTAAAATATGTTTATTTAAAATATGTATTTTGGTAACTCTCCTTTTTTAAACCAGTCAGAGCATTTGTCTGTGAGCTGGGGAATATGGAGATAGGGTTTCTCAGTGGTATGATTAGATCTCGAGTTGGGTTGGTTTTCAGTTTGGCTTTTAATAGAACAGTATATATCAGCTATTTCCAATGAGTATTCATATATACATATATCTACTGATTCATTCTGAGATGTTTTTAATATGTGTTTAACCTGTGACACAGTGAACTTTGTAACACTGATAGGATTGTATCTTACCTATTAAATGGGAAAGATGCAGTCTTAAAAGACAGTTCAGACTGCATCAGTTTACTTTACTTCACTTTATTGTCACTGCACCTCATACAACGAAATCAAACACCATCTTCAGTGCATATCATGACCATGAAAATAAACACAAACACATATCCTTCACCCTTCACACATTGAACCGGAAACCCCTGACACCACACCAACACTGCACTATACAGCAGAATTCAAAAGAGCTACTGCCCTGGGATAGAAGCTGTTTTTCAGCCTATTTGTCCTTGTTTTTATTATTCTGTACCGTCTGCCAGATGGTAATAGTTCAAAAAAAGGGTTCCCAAGATGAGATGGATCTTTAAGAATGTTCTGAACTTTCTTAAGGCAGCGGGAGCTATAAAGCTCTTCCAAAGAGGGGAGAGGGCAACCAATGATCTTCTGGGCAATGACGTTAACCCTCTGGAGTGCTTTCCTATCTGCCATTGTGCAATTGGCAAACCATACAGAGGCGCAGTATGTTAAAATGCTCTCTATGGTGCAGCGGTAGAAGGTCCCCAGCAGTTTTTCATTCAATTGTTGTTTTCTGAGAAGTCTCAGCTGGGCCCTTTTGACCAGGGCTGCAATGTGGGCAGCCCAGGTCAGGTCCTCTTTTAGGGTAACACCCGGAAACATAAAACTGGCCACTTGCTCCACTTGGATAAGCAAGGGCTGGATGTCTGATCTGTTCCTTCTATAATCCACTATAAGCTCCTTGGTCTTATTGGTGTTGAGGACCAAGTTATTGTCTCCACAATAACTTGTAACCGGTCCACCTCATCTTGGTAGGCAGATTCATCCTTCCCGGAGATAAGTCCCACCACTGTTGTATCATCTGCAAATTTAGTATTAGTATTACTAGCGTGAGTGGGAATTCAGCATACCTGTAAAGAGTATAGAGTAAGGGACTCAACAAGCAACCCTGTGGTATACCAGTGTTAAGAATAAGGGCTGAAGAGGTGTGATTATCTAATCTGATCCTCTGTGAGTGGTCAGACAGGAAATCCATAATCCAAAGGCTTATGAATTAGAAAGCCCAAGGTCCAGAAGTTTACACACTGGTCTATGTGGAAGAATTGTGTTAAACGCAGGACTAAAATCCACAGAAACCATCCTCACATAGCACTCCCCCCCACCCGCTGTTCTAGATGAGTCAGAGCAGTGTAAAGATTTATTAGATCCATTAAATGTGAGGTGAATGCTAGCAAGATGAAAAGTTTATTGTTTGTCAATTAAATGAGAGACCTTGAAGAACATTTACATTTGTCTGCTTCCTGCCCTTCCCAGTGAGTTCCTGAAGCTACGTTATGGTTTCTGGCTCTTCTTCTGTCTTCCCCATCATCCAGCAGAGGGAGCTACGATCTCATGAAAACAGCCTCTTCTCTCAAAGCTAATCAGGCCACAGCTTCAGGAAACTTAGTTTCCTCGTGATCTGAGGCCTCCTGTGCTGCTTAATGTAGCCAGCATGTGCCTGAACAAATCTTATCTCCCAGCTCACATAATAACCAAAGCCAACCATTCTGGTCAATAGCTGCTAACAAATGATGAATGAACAGAGCAGGGAGATTTTGAGCAGTTCCAACTTCTAGATCCAGGATATTATTTTTAAAATGAATGCCTCTGGGAGAGAGATGGTGGCGACCCAGATTACAAATAAGGGGATAAGATTCTCACACGCACACATATACAAGTATCCCTTTGCTACAACGAGCTACCTGTTAGCTTTCTCATATAACAATTTAATCACTGCAAAAATGTTTTGAATGGAAAGAAATTAGTTTAAACAGGAAGGGTTGTAGCAGAGGTGGTATTCAGTAGGTTCTGACCAGTTCTAGAGAACGGGTGGTGAACATTTTGAGTAGTTCGCATATACCACCTCTGACTAGCCACACCCCCATCTATTGTCTGTGCTCTGTCCAGAAAAATGCGAGGTAGACCGGGTTCGAACAAACAGAGCCTTTATTAAAGCAACCAACAATAACGGAACAGTCTGGCTAAAGCCGCGGCAGCCTTTTTATACAGGCTTGCCTGCCGGCTTGTAGCCAATGGCAGCTATTTGACTTTGCCGCCTTTCAGCGGCTCTTTTGGATTGGTTCTTAATGAACCAATCCAACACTGGCCTTTCTGGCCAATCAGATTAAGTTATTTGGAGTATACCACTCTATACAGAACACCCCTCCCGCCTTAGTTTAGTCCTATGTGGGTGACTTAGTCGCACAGGTAGGTGGGGCTTCTTCTGACTCTATTTGACTTGCGCGGTTCATTTTTGCTGGAGACTTCGAGCGGTTCAGATGGGATCGCTGTCTCTCCGGCTCTTCTCCATGGAACCATCTGGTAGGGTGAGTCAGCAAGGTTGCTACCGCTTGAGTTGCTCAGGCCGGCGGTTTTGCCGCTCCCTCCTGGTTTTCCCAAGCAGGTCGAGATGGCTTTGCTGGCCCCTTCCAGAACGGATTCCTCTTCATGTGGATTATTTCTGCCAGTTTCATCTAACTGTAAGTGTTCTTTTTGCTCTTTTTGATTGGATAGATGTTCTGGGTTTATTTTTAACAGTTCTTTTTTTCCTTCAGTATTACTTTCTTATATTCCCCCCCCTCCTTTGGTTTTGTTTTCATTGATTTTTATTGTTTGAGGTTGTGCGGTCGTATTTCACTCAACATTTCGGGAACGAAGCTGGTCTATGTGCCGCTTCCATTCCCTGCCATCATCTACGGTTAGACGGTAGGACCGGGGGCCTGTTATTTGTGTGATTGTGGCTGGAAGCCATAGGGGGTCCCCGGTAAAATTTTTTGCGTAGACTAGGTCGCTGATTTCAAACGTGCGGAAACGGCTGGAGGAGTCAGGGGGGTTCTCAAGGGTGTAGTTTGGATGTAACCTATCCAAATGTGATCTAAGTTTCCTCCCCATTAACAATTCTGCCGGCTCTTGTTAGTTACAGTACTGGGGGTGATATGTTGGAGGGTGGGGTAAACGGTTTAATTTATCCTGGACATCCCCTTGGTCCATTTTTTCTAAACCCTCCTTGGTAAATAAATCTGACCATTCTCTCGGCCCTACCATTTGCCACCGGGTGGGCTGGCGCGGTTAGTGCATGGCGTATACCTAAAGAGGCTAGGTACTGCTCAAATTGTATAGCGGTTAGTTGTGGCCCATTGTCGGACATTAGGATGTCTGGCAATCCATGGGTTGTGGATAGTTTGTTGAGTAGTTTGATAACGGCATCGGTTGTTGTAGATGACATTACTACGACTTCCAAACAATTTGAGTATGCATCTACGACAATCAAAAATGTATGCCCCCTAGTAGGACCCGCAAAGTCAATATGGATCCGAGACCAGGGGCCTCGTAGGGTCTCCCAGTCCCTTATAGGTGCTTGTGGTGGTGATGGCCTGGTTTTCTGGCATTTATTGCATGTAGCAACCCAGTATTCAATATCTCTGTCTAAGCCAGGCCATCAGACATAGCTCCTAGCCAGGCTTTTCATTTTCACGATGCCTGGGTGGCCCTCATGAAGCATACCCAACACTCTAGTTTGTAATCTGGAAGGAATTACCACCCTATCACCCCACAATAAATACCCCTTTTGTATTGACAGTTCAGTCTGTCTGGTCCGGAAAGGTTTAAAGTTTTCAGTTTTTGGTTTTCTGGCCAGCCTTTACCTACCCAATTTAAAATGCGGGCAGTCACTGGGTCTTTGGCGGTGGCTCTGGCGACATCGTTTGCAGATATTGGCAGTTCGGGGCAGGCTTCTATTTGCAGGGTGGTAATTTTTGGCACCGGGTCTTCCTCCGTCATTGGCAGCAGTGTTCGACTTAATGCATCTGCATGGGAGATTTGTTTTCTGGGTCAGTGTATCAATGTGTAGGAGTACGCAGATAGGAATTCTGACCATCTAGTCATTCGGGGAGATAAAATGTTCGGTGTGGGTTTGTTTCCCGCCAAAATTCCTCATAACGGTTTATGGTCAGTCACAATGGAAAATGTTCTCCCATAGAGGTACTCGTGAAAGCATTTAACTCCAGTGACAATTGCCAGGGCTTCTCTGTCTAGTTGACTATAGTTGTGTTCTGCTTTAGAAAGTGTTTTCGAGTAAAAGGCGACGGGTGCCTCTCTCCCGTCATGCAGTTGGTGGCTCAGGATGGCACCGACTCCAAACGGTGAGGCATCACAGGTGACCGTCAATGGAAGTGTGTTACTAAACTGAATAAGAACGGTGTCTGAGGTTAACAGATTTTTTATGCCTTGGAATGCTTTTTACTCTCTATGCCCCCAAGTCCAACTAGTTTTCTTATCCAGTAAGCGATGTAATGGTTCTGCTATCGTTGCTTTGTGGGCGAGGAATATGTTATAGAAGTTTATTAGACCCAAAAATGCCTGCAATTCCGTTTTGGTTTTTGGCTGTGGTGCGTCTCTAATAGCCTTGACTTTTTTTTCTGTAGGGTGTATACCCTCTCCGTCAATTAAATAACCCCAAAATTTGTCATTAAGCAGCATTTTTCTTTTTTGACTTTCAGGCTGGATTCTCTAAATTTTGTTAGCACCTCTCTCAGTCTTGTCTCTAATTGGGTCGTGTTTTTAGCCGAAATTAGGACGTCATCAAAATATGGAATGACCCCTTTAATTCCATTTAATAGGCGTTCCATGAGACTTTGGAAAACGCCTGGGGCAACGCTTACTCCAAATTGAAGTCTGTTACATTTGAACGCCCCTCTGTGAGTTACTATTGTCTGTGCCTCGGCCGTTATTGGGTCTACTGGAAGCTGTTGATATGGTTGGGCTAAATCAAGCTTGGCAAAAAATTTTCCTCCCCCAAGCGAGTGCAGTAAATGTTGCACGATTGGCACAGGGTATGTGCTTTGCTGCAATGCATGGTTCAGGGTAGCCTTGTAGTCTCCGCAGATGCGTACCGACCCATCAGGTTTAACAGGTGTTACTATTGGTGTCTCCCATCTGGCATGGTCAATTGGTTCTATGACCCTTTGCTCAATTAATTTGTTTAATTGTTCATCTATTTTGGCTTTTAATGCAAAGGGGACTCGTCTGGCTTTTAACCTTCTAGGTGCTACCTGGGGGTCTAAACTAAAGGAAATTGGGGTTCCCCGGTACCTATCTAAGGTGCCATCAAAGACGTCCTGGAACTTGTGTATCAGGCTCTCTTCCCAGTTGGTTGCAGCTACTCGGCTCACCCTGATCATTCCAATGCCCAATGATGCGAACCATTCGATGCCCAGGAGGCTGGGGCGGTCCCAGTCAACTATTGTTAGCGGCAGGACTTCAGCGGGCTGCTTGTATGTGACTCGGAAATGTCCTAGACCTACCACAGGGATTCGGTTTCCTTGGTAGTCTTTTAAAATTAACTTTTGTTTCTGGAGTCCTTTTAATTTGATTTTTGGAACCAGTTGTCTGATTGTGTTCCAAGACACCATTGACAGGAAGGATCCTGAGTCGACTTCCATCTCGCAGGGGCTTCCTTCAATTTTTACAATGATTTTGACCTTTCTCCCGCTTTCCATCTGAGCGCTTCCAATAGTGACAGTTTGATGGGTCTTTTCTCGGTTGCTGGTTCATTTGTTGCGCTCCCATTTTTTTCTCGGCTTGCTTCAATTCAGCTTGTAGTGGGGAGTTACTGCATCTGTTTGGACTGTTATTTTTTCAATTCCTACAGAGTTTCTCGATGTGTCCCCTCTTCTTGCAAGCTCGGCAGACGGCATCAAGGAATCTGCAATTGGCTCGAGGGTGGTTTCCCCTGCAGCCAGTGCATTCCTGCCAATTTCTTTTTTCGCGCCTTTTTTGTTGGCGTACAGGCAGTGGATCTCAGCGGCTCTTTTGGATTGGTTCTTAATGAACCAATCCAACACTGGCCTTTTTGGCCAATCAGATTAAGTTATTTGGAGTATACCACTCCATACAGAACACCCTGCCTTCTGAGTCCCAGCTGATTGGCTGGGTCTTTTTTTGTTGCCCTGCAAAGGAAAACAGAGCTGGAAAGCAGGTTAGTGGGGGTGGGGGGAAATAGGGATTTCGCAGTATCCTTTCCCTGCCACACCCACCAAGCCATACCCACCAAGACACATCACACCCTCCAAGCCATGTCCATGGAACTGGTAGTAAAAAATTTTGAATCCCACCACTGGGTTGTAGGAAGTTAGCACCCATCCCTCTCCTAGAAAATTGAAATATCCTAGGAAATGTTAAAAAGGCAGAATATTTCCCCTAAAAAAAGTAGAAACTCAAGAGCAGAAACAACTCAGAAGCAGACATTCCCCCCCACCTTTGTTAATACTTTACATAACAAAGATCTCCAGGTAAAGCTATAGAAATTGCCCAAAAGCCCTTTCAGTGCATAATCATCCAGCAAGGCTCAACCAAGCCTGGAACTTAGGACAGGCTACATAGTTGCCCCTGCATGGCCCCATGGGAGTCTGACAACCAATCAGAATACAAGCTCCAATTCAAATCCCAACAAAAGTTATATTTAAATTACTATTACAAAAGGGAAGTATATAGTTGCACTGTAATAATAGATAGAGAAATGGGGATTGTTTGCAAATGACCCAAACAAATAAAACAT
>BLBF01000003.1:26050953-26071154 GCA_015471245.1 Laticauda colubrina | reverse complement strand
CTTGGTGCCTGCCAGCCTCCCTGCCATCCAGCAACCCCACAACCATGTGGAAGCACAGCAAACCTCAGCCATCTGCTGCCAGCCCCTGCAAGAGGGACAGGGCTATAATCCCACCCCCTGGCCCTCACTCTGGTTCTGCTGGGGCTTCTGCAGCACGGGCTCGCTATTCTGGGGCTGGGGCTTCTGCTGCTTCTGCGAAGCGGACGCGGAACGGAAAGAGCGGAAGCAGAGTGGACGCCGAACGGATGAAGCGGATGTAGAGCGGAAGCCTAGCGGATGCACAGCGGAAGCCTAACGGATGCCTGTCATTCACTGCGCATACGGGGAGGATGCATTGCGTCAGCCCCGCGGATATAACAGAAGCAGCTCGGAAGCAGGTTGCCATTCAGAGGAAAGACCTGCTGCCGGACACATCGATTGCCTTGCCTGCCCTGCCTGCATGTCTGCCTGCCAGCCTTGCTGCCAGCCTCCCTGCCAGCCTTGCTGCCAGCCGGTCTGCCTGCCAGCCTTGCTGCCTGCCTGCCTGCCTTGGTTCATGTCTGCCTGCCAGCCTTCCTGCCAGCCTTGGTTCATGTCTGCCTGCCGGCCTTCCTGCCAGCCTTGGTTCATGTCTGCCTGCCAGCCTTGGTGCCTGCCTGCCTGCCAGCCTGCCTGCCAGCCTGCCTGCCTGCCAGCCTGCCTGCCAGCCTTGGTGCCTGCCTCCCTGCTAGCCTTCCTGCCAGCCTTGGTGCCAGCCTCCCTGCCAGCCTTTCTGCCAGCCTTGGTTCCTGCCAGCCTCCCTGCCAGCCAGCAACCCCACAACCATGCGGAAGCACAGCAAGCCTCAGCCATCTGCTGCCAGCCCTGGCAAGAGGGACAGGGCTATCATCCCTCCCCCTGGCCCTTACTCTGGTTCTGCTGGGGCTTCTGCAGCACGGGCTCGCTCTTCTGGGGCTGGGGCTTCTGCTGCTTCTGCTTCTGGAGGAGCTGATGACAAGCACTCCAGCACCAGCCACCTCCACAGCACCTGCACCCTTCACCCCTGAGACTGAGCGACCAAGAGGAGTGCCAGAGACTCATTTTTGTCTTATAGCTTGTTGTTAATAAAGTCTATTTATGATTCACACACTTGCTTCATTTCTTTTTTTTAATAAAGTCTTGCTGGAAACTTTTAGAAATGGTTTAAGCCTTTGCATGCTTGTGGGATGGGTAAGGATAGCTTTGGGATGGGTTAGGATACCTGTGGAATGAGTAATAGCTGTGGGATGGGTTAGGATAGCTGTGGGATAGATAAACCTCCAGTGCAAGCATAGTGGGACTGTATGGTCCACCCTCCCAGGTGCCACACCTATGGCCCTTTATTATCAATAATAATGAAATAATTATCCACACATGTCAACATAAACACAACTCTTTATTAAACGCCCTGTTCATTGTAGGCCAACCAAACATACATGGCCCAATCTCATCCGTGTGATGAGACAGGCTGAAGGAAGCATCCATTAAGCATCTACCATCCTGTCTTGCCACTCCACTGCTCCAGCTGGGGAGTTGCACCATTGTCTCAGGAGTTTGAGCTGCTTCTTCACTTCATTTGAGGCTCTGTTGGGGCCTTGCACATCCTCAGTGTCGATCAGGTTTCACCCTTGCCTCCATTCCCCAGGCTTCATGACCCCATTGGCTTGTTGGAGGTCCATGAGCCTGTTCTGCAAGACTGGGTAGCGGGTGCGCATGAGATTGTGCAGGATGCAGCAAGCTTCCATGATCCTCCTCATGGTCTCTGGGCAATCCTGCATGGTGGTGAGAAGTACCTGGAACCTGTTGGCCAGGATACCAAAGGCGTACTCCACCACCCGTCTTGCCCTGGACAGCCTGTAGTTGAAGATCCTCCCTTCACGGGTGAGGAGTCTGGAGGTGTCTGGAACTGTAGGGCTTCATGAGGTAGGTTCTGAGGCAGAAGGCGTCATCCCCCACGATGAAGTAGGGCACATCTTGTGTGTCATTGGGCAGGGGTTCTGGATCTGGGAAGCCCACGATGAGGTTGCCTTCCAGCCCCTCCTTGAGGTGACTGGCGTTGTATACCTGGGCATCTGAAGATGAGCCGTTGCCTGAAGCATCGATGTACATGAACTTGTAGTCAGCATCGACCATGGCAAAGAGGATGATGCTGAAGAAGCCCTTGGAGTTGAAATAAGTGGACCCCGACTTGGCTGGAGATTTGCAGGCCACCTGCTTGCCATCTATGGCTCCAACGGTGTGTGGTAAGTTCCACTTCTGATACCACTGCTCTGCAACTTTCTTCCATCCTTCTTCAGTGGAGGGGTACTGGAGGAGCTCCTCCTTGTATTCTTTGATGATGGCCTGCACCACTTCTCTGACCACAATGCTGATGGTGTTGGATGGCACCCTCCAGCCATTCTTCATGCTCCTGTAGGAGGTCCCTGAGGCCAGGTGGTGCAGAGTGAGTGCCACCTTGAGCCCAGGTTCCAGGCTGGGCCGGAAGCTGGTGTTTGCCTTGGTCAACCTGGGTGTCAGGCGCTGCACAACTTCGTCAAACATGGCTGGAGGCATCCTCATGAAGTTCTGGAACGCCCGAGTGTCTTCGCTCCTGAGCTCCACCATCAGCTTGTTGTACAGTCTGTCCTCCGCTCTACTGGCGAACCATCTTCGGACCCAGACTCTTTTTGGGTGGCTCCTTTTCTTCTCGCAGTAGTGTTCACAGAGCCTGCAGATGGCTTCGCACTGTTGCAGAACGATGGTGGCTGCCAAAAGGACTTTGTTACAATCCACGGTGGACATGACTGGATGCTGTGGAAGAGCAAGAGGCAGATGAAAGCTGCAGAGGTCTGCACTGCTGGGCTGCTGTTCTGAAAGTGCGATGCAGGCGAGTTGCTCCCCCTTTTGATAGGCAGTATAGGTTTTCCGCTAGGCATCCTCTAGGCATCCTCTAGGCATCCTGTAGACATCCTTAATATTCGAGATAGGTCTCCTCTGCGAACGTTTTTTCCATTTTAAACGCTTTGTTTCCATGCTGCATCCGCTAGGCATCCGTTCTGCATCCGTTCCGCTTCCTCCCTGCGTCCGTTTACCGCTGGAGCGGATGGAGTTGCGCGGATGGGGAACGGATGCCTAGCGGATATAGCGGATGTATAATGGATGCATGGCATATGCGTAGCGGATGCGTAGCAGATGCGTAGCGGATGCAGAATGGATGAACTGGATACATTTTCCGCGCAAAAGTTTTAGGCAGCCCAAAACTTTTGGAGCGGATGAAACGTCCATAAATGGATGCTGGACGGATAGAGAGGAAGCAAAACGGAGGCAGTGAGTACAGAACGGATACATCGTGTTAACCAATGGATGGCAAGCTTTTTTGTCCGTTTTATATCCTCTTTGCATCCGTTGGTTCAGTGTGACATGGGCTTTATCTACTTGCATTTACATGCTTGTGAACTGCTAGCAGGAGTAGGAGCTGAGGCAAGTGATTGGAGCTCACTCCAATATGTCGGGATAGAGCTTTAAAAGACACCTTCTCTGGTGTCTTTTAAACCACTGAGCCACTATGTCTCAAGACATTCTAAGGCAATCAGAAAATTGAATTCCACTACTGATCCAGACATCTGTATATACAACCCACTTTCTGCACCTGTTGTTTACACAATTCCCCTTGAGGCATTCAAAGGTTAAGTGACAGGCTGCTGCTTCTACCCCTACCCTCTCCCCCACCTTTCAACTCAGAGAGGGCACCTATAGCTCCAGAGCAGTGCTGATTCACCATTCACTCTCCTCAAACCATACAATGCCACATTGACAATTTTTCCTGCAGCAAGATTCAAGAAAAACATGAAGGCAAAAGATTTTAGCATCCTGTTTTTATTTATGGTTATTTTATTTCACAATCCTTTCCAATGAACTAATTACTTATGAAATCCATTTTCTCTGTGGTTGAAAGTCAAGTAATAGATTTTGAGTACCTTCATCACTGTTCTTATTTTGCAAATTAGCCAGGTATCTCTGAAATAATCTTTTTTCAAAAAAAATGAAAAAAACCTCCCACAGTCATTAAAATGAACTCTCAAGAACCCATGAATATTTTCTCCTTGATTAAACAGCCTGGGAACTAAGTCAAGTCTTATTCACACCAATCACAAATAATCTATGATGGGAGCGAAATGTGGCTTTGAGAGCTAAATTTGGCTTTGATTTGTTTTATTGACATTGAAAGCAACTATGGGATGCCCTTCCCTGGCCCTTCCCTTATCGGATGACATTTTACCCCATGCTCTTTCCTTACTGAAATTGAAATCTACTTTCTGAAGTTGCTATTTGTCTCATGGAATAAAACATGCGTGGGTCTTTATCAGACACATTTCTAACAAAAGGAAGGATCATTTCACTTTTGCAAAGAGAGTGAGAATTGTGTGAAAATCAGAGTTCATTGCCACCTCCTATTGCTTTGAAGGATTAAAGAGAGAGAAATGAATGCAGGATCTTGTGATGTTTTTTGTTCCTGTCAGTTGTGAAAATGCAGTAATGGCAGTGATCAGTGTTCTGCTTGGCCTAGCTAAAACTGTTTAAAAGGTTTCCGGTTCTTCAGAAATTCAGTATATTAAATGGAGAAGGAGCAGGAACATTGTTCAGTGGACATTTGCAGAACTTCACAGTTTCTCCTCCCAATTCTTACAGTGACAAAGATTATCTTCACCTCTGCTTAACTATGTAGTACCAGAAGCCAAAAAATTCTCCCTTCAGTTGACTAGTGTGATAGTGCAAAAATTAGTCCAATCAGTGACCTGGAAATCCAAAAGCAAATACAATCATATACAGTTTGCAGGGCACTGAGAAAAATAACACCTTGACCTTGAGAGTGGAATATAAGAGGTTTGTCTGCTAAAAAGCACCCTAGCAAGCTCTGCCATCTGATGCTAGAGTTGACACAGCCTAGCATGTCTTTTGTCCTTGGCAGCAGCTTTGCAGGTATTTTTTCAAGGTCATTTAAATGTACCATTTGGATTGAAATTAATGAAGACTGTAATGCTAATAGAAGGGAATATATGTACACTGTTCAAAAAAATAAAGGGAACACTTGAACAACACAATAAACTCCAAGTCAATCACACTTCTGTGAAATCAAACTGTCCACTTAGGTAGCAACACTGATTGACAATCAATTTCACATGCTGTTGTGTAGGCAGTTAGCAAGACATCCCCAATAAAGGAGTGGTTCTGCAGGTGGTGACCACAGACCACTTCTCAGTTCCTATTCTTTCTGGCTGATGGTTTGGTCACTTTTGAATGCCGACGGTGCTTTCACTCTAGTGGTAGCATGAAACGGAGTCTACAACCCACACAAGTGGCTCAGGTAGTGCAGCTCATCCAGGATGGCACATCAATGCGAGCTGTGGCAAGAAGGTTTGCTGTGTCTGTCAGCGTAGTGTCCAGAGCATGAAGGCGCTACCAGGAGACAGGCCAGTACATCAGGAGACATGGAGGAGGCCGTAGGAGGGCAACAACCCAGCATCAGGACTGCTACCTCCACCTTTATACAAGGAGGGACAGGATGAGCCCTGCCAGAGCCCTGCCAAATGACCTTCAGTGGGCCACAAATGTGCATGTGGCTGCTCAAATGGTCAGAAACAGACTCCATGAGGGTGGTATGAGGGCCCGACATCCACAGGTAGGGGTTGTACTTACAGCCCAACACCATGCAGGATATTTGGCATTTGCCAGAGAACACCAAGATTGGCAAATTTGCCACTGGCATCTGTGCTCTTCACAGATGAAAGCAAGTTCACACTGAGCACATGTGACAGATGTGACAGGGTCTGGAGATGCCATGGAGAACGTTCTGCTGCCTGCAACATCCTCCAGCATGACCGGTTTGGCAGTGGGTCAGTAATGGTGTGGGGTGGCATTTCTTTAGGAGGCTGCACAGACCTCCATGTGCTCGCCAGAGGTAGCCTGACTGCCATTAGGTACCGAGATGAGATCCTCAGACCCTTTGTGAGACCACATGCTGGTGCAGTTGGCACTGGGTTCCTCCTAATACAAGACAATGCTAGACCTCATGTGACTAGAGTGTGTCAGCAGTTCCTGCAAGAAAAAGGCATTGATGCTATGGACTGGCCCGCCCATTCCCCAGACTTGAATCCAACTGAGCACATCTGGGACATCACGTCTCGCTCCATCCACCAATGCCATCCACCAATACCACAGACTGTCCAGGAGTTGTGGGATGCTTTAGTCCAGGTGTGGGAGGAGATCCCTCAGGAGACCATCCGCCACCTCAGCAGGAGCATGCCCAGGCGTTGTAGGGAGGTCATACAGGTACGTGGAGGCCACCACACACACTACTGCGCCTCATTTTGACTTGTTTTAAGGACATTACATCAAAGTTGGATCAGCCTGTAGTGTTTTTTTCCACTTTAATTTTGAGTGTAACTCCAAATCCAGACCTCCGTGGATTGCTAAATTTGATTTCCATTGATAATTTTTATGTGATTTTGTTGTCAGCAGATTCAACTATGCTATGAACAAAGTATTTAATAAGAATATTTCATTGTATCCCTCTGTTAATGCAACTTCGGATTGCATTGTTTTTTTTGGCTGCTGCTGTACACTGCTGGCTCATATTTAGCTGGTTGTCCACTAAGACTTCAATATCCTTCTCACAGTTACTACTATTAAACCTGGTTTCATCCAGTCTATATGGGTACTTTTGGTTTTTCTTGCCTAAGGGTAGGACTTTACTTTTCTCTACATTGAATTTCATTTTTTTAGATATGGCCCAGTGTGCTAGTCTTCTTGGGTGTTAGCTATTCCTGCCAGCTTAGTATCATCTGCAAATTTGGTAAGTTCCCTTTCTATTCCCTCATCTAAGTCATTAATTAAGATATTGAAGAGTACTGAGACTAAGATGGAACCTTGTGGCACACCACTGCTTACTTCCCTCCATGTAGACTTTGACCTATTAAGGACTACTCGTTGAGTACGGTTTCTCAATGAGGGAAGCAACCTAGAACTTAGGAGAAATTTCCTGACAATTGGAACAATTAATCAGTAGAATGACTTGCCTCCAAAAGTTGTGGATACTCCAACACTGGAAATTTTAGGAAGAGATTGGACAATTATTTGTCTAAAATGTACAGGTTTTCTTACTTGAATAAGGGTTGGACTAAAAGACCTCCAAAGTCCTTTCCAACTTTGTTAATTTGTGGCTTTGATACCATACTGGCATCCTGATGAATTTTACAAGGAAGGTGAAGTTCTGAAAACATAGTTCTGATATATTTTCACTCTCTCAATGGCACCTTTGAGGAATATGATAATTCATCTTCATGGATTTATTATGTAGATGTCACCTTGAAAGGAAGCTCAGCTAGAAACAAGTAGACCCATGGCATTCTGTAGAGTGGCATCAATGCAGTGGAACTTTCTCCTTCTCAGAGATAGGCTTCACACTCACATCTGCTATTAAGAGAAATAAAAAAATCTGTATACATGAACAAGCATTCACTTCTAAACCGTTAGTATTTTTATGACTTTATTATTCATGGTTTGGAAATTAATAAGATCTTTAAAGAGTTGTCACAGATATTATACATGTAGGACTGATATACCATACTGTGGATTGTTCTAATTTTGCCATGAGAATTAATGGATGAGAGAATCACGAGCAGATGGAAACAAATAAGTAAATAAAATAATTATTTTGCCTGTTCTCTCTATTGTTTTCTCAGAAACTATCACTCAGCAAACTTCATTTCCTAGGACATAAAAGCAACAGAAAAAAAGCAGTTTTGCAGGAACAAGATTGTAAACTGGAAGGTTTTATAAACTTTCTGACCCAGCCCACTTTATAGGAATAAAAAATTAAATTCAGCCCCAAATATATGCTACCATCACAGGTAAATCATCCAATTAATGCCTTTCAAGTTGGAATGTGTTATTTCCAAATGCTCTCTGGATAGTATAATAAACAGAGCCAATCTTAATATGAGTGTAATTTTAGCATTTGAATTAAAAACGGAGCAAACAAGTTCAGGAGCTGACTATATTACTGATGAAAGAGACATGTACTAAAGACCTTTAACTAGTTATTTTATAACCTGGTAAGCCGAGGGATCTAAAAATGGCATGCAAAAAGTTGTCTGCACAGCTTTTTTTTTTACACATTTTATGAACATATATGCTGTTCCAATAACTCAGAAATGAGCTATCTATTAATTTACCATGCTTGTACAGCAGGCTAAGCCATATTTATCATTAATCACTGACAGGAGACTTAACCGTCAATGTTAGGCCAGAAAACACAGCAACACTGTGTGACTAGCACCAACGTCTAAACCAAATTCAAAAGTACATGTACAGAAGCCAGATGAGAGGGTAGGGGTAGGAAAGGATAATCCTCCTACCAATTTTGTTTGCTCTTTGGTGCTGTGTATGTAAAAGTAAGACAGAAAGGTAAAGATACTGTGGCAGAAACAGCCCTGCTTTGTTATCCAATCTTGCAGCTGCTTCTAAAAGCTATTGTAGGATTGACATTATTTGGAGATTAAACTGTATGTAGAGATAGGTTTCCAGAGCTACCACAATGATGCCAAAATGTCAATCATGACATCATGACTGAAGCTCTGGATTTTTGTATCAGTATCTTGATATCACATGCAAACATAGCAGGGGTCAAGTTTGCATAACCATGCCATGTGTTTTGTCATTTCTCTCCTTGACACAAGGCCATCCCCATTAATACTCATTTATGCAGGTCTGAATTCCAAGAACATGCCATTAATTTAGATTGTGGCAAACATGTATGTACAATTTAGGTTGATAGGTTCATGTAAATACTGAGGTTTTGGTCTTTGATTTGGAGAATGAAATTTCCTGTTCAGCTTGAAGTTCACTTTGTCCCACTAGCTATTTATCTCCTTATACTCTTGTATAGTTGTTATAGCAATAAAATGAAGAATCATTTGGATTCATGTGAAATTTCCTGGAGGAGAAGAAGTATAAAAATGAATAACTATGTAGGAATATTTCAGCAGATGTGCTGCAATTTTGGTTTATTAAAGTGTAAAATACTATATTATACATCTTGAACCTAAAACAGGCAAAATCACTAATCTTTGTAATACTTTCCCATTTGACCACCTGATCCTGTTAAACCCATCTCTTAGGACTTCAGTATCAGATGTACCTCGAATTCCAAAATAAATTTTTCAATTTCAAGTTTTAAATGCATAATAATTATTGTATTTATCCCCAAACATCTGATTCATTAACAAGTTGGCCCAAGAACTAAAACATCTGTGGAAAAGGACTGTTTCCTTATATCTACAAGACTCTTTGGAGGGTTGAAATCTTCTTTGTTACTGTTGGGTTAACTTAGGTCGGTATTTTATCTTGCTTAGTCCATAGATCTATCCATCTTTTTTTTTTTTTCAAATTCCTACAATGAAAGTCATCTGTGTTATAAATCAGGCAGAGAAGAATGTCCACTCCTCAGTGGAAACTATTCCCTTTGTACAACATAGCTTGGGTACCACAGATATTAGTAGCTTAAGGCTAGGTCCCACTGGCCGACGGATGCAAAACGGATGCATAAAGGACACAGAGGATGAGCAAAATTTCAGGGGTGGCTCCATCTGTTGTCATCCGCTCCAAAAAGTGGTGAAAATTTGCATAAACAGAACGGAAAAGAATGGAAAAAATTGGACGGGGGTAGTACGTAGCGGGGATGTTAAATGGATGTTCATAGGAAGCCTAGCAGATGACAGTGGATGGAAGCAGATGACACATCTGAAGGGGTTCCAGGGGAGAATTACGAAGCAGATGCATAGCGGAAGGGGCGGATGCGTAGCAGATGATGCGGATGCATCACAGACGCCTATAGGAAGCAAAGCGGATGCCGCAGGGATGTATATCAGATGCAAAGCGTTCACTGCGCATGCAGGGAGTATGAATTGCGTCAGCTCCGTGGATATAAAAGGATGCAGCATGCATGCAGTCAGCATTAAGAGGAAAGACGTGCTGCCACATACATCTTGAAGGAACACCATGGTTCATCAGTCAGGCAAAAAGAGGAAGCCTCTGCCTACTTGTTCCATCCCTGGCAAGAAGGACAGAACCAGCATCCCACCCCCTGGCACTGACTCTGAAGCTGCTGGTGCTGCTGGTGCTGCTGGTGCTGTTGCTGTTGCTGTTGCTGCTGTTGCTGCTGTGGTGGACCAGCCCCAAAGCCCTCAAAGCCCTGCTGCTGAAGGCCCTGCTCCTCAAGCCCCTGAAGGCCCTGCTAGAGGGAAGAAGAGGCTAGAGAAGGAGAAGGGAGAGAGGAAACAGTACACTTTTTCCGAGGACCATGAGGATGAGGTGCTGGAATGGCTGAGGGAGAACGAGTACCTCTGGAGAAAGGGCCACAGACTCTATCGTGACACCAAGAAGAAGCAGGCAGCTTGGAGAGACAAGGCAGAGAGCCTGGGCTACACTGCAGATGTACTCCTGGGATGGTGGAAGCACATACACACCTGGTATGGCAAGCTACACCTCAAAAAATCCGGGCAGGCCACTGTCAAGCTCACTGACCGGGAGATGTACGTCATGGCCAAGTGCAGTTTCCTGGAGGGTGAGATCCGCCACCGAAGAGCAGCCCCTCTGAGACCCTTCTCCCTCAGACAGCCCACAGACAGCCAGTCCTCTTCCAGCCAGGAGCCAGCTACCCTGTCCAGGCAGGTGTCTTCAGAGGGCCCCATGGCAGAGACCCCCCCGACAGATGCACTCCCCATGCCGGCGGACTTGGAGGATCCCCTATCACAAATGGAGGAAGAAGCAGCAGCCACCAGAGACCAACCCATACCCACACCCACACCCAGCTTCACAGGATGCAGGCAGAGAGGCAGACTGGAGGGCCAGAACCACAGTGTCCTGTTGGAGATCAGGGACACAATGAAGACCAGCACAGAACTCCTCTCTCAGCTGGTGCACTTGGACAGAGCATCCTCGGGCCGCCACACCTTCATCACCTACGTGAGCCACACCCTCAGGGACCTGCCGAGGCCCAGTACCAGGAGATGAAGGAGAAGATAACAGCACTTCTGCACAACCCTCAAGGCCAAGCTGAAGCTGCTCCTACCCAGTCCAGGTCTGCTCCTCCACCCCAGGCGATGTCACAGCCCTTCCATGGCTTTCAACAGCCTCTCACCTACCAAGGCTACGACTACCAAGACTTCCCACAGCAAAAACAGACCTTCCCAGTCCAGGCCCAGGTTCATCGCACGTCACAGACGCCACTCCTCACCCAGCTACAGACCAGACAGCCCCACTACACTCCTCCTTCCCCCACCCCACAGCCAAGCCCATCAACGGACAATCTGTCATCAGTCTTGTGCCTCACATCTCAGGTACTTGATGAAGGGCCTCTCAACCTCACAGGACTGAGTCAGCTCTCGGACAGCTTCCTGAACACACCATCCCCTGTTGTACTCTTGGGGCCAAGCACCCCAATGGTGCCTCAGACCAGCACTCAAGCCACAGCCACCTCCACAGTCCCTGCCCACTTAAAAGCTGAGACCATGGACATGACTCAGAGTGACTGAGAATAGTGCCAGAGACTGAGTTGTTTACTGTTCAGTTTATCTTTGCTTAAGACACTTTACTTGGTTCATTTTGCTTATTTAATAAAGTCATACAGATAGCTGTGGGATGGATAGCTGTGGGATAAATAAACCTCCAGTGCAAGCATAGTGGGACTGTATGGTCCACCCTCCCAGCTGCCACACATATGGCCCTTTATTATCAATAATAATTTAATCATTGATCCACACATTTCAACATAAACAAAACTCTTTATTAATGCCCTATTCATTGTAAGGCCACTCAACACACATGGCACAATCTCATCCGTGTGATAAGACAGGCTGAAGGAAGCATCCATTAAGCATCTATCATCTTGTCTTGCCACTCCACTGCTCCAGCTGGGGAGTTGCACCAGTGTCTCAGTAGGTTGCGCTGCTTCTTCCCTTCACGTGAAGCTCTGTTGGGGCCTTGTACATCCACAGTGTCTATCAGGTTTCGTCTTTGCCTCCATTCACCAGGCTCCATGTCCCCATTCCCTTGTTGACAGTCCACAAATCTGTTCTGCAACACTGGGTAGCGGGTGCGCATGAGATTGTGCAGGATGTAGCAAGCTTCCACGATGCTCCTCACAGTCTCTGGGTGATGCTGCATGGTGGTGAGAAGTACCTGGAACCTGTTGGCCAGGATGCCAAAGGCGTTCTCCACCACCCGTCTTGCCCTGGACAGCCTGTAGTTGAAGATCCTTTCTTCACAGGTGAGGTATCTCGAACTGTAGGGGTTCATGAGGTAGGTTCTGAGGGAGAAGGCGTTATCACCCACGATGAAGTAGGGCACATCTTGTGTGTCATTGGGTAGGGGGTCTGGATCTGGAAAACCCATGATGAGGTTGCATTTCAGCCCATCCTTGAGGTCACCTGCATTGTATGCCAGGCCATCTGAAGCTGACCCATTGCCTGAAGCATCGATGTACATGAACTTGTAATCAGCATCAACCATGGCAAAGAGGATGATACCGAAGAAGCCCTTGTAGTTGTGATAAGAGGACCCTGAGTTGGCTGAAGCTTTGCAGGCCACGTGCTTCCCATCTGTGGCTCCAACGGTGTGGGGAAAATTCCACCTCTGATACCACTCTTCTGCAAGTTTCCTCCAGCCTTGTTCAGTGGTGGGGCACTTCAGGAGCTCCTCCACATATTCTTCGATGATGGCCTGCACCACTTCTCTGACCACAATGCTGATGGTGTTGTGTGGCACCCTCCAGGCATACTGCATGTTTCTGTATGTGGTTCCAGTAGCCAGGTGGCGCAGAGTCAGTGCCACCTTCAGTCCAGGGTCCAGGTTGGGATGGAAGTTGGTGCTAGGCTTGGCCAACCTGGGTCTCAGACGCTCTACAACTTCGTCAAACATGGCTGGTGGCATCCTCATGAAGTGATGGAATGCACGAGGGTCTTCATTCCTCAGCTCCACATCAACTGGCCATACAGTCCAAACTCCATTCTTCTCATGATCCATCTTTGGACCCACACAGCTCTTGGATGTCTCCTTCTTCTCCTTCTGTATCAAAGGTGGAACAGTCTGAACAGGTTTTGGTTCTGGTGATGAATGATCGCAGCTACCATACAGACTGTGTCATGGTCCATGGTGGAGAACAATGGATGATGTGGAAGTGCAAGAGCAAGGGTGAAGAGGTCTGTACACCACGGCTGCTGGACTCATACTGAGATCCAGATGATTTCCTCCCCCTTTTTATAGGAAATATCGGTAGTCCGCTTGGTGTCCTTTACATACTCTAGACATACTGCAGACATCCTAAATATCCGAGATACATCCCAGATACAAACATTTTATCTGTTTTAATCCTTTATATACAAGATGCATACGCTTACATTCTTTCTATTTCCGTGCTACTAACGCTGTGTAGACGTTCCGTGTACCTTTCGTTTCCTCCCTCTTTCTGTTTTCAGCTGCAGCGGATGTGAGTTGAGGGGATGGCCAGAGGATGCAGAGAGGATACAGCAGACATTTAATGGATGATAACAGACATAGAACATTTGTTGCCCGTATATGCCGCGGATGTACATCATCCGTGGCGGAAAGTTCATCCGCTCACAAAGTTTTGTGTCGCTCAAAACTTCTTGTGCGGATGAAATCTCAGTGGACGGATGCTCGAGGAATAGAGCGTATGAAAAACGTATGCAGTGAGTACACAACGGATGCATAGCGTTTTCCAATGGATGGCAAGCTTTTTTAAATGTTTTACATCCTCTTTGCATCCATTCGTGCAGTGGGACAGGGGCTTTAGCACAATTCATATGCATCATTAAGTTCTTCATCTTCAAAACGTATTTTGTGGCAGAGCATAGTTGTGAAGATCTAAAGCCAATGTAATTCTATGGATTTCATCTTCAAACCCAAATAAAATAGGAATTCAATCAACTTTGGTAACTCACTGTACCACTAGAACACATCAGTGCCCTGTGGTTTTATCCCAAAATACCTTTGCATTCGAACAGTAATCCAGCTCAGCCTCTTTACTTTTCATGGAAAGAACAATCATTTACAAATGTTTTAATTTTTAGTGAAATGTGTTACACAACTACACTGGTTCATTTTGATTCACAGCAACCCATCAATAGCCCATGTGATTTAGAAGACAATGCAGTCTCACAGCAAGTGGGGGCAAATGAACTGAAAGAGGGTGGATAAGCCTGATTTGGCACACAAACTGTAAGCTTTCACACAAGGAGATACCTTGCACAACAATTACCTATTACCCTGACTCACAGAAAGAAGTCTTTCAGATCATCCAATACATAATCTCTCGAGCTAGAAATCGGTGATCTTCTCCATGGAGTCTGTGTTGAATCATCCATAACTTTTCCCATTTCCCATTACAATAGAAAGGTGTGGAAGCCATAATTTCAGCAACCGACTCTTCATTTTGTCACCTGCTGTACATAGACACTAAACCCTACACATTCACTGCAGGATGATGATGACAGGATTGGTTACGGATGTATTAAAATGCACTTTTTCTTCTTTGGTTTCCAGCATATTTGGGCATTTTAAAATGCATCATGGCCTTGTATCCGGCATTGTGCCATTCTTTTAAAAGTAGTTTTGTTCTCCCAAGTACTTGTACATTAAAGAAGAGAAAAAAAGTATAAGGCCATTTGGTGACTTTTGGAAGATGTGCCAACAGAATGACTAGAGTTGTGTCTCAGCTCATCCCAGTGGTGTCAGACTGGCAAAAGCTAATTGAAATAGATTAACTGCAAAGCAAAAGAGTCAATCGATGCCAGATTTTTTATCATCCTGTTTCATTGTGGAACAATTTCCAATGCAAAATTAACCTACAGCAGCTTACAAGTATCAGGCTATGCCATTCCTTTAGCAATTGTTCCATCTTGAAGCTTCAGAATTACATTATCATAAAATCCATCCAGCACATGTGCAAAACTTCAGATGCAGTAATTTGAACAGATACATTGATTTCAGCTTCCTCTGTCCTTCACTTTCAAAAGTATAGCTTTGTGTAATATGCATAAACTATATTAATTATGAACATTTTTATTCCACAGATTAAAGTCATTGCTTTTTTTTCCAGTAGCAAAATAACATTTTTCTGGATTCCATAAATTCCTGAAGTAAGGCAAATGGATCTCTGGATGAAGTATGGCAGGCAAGTAGTTAAGCAACAGTTTTGAATAATGTCCCATGAAAAGCTACACTGCCATACTCCAGTTATCCAGAGGTGGTATTCAGCAGGTTCTGACCTGTTCTGGAGAACCGGTAGCAGAAATTTTGAGTAGTTCAGAGAGCCAGCAAATACCAGCTCTGACTGGAGATTTTACAGTATCCCTCCCCTGCCACACCCACCAAGCCATGCCCATAGAACCTATAGTAAAAAAATTTGAATCCCACCACTGCTTTCGACATCTGCCAATCAAACCTCTCCTGTCTATATTTCCATGAACATAGTAGCGACAAAACTGGATATTGCCATTTCATTGTGACTGCCAAGAAAACTACCTGGTTAGATAAGATATTGATGGGTACTGATGAGAAAGTGATTAAAAAGTTATATGGTTATTTATTGGGAATTAAGCTAGAGGAAGAACAAGTTAAAGAAACTATGATTGCATGGGGGAAGAACTTTGGATATGGAATTGATTTAGAGCAATGGCAAAAATTGTGGTCTCAAAATTATAAAATGACAATGTCAATAGCATATAAAGAAAACTTGTATAAGATGTTTTACAGGTGGCACCTTCCCCCGACAAGAATAGCAAGAATGTTCAAGAATAAATCTGAAAAATGTTGGAAATGTCATCAGATACCTGGCTCATACTATCATATGTGGTGGACTTGTGAGAATGCTAGAAAATATTGGACTAAAATTCACATGTGGTTGGAAAAAATGACAAAGAAACATATAGACTTGAAGCCAGAGATCTTTTTATTGGGAATTTTACCTGATATATATAATAAAGACTTGAAATATTTGATTGTAAATGTATTAACGGCGGCTAGGATTGTATTTGCTAAAAACTGGAAGAATGAGAAAATACTATTACAGGAAGAAATTATTAAGAAAATATTGGAATGTGCTGAGATGAGTAGATTGACATTTGAAATTAGAGAACAAGAAGATAAACAATTTTATGCAATTTGGGGTTTTTTTTATCAATGGTTAGATGATAAAATACAATAATAGAGCATTAATATTATATATATGAAGAGTTTTTTAGGATTGATTTGTTATGATTATACGACAAATTGTTTGAAGTATTGTTATCTCGCAAAGCATGAATGATTAAAAGTATAGTCAGAAAAAAAAAAATTTTTTTATTTTTTTCTTTAGTAATATTAGAATATGGATTGACAATATGAGTGGTTATGCAATATAATTGTAATTGACACTATAAAATGAATGCACAAAACTGATGAACCAACCGATACACCGGAAGTATATATGAGAGTAGATGTTTTTAATGTTTTGTATGTTTGTTTGTTTGTAGAAAATTAATAAAAACTTTTTAAAAAAAAAAAAAAAAGAAAACTACCTGGATATGTTTTATCATATTTTGGTGGGTGGTGGGTAGGAGATGGACGATCAAATCATTAAATATTTTCCTGTCAATATTTTCCTACAGAATTGCATTTCTATAATCTTCATTTTCCCTCATGCAGACTTTTTAAAGATTCAAAAAATAAGATCAGATTTAAAAAATACGAAGAAAACATGTTTCTATGGCCAAACCAAGTCATTGAAGATTGAAGGCAAGAATTTGAAAGAGAATAAAATGGTTACAATTCATGACAGTTTAGCTAACAAAAAAATGTTTAAAAATCCCTTTTGGTGATGTTTTAAACCTGTTGCCAACTTGTGAAGGAAAAGGGCATAGAGCACTGTGCAATAAGTTTCCCATCATTAAGATTGTGCTTCAAATCGCCCCTCTCTAGGAATGCGGGTTACAACCCATTCTTACGACCTAGGTCAGCCACCATCAAAATAACTTATTTTCAAATCTGGATGCCCAAGATGGAGTGACCCAAATTGAGAAAAGTGCCCTACTGCTGAGAGTCTGAAGTCAATGAATGTATTTGGTAACAGACTAATTAGTAGCACTTCATTTCCCAGGATGGAAAGCTTCATTTGACCAGCATGACTTGATCAAAAAACCTGGTTTTCTAAGTCCACCTTGGAGCTGCTGTGCCTAATTAGCTACAACACAGAGGATTAGACAAAGATCAAAACCATCAGAACAATTCTTAAAATCCCCCATGTGACCTTGCCTTCACCCTTTGACTAACAAGGACAGCCCAAAAGAGAAAGGAAACTGGACTTTCTGTGTTAACTACTAGAGGGTTTAATTTGCATAACATCAAAGAATCTTCATTTCAGAGCATGTGCTAAACTGGAAATCCAAACAAATTGACATATGTCAAAGAATTTATTCTCTGTTGTTTCTTCCAATGTGTTAGCACTGCTTGCTGACAAATATACCCTGTTTGCACCAACCAAACATTTCTTCCTACATTTGTACTGAATCTTAAGAGGAGAGCTGATAGAGATTCTTAAATGTGTAGGAAATGATGGATTAAACATCAACAGTATTTGAAAACAAGATATCGTGTTTCTATGGCAGAGATTATGTATTCATATATAGAGGCTTGCTAGGTGAAAGATAATCCCTCTGGCAAGATGGTGTGAAGAAAAAAGAAGTCCCTGGACAGAGTGAGGCAGACAGTTGAACAGCTGGTTCGAGGATCAAACCAAAAATAACCCTAAATTGCTGTTCTGATCTGGTCAAAGACTTGCCTGGGCTAGTCCTCTGTTCTGCAACTAACCAGATCCCAGAAGATATGAATAGATTGGTTTCCTTCCTCCTTTCCTTCCTTTCTCCCTTACTCCTTCCCTCCCTCCCTCCCTCCTTTTCTTCTTCATGGAAAATGGATACTAGAGAACTATAGCCAATATAACTAATAGCCCTAAACTGCATGTTCCTCTATCCCATTTTCTTTTAAAACCAACTAAACTGGCATCCATCATTATATCTTGCATGGGAATATGTATAATTTAATTATATGTGGCATAAATAATTATATACTTTTTTTATTCATAATCTCTCCCTTTTCCACTTCATTGTATGATCCTGGGTCCTAATATTTCAAGAAGGGGAAGGAAAAAAACAAATATTCATACTCAAGTTTTGTGTCCCATGTATAATTCTATACATATAAGAGCTGTAGTGGCACAGTGGTTAGAATGCAATACTGCAGGCTACTTCTGCAAACTGCCAGCTGTTCAGCAGTTCAGCAGTTCAATTCTCACCAGGTTCAAGGTTGACTCAGCCTTGCATCCTTCTGAAGTCAGTAAACTGAGGACCCAGATTGTTGGAGGCAATATGGTGACTCTGTAAACTGCTTGGACAGCACTATAAAGCATTGTGAAGTGGTATATATGTCTATGTGCTATTGCTATTGCTATACACATTTTTTCCTCCTTAACCTATTTTGCAAAATAGTGTCACAGAATTTTAGTGCTTAAAGGTGCCATTGAAATCACCAATTCCTTACCTAGCCCAGGTATCAAAATCAAAGCAACTCACACAGAGATCTGTCCAGCCTTGGTTTGTACATATCCACTAGCTCACTATTCCTCTGTATAATTGGCTCCACTGTCAAATTGCTCTTACTGTGAGATGTTCTTTTCTAACAGTAGAAAATTCTGTCACATTCGACATTTTGATGAGGATAAAATGGAAAAAAACAATGGACCATACCTAATGCTACTGTGAGCTTGAACTCTATGGAGGAAGTTACATAAATCATGTAGTAAGGAAGTAAGACGGGGAAGCTGCAGGAAAACATTTTCCAGTAGTACCTGAGCATCCAGATTTCACTGCCTTGTAGGACTTGTTAACAAATGGAGCAGATTAAATCACACAAATTAAAAAGTAGGGTAGACAAATTCAGACCGTAGGCTGCTTCACTGACTGTTTATAAAAACTATGCAAACCACAAAATCCATAATGCAGGGAGATTTAATGAAGTATGCTTGTGCAAAAGAAATTATCCCTCTGGCCCATTCTCCATCTTTTTCCAGACTCTGTTGCTAAAGTTAACAAAAAACAGAGATTGATGAAAGGTGCTAAGAAAAAGAAAAACATGCTCATAAAATCTTGTAATCTTGGAGTCCTAATGAACAATCACTTAAATAAGAGCCAGCGGTGTGCTGCAGCTGCCAAAAAAGCCAACACAGTCCTAGCTTGTGTTAACAGAAGGATAGAATCAAAACCATGTTCACTGTTAATATTACTTTATACTGCCTTGGTAAGGCCACACTTCGAATATTGCATCCAGTTTTGGTCACCACAATATAAAAAAAGATGTTGAGACTCTAGAAAGAATGCAGAGAAGAGCAACAAAGATGATTAGGGGACTGGAGGCTAAAACATATGAAGAAGAGCTTCAAGAATTGGGTATGTATACTTTTAATGAAAAGAAGAGCTAGGGAGTCACATGATAGAAGTGTTCCAATATCTAAGGGGTTGCTACAAAGAAGAGGGAGTGAAGCTGTTCTCCAAAGCACCTGAGAGCAGGACAAGAAGCAATGGATGGAAACTAATCAAGGAAAGAAGCAACCTAGAACTAAGAAGAAATTTCCAGACAGAACAATTAATCAGTGAAACAACTTGCCTCCAAAAGTTGTGAATGCTCCACACTGGAGATTTTTAAAAAGAAATTGGACAACCATATTTATGAAATAGTACAGTTTTCTGCTTGAGGAGGAGGTTGGACTAGAAGACCTCCAAGGTTCCTTCCAATTCTGTTATTCTGCCAAAAAAAGAAACATGGAGATGCTCATGTATCACCAATAATCAAATTCAACACATATGAAGCTCAGAAATAAGATTAAATTCTCAAAGGCTTCTCAAAAACATGTGACTATTCCACGTTTCTAGAGGAAGAGGTTCTTCCTAAAGGAAGAACAAGAAGAAATGGAAGGAAACTAACCAAAGAGAGAACCAACCTAGAAATAACAAGAACTTTCATTATAGTTAGAACAATTAATGGAATGGTTTGCCTTCAAAAGTTCTAAGTGCTCCATATATTATATATATTTATAAAATATATATAAAAATTAG
>BLBF01000003.1:26037115-26047989 GCA_015471245.1 Laticauda colubrina | reverse complement strand
TGTGTATGTGTATGTGTATGTGTATGTGTATGTGTATGTGTATGTGTATGTGTATGTATATATTTGTTTTCTGAGGTTTTTGTGGGTAGTTTTATGTAGATCTTTGGTTCTTTGGGTTTTCTCCCATGTAAAATTGGAAGTATTGAGGCGACATTTCAATGAAGTCTCATTCATCATCTTCAGGACACAAACCTGAAGATGATGAATGAGACTTCATCGAAACGACACCTCAATACTTCCAATTTTACACGGGAGAAAACCCGAAAAACCAAAGATCCAAAAATCATCAGTCTTCTGTATTGTGTTCGTCTGTGAATCAGACTTTCACAGCCGTTTCAGTTTTAAATTTGGGGCTGGCCTATTGCTGTGCCAGAATGGTTTTTTCTTCATCCTGATTGGTTGGGAGTCTTGGTCTGTGTTTATTTTTCTTGGAGTTTGCTGTGTTCTGCTTGATTGGTGTTTCCAATATCTTCTGTCTGTTTTGTGGCTTTTTTTGTGTATTGATTGGCTGGCAACATTGAGTTCCTGTATTGGAGGCTTTTAGTGCAGCTTGGCTCTGAGTAAATGGATGGCTATCATTTGTTAGGAAGCTAGGTTTCATCTGGATGCCTGGTTGGGATGTGTTTGAGCTGGAGGTATCAGAGGGTGTCTGTTTGTGCCCAGGTGTTTGCCTGGCTTGTGGTATGGAGATCTTTCTATTTGAGAGTGCAGGTTTCCAAATGATTGACAGTCTGATGGAATCATCTCTTCTATTCATGCTTTCAGGTCTTTTTTTAATCTCTATGGCTTCTCTGATAATTCTGTGGCTGCGGTTTTCTATAGTGGCTAGGGTTTTGGTGCCATTGAAGTTGATGCTATGACCTGTGGCTTTCATGTGTTGGACTAGTGAGGAAGTGTGTTCCAGCTTTTTTACTGCATTTTTGTGTTCATCCAGGTGGGTACTTATTCTTCTATTGGTCTGTCCAATGTATGTGGCTGGGCTTGATGCACAGGGGACTCCCCAAGAAACACAAAGAAGGAACTCCACTTAGACCAATAGTCAGCTCCATAGGTTCACCTCTACAAAACCTAGCCAAATTTCTCACAAAACAACTACAGCCCTATGCTGAATCCATCAACTCACACGTAAGAAACTCATTCCAGTTCTATGAGATCATAAAGAAACAAAACTTACAGCCCAGCGATCTACTAATGAGCTTCGATGTCATATCCCTCTTCACCCAAGTGCCTATAAAAGAAGCCTTGACAGCCATCCAAAACAAATACAAACACCCCAAGCACATCTTAGATCTGACCAACCACTGCCTATCCAATACATACTTCACCTACAATGGACAAAAATACAAACAAATAGAAGGAGCACCCATGGGATCACCCCTCTCACCTGTCATCGCAAATCTCTACATGGAACACTTTGAAACACAAGCTCTAGAAAAATATGACCACAAACCCAAACTCTGGCTCAGATACGTAGATGACACCTTCATAATCTGGCCACATGGGAAAGAAAAACTGAACAACTTCCTCACACACCCCAAAATACAATTCAACATGGAAACAGAAGCTAACAATCAACTTACCTTCCTAGATGTCTTAGTATACAAAAAATCCAATGGCTTCCTAGGACACATCATCTATCAGAAGAAAACACATACAAACTGCTATCTACGTGCACTCTCACACCACCACCCAGCACAGATCAATTCCATAGCCGAGACACTCATCTCCAGAACAAAATGCTTAGCTGATGAACAACACCCAAAAACTGAACTGCATACTCTCACTAATGTACTAACAGCCAACGTATTCCAAAGAAAGAAGATTACCCACCTAATCCAAAAACAAACCCTAACCAAAATCCAAGACAGAGAACAAGAGAATGGCAAAACCCTCCTCCCATATATAAAAGGCACTGCAGAAAAAATCAGCAAGACCCTCCAAAAACACAACATTAAGACAGCATTCTGCACAAAAAGAAAAATATCCACCATCCTAAGAAACCCTAAAGACAGAATCGAGTTAGAAAACCAAGGAGTATATGAAATCCCTTGCACCGCCTGCACCACCACATACATCGGATAAACCAACAGAAGAATTAGTGCATTGAAGAACACAAGAACTCAATCAAAAAAGAAGAACTGACCTCTTCCCTGGTCCAACACCTCAAAGCCACAGGACATGAGATTGACTTTAAAAATACCAGAACTATCGCCAAAACCGAACACTTCAACAACAGAATAATCAGAGAAGCCATAGAGATAGAAAAATGCCCCCAGAGCATGAATAAAAGAGATGATACCTCCCACCTACCAGCCATTTGGAAACCCGCCCTCATTAACAAATGAATACCTAACATGAAGAATGATACCAGACCCATACCAGTGAGAGCCACACAAGATGCTACCACCACAGCCAAGTCCTCACCTGAACAGAACACACCCCCAGCCATTCGGAATACAGCCAACCCCCCAACCAATCAGATCACAGCCAGGCCCCCAACCAATGAGAACACACGCCCAGCCAATCAGTTCACAGCCAAGCCCCCACCCAGTCAAGTCACACCCCCACTGGCAATTAAAAGGAAAAAAACAGCTGCAATCTCACATTACTCTGAGAAGCACAAAGTCGAAGACACAAGCCTGAAGATGACGAATGAGATTTCATTGAAACGTTGCCAAAATACTTCCAATTTTACGTGGGAGAAAACCCGAATAAATGTTTTGGCAGAATCTCATCTGCCATCATCAGGCTTCTGTATTGAGCTCGTCTGTGAGAATATATATATATATTCCAACTGGTAATTTTGAACAGTAAGGTGAAAGGGCAGAATTAAATCATGAGATTGACCTAAGTGCTGTCAGAAAATACATGTTTACATTCAGGAAATTTAAATTTCTAGGACCAGGTGAATTCCACATGTTAATTATATATTTTCTTTTAATAAAATTTGGATGTATCAGGTGACTGAGGAAGAGTAACTTTTGTCCTTTTTCTTAAAAAGGTGGAAATGAAGGATCAAAGGATCTGTAGACCAATCAAACTAATGCTGGTAATTGGGAAGATTCTAGAGCATAAAGTGATTGATTTGACAGAATTTTTAAAATAATACAGTGATTTCTGGAAGTCAGCATGGATTTGTCAAGAACGAGTTTTACTTGACCAGCCTTATCTAATTTTTAATCAGATAATAAAATGTGGGAATGCTGTAAATACAATATATCTTGATTTTAGCAAAGCACATGGCAAATAACTCCATTAATTAACAAAATAATTAGGCAGGGATGGATGGAATGACAATTAAATAAACACATCACTGGCTTGAAAATTGTACTCAGAGTACTCATTAACACTTTCTCATTAAAATAAAGGGAAGAATCAAATGGGTGCCACAATGAACAGTGTTTGATAAGAAACTAAATATGACTCAGCAATGAACATGAAAAGGCTGCTGTGACTATAAACACTGTAAATGCAGGCTTAATAACCAGAAACATTATTTCTAAATCATGGGAAGTAATCTGTTTTATGCTCTATATTTCAGACTCCACTTCAGGTATGGAGTCTGGTTGTGGATAACACATTTTAAAGAATGAACAAACAGAAACAGATTCACTGATAGCAAAAGAAAAAAAAAGATCATGAGGTTAAAAATGATGATCAGAGTGAAACAATGGAGAATGTTTAACTTTAAGAAAAGTGAAAAGGAAATATGGTACCCCTTCTCAAATGCTAGGTCAAATTTTAAAGAACAGACAGGAATGATAAGAAGGAGTCTCTTCCTCAGTTTATCAAGCTCCATGCTACTAACAACTCTATCAGTGATGAAGAAACTTTCAAGATGGGTGACCTTGAACCAGTCACTCTCTTTCATACCCTCCAGGCTTTATCTTGTAAAAGTAAAGGTTGAATCTATTCTTCTCCATCCTCCTGACACTGATGTGTGACCTCAACAGTAGAACTTGGTCAAGCAGAGGTCAAGATATACAGTTGAATATTATCACCATACCTATGATACCTTTCCCATGTCAACAGTTGACCTCCCTCGGCAGTTTCATGTGGACATTAAGCAATCAAAACAAGAATGCCAAGCCTTAAAGCACCTCAAAAATCATCTGCTTCAGTCTGGATTTTTTGTGCTGTCAACTTTAAATGTAAACTGGCTACAAGAAAGAACAACCAGTAAAACTCCCTGATCCGGTAGCCAGCCCATAAGGACATTGTGATCAATGGTATAAAAAGCCATTGAGAGATCAAGAAAAACCAGAATGGTCGCACCCCTTTGTTCTGCCTCTACCGAAATGTAAATCTTTGTCATCTTTCATATTAAAACAATTATTGATAAGTTGTTCTGATATCATTGTTGCATTGCAGCTAACACCTGTTGTTATTTATTTATTATTGAGAACAATGAGGCATTGTACAGGACTCTCAGCATATTTCTTTGAATGAGACTGTTTCTTAATGTGGTATACACTTTTTATCTACCTATCCCTGGTCTACACTGGCCCTCCAGAAAGTAAGAGCAAAATGACTGGAAGGTATTTTTCATTCTCCTAGATTCTGTGGCTGCACACAGATCTGCAGATAAAAGATCCATAGACAATAGTAGCCAGCAAAAACACTGTACACTGAAGTTATTAAATCATGGCAGTAGGATTATAGGAGGCCAGGTTCAAGCCCATATGCCCAGGAAAAAACCTGGGTCATTCTCTCTGCCTCACAAACAGACAGACCAGTGGTGGGATTCAAATTTTTTTTACTACCAGTTCTGTGGACATGGCTTGGTGGGTGTGGTGTGGCTTGATGGGTGGGCTTGGTGGGCATGGCAGGGGAAGGATACCGTAAAATCTCCATTTTCACCCCACTCCAGGGGAAGGATACTGCAAAATTCCATTCCCTCCCCACACCACTAACCTGCTTTTCAGCTCCGTTCTCCTGTGCAGGGCAACAAAAGACCCAGCAGATCAGCTGGGACTTGGGAAGCAGAGAATAGATAGGGGCGGGCTCAATCAGAGATGTTTTTTTCCAGTTCTCTAAACTACTCAAATTTTCTGCTATTAGTTCTCCAGAACTGGTCAGAACCTGCTGAATACACCCACAGGACTGATTCTGTGATGATTAAAAAATAATGAAGAGAAATCTCTATCTTTCCTTTCCTACCTGAAAAAAAATTGTCAGGTGCTGCTTCAGTTGAGGCATACAACTAATTGAGTTCCCCCAAATGTTGACCCTTAGTCTTGATTCCGGCAGAGAAAAATAAGTAAAAATTAGCAAACAATCATGGAGCACTACTGATTTTAATAGGAATAGTATCAGTTTTTAAGGCATGCAATCTGTCATATGCAGCTGAGACAAGAAAGGAGGTGATGAGAGAATGAAAGCAACTATGAGAGCCTCTATGAGAAAGAAAGGACACTTGGTATTCTAAAACATGGTTTGTGTGGCTTTATTTTTTGGTATTCGACTACCAAAAAACAAAGGTGGCATGTGATGGGGAAAAAAAAAGAAAACCACCGCCTGTCAGTTTAGAAAACCTTCAATATCGAGCTATTCTTGCTTGATAAAAACTCTGACCTCATTCTGAGATGTAGCCATGGTGGGCTTGAGCTCAGAATGTCACTTGAAAGAGCCAATATTTTTTATAACATGATTAGCAAGTTTAGTGACTCACACCCTGGGGAAAGTGATTGAGTTATCCTTAAATTTGTGAAATCCAGAGGAGGAGGAACTGAGAAGAGTCAGACCTGCATACTGGACTTTTCAAACAGCAGATCTGAAAGAACTCTGAGGGAAAGTAGGTCAGATCCAATGGCTTGAAATTCTGAAAGAAGAAAGTGCCCAAGAAGAATAGGAAACTTTCTGAAATGAGATACTGAAATCAGAAACAATTGACCCAAGAAAGAAAAATTGGAGAAATCTAAAGAGACCAACATGGACATAAGCAAAGTTGTCTAAAACAGGAAAGGCAAAAAGAGATATTTGCAGGAAATGGAAGGAGGGTGGCCGAATGCCAAGGACAATGTAGCCCCAAAAACATTGTAAGGTAGTGTTCAGAAACTGTCAGAAAAGCTAAACTCAGAATTAGTTGAGGTTTATGGGAAATATTAAATATAAAATGGTAAACTGTGGGCTAGATGTTCCACAGAAGGGTTACACTTCAGCTTGTGAAGTATTGAAATGAGTGCCACAGGATTTTGTCCCAACCTTGAATTACTCAACATTGTCATCAATATTTTTGATAAGGAATTAACTTATAGAGTTTGCAGAGGGCACAAACCTAATAGGCATTGCTATCACTTTTGAAGCAGGAGTGAGCATAGGATTATGACTAAGAAAGAACTTAATAGAGAGAAATAAACTTTCTCCATGTGAGGGAAAATGGAAGACCCAAGTATAAAATACAAAAGAACAGGCTCAGCAAAAGTCCATATGAACAAAAACTGGATGGCCTTGATGCTCTCAAGTTAAATAAAAATCAGCTCTGTAATGCAACTGTTAAAAAGGCAGATGTTATCTTGCATTGCATTTATAGGACCACTGTCTCACTCAAACCTTCCTTGGAATTCTGTGTCCAGTATTTCTGGGCACTACAGACCAGCAAATTGAGAGAACTACCAAAATGAAGGATCTGAAAACAAGACTTTTGATGTATTGTTGAAGGATTTGGGAAGAAATTAACCTAAGGGAAAGACAATGAAAGACAGATATGACAGTAGACTTCAAATATCTGAAACAGAGATGGTATTCAGCAGACACTGACCAGTTCTGAAGAACCGGTAGGAGAAATTTTGAATAGTTCAGAGAACCGGCAAATACCACCTCTGACTGGAGATTTTACAGTATCCTTCCCCTACCACTCCCACCAAGCCACACCCACAGAACCAGTAATAAAAAAAATTGAATCCCACCATTGATCTGAAAGTTGTCACAAAGAAAAGGGAATGGACTTTTTTTATGTTGTCTCAGGGGACAGGACTAGACCAAGTGTGTTCAAACTATACTAAAACTGTAAGGAAGTTTTAGTGTCAAGCTAAACCTCAGCCAGACCTTCCTGATAATATGAGCTGTCAACAGCAAGACTGCCACATGGCATGATGAGATCTCCTTTGGTAGATGTCTTCAAACAAAGGATGGATGGTCATCTTTTTCAGGGATGTTCTAGTGAATCCTACACCAAGAGGTAGGATTCTTACCACTCTTACCATTTTTAATTGTTTTTCAATAGCATCTTAGTGAAAAAATTTCCTTTTTTCTTCAAAACAGATCTCTCCTTTTCTAGTAAAAAGAGTTTAACTGTACAAGTTTTAGAACTCTTGAATAAACCAAAATTATTAGTATTTTTACAGACAAATGGTTCAAATACACCTGAAACTAAAATTATTAGTATCATCTTTAATCAGTAAGAAAACACAGGGAAATACAGTAGTTCCAAATAGGATTATCTTTGAAAGGAAGTAATTGGAAGCTCACTGACATATTACAGAACCATGGTGCTGGTGGATATCCCATTCCTTGTGTCAATGAATCCTAGAGTTTATATTTATGCTGAATGTTTTGTTTGCCATTTTTTAAAAAATCATTTCCCAGAAGGAGTTCAGACTCACACATCATGAGAGAGGGAGAAATTTTACATTTAATTCACCCTTACAATATTATCTTCTAGAGGACTCAGTAATAACTTCTTTTCGTGTTTTTGTTTTCTAAGTGGAAACACTGAAACGTCCTTAAAAGACTTGCTACAACCTGCTAAAAAAAATTTGCAATCCATCATTACATTTTTTTTTGAGTTTGGGAAATTAGAAGGATCATATTATTCCGAATGTATATTTGTAAGATGGCATTATTGTGTTAGTTAATTATTTTTCACACAATATTACTACATTTAAAAATGAACCCATCAACTATCTCTGTCTCAGTTTTGTTCACATTTCCACTAAGTCACAATCCCAAGATCTCTTTCTGAATCAGCCATCACAGCTTCCAATTTAAGCTTTGCACTCAGAATTTTCCTCATTAGAACAAGCATTGGTGCTGCTATTTCTGGCCCTTGCCCTATCAGATAACTCAGGGATTCCGCAAACAAGAGGACTTAACTCCTTGTCATCTCATCTTTCAAGTATTTTGCTAAGGGTCAACCCTGTGAAATGTGAATAGGCACTCCCAATCTTCTCTCTGTACAGAAAAGCACTGCTTTCAACCTGTAAACTATGTATTTTTCCAGATAGGAGAGGGGAGGGGAGAATCAGAGACACAGAAAAGAAGGGTAGAAATTTACTCAGTAACAATAAGAATTGTACAGAGGGGTCCTTGGTGCTCTCTGAGCTTGGTTGTTTTCTTGAAGATGTTTTATTACCCAAACTAGGTAACCCTCATCAGTGCTGGTAATTGCTGGTGATGCTATCTCGTTTGGGTAATGAAACATCTGCAAGAAAACAACCAAGTTCAGAAAGCACCAAGGATCCTTTCATTTTAACCCTTGGCTACAAATATTCTCCCTTACTAAATAATTGTACAATAGCAATACCAGTATATTCTCATTAAAACTTTAAAAAAATCCTGATAAGCCAGGCCAAAGATTCTTGAGTCTAGCATTTCACAGTCCCACACTGGCCAACAAGGGGCATTGAGGTAAATCATAAATAGGGATAAGAGGGTGATAACTCTCCACCACTGTTGCTCTTTGGATCTTTCAGATAGCCATTCAGAGTCCCTCTGAAAAAAAGCAGATGGGTAGCATATAAGTTTAATAAATAAATAAAATAAAAATAAACATGGTAGCAAACATCCTTTGAGATTCGTTGTCATTGAAGACTGACTTACAATTTTGTCCAGCTCCCTTTTAAAATTATTTCAACTGTTGGCCTTCAACCACATCTAATAGTAGGAAAAGTATAGTAACTGAGCTCAAGCAAAATCTTGAATCCTCCTCCATGTATTTTTGCTGGATGCTGAAAACATTGTTTTTCCGTCTCCACAGTATAGTGATTGCTGCTGGAAGAGTAAGCATAGAGTAGTATATACATAGAGAGTAAGCATAGAGAGTAAGGGTTCCCTGCAGGCATTGTGTAGTGATAAGATGAAGAAGTAGAAGAAGCAAGGTGACCCTGAGGACACAGATAAACCTCCAAGTGCTTCAACAATCCTCTAAAAGGATGCAAATTACCAGCTGTCTGTAAGGAATATAAATCCTTCCATTCCCCGCTATCCTGTCAGAGCTGAAGAAGCAAAAGGTCTTCAACAGAAAAAAAAGAAAGTCCAATTGCTTCCTGAAAAAGCACCTTTGGGACAACCATGACCTGGATGACTGAGAATCTCTATAGACTTTTAAAAGAAGCAAGGTTGCATTGATGCTATCATATGGAAAATATCTAATGGTAAATAAGGGGTGCTGCTCATTAATAGACTTTAGGAGCTTTCTGGAGTCATCTCGTGGTGAGATCATCAGCAAATAAATTTAATAAATAATTTTATAAATAAAAATAGCGACATTAATATGTTGCTGGGGGAAAATGATAATCTGAAGCTTTTGCTGCAGTAAACTGATTCAAGGGTAGAACCCAGAATACAATTCAAAGGTCACAGATCACTAGGGATTTTCTGAACAACACAGGACATGCAACCTTTAGTTGAGAATAGATTAGTGAAACAAATGTTCTCTGTGTATTGTCTCAGTTAAGCAAGAGAGGAGATGAACTGGAAGGGGATTGTAGGCAGGGACTCTGTCAAACCAATGCCCTAAATTCAATCTTAGCTCTTTCCTTGATATTTTACCAAGAACACCTTCCCTTGACTGTAAATCTTTTCTCACACATTGGGTGTAACTGCCAAACATTCTGAAACCTCACCCTCACTGTGATTTGAATAACCATTTCAGCATGTCTCTGTGGGTATGTGTGCACTAGGAGTGGTTTCCAAGAACTCTGCTCACCCGTCTGTTATCCACACTGGCTTTTTTTTTTCTTTTTTCTTTTGGTGAGCTGCACCCTGTCCAAATCTCTGGCATGCAGAAATCAATGCAAAGGAGAGGCCTGTGGGTCTTTGACATCCTTACTAAAGCATGTCTGGACTAGGGAGTGGGGACTGAATCAGGAAAGCACAGTTAAAGAAAGAGAAATGGACCCACCCTTGGTGTAAGATGGGATCAGGGCAAGATTAGTTGCCTAGAAGCTCTTGCAAGGGTCAATATGAATCTTTAATCCCCCACCCCAAAATTTTAGTCATTTCCACTCATTTCTTTCAAACCTCCCATTTCTGGTCACATGCGAACACAAATTCATTCACTCATACAAATGAGTAAACAGTTCTGCCTAAAGAAACAAACCAATTCTTCAGAAATTCTCTGCTGTTTATCTGTTTGTAAAACAGCACACAACGTATGCTGTTTTCTTTCTGTGAACTGTTCTTCTGTCACTAAGAGCAGTTATAAGTTTTTTCTGCAGGTTCACTTCCGCTTTACAAGTTTCACACTGGAAAGCATTAGACCCTCTATTATACAGGAGAGAGATATGTACCTGCCAGCTGTTATGGAGCTATAGCTTCCTGCAACCAGCTATTATGTCCATGAATTTTTCACTTCTGCTCTATGGTTTGTTTATTAAATTTAAATGTCACTCCTTTAGCTTTCAATCAACTCTGGGTGGCTTACAAGAAGATAAAAATGATGATGTAAAACATGAGAACATTAAAATAATAAATTAACACTATATCTGTTATCTCTACATACTATTAAAATATAGCATTCTAGGATTTTCAAGAACAGAGTAGAGTAGAGTAGAGTAGAATAGAACAGAACAGAACAGAACAGAACAGAACAGAACAGAACAGAACAGAATAGAATAGAATAGAATAGAATAGAATAGAATAGAATAGAATAG
>BLBF01000003.1:25964894-26031848 GCA_015471245.1 Laticauda colubrina | reverse complement strand
TCTCTCTCTCTCTCTCTCTCTCTCTCTCTCTCTCTCTCTCTCTCTCATACTTGCCCTTGTGCTCAAGGAAGCCTGGGGAAAATGCTGAGGTGAATTAATCTACTATGTAGAAGTATCTCGCTCCTTCCCTGTTCTGAAACCACAGTCCCCTCCCTTTTGTATCTTTGTTTCTTAAGCTTAGTTGCCCAGTTCTTCACTGGTAAATTTAGCAGTACAAAAACAGTAGCGGGGGATAAAGAGGAGGAGGTACTGAAGTCAGCTGAATATCCCCTGGCCAGCTCCAGAAGATTATGCCTCATCTGCCAAGCTTTACTGAAAGAGCACAGTCTTCTCACGGGGCCTTGGAAGGGAAAAAAAGAGAGAGAGAGAGAAAGATCACCTCTTATTCTCTCATGCGCACACACAGAATTTGGCTGTCATGGTCAGGTCTCAGAAGCTCAACAAGGATAGGACTAATTAGCACACATATAGGAGTCTGCCAAGGCTGTAGACTAGACTGGGAAGTCCAAGCTATCATTCAAGAAAACAGCTCTGGCAAACGATTTCCAGATAGTGCTAATGTCAAATCTCTCCCCTCCCTGCATGAAGAGTTGTTCTACAACACTTCATGCGAATAGCTAATAGGGATCCCAACAGTGCCTTTTCAGAAGGCAACTGAATTTTCTTATTTTTTTCTTTGAAGACATTTCACTTCTCATCCAAGAAGCTTCTTCAGCTCTGACAGGTGAGTGTGGAATGGAAGACTTTATATTCCTTGCAGGCAGCTGGTCATTTGCATCCTTTTAGAGGGTCATTGAAGCACTTGGAGGTTTATCTGTATCCTCAGGGTCACTGTCTGGTTCCTGTATTTTGCAATTTTTCCTCTGGAAATCCTATTCCAACTTCCACACCATTCCAAGCATGTTCATCCAAAATTGTGTAGCTAAAAGTCCGTAGAGATTCTGAGTCATCCAGGTCATGTACCTTTGGGCCAACCATGACCTGGATGACTGAGAATCTCTACAGACTTTGAACTAATAGGGTTCGTGGTGGGGAGAAAGGCAGCAAATTCTTGGTTAACAGAATAACAGAGTTGGAAGGGATCCAACCTGCTGCTCAGGCAGAGAACCCTATAACATTTCAGACAATAACTTGTCTAATCTCTTCTTAAAACCTCCAGTGTGAGAGCACCCACAACTTCTAGAGGCAAGTTGTTCCACTGATACAGTTGCATTTTTATTGGACTATGTGGTTGGAACTTGGAGGCATTCAAATAATGTGGCCAGTCTCAAGAAGTTGCACCATACTCATTGTGCCTTAGAAAGAAGAGGTTATTAAACGGGCTCTGGAAAGGACTCATAAACTGTGAAGGCCAGAGTCCAGGTTTTTAAGCAGCTTTTCAGTAACTGAATTTGGCTGTTTCTTTTGGACTGTGGTGCAAGAGGTTTATAATCCTGTTGCTGCTGACCTGAACTACAATGTCTAACATTTTTCATCACTTTTAGTCCCAGGTTCTCCCTCTCCTTCTTTCAGACCACCCAAAATCTGTTCTTACTGAGAAGGGATGCGATGCATTTTCATGTCAAATCAACTCTTAACATAACAATTTTTAAACAACACTCACACTCTCTCTTTCCACCTCTCGGCATGCTGTGAATTTTTTTTTTTTCTTTAGAAGGCAACTCAGTTTTTTTTCCCCTTATATAATATGCTGAGAAAATTAACAAACTTCTGCTAAGGCATAATTATTGCTAGGTGTGCCTTTCAACAACAGCAGGAACTTTTAAAGCGGGCCTGAATGAACTCCTTCAGGTATAGTGAGAGCTTGAATGAGCTCTTACATCATTGGGAGGGATAATCTGGAATTACATAATGGGTGTGTGGTTTTCCTGCTTCATGCAGGTGATATGACCTTATCCTGACTGAAATGGATGGAAAGGGACATGAAGTATTGTATAATGAGATTTCTTTGACTTATCTGTGATACATAGCAGCTGGATGATGCACAAGGTGTTTAGAGTGAGAGGTCCAGCTTTACCCACATGTTGCAGAGCCTGGTGTTGCCATGGATACCCTGGTCCTCAGCATTTCCTTCCTTTATTGGCAGTAACAGTTATTCAATAAAAGAAAGGCAACAGACCTGATGACATCACCATCTTTAATCAGAAGGGCAGACTTTGAGTGAAATATTCCTTTTTTTCTTTCTTTCTCTTTTTCTTTCTTTCTTTCTCTTTCCCTCTCCCCTCCCTCTTTCATTCCCTCCCTATTTCTCCCACACCCATAATGGATGATAATATTAAGACTTCAGCTAAAGCCTCAGATCTGTACAGTATCTTTCAAAAGTATATCAAAAAATTGATCGATATCAACATACTGTATAAACTTTACACCTGAATACATATTTTCAAAACCCATGTTTCTTTAGAAAGTAAGGATTGCCTTTCACAATATAGAAAGCCAAATTAAACCCCATAGAACACAGTAGCTCTGAAAATCAATGTATAGAAAACTGTAGTCTATTAAAAAAAAAAACCCACTTATCTGTAGAAATCGATTCAGGTAGTCCTTGACTTACAATCATTTGTTTTGTGACTGTTCAAAGATACAATGGCATTGAAAAAAGTGACTTATGATTAGCTGTCATATTTATGATTGTTGCAGCATCCCCGTGATCATGTGATCCAAATTTGTGTGCTTGGCAACTGGCATGTATTTGTGATAGGTGCACACTGTCCCAGAATCATGATTTCTGACTTTCCCAGATTCTGACAAGCAAAGTCAACGGGGAAAAACAAATTCCCTTAACAACTGCATGATTCACTTAACAACTGCAGTGATTCACTTAACAATGGTGGCACAAAAGGCAGTGGTGGGATTCAATTTTTTTACTACCGGTTCTGTGGCATGGCTTGGTGGGAGTGGCAGGGGAAGGATACTGTAAAATCTCCAGTCAGAGGTGGTATTTGCTGGTTCTCCAAACTGCTCAAAATTTCTGCTACTGGTTCTCCAGAACTTGTCAGAACCTGCTGAATACCACCTCTGACAAATGGCCATAAAATGCAGCAAAATTCACTAAACAACTGCCTTGCTTAACAGTGGAAACATTGGGCTCAATTGTGGTCATAAGTCAAGGACTACCTGTGGTCAGTGGTATCTGTTAAAAGCATAAAACAGTTCTCCATCCCTTAGTATTCTGTGATGTGCTGGAGTTTCCATTTTTAATATTCCCAACCATCGTGGTAGACCTTCTGGGAATTAAAGTCGCATCATATCTAGAAGATAGCATGTTGAGGAAGACTGAGATAGTTGTTTGGTTTATTTGATTGTTTCCTTGCTTATAGGACACAGCCGCCAGATTGGCTGCAAAAATCCATATCACTGTAAATTAGCAGAAAAGAGATACAAAAATATCAGGTAGCAAGGAAACAATCAAATAAACCAAATAACTATCTCAGTCTTCCTCAACATGCTATCTTCTAGATATGATGTGACTTTAATTCCCAGAAGGTCTATCTACCACTGTTTTATAACCATGGTAGGAAATCTTTGTCCCTCAGATAACGTTAAATGGCTAAATAACTCCTATCTACCCAACAAAGTTGTCCAGATGTCTCTGTATTAGAAAACTTATCAAGTGCTATGAAGTATTCACACTTAAAACATTCATAGGAATAAACTCTAAGTGAAACATATCAAGATAGCCATCATTTCTTTTTGCTATGATTCACCAAATGTAACTCAAGTAAAGTAACAAATCAAAACATTTGATTTAAACAAGCCCTGTGTTATCAATTTCCACATCCACACATTTTTTATTCTTGGTTTTCTTATGCCTTCCTCTTTTGGAGAATAGTAATAACTTGTATCATTGTAACATAGTAAGTTTCAAAAGCTTTCAGCATTCTTTCATATCTCCATTAATCCAGTTTTGCTTTCTCCTTAAATGGGTTTATGTTTTTTATGTAAACATTGTTTAGAACTTCAAAGAAAGAATCACAGGTATTATGAGTAATTGTTACCAAGGAATTCTCTCTCGTCTCTCAGTGGGTGGAGGAAATTATGGAAAGGCACTGAATCTCAGGAATGTATTTCAAGGACATGGTCAGCTTCCAGAAACTAGAAGATCATGAGAATGTTACATTTTACTAAACCTCTGGGGAGATCTTTTTAATTCTGATATTCCAAATCTGATAACTAGTTAATATAACATGGTGTGTAGCTAAACCTGGTATTATTATTGTTGTTAACTGCACAGTCAGCCAGATGTTTAGACTGAATTTGGCATTTTTATCCTCCAGTCGAGTCCAAGTTCCCAAACTAGGCAGATGATACTTGAGAACACTAACGGTTTTGTAAGCCTGTTGCAACTGACTGATGGTGATTTAGTTCAAATGATTCCTATGATGTTCAAATGGTGCTCCAAATGCTTTGGGATTGCACCCAAAATTTCTACTACTGGTGCTCTCTTTGCTTTCTTTTGCCATGGTTGCACACCATTCTAAATCCTTATCATGTTAAGCAAGCACATCACATTTATGCCCAATACATTATTGCTTTATTATGTGTGACATATTCATGCAACATTCACTTGGAGACCTGATGCAACATCAGATTCAGAGGAGTCCTATATAGACATTGCAGATGGAGCCCTACAAAATGAGATAATGGAAGAAGAGGGAAATATCCTGTACTTTAATGGAAATGGCCCTTGTACATTGGCATTATGGGAATAGAACAGCACAGTTTACTGCACAATGAATGCGTGTTTATATATGGAATGGTGTTAGGCCCTTGGTATTCCTGTCAACCCAAGACATCCAATGACCTGAGGCCAACATGAGTTTTCTTTCTTGGGGTGGAGACCAGTGGTGGGATTCAAATTTTTTTACTGCTGGTTCTGTGGACATGGCCTGGTGGGCTTGGCAGGGGAAGGATACTGTAAAATCTCCAGTCAGAGGTGGTATTTGCCAGTTCTCCAAAGTTCTCAAAATTTCTGCTACCAGTTCTTCAGAATTGGTCAGAATCTGCTGAATACTACCTCTGGTGGAGACACTAAAGCAGGCATGGCACTTTGCTTTCACATAGTGAAAATCACTTGCCCATAGCCCCTTCTGCCTACTGCTCTGCTTAGGGGGGGCCTACTTTCCAGGGACCCAAAAGAGCTACAAATGTTGTAACCCACTTAAGTCATACATGACAATACAATAAGGAAAACTGTACTGTAAATTTGTATAGCACAGTCTTGCCCAGCATCTTGCCCAAATCCAACCAGAGTATTCCATATGATTTCGCTCAAGAATTTTAGAATGCCTCTGTTTCTGCATTGTGCTTGTCCATCAATTAGGAAAAACATATCCTTTGCCCTCTGCCTTTAAGAATAGCTTCATTTATAGCCATTGATAGATGTAGTCTTTTGTAGAAGGAAGAAATAATTTATCATCTGCTACCTGCACCTTAGATGGTTACCAACAAGTGTGTTTTCTATCTTCGTGGAGAGGGTTGCTCTAAAAATAAAACTTAAGCCATTGCCATTTACACCAGTGAGAAACCATGCGTGCAAAGTGGTTGTGTAATGATTTACGTAAGTGAAGAATGGATAAGCCACAGCTGGCACGATTATCAGCAGTAACTTCCATCATGAAAAGCTGCAATTACTGTGACATTTAACATCGGCAGAAGCTGCATATGCAGAGCTAGGCATGCTGTGCCAGAGAGATATTCACGTTTCTTCCCCTTGCAAAATTCCTGTGCCTTTTAATAGCTTCATGAGCAATGTAAATGCACAAGCCAAAACTCTTCCCCCAGGAGACCTCCCTATCAGGGAGGGTTCACTTATTGAATTTCAGCCCATCTCATATCTATTAAAACCCAGGAGGGGGAAAACACTGCAGTGCTAGGTATAGGATGGAAAAGGAAGCTCTTTTCCCTAGTCAGCGTCAACATAGCGCAACTGCACTGCAGGCTATCGGATAGCAGAAAGAAAAAGTGCTAACTAGGAACTTAGCCAGAATCTGTGACATTTCCTGCAAGCTGCAGCCAAAGGATTGGCTGGATAATTCTAATAAAACTGTGATATTGTCCCTTCCCATTAATCTTTGGCCCACCGAGATCTTCCTGTCAGCAGCACTCAGCATTTCTAATACCTCATCCATGTATGGGGTTAATCCAGGGTAGCTTTAGTACTGGTCTCCTCATACATCCCAGAATGTCTTTGAACTTTGCTTTCTTTTCTCTTTGACACATATTTCCTACATCTCTACTACTTCCTCCCTTCTGCCCAAATCTTCTGTTTACAAAGTAACCTATACATTACCATCTGTCATTTCATCCATTTTTGGGGTTTATCTCAATCAGCTTTCCAGACACTGATCTTTCTATCTCCTTAGCACTGATTTTCTGTACTCACTTCCCCTATTATGTATTGTATATCTATAATTCCTTCCTCCTCAATCTTTATTCTCCCATCAGCCTTTCTCCAATCCTTTCTCCAATCCTTTCTCATTCCCCAGACGGGGTTCACATGTTACATAGAAATCTAGTTTTGGCTTAGTATAATGTGTTAACCCCATCCCTACCTGAACCATGGAAGTGCAGCCATCACCCTTGTTTGACAAATAGTTAATCTTTAATAGCAGAAACCTCCCCAAGCAGTTATATGAATCAAACTATTGAATAAGGTAGGTGGTTCAGTGGCTAAGATGCTGAGCTTGTTGATCAGAAAGGTCAGCAATTTGGCAGTTTGAATCCCTAGCATCACATAACAGAGTGAGCTCCCGTTACTTATCCCAGCTTCTGCCAACCTAGCAGTTTGAAAACATGTAAAAATGCAAATAGAAAAATAGGGATCACTAAGGTGGGAAGGTAACAGCGTTCCGTGCACCTTCATCATTTAGTCATGACGGCCACATGACCACAGAGACGTCTTTGGGACAGCGCTGGCTCTTCGGCTTTGAAATGGAGATGAGCAGTGCCCCCTAGAGCCAGAAACAACTACCACGTATGTGCAAGGGAAACCTTTACCTTTACGGTTATCTTATTTGGTTGTTTTCAATTTTATTCAGTTTGCATACCATCTGACTCTAAACAACTCTAGATAGTTCACAAGAAAATTTAAAAAGCCTAGTAAAAACAAATTTTGATGTTAATTGTTCAACTACCTCCACTCCAATTCATAATATTTTCCTATTGGAGCCCCAAGCAGAGCCACATCTTGAAGCTGTTATGGAAGGTCAGAAGGGTTGGAGTCAACCTCACTCCATGATGTTCCAGAGGGCAGATTCAACAGCAGAGAAGCCCCTCTCCTGGTCCTTGCCAGTTGGAATAATCAGGCCGTCGTGGACCGCAGCATGCCTCCTCTGCCAGCATGGATGCGACAGGCCAATCCCAGTGGGATGAGATAGTCTCTCAAGTAGCCTGGGCCCATGCCATGAAAGGCTTTAAACCAGAGGTGATATTCAGCAGGTTCTGATCAGTTCTGGAGAATCTGTAGCGGAAATTTTGAGTAGTTCAGAGAACTGGCAAATACCACCTCTGACTGGCCCCGTGCCCATCTATTATCTGCCTCTTGAGTCCCAGTCTTCTTCTGGGTCTTCTTTTATTGTCCTGCATAGGAGAACAGAGCTGGAAAGCAGGTTAGTGGGGTAGGAAGGGAATGGGATTTTGCAATATCCTTCCCCTGCCATGCCCACCAAGCCATGCCCACCGAGCCATGCCCATCAAGCCATGCCCATAGAACTGGTAGTAAAAAAATTTGAATCCCACCACTGCTTTAAACACCTTAAAATTGTACCCAGAAGCAGACCAGCAGCCAATGCAGTAGTGTTATCTGATCTATTCTTCCTTCAGAGTCTCTCTCCCCACTAATGTGAGATATCCCACTAATGCTAGATTCTCCCCCTTGTTTCTCTCAACTGGAAAAGGAAAGTAATAGTTAAAGCAAAATAATTGAAGCAATGGTTGGGAGAATGATCAGCCTGAAAGATCTCTAATCAGTATCAGGGCAGGCAGCCTATCACTATGCTTCCTTATGATGCATTTAGAAGGAGCACTTTGCAAGGGTAGCTTGGGGCACTCTCTCCTTTTGGTGTTCCTGTACAGCTGGTGTCCCTTCCGCCACAGATAGTCATTCTCTCTCAGCCACTCCAGCACCTCACCCTCGTGCGCCTCCTCAATATAGTATTGCCTCCTCTCCCGTCCATGCATACGCCTCTTCCACCCTTTGGCAGGACCAGATGGGCCCTCATTAGAGGGGCTCCCAGGTAGTAGGGGCTGCTCCTCCACACCACCAGCAGCAGCAGCACCAGCAGGATCATCATCATCATCATCATCATCATCATCATCATCATCATCACCACCAGCAGGATCATAATCATCATCATCATCAGCAGCAGCAGCAGCAGCAGCAGCAGCAGGATCATCATCAGCAGCAGCAGCACCAGCAGGATCAGCACCAGCACCAGCACCACCAGCAGCACGAGCAGGACCAGGAGCACGAGCAGGACGAGCAAGACCAGGAGCACGAGCAGTACGAGCAGTACGAGCAAGTCCAGGAGCATGAGCAGGACCAGCAGGACCAGCAGGACCAGCAGGACCAGGAGCAGCTTCAGCAGACTAAGCACCAGCAGAAGCACCACCACCAGGAGCAGCTTCAGCAGAGTAAGCACCAGCAGAAGCACCACCGCCAGGAGCAGCTTCAGCAGAACCTCCAGCACCAGAAGAGCGAGCCTGAGCAGCAGAAGCCCCAGCAGAAGCAGAGTCAGGGACAGGGGGTGGGAGGGTGGCCCTGTCTCTCTTGCCAGGGATGGCGGCAGGTTGCTGAGGCTTTCGCTTCTTCCCCATGGTTGTGGGGTTGCTGGCTGGCAGGAAGGCTGGCAGGCACCAAGGCTCCTCACCCGACTCCTCACTCTGCCAGGAAGGCTGGCACCAAGGCTGGCAGGAAGCCTGGCAGGCACGCAGGCACCAAGGCTGGCAGGCAGGCTGGCAGGAAGCCAGGCAGAAAGCCAGGCAGGCAGGCATGCAGGCAGGGCAGGCAAGGACTCGATGTATCCAGCAGCAGGTGTTTCCTCCGAATGTTGGCCACGTGCGAGCTGCTTCCCTTTATATCCGCGTGGCTTATGCAATGCATCCCCCCCCCGCATGCGTAATTAATGCTCGGCATCCGTTCGGCTTCCGCTGTGCATCCGCTTCATCCGCTGTGCATCCGCTCTGCATCCGCTGTATCCGTTCCGCGTCCGCTTTGCTGAGGTCCCCCAGAAGCCTAGCGGATGTGCCATCCGCTCCCATCCGCTTCCATCCGCTGGGCTTCTGTTCCGCATCCGCTTTCTATCCGCCCTGCATCCTCCCCGCATCCGTTCCTTTCCGTGTTATCCGCTCCGGTTATGGAAATTTTTGCCCCTTTTGAGAGCAGATAACAACGGATGGAACATTTTGCTCATCCGTTGTGTCCTTTTTACATACGTTTTGCATCTGTTGGGCAGTGTGACAGGGCCTTTAGGCTGGATTGTATTTCCCTATTCGTGCTATAAAGATTAACACCCATGGTTTTAATTGGGCTTGGAAAAGCACCAAGAACCAATGTAATAGAATTCTCACATGATCCAGTGGCTTCACCAACAATAGGATAGCCAGACTGTCTCAATAGACAGCAGCACGTAGAGGATATTACAGACATCCAGCCTCATCTCCCTGATACAAGGTACATGGTATACAGATAAGGTACACCTTACCTGAAGGAATACAGCTGGAAAACCAGCAATAAGCTATCATATAAAAGTTCTAGCTATTGCAGCTGCTGTACTGACTTCTTTTGTCAGTATAGAGTTCCACATGGCATCCATGCAGCTTAATCTTTCAAGGAATACTACTTGGCCTAAAACAGAAATCTCCTTCAAGAGCATTCTTGTTTTCCCAAGCTTTTCAGCTTTTCTGAAATAAGCGTATCAAAGCAAGGATAGTTTCCTTCCCTAAAATCCAATGGTGCTACAGCCAAAAGGAAGAGACCAAAATTCAAAATAACTCAGGAGCAAAACAAGTTACCTACTGAAGAGTGGTCCTTGATGCTCTCTGAGCTCGGTTGTTTTCTTGCTGACATTTCATTACCAAACTAAGTAACATCATCAGTGCTAGTCACTCAACATCACTCTAGGACTGATGATGTTACCAAGGTAATGAAATGTCTGAAAGAAATTAATCAAGCTCAGAGATCACTAAGGAGCCTTCATTTGAACCCTGAGTTACAAATATTTTATTTCATTAGTAGTTACCAACTCCACATATTCTTGTTTCCCTCCCTGATAGAATATTGTATCCACACACAAACACACACACATGTCCTGGTCGTGTATGAATTATTAAGCTTGCAGCTCCTTCTGCATAGTTTGTTTTTTTAAAAAAAATGTTACTACACAGTATACAAATTAAAAACAGTCTATGTGAGCCTAATTTTTTTACTCCAGGGGCCATGCATACTAATGAGAAAAAAAAAAGAAAATCAATACTCAGAATAAAACCCTGCTATTCTTGGTCAAGTGCTTTTAAAAAAATAAATTGAAGCTATATGATGCATATATTATTTTGCCATCTTTCATCCATTTTTCGTCTCTTTTTAATTAGTTTTATTGCAATTTCCTTGTTTGGATTGTTGTGAGCTACCCAGAGTCATTGGTAGTCAGGTGACATACCAGTGTGATTTGATAAATATTTAATGTGCCCTTTAGTTTGTTCCAGGTACTGTAAATGAAGAACGTAATATAAAGTTCTGAAATTCATTTGTGGATCTCAAGAAAAAAGAAACAATTGAAGTGTTATAGAAAATATATAGGAAAGTAGAAAGAAAAATAAATGCAGATTTTTTTGACTTGTCATTTTTTATTAAATGCGTAAAAAGTTTTAGTTATCATTTGATCTGTAAAGGAACTTAAAGCACATTTACAGTTAAAACTATTGCAAAATTTTAAAACAGTATCTAATTCATAAACAATAGGATTAAAGAATTAAAGCTATTTTAGGAAAGTCAGGAAATTATAAATGAGATGGGATCACAATGTAAGTATAAATAGTTAATAAGCTAAAATATTTTAGTCTTTAGCATTCATGCTTGTAACATAAAACCTTGTAAAACCTGCATATTTTTCGAATGTAGGCTTGGCATCATATGTTGGGCATCAATGAGACCATTGGGCATCAATGAGACATACTGCAATTTCTAGTCCATTGCCTTAACCACTTGGCCATGACTACCATTTCTTAGATGGATCAAAATTTGTTAATTCCTTTCCTTTTTCTCTTTTAATTCAAATGTGATCTTAACATAAGATTTGATGGAGATATTAACTTATAAAAAGGAATGATTCTATCATATTTGGAGTATCACATTTGGAGTATCATATTTGGAGCACCAAGATAAGAGGACTCTGGAATGCAAGGCAGATTGAGTAATTAAGTCTATGTTGGATGAAAAGGAGTAATTGTGTGACTTGCAGACATCAAAGGGGTTAAAAAAAAGTCTCTTGAACTCAGTAACTTAAAAGTGACTTTTCAAAGTGGTAAGAATTCCAGGGAAATCTCTGAATTGGTCATTCCAGTAAGTTTCCACACAGAAACAATTTTCCATGATCAGATCAGAGACTGCTTCAGTTTCCAAGCAAAATGCAGAATGGGGTGTCCTCTCTCTCTCTCTCTCTCTCTCTCTCTCTCTCTCTCTCCCTCCCTCCCTCCCTCCCTCCCTCCCCCCCCCCCCCCCCCCCCCTCTCTCTCTTCCCACTTGTTTCAAGAATTTTCTGAGTCATCCTGCTCCCAGCCAGATGCTGCATTAAAGAGGCCCTGCAGGCAAACTGAGTGGGCATGTTGACACATACAGTACCGATTGCCTGTGGATCCTGCGCCAGCAAGCAGTTTTCTTATGGGAAGGAATAATCTCATCAGTTCAAGCAAAGGGTTGGCTTTTCCTGAAAACTTTTACGCAATAAAAACTTCTTACACTGAGCTGCAGCCAGGAAGTAAGAAACACAAGGATATCCTCTAAACTACACATCACCTCTGTTTTTTTTTCTTGTTTGTGTAGAACTTCCTTCATTCCCTTCTCCTTTTTTTCAAGTAACCAAAGCTGTCACAAAATCACATTGCTTCCTCCTTAAAGAGAGCCATACTTTCTACTTTACAATTTTTTTTCCATCAAGAGGGCTAAGTGCTTATCTGAGTTTGAAAATTTCAAGTTCATGTATTTTTACTATTGATTTCTGTTGTTCTTATTACATAAAAAGGTGCTTTAAGGCAGTCTTATACATCTGTACAGAATTATATGGTTTTATCTGTGGATTTCTGGTGAGATTTTTACGGCAAACTAAATATTCTTGAAGAATGGGGCATTATATTGCATGACATTGCAATGGAGATCATCAGCCATGCAATGGATTCTGACTGGCAAAGTCTCTCTGGAAAAAGGAGAGATTATGAAATTGTCCACATGTACTCCAGACAGATGCTTCTTATGAGCAGACTGCAGGAATTGAAGTTTTTGCAGTCAGCTCCTAAGTTGAGGGTCTAGAGCAGAGGCATCAAATTCCCAGGCTGTGGGCCAGATGCATCCTGTAATGGCCACACCCACGCCCGGTTTAGCGAAGGGGGGGGGAAAGTCCCGATATGTCATGGAACACCACTATGACAACATGAGTTTGACACTCCTGGTCTCGAGTCAAGAGCTTTTGTTGTATATGGAACTTGGTAGGCTCCAAGTTCCCTATTCTGATTGGCCGAAAAGGCCGTTCTCGGATTGGCTATTAGAGAACCAATCCGATTGGACCGCCTGACGGCGGGAACACTTAAAGTGATGTCATTGGCCACAAGCCACGAGCAAGCCATTATAAAAAGGGCTGCCGCAGCTTGGGCTGTTGTTCCATTACCATTGTTTTGCTGAGTTAAATAACAGAGTTGTTGTTGGAACCCAGTCTCGCACAACTTATTTCCAAACAGACCACTGGCAACGAAGGTGGGATCATTGTAAAAGAGCGAGACCAAAGCACGCGACGATCTGAACCGAGCAGGAGAGATGGCCGGTAACAATGCGCCGCCTGCACCATTCAATCCTGATGAGGAGGATTGGGAGTCGTGTATCAATCACTTTCTTATGTTTTTAGAAAGCAACGAACTGCAGGAAATATCTGACCAAAGGAAGAGGGCTGTCTTCCTTACACACTGTGGACCAGCCATCTTTAAAATGGCGAAGGCGCTAGCCAAACCAAAAGATGTCAAACAGATGACTTGGCCCAAGCTGAACAGAATGCTCTGAGCACATTATGCACCTCTGGTCTCCAACTTGATAAAAAGACACGAGTTCTACAAGAGAGATCAAAAAGAAGATGAAACCGTCGGAGATTTTGTAGCAGCCCTGAGACACATTGGAGGAGCCTGCGAGTTTCAGAACATGGACGAGGCCATGAGGGACCACATGGTCCTCGGATTGAAGGACGGTACACTTCAGAGTAAGCTGCTGAATAGACCAAACATAACCGTGGCCGATGCTATTGCAGAAGCCACCGCCGCCAAAACAGCAAAGAAATCCACAGCCACCATGCGCCAAATGAATTCGATTCCAGATCTGGCAAACCAAGCCAGAGAGAAGAATGCAGAGGGAAGCAAGAAACAGCCCACAGCGACCGCCCAATACGAAGATCTCGAATCCCAGAGTAACACTGAATGACAAAAATGAAGATGTCCATAGACTTCAAACAGACAAGAAATGGCAGGAAAAGAGAAGAAACAGGCGGGAGTTTCAGTGTGCTGGATGTGGAGGCAACCACCCGCGATCTGAATGCAGGTTCCTAGATGCAATCTGTAGGGCTTGTAACAAATGGGGGCACATCAAAAGGGTCTGCCGAAACAAAAAGAGCTATGGTCCTAAAAGACACGGCAGCACACACACCCCAGAAAATGAAGAGAGACAAGCTGGAAGCAGATGGAACCGAAGTAAAAGAACCAGTGACAGAGAGGAAACGCACCAGATGGTAACCATTGGAAATGCCAGGGCAGCAAATGGAAAAAAGGTCCGGATAGAAGTGAACATCAAAGGGAAGCCCTGTGAGATGGAAGTCGACTCCGGGTCCTTTTTATCTATGGTATCCTGGAACACCATCTGGCGCCTGATACCGAACATCAAACAAAAAGAACTACAAAAACAAAGACTGATCTGAAAGGACTACCAGGGGAATCTAATCCCGGTAGTGGGCCTTGGACATTTCCTCATTGAATTTAAGAATCATGCCGAAATCTTGCCTCTGACCATCATCAACCGTGATCGCCCTAGCCTGCTAGGGATCGAATGGTTCGCGCCCCTGGGCATTGGGATGACCGGGATAAACCGCATTGTTGCAGCCAACTGGGAAGAGAGCCTGTTACAAGAATTCCAAGATGTTTTCGATGGGACCCTAGGCAAGTACAATTTTGTTTAGCCTAGACCCAAAAATAGCCCCCATCCAGTTAAAAGCCAGATGCGTCCCTTTTGCCTTAAAACCTAAAATTGATGAACAATTAAACAAATTAATAGCACAAGGGGTGTTAGAGCCAATCAACCATGCCAGGTGGGAAACACCCAATGTGACTCCTGTAAAACCAGATCGGTCAGTGCGCATCTGCAGAGACTATAAGGCAACCCTAAACCATGCGCTCCAACAAAGTGCACACCCAGTACCAGTAGTGCAACACTTATTGCACTCTCTAGGGGAAGGAAATTTTTCTGCAAAGGAAATTTTTTTTGATCTCGCACAAGCGTACCAACAGACCCCACTACTGCAGAGGCACAGACTATTGTGACACATAGAGTCAAGTGTAACCGTCTCCAGTTAGCGTTGCCCCAGACATGTTCCAAAGTCTCATGGAGCGTCTGTTAAACGGAATCAAGGGAGTCGTCCCTTATTTTGATGACGTTCTGGTGTCAGCAAAAAATGCTAACCAACTAGAGAGCAAATTAAGAGAAGTCTTAAGAAGATTTAGAGATGCAGGCCTTAAGGTAAAGTGAGAGAAATGTAATTTAGCCACCAACCAGGTCAGGTTTCTGGGCTACCTAATAGGTGAACAAGGGATACACCCCACTGAAAAAAAGATAAAGGCAATCAAAGACGCACCTAGACCTAGGAACAAAACTGACCTTCAAGCATTCCTAGGTCTCATAAATTTCTACAGTGTGTTCCTGCCCCATAAGGCAACCATAGCAGAACCCCTACATCAGCTGCTACATAAAAAAACTACCTGGACATGGGGCCACCGGGAACAAGCAGCATTTCAAGGTATCAAAGACCAATTAACATCCAACACCGTTTTAATCCAGTATAGCAATACCCTGCCTTTGACGGTCACCTGTGATGCATCACCTTCTGGAATCAGCGCCATCCTGAGCCACAAGCTACCAGATGGCAGAGAGGCACTGGTCGCTTTCTATTCAAAAACGCTTTCCAAGTCAGAACGCAATTACAGCCAACTCGACCGAGAAGCCCTCACAATCATTGCTGGAGTCAAAAGATTCCATGAGTACCTTTAGGGGAGAACTTTTTCGATCATCACTGATCACAAACCCTTATTAGGGATCCTAGCAGGAAACAAGCCAACCCCGAACGTTCTGTCACCTAGAATGACGAGGTGGTCTGAATTCCTCCCTGCCTACACCTACACACTGATCCACCACCCAGGAAGGACCATCACCCATGCCAACTCTCTGAGCCATTCCCCGCTGCCCATCACAGAAGACAACCCAGCTCCCACCATCCCCACACTCCAACTCGAGCCCTGGCCGAACCTACCATTAACCGCAGCGGACGTTGCGAGAGCCACCGCGAAAGATCCTTTGACAGCTCGCATCCTGCATTGGGTAGGTAAGGACTAGCCGGAAGAGAACAAAACTGAGACTTTTAAGCCATTTTGCACCTGACAGACTGAACTGTCTATCGAGAAGGGCTGTATTTTGTGGGGTGACAGGATGGTGATACCAAACAAACTCCAGGAAGATGTTTTGTGTATGTTGCATGAGGGACATCCGGGCATAGTTAAGATGAAAGCCCTGGCCAGGAGTTATGTCTGGTGGCCAGGACTGCACAAGGACATTGAACATTGGGTGACAACATGCCATGACTGTCAAAAATTGAGGCCTACCCCCCCACAGGCACCAGTTAGGAAATGGGAAACTCCCCAGGGCCCATGGTCTACACTACATTTTGACTTTGCTGGGCCGACAAAAGGCAACACCTTTTTAATAGTTGTGGATGCCTACTCGAACTGATTAGAAGTTATACTCATGGCTTCTACAACCACCGAGGCAGTGATGAAACAGCTAGACAAACTTTTCACCACGCATGGACTACCTGATGTATTGCTGTCGGACAATGATCCCCAGTTTACCGTGTTGGCATTTGAGGAGTACTTAGCTGCCCAGGGCATCCGACATGCTTTAACTGCACTGGCACATCTGGCTGCAAATGCCAGGGCTGAATGTATGGTTCGGTACACTAAGGAGGGCCTGGATAGAATGGACAAGGGAGATGTGCAAGAAAAGCTAAACCGATTATTAACCATGCAACATATCACCCCTAGCAGCACAACCAACAAAAGCCCAGCAGAACTCCTAATGGGTAGGAAATTGCGTTCCTACCTTGACAGACTGCACCACACTTATACCTGGGATAAACCCCCTGACTCCTCCAGCAAATACCGTGCAATTGAAATAGGTGACCTGGTCTATGCCAAAAATCTTACCGGGGACCCGTTTTGGCTTCACTCAGATCACAATCACTCAGATCACAGCCCCCGGTCTTACCGACTACTCCTAGATGACGGAAGAGAATGGAAGCGGCACATCAACCAGCTTCGTTTTTGAACCCTCGAACGCAATAACACACCAGCGCCAAAAATAAATAATGACCAAAAAACAACCGAGGAGGGGGGGGAAATACAAAATAATAAAAAAGGGAGAGACGAACCTCCCATAACAAGGCAACAAACACTACACAAAGACTATCAAACAAATCAAAAAGAGCACTCACGGTTAGATGAACCCCAAAAGAGAAGCCTGGGAGCAGGAGAATGAAGCGAGGCCTTCCTGGAAGGAGAGAGCCAGGCCAGCTCGACCAACCCGGACAAACCAGGAGGGAGCAGCGGAGCCATCTCAACCAGCTCAAGAGACTCAGGCGGGAGCGGCAAGGCTGACTCACCCTTCCAGGAGGTTCCATGGAGAAGGCACAGAGAGACAGCGATCCCATCCGAACCATTTGAAGACCACGCTGAGACTGAGCTGCGCAGGTCAACCAGGACTCGAAAAAGCCCCATCTACCTGCGTGACTATGTGACACATGTTGGACTGAACCAAGGAGGGAGGGGTGTTGTGTATGGAACTTGGTAGGCTCCAAGTTCCCTATTCTGATTGGCCAAAAAGGCCGTTCTCGGATTGCCCATTAGAGAACCAATCTGATTGGCCTGCCTGACAGCGGGAACACTTAAAGTGGTGTCATTGGCCAAAAGCCACGAGCAAGCCACTATAAAAAGAGCTGCCGCGGCTTGGGCTGCTGTTCCGTTACCATTCTTTTGCTGAGTTAAATAACAGAGTTGTTGTTGGAACCCAGTCTCACGCAACTTATTTCCGAATGGAACAGCTTTGAACTAGGTTCACAGCCATAATGTAGCCTATACGGACATAAGGCTCACCACGTCTCATTTCTTGATCACTTTCACAAATTGCTTCTTAACTGCTTTTAGCTATTAGGAACTTTCATAACATCAAGCGAAATACCTTCAAACCCTAGCAAAATAAGTTTAAATATAGCGCTATGGGCTTTTATAAAATTCTTTTGGAATAAATAGCACAAGAATATTTAAAATGTTGATTTTGGAAATTTACAAATGGATGAAAGGTCCAAATGAATTTGAAATAAGATTTTGAGATTAAGTAAATGAATTCTTCCTATGGTAAAATATTGTACTTTTGAATTGTTCTTTTTTTTAATGATAGGATGGGACTTTGAAGATTGGAAACAGAAGGGAACCAGAAGGAACTAAAATTACAATTAAAGGAGAAGAACACTTAAGTTTTACCTACTAATATAGAATGGAGCAAAATACATTCAATCAGATGTATTGAAGTAGATTTGCGAGCAATGGACTCAGAAGTTTTATAGATAATCTATGTTTAAAAGATAATATCAAAGTGAAAAAAGTTTTACTGCACAGACATGAGAATGATTTGAAAATGACAGGCTATGAGAATGATATGGAAAAAGAGGTTATACTAGAAGTACAAATAAAATTGGCTGATATCTTAATAATTTAAAAGGGATATATAAATCATAAACCAAAAGAGTGACCTGGATAAGTTGGATATGTTGGATTTACAAAAGAGTTTTGTTAAAGTTTTGAAGTATTTTGTGAGAAGAAACTCAGAAAAATGAAAAGAAATCAGATTGCAGAAAAGTATTTGAAGAGAATATAAGAAGAAATGAAGATTGTTAGAAGTAAAAAAAAAAATTAATATAAAGTTGGTCTATTTGATCAAGGTTAGAATAGATAGGTTGTAAACTGTTAACTCTTAATCAACTTTTGCTGATCAGGACCAAATGATGTGGCTTTAAGGATATGTTTACAGATAAGAAGTGGGAAATAGAAAGAAGAAAATTTTTATTGCATTTTAAGAGGAGGTGATGTTGCTAAAATGTTTATACTTGTGATGAAGGGAGAAATAATTTCCTTATATATTTCTTCTCTTTTCCTCTGCTATATTCTATACAATACTGTCTTTTTTCTTTCTCTATTTCACTTTCGACTTTTCCTTTCCTTTTTCCATCTTCTATTTATATTCATTTGTTTATTTTGGGTTGCATTAGTTCTCTTTGGGTTGCATTAGTTCTTTTAATTGTAATGTTTTTTAAAATATTTTTAAATAATATAGGGTTGTCTATTAAAGATTAGTTGCCAACATAAGACAGCATGTCATAGCATCTTTGAAAAGCTAAGTAATGACAGACCTTAAGTAATTTACTTGGATTTCAGTAAGGCATTTGATAAAGTAGACCATAACCTACAAGTTGATAAGACAGAGAAATGTGGGTTAGACAGCATTACTCGATGGATTAGTTACTAGCTGACCAACTACATTCAACATGTAATCCTCAGTGGAACTGCATCTACATGGAAGAAAGTCTGAAGCGAGGTACCCCAAGGCTCTATTTTAAGCCCCTGTCACACAGCACCAACGGATGCAAAGAGGATGTAAAATGGAGAGAAACACTTGCCATCCGTTGGTTAACGTGATGCTTCCGTTCTGTACTCACTGCGTCCGTTTTTCATCCTCTCTATCCGTCCAGCATCCGTCTACTGACATTTCATCCACTCAAAATGTTTTGAGCTGCACAAAACTTTTTGAGCGGAAAATGTATCCAATGTGTCTGTTAGACATCCGCTACGCATACGGAGAACATCCGTTAGATGTCCGTCGTTATCCGTTATGTTTCCGCTATATCCTCTAGGCATCCGCTGCGCATCCGCGCAACTCGCATCCACTCCAGCAGAAAACGGACACAGGGAGGAAGCGAAACAAACGCGGAACGGACACGCAGCATTAGTAGCACGGACAGAGAAAGGATGAAAGCGGATGCAGCTCGCACACAAAGCATTAAAACGGAAAAAACGTTCGCATAGGGGACATATCTCGGATATTTAGGATGTCTGCAGGATCCCTAGAGGATGCAAAAGGACACCTAGTGGAAAACCTATATTGCCTATAAAAAGGGGGAGGAACTCACCTGCATCTCACTTTCAGTCCAGCAGCCCTGCTGTACAGACCTCTTCAGCCTTCATCTGGCTATTACTCTTCCACAGCATCCAGTCATCTCCACCATGGATCATCACACATTCCTTTTGGCAGCCACCATCGTTCTACAACAGTGCGAAGCCATCTACAGGCTCTTTCACCTGTTCTACGGGAAGAAAAGGAGGTGGCCAAGAAGTGTCTGGGTCCGAAGATGGATCACGAGAAGAGCAGAGTACGGACTGTATAACAAGCTGATGGTAGAACGAAGACACTCGTGCATTCCAGAACTTCATGAGGATGCCGCCAGCCATGTTTGACGAAGTTGTGGAGCGGCTGAGACCCAGGTTGACCAAGCAGAGCACCAATTTCTGGCCCAGCCTGGACCCTGGACTCAAGGTGGCACTGTCTCTGCGCCACCTGGCCTCCGGGACCACATACAGGAGCATGCAGTATGGCTGGAGGGTGCCACACAACACCATCAGCATTGTGGTCAGAGAAGTAGTGCAGGCCATCATTGAAGAATACCTGGAGGAGCTCCTCCAGTGCCCCTCCACTGAAGAAGGCTGGAAGAAAGTTGCAGAGCAGTGGTATCAGAGGTGGAACTTCCCCCACACCGTTGGAGCCATAGATGGCAAGCACGTGGCCTGCAAAGCGCCAGCCAAGTCAGGGTCCACTTATCACAACTACAAGGACTTCTTCAGCATGGTCGATGCTGACTACAAGTTCATGTACATCGATGCTTCAGGCAACGGGTCATCTTCAGATGCCCAGGTATACAATGCCAGTCACCTCAAGGAGGGGCTGGAAGGCAACCTCATCATGGGCTTCCCAGATCCAGACCCCCTGCCCAACAACACACAAGATGTGCCCTACTTCATCGTGGTGGATGACGCCTTCTCCCTCAGAACCTACCTCACGAAGCCCAACACTTCCATATGCCTCACCCACGAAGAGAGGATCTTCAACTACAGGCTGTCCAGGGCAAGGCAAGTGGTGGAGAACGCCTTTGGCATCCTGGCCAACAGGTTCCAGGTACTTCTCACCACCATGCAGCATTGCCCAGAGACCGTGAGGAGGATCGTGGAAGCTTGCTGCATCCTGCACAATCTCATGTGCATCCGCTATCCAGTGTTGCAGAACAGGCTCGTGGACCTCCAGCAAGTCAATGGGGACATGGAGCCTGGTGAATGGAGGCAAGGGCGAAACCTGATAGACACTGTGGATGTGCAAGGCCCCAACAGAGCTTCATGTGAAGGGAAGAAGCAGCGCAACCCCCTGAAAAACTGGTGCAACTCCCCAGCTGGAGCAGTGGAGTGGCAAGACAGGATATTAGATGCTAAATGGATTCTTCCTTCAGCCTGTCTCATCACACTGATGAGATTGTGCCATGTATGTTGAGTGGCCCTACAATGAACAGGGCATTTAATAAAGAGTTGTGTTTATGTTGAAATGTGTGGATCAATGATAAAATTGCTATTGATAATAAAGAGCCAAAGGTGTGGCACCTGGGAGGGTGGACCATACAGTCCCACTGTGCTTGCACTGGAGGTTTATCTATTCCACAGCTATTACCCATCCCACAGGTATCTCTGCCCATCCCACAGGTATCCCTGCCCATTCCACTGCTATCTTAACCCATCCCACAAGCATGCAAAGGCTTAAACCATTTCTAAAAGTTTCCACCAAGACTTCATTGACTAAAAGAACTGAAGCAAGTGTGTGAAGCAAAGATAATCTTTATTAATAACAAACTGTAAAAGAAAATGACCCAAGTGTCCAAAGCAAAGATAAAGTCATCAGGTAGCAACCCAGTCTCTGGAACTCTTCTCAGTCACTCTGAGGCGTGCCCATAGTCTCAGGGGTGAAGGGTCCAGGTGCTGTGGAGGTGGCTGCTGCTGGAGTGCTGGTCTGAGGTACCATTGGGGTGTCTGGTCCTGAGAGGACAACAGGGGATGGTGTGTGGAGGAAGCTCTCAGAGAGCTGGGTCAGTCCTGTGATGTCGAGAGCCCCTTCTTCCATGACATGGGGTGTCAGTCCCAAGGCCGATTACAGATGTTCTGAGGCTGGGCTTGGCTGTGGGGTGGAGGAAGGAGGAGTGTAGTGGGGATGTCTGGTCTGCAGGTGAGCGAGGTGAGGCGTGGGTGGCATCTGTGGCATGGGTGGCATCTGTGGCGTGGGTGACATCTATGGCGTGGGTGGCATCTGTGGCATGGGTGGCATTGGTGGCATCGGTGGCACCAGTGGCGTATGATGTACCTGTGCCTGGACTGGGAAGGGCTGCCTGTGCTTCTGGAGTTCCTGGTAGCCGTAGCATTGGTAGGTGAGGGCCTGTGGAAAGCCTTGGAGGGGCAGTGACATCACCTGGGGTGGAGGAGCAGACCTGGACTGGGTGGGAGCAGGTTCAGCTGGGTCTGGAGGATTGTGAAGAAGACCGGTGATCCTGTCCTTGATCACCTGGTACTGTGATTCGGACATGTCCAGGAGGGTCTGGTTGACATAGGTGAGGAAGGGCTTGCGGTTTGAGGATGGTATGTCAGTGTGTACCTGCTGAGAGAGGATATCTACGCTGCTTTTGATGGTGTCCCTGATCTCCAGCAGGACAGTGTGGCTCTGCCCCTCCGGTCTGCCTCTCTGCCTGCTTTCTGTGGAGGTGGAGCTGGGGGTGGATGGGTGTTGATCTCTGGTGGAAGTACCCTCTCCTTGCTCCCACTGCATCAGGGGGTCCTCCATGTGCTCCGCCACGGGGAGTGCAGCTGTCTGGGGGGTCTCCGTCATGAGACGCTCCACAGATACCTGCCTTGACACAGGAGCTGACTCTTGGCCAGAAGAGGACTGGCTCATTGCGGGCTGCCTGAGAGAGAGGGTTGTCAGAGGGGCTGCTCCTCAGTGGTGGATCTCACCCTCCAAGAAGCTGCACTTGGCCATCACATAGGTCTCCTGGTCCATCAGCTTGACCGTGGCCTGGCCAGATTTCTTGAGGTGCAGCTTCCCGTACCAGGTGTGCATGTGCTTCCACTAGCCGTGGAGGACCTCCGAAGTGTAGCCCAGGCTCTCCGCCTTCTCTCTCCAAGCAGCCTGCTTCCTTTTGGTGTCTCGATAGAGCCTGTGTCCCTTCCGCCATAGATACTCGTTCTCCCTCAGCCATTCCAGCACCTCATCCTTATGTTCCTCTTCGATGGAGTGTTGCCTCCTCTCCCGTTCACGCGTATGCCTCTTCCTCCCTCTGGCAGGGCCATATGGGCCCTCATCAAGAGGGGCTTCGAGGTTGTAGGGGCTGCTCCACCACACCACCAGCAGCAGCAGCAGCAGCAACAACAACAGTAGCAGCAAAAGCAGGACCAGGAGCACCAGGAGCACCAGCAGGACCAGCAGCACCAGCAGGACCAGCAGGACCAGGATCATCAGCAGCAGAGTAAGCACCAGCAGGACCAGCAGCACCAGCAGGGCCGGGATCAGCAGCACCATAGTAAGCACCAGCAGCACCAGCAGGACCAGGAGCACCAGCAGGATCAGGAGCACCAGCAGCACCAGCAGGACCAGCAGGTCCAGGCGCAGTGCCAGCAGAGTAAGCACCAGCAGAAGCACCAGCACCAGGAGCAGCACCAGCAGAGTAAGCACCAGCAGTAGCCCCAGCACCAGCAGAGTAAGCACCAGCAGAAGCACCAACACCAGGAGCAGCGCCAGCAGAGTAAGCACCAGCAGAAGCACCAGCACCAGGAGCACCGCCAGCAGAAGCCCCAGCACCAGAAGAGTCAGCCCCAACAGCAGAAGCCCCAGCAGAAGCAGAGTCGGGCCAGGGGGTGGGATGGTGGCCCTGTCCTTCTTGCCAGGGCTGGCAGCGGATGGCACAGGCTTCCTCTTCTTCCCCATGGTTGTTGGCTGGCTGGAGCTGTGTCTGGCAGCAGGTCTTTCCTCTGAATGGTGACCTGCTTGCGAGTTGCATCCTTTTATATCCGTGGGGCTGATGCAATGCATCCTCCCGCATGCGCAGTGAACGCTTTGCATCAACTAAGCATCTGCTAGGTTTCCGCTCTGCATCCGCTTCATCCACTCGGCATCCGCTCTGCATCTGTTCCTTGTGTGTCCACTTCGCTGTGCTCTCCCAGAAGCCCTGCGGATGTGCCATCCGCTTCCATCCTCTTCCATCCGCTAGGCTTCTGTGGAGCATCCGCTTTACATCCTGGCTACATCCTCCCCCCGTCCGTTCCTTTCCGTTGTTGTCCACTCTGCTTATGCAAATTTGGGGCACTTTTGAGAGCGGATAACAATGGATGGAACATTTTCTCATCCGCTGTGTCCTTTTTACATACGTTTTGCATCCGTCGGCCTATGTGACAGGCCCTTTAGGCCCTAGTACTCTTCAACATCTTCACCAATGATTTGAATGAGGGATAGATGGGGAATTCATCAAATTTGCAAATGACACCAAACTAGTAGGAATAGCCAACACTCCAAAAAAAAGGTCTAAGATACAAAAGGATTTTGACAGATTTGAACATGGGGTGCTATCTAACAAAATGAAATTCAATGGTGAAAAAAGTAAGATTCTACATTTCGGCAAGAAAAACCAAATATACAGATCAGAGGTGGTATTCAGCAGGTTCTGACCAGTTCTCGAGAACTGGTCATGGAAATTTTGAGTTGTTCGGAGAACCGGCAAATACCACCTCTGACTGGAGATTTTACAGTATCCTTCCCCTGCCATGCCCACCAAGCCACGCCCACAAAACTGGTGCTACAAAAAATTGAATCCCACCACTGATACAGATATAGTATAAGTGGTACCTGGCTCGATAGTAAGAACTGTGAGAGGGGCTTTGGAGTCCTAGTGGACAATGACTTAAATATGAACCAGCAGTTTGCTGCAGCTGCCAAAATAAGCCAACACAGTTTTAGGTTGCATTAAAAAAGGGATAGAATCAAGATCACATGAAGTACTAATACCATTTTATAATACCTTGTTAAGGCCACACTTGGAATATTGCACCCAGTTTTGGTCACCATGATGTAAAAAAGATGTTGAGAGTCTAGAAAGAGTTCAGAGAAGAGCAACAAAGATGATTAGGTGACTGGAGGCTAAAACATATGAAGAACAGTTGCTGGAACTGGATATGTATTGTTTAATGAAAAGAAGGACTTGGGGAGACATGATAACAGTCTTCCAATATCTCACGCTGCTACAAAGAAGAGGGAGTCAAGCTGTTCTCCAAAGCACCTGAGAGCAGGATAAGAAGCAATGGATGGAAATTAATCAAGGAGAGAAGCAACCTAGAACTGAGAAGAAATTTCCTGAGAATTAGAACAATTAGTCAGTGGAACAACTTGCCTCCAAAAGTTGTGAATGCTCCAACACTGGAAGTTTTTAAAAAGAGATTGGACAACCATATTTATGAAATGGTATAGGGTTTTCTGCTTGAGGAGGAGGTTGGACTAGAAGACCTCCAAGATCCCTTCCAATTCTGTTATTCTTTCAAAAAAAAGAAAGATGGAGATGCTCATGTATTACCAATAATCAAATTCAACTCATATGAAACTCACAAATAAGATTAAATTCTCAAAAGCTTCTCAAAAACACATGGCTATTACACCTTTCTAGTGAAAGTACATATAGTAACTATCATAATCAACATGAACCCATCTGCAATTTAAATAACATAAATAACAGTCAAGTTTTACTCATGTGCTGATTAATAGCAATAGCACTTAGACTTACAGTATATACTGCTTCACAGTGCTTTACAGCCTTCTCTAAGCAATTTACAGAATCAGCATATTTCCCAACAATCTGGGTCTTCATTTTACCCACCTCGGAAGGATGGAAGCCTCAGTCAAACTTTGAGCCTGGTAAGATTTGAACTGCCAAATTGCAGTCACCTGGCAGTCATCAGAAGTAGCCTGCAGTATTGCACTCTGTGCCATTGAGGCTCATTAAGCAGAGTTTTCAATCCAATATTCCCTCTTTACCCTCTATACTTAAATATCAAGGAAGTTCTGTTTTAAGACTATGTTCATAAAAAGGACAGGCAAGATTGCATGTGGTAGGGAGTGTTCATAATTGACCATATAAGATGTATCACATTTTAAACAACAGGCACTTGATTTGTCACATGAATCTGTGAACTGGCAAAAAACCCTCAAATAAAACTTTGTTTACTAAGTAATAAAATGGAATATAAATGTTAGCCATTGGGGAAATAAATCTATCTTTGTTTTAAAAGTTTCTCAAAGAACGATGTCTGGATTGTCCTCCATTTTTCACATTTAATAAAATCAAAATTACTTTTTAAAAGATTATGTAAAGCAGCAAATACCGCAGCACTTCTGTGTTAGCTTATTGAGTTAAGGGTCTCTGTGAACTGTGTTAACAGTTGGGCGCATGGAAAGACGAAGGATGACTCAATGCTCTGAGTTTTCACATTTTAAGAGAGATTGCTCTGTTTGCCTTTTTCATTTCTTCAGACTGATAAGAATTCCTCGCAGAAGCTTCACTATTGAAATGTTTGGGGTGATTGTGCTGGGGCTGGAACCAGCCACTGGTTCTTCTCTGCTCAGCTCCATCATGTTATATGTTAGTTACCATCAAGGCAGCTAAAGGATGGGATGATTCTGCCATGATTTACTTTATCTAGAAGAAGAAGAAGAAAACTATAAAACTTTCCTATTCAGGTTAAGAATTTCCAATTATTTGCTGGGTTCAGCTTGTAGGTTTCAAGATGTAGCTGAAAGAAGAGGTGGCCAGATAAGTTTTAACTGGAACTCTTGATTAAGTTTTTGGGGAATTTAGTAGCAGTTATATTTTAAGATAGGTTAATTGTCATCGTAGCAGAAAGCGTTCCAACTGCCAATAGAGAGACAATAAATTTGGAATGGTGGAGCGATTAGGCCATAAATAAATTGGCTACATTCCATACTCTTTTGAAAACACACTGGAGGAAAGCAAAGAAGGAGAAGTGTATTATATGCATTATCTGAATTCTGATCATTGAGTTATCTGTCTGGAAAAGGCATTACTTCCAAAAACTGCATATATTTCTATCCTTATTCTGTAAAGATTAAAATGAAAAATTGGTATGATTGACAAGAACTTGATGTGGTTCTCTTGTCAGAGCTGTGGCAATGTGATCTAGATAGAACATGGTCAGTTCATGCCCTAAATAACCATGGCATTCTCTGGTCCCACTATCCAATGCAGAAAGACAGGACCCATTAGATTGGTCTGCTCTAAGCAACTGATTAGCCTTGATGGGTTTCAGAAGAACCAGAAGATTGTTTCTCCTGCTCTGCTGTATGGTCCATTTGAATGCTTGGTCATTGTTTGGAATAAGAAGTCTGCTGAGGTCTTAGATCACAGCTATGCAACCTCTCTCCTTTTGTGGAACCCATTACTCTCCATACTTGAAGAACTGAAGGAGATGAAACAGTGAACACCATTAGTGGCAGTAAGAATAGCAAAATGAAAATACTTCTCTGCCCTTATTGCCTATGCAGATAGCCATCTGGTAGCCTTCTTTAGGTGAGATCTCTTGGGTAGAGGGATTCAGAAATCCTCTTAAAAGGCTGTGTGGAAGAACTTGCTGAGCATCTGTTGCATTAAGTGACTCTAATTTGTTTACAGCAATGGTGTCAAAATGGATTTCTTAAAGGGCCAGATCAGCATTGAAGTTGTCTTCCATGGGCCAGCTGGGCAGGGGGGAGATAGGACAGACAGTAGACTGGATGAATACCTCCTGCAGCATCCTGCTGGCCAAGGCCAAAAACACCCCTTACGCCCCATTTTCACTAGCAGAGGCACCATGGGCCGGTCTTTGCTATTTCCAGGCCAGCCCTGTGGGCTAGATCTAAGCATCTTATGGGCCACATCTGGCCCACAGGCCTTCAGTTTGACACTCCTGATTTACACTTTTAATGCAGTCCTTGTTGCAAATGCTAAGGAAATGCTGAAGAAAGGACAGAATCCTGCCCTGCAATCTGGGAATGATTTAAATTGTTGGGAGGCTGAGGAAGTAGACAGAGTCCATATGGTCACAATCTCTTTAGATTCATGTCCCTTCTGGCTAAGTACCTGGGTTGGCATGTTGTGAAGGTGGGTTCTAGTCAGGGGTAGGATTCAAATTTTTTAACAATCGGTTCTGTGGACGTGGCTTAGGTGGTGGGCATGGCTTGGTGGTTATGTGGCTGGGTGGGCGTGGCTTGGTGGTCATGTTATTGAGTGGGCATGGCCAACTCAATAGCACTCACATTGAGGCACACATCTTCTTGCCTGGCCTCTCATGACTGTGGGGATGCTGCAACAGTCGTAAGTGTGAAAAACGGTCATAAGTCACTTTTTTCAGTGACATTGTAACTTTGAGTGGTCACTCCACACAAGCAAAGTGCCAGCAAAGAAGGGAAAAAAAACTCCAGAGAAGTTCCCAAGACAGGAAGTCTAGTCCTGCCAAGAATATAATAAGGGTTAACAGAGAGGCAGTTTCTGTAAGCAACACCAGAATGTTTCCTTCCTGCCTTCCTTACAGGTTTGGCCAGTAATTTCTTCTAACAACTGGTTCTCCAAACTGCTTAGAATGTTAACAACCAGTTCTAGCGAATAGGTGTGAACTGGTAGAATCCCACCCCTGGTTCTAGTGCTAGTTGTATAAGGGGAGCTCTTCCTCTGCCTTCTAAGAAGCTCTGGTCCCCCACCCCATGAAATAGCTATGCTTGTGTAACACCAAATGTTATCTCTTTTTAAATATTAATAATATTTTATTATGAAGTATTTTTAATGATTTTTTTTTTGTATTCAGTTTTATTGTATGTCATCAGTAGTCACATTCGTGAGATGGGGAGCTCAATAAATGTGATGAATGAATGAATGAATGAATGATCTGATCAACTCTGAGAAAGAAAATTCTAAACAGGTTAGTTAGTATAGTTCTACCTTTGTAGAGTCATGCTGTCTTTTTTAAAAAATAGAAAGAATGCAACATAACAACATAGCATGTTAGTTTTGTTTTCAGTTCTCAGTCTGCTATGGATTTCCATAATCATATGAAAGAATTATTCCCAGACTAAAACCAGGTTTACCTGGTTTTGAGGGAAAAGGCCTCTCATAATAAAATGGATAAAAAGATGTGTCAACTATTTATTCTTCTTTTCTACTTGACTAAATAGAGGAATGTTTATTATTCTTGAACCCATGACTGAAGAGCCCTTGACTGAATGACATTCTTTTGCATTCACTATTGGTCAACTGTTAAGAGCCTTTACTGGATCATGGTAATCTCTATTTATTCTAAGTGTTTAGTAAAAGTGAAGATTATCAAAGGTTGGCTTTGAACTATCTTGGATGGATTAGGAAGTAGAAATGGTAGCAGTTTGAAAAGACCCTAAATGATATGACATTGTGCTTTCCAAGGTGGTGCCTCAGGTCACATGCAATATAAATTACAGTAAATTCTAATTGTACTTTATGTATAAAGTTTGAGGAATGCTCTGTAGTTAACAAGGCCACAGTGCCAAGTATAAATTCTAAGATTACATTCTTGGAAGTTTATAGAGTTTATAAGAAGTAGGTAAAACAGCCTTGTTTGTAAATTCATTGAACTATTAAAGCCCTTTTAGGAAACCTTGAGGAATACTTCAATGAAGGTTGGGTTTACATATTGTGGTGAGTCATGATTTATTCAACCAAGGATTGTTGAATATACCACAGCAAATTCATATAACATGCTAAGAAATAATGGATCACAAATCACCACAGCAGAACTGATACAACATGGTAATAGAAAACTAGATATACAATTATCCTTCAAATATAATTAGTGCAATAGAAAAACCAGGAATAAAAATATAACAAAACTAGGGGTTAACAAGGCCACAGTGCCAAGTATAAATTCTAACATTACATTCTTGGAAGTTTATAGAGCTTATAAGAAGTAGGTAAAACAGCCTTGTTTATAAATTCTTTGAACTATTAAGGCACTTTTAGGAAACCTTGAGGAATACTTCAGGTGAAGGTCGGGTTTACACATTGTGGTGAGTCATGATTTATTCAACCAAGGATTGTTGAACACACCACAGCAAATTCATATAACATGCTAAGAAATAATGGATCACAAATCACCATAGCAGAACTGATACAACATGGTAATAGAAAACTAGACATACAATTATCCTTCAAATATAATTAGTGCAATAGAAAAACCAGGAATAAAAATATAACAGAACTAGGGGTTTTCCATAGGAAGACTCTTTAGTATTTATATTGAGTCTAGTTTCTGTCTTCAGAGAAATGAAATGATAGCTAGTGATATCCTACCTGAAGCATGCATGACCTAAAGAAGAAAGATCATACTATCTTAACCCACCACCCACCCAATACTTTGATCAATATCAAAGTAACAAGACCAAAACTTATTCAGGTTTTATTTCCTTTGGATAAAGTGATCTTGGCTTGACATATGACACTTAGCTATAATTTGTTTAATAATGTTTATTTAGTAAAGCATCTAAAGATCTTCTAATATGTAGGTCTCTTCTAAAGATCTTCAAAAGGCAGGTCTCATCTAACCAAGACCAAATTGTTTTGCCTCAAATCAGATCTCCGTAGAAGTGTCACCCAAAAGTATTTTCCAGAACTCAAAGCTAAACCTCTTCTTCTCCGAAGACCATTCCAGTTTCTTCTTGTACTTTTTTAAAATCTTACTGATTTGAATAATATTCTAAGATGAGAAAGGAAAAAAAAGGATATATATTGCAGCGATTTCTTATCTGTCTCAATAATTGAGAAATTACTTATTAGTTGCTTACTAATCAAAAAGTTATGTCTGGAGGCCACTGAGAAACATGCAGTCATTCAATTCTCATTTCTCCTCTTTTGTTATATGGATGCCTGAATAAGAATGTGGTACATTCAAAAACTGGTCACCCCTCCTTAAGGATACTCTACCTTAATTTTTAGCTTGCACTTAAAGTCCACTAATCTCCATTCTGGGCAATTCCATATGAATGCTCTTCTCATGTGGCTGTTCTGAGTTGTTTCAGCCACCTTCAGAAATTTCAGTCTGCATTGCAGGGGCCTAACAATGGGGCCAGGGGCAGTCAAAACCATAACCATTTCAAGAACTGACTTGTAATTTCCTTGTTACTAACCCTTCCAATCCTGCAATGGGCCAGTCTAGCCATGCCTGGCAGGGACACTGGTACCAGCTGGAATGCTGAGAACCAATTGTAAGTACCATTTATCTAGTGCCATCGTAACTTTGAAGAGTTGTTGAACAAAGTGTACTTTTATCTGGTCTGTCTGTACCGGTACTAAGGGACACCCTTTGAGCTTGTTTTTTCCCTTGTTGCTCTGATGCTTCAATAATCAAAGCAACAGTGGAACAGATTGTCCTTTCTCTCCATTTTCCTCTTGTAAGACCATGGTAGCAAAGACTAAATGATAATTCCATTCATAGAAACATAGCAGTGATGTGCTTATATGACACCTTTTTTTAAGGAGAAAGGTGTATTTGCAGTGCTTGTAGGCATGAGATGGAAAAGCAAGGGATACAGCCTTGGTAGAAACCCAGTTGGGAGATGAAGACAGGCAATATTGGATTAATCTGAAGTTTTTAAAAATGATATCTGCTTACCAGTGGAGTAGTAGTAGCTTGGCCACACCCCTTGCTAGAGGGGAGGGAGTGTGGCATACCAGGCACTTCAGCCAATCAGAACAGGGACTGCTGTTGGAATGATACAAAGTACTGGAGACCATCCACTTTGTAGGGCTCTGGTTGGAAAATAGTAGCTTTGAATGAAAGTGTTGGAAGAAATATCCTTCTGGATTCAGTTCCAACTGGGGATAAAAAGACATTGGAAACATGGTGACTGCTTGGAAAGATGGTTTAATAGTGGACAGGATCACATGGTTTGGAGATCCTGGGTGAAAAGGATGATCACATACTTCAAGATGTTGGGTGAAGGAAAAGAAGGGGCAAGATGCTAAGAGACCCTTAGTTTTATACCCTCAGCCCCACCTTAGTGTTTCCTGTTCCTGTGTAAGAAATGTATCCCATTGGCTGCCAGACTCCTAGAAAAATGAAATACTTTAGGATATATTAAAAAGGCAGAATATATCCCCTAAAAGAGAAGCAGAAGCTTACCCCCACCTTTGTTAATGAGCAGTCCATTAAGGCCTGGGCCAGAGTATTCTACATAACAAGCCCTCTACCCATCTCACCACATGGCCTGGGAAGACTGCATCAGCCAGCACCCAGGTGAAGCCATGTGGTTCAGACAAAGTCTACAAAGTTAGCTAAGACCCCCGCTTCTGGGAGTCTGACAGTCAATGGGGTACATTTCTAAACAGGAACAGGAAACACTAAGGTGTGGCCCAACATAGGGTATAAAACTAAGGGTCTCTCAACATCTTGCCCCTTCTTTTCCTTCACCCAACATCTTGAAGTATGTGATCGTCCTTTTCACTTTGGAGCTCCAAGCCACGTGGTCTTCTCCACCATTAAACCATCTTTCCAAGCAGTCACCATGTTTCCAGTGTCTTTCTTCCCCACATAGAACTGAACCCAGGTTGGGATAGGTTGGGATAGGAACCCAGGTTGGGATATTTATTCCAACAAAAGGTTGGTAGAGGTCAGGCAGTGTAAACATGTAACATGTAATGAATTCAGTTCATTCAGAACTGAAGAAGCTTCTTGGATGAAAAGCAACACGTTTTCAAGGAAAAACAAAGAAAGTCCAGTTGTCTTTTAAAAAAAAACATTTTTGGGACAGCCATGACCTACATGACTGAGAATCTCCATAGGCAATAAATATTGAACATCAAACATAGGTTGCATTGGCAATTAGCTTCATTGGCAATTGGGAGGCATATCATGTCATTTATTCTTGCACTTAGGAAGCAGAAAGTGCAGATGTGTTGTCAGAAATATCATAGTGGTAGTGCAGAGATGAACAACTGATGCCCCCCAAACTTCTATTGTACAGTTCCTTGAATTCTTTCTTGCTGTATTGCCAAATGTCTGTTTTCTAACCATTTGAGAGGGGAATGGAAAGTGTTAGTGTAAACCTAAAATAGACTTAACAGCAAATTTTGGGGGGGAACCAAAAATAAAGGGAAATCCCAGCTCCACCCACATGATGAGACATTTGCATCATCATTACTGAATCCACTGCAACCATTAGCCTTCCAAAGAAAGAGAAGAAATTAAATGAGTCCCTGCCCTCTGCAGCCATCCCTATATCAGTGTAATACAAAGTCCCCGGAGGAAATTTTAGGTTCTCCTGACTTTTATGAGGAATGTGATTTAGTGAGTCCCCACTCTGCTCTTACATCCTGATCTTAAAGGAAAAAGGCCTTTAATCAAGTTACCAAGGATTTATTCTGAGCTTAGTTGCAGAGGGCGTCTCCTGCCTAGCTTCTAATTCCTGCAACGAAATGACTCATTCACCCCAATTTGCTTTAATTACTTGGAAATCTTCTGACTTGAATGTGACCTTTCCTGGGAATGGACTGTTTCACCTTCTGAAGCTAAATCAGGCGCATGTCTCTACTTCCTCATGCGGCCTTTAGAGATTAGAGGCTTTATGTGGAATTTCTCTCATTCCAGTAAGACATTGTTACCAAGATTCTTCTCATAAAACACTCAGATGGTTCCTTTCCACACCACAAGAGCCAACTATTCTACTATTTTCCAGGCTGCAACATGGTTCCTAGTTCTTAGATCAGATTGTCATACTATATACTGAAATCATGGCAGGATTTTCTGTCTTATTACACAGCATAGATCCGTGATGGCGAACCTATGGCATGCATGCCACAGGTAGCATGCAGAGCCATTTGTGTGGGCATGTGAACCTCAGCCAAACTTGCTTGCACTACACATGTGCATGCCTCCCAGCTGATTTTCAGCCCATTTGAGGCCATTTTTGCCCTCCAGGAGGCTTGAGGAAAGCCTCTGCAGCCTTGGAAAGCTGAACAACAGGCCAGTTTCAGCACTTCCAGTATTTCCGGAAAGCCCATTTTTCAGCCTCCAAGGCTGCAGAGGCTTCCCTTGAGCCTCCAGAAGGGCAAAAACAGCCTTAAATGGCTCAAAAATCAGCTGGGTGTCACGCACATGTGCAGAACAGGTAAGGGGACAGGCGGGGTATTGCATGTGCATGAGGAGAGGGGCAAGGCACACTGCACTGTGGGCACAGGCAAGCGTGCTCACTTTTGGCACACTACAACAAAAAGGTCACTGGTATATATTACCAATCTCTATTTTTGATTCCTACAGGATATTGACTGGTATCAAACCCATGGTTGCTCTGTGAAGCCACCATAAAAATAACAATCCTTCCCATATGGAGACATCAGGATCATATCATGGAGCAGCCAGATGGCTCATCTGAGTCATGCAGAAAATCCACACATCCGTACTAGTTGCTCAGCAGTTGAGCAGTTGAGCTTTTCACATACAATAGAAACAACAACAACAACAACAACAATAGTGAACCTACATTGATCTGGTAGATATGTTCAGAATGCCCTAATTTCACATCTGTGTTTGCTTTATTTTTGATATTCCTTGACATATGCATAATGAAGATTTCTACCTGGTAAGATAATAAGCTCCTGACTGAAGCCATTTTCATTAGAATATGCAGAAATGCTGCAGGATTGATGCTCTTTTTTCTGTGATTCTCACTTGAGTATGTATTATTCTTGATCTTCTGGTGAGGTTGGAATGAATCTTTTGTCACATAGCTAAGGATTACCCAAAGCCAATATCTTACTTCATAGGGTCACCCTTTCTTGACACTGATGATATCAGTTACGTGGCCTGAAAGGTAGAAATGAATTTACACCTGAACTGACAGAACAGCCTTTGCTGGAAAAAAAACCCTTCTACCTGTAGTAGGTAGACCCAGATAGAAGACGTCGATAGTGTGTAAAAAAATAGCATTGGTGCAGCTTTCATTTTCCATCTCCTCAAGTGCACTTCTCCCGAGAATACATAAAGGCCTCTCATACCATTTCAGTTATCTGTGAGAGGAGAAGCTGACTTGCCATGAGATTTCTGTTCTTTCTTCTTTTTTTCCAGTCCAGAGCAGCTAAAGTCACAATTTTCTGGTTCATATTAAGGCTGCTGGCCTGAAACACTCCGTGACAACATCGTTCTCTTTTCAAAGGCTCTTTTGTACTAGGACACAGTTCAAGGAATCTTTCAGAGCCCTGCAAAAAACACTCGGCACTTGTCACTGCACGCTTTACAGATAAAGAGGCAGCTCTTCTGCCACAATGTGGCAATGTGTGTGAGGACGGGTGGAAAAATAGATATGTGTCTCTGTGTGTATACTTCGAGAGTCTTCTGCAAACACATTTAACATATGGTATGCATGTTCCTAATACCTAATGCATAAATCAATCCCCACTCCCACCTTCCTGTTAGCAGCAACATACAGGCAGCCTCCAAACCATTCAGGGGGCAACTTCTTATAATCAGAATTTTGGCCAAAACAAACACTGAAAACCTCTAGAATAAATTTAGCTTGGGTGAAAAACCCCAATACCCTAATCAGTCTGTCTCCCCAAAGAAGACAAAAGAAAATCCACATCTAGGCCACAGTTGCAAGTTATTTTGCAACATATCCCTCCCAGCATGCTCCTTGTTAAAGTCAGTGCTTGCCTAACCAAAAGATTGTCTACCCCTGCAGGGGATTAATTTAGGACCTTGGTCAGAGATTAAGATAAGAAGCTTCTGGAGCACATGGCTAGATTTCTCCTCCAGGAAAACAGCATCTGCCCATGGGAGTTTCCCAAGCAGATGATGAAAGGCTAAAATTATGAGACCCTCTCAGTTACCGATGAATTTTTCAGGACAGAAATACATCCTGTTTCTGAGAAAATGCTTAAGGTTACAGGGGTAAGCACAAAATGTCCAGCCTCCACACTGCCTGCCTTTAATCCTACGCTGGCAGCAAAAGAACTCTACACACGTAATAATCTAATGCCAATATTTTCTGATTTTTCAGAAAACATTGACTTTGTGAGTTTGCATGGAAACTACCTATGCCCGTTCCAATGTAGTTCCCGAGCTGTTCGGAAAAGCAAATAGGGAAACCCAAGTTTGTGTCAGCAGAAGAACATGTTTCTTGCAGCCTCCTTCTCTGCCCACATGCTGGGAATGAAGAAGCCTGAAAGAAGGGTGCAGCACTGATAGCAATTAGGATGGGGTTCATTTGAAACCATGAGCCAGAAAGGCAGAGAAAAATCACTCAAGGTCTGGAAAGGTGTGAGTTTGCATGTCTTTCTGTTGTGTGCAAAAAAGGAGAAGCAACCTCAAAGCTGAGACCCAACCAATATTTGTCCCTGAAGGGAAGAATCTCCAGGGAAATTTCTGATCCCCTGAAAGATATCTTGGGATTCCTACTTTCTTGCCAGCTGAGACAGGTCATAAAGTTGCAAAGGAAAAATCTAATACCTAGCCTAAAACACTGCAAGATGCAGATTTTAGCACAGGAAGTTCAACTGGGTCAGTCTCTGACCACTTCCATTCCTGTGGATATCTTCATTGTTGCCACCACTCCTCAAAAGATTGAAAACACCACAAGCTGGTCAGTGCTCTTCCAGATGATTCATCGGGGAGTGCAAACTCCATGCACTCAGTACATTGTCCCTCCCTCTCTCACCCTCCCATTTCAAGCTTTATTTTATTATGTGTACATTGCTCCAATCTTTTCTCCTAGACCATGGTGATCATCGGTAGAGAACTGATCACCGGTAGGGAAATGGGAGAGTCTGGGTTGGCCCAGGAGGTGGGTTGACCCAGCAGCTCTGAACACTTTACAGGAACAAAAAGGAAGTCACTTTCATTGCCGTTTCAAATACATTGCAGCCTGGCTGGAAATAAATTAGCTCATCTCGTGACCACTGCTGATGCTGTGGGAGTGAGAGATTCTGGAACCAGCTTCAGCTGGCACAGAGTCCTTGGGTGGAGGTTTCCATTGTTTTGTGATCCCCCGCAGTTCTAATAGATTCACAGAGGCATTATAATGTCTCCCCAGTCGAGAATAGAATGTCTTTCTAATTGACCATTAGTTTTTAGGAACAGTTAGGACAACCATGACCAGTATTTCCACTTATAGGGAGGGCATCACGTTCAGGAAAGCTGCATTAAATATTCCCACCACGGATTATACTCCTTCCTGCCTGTCATCTCTGGTGCATTCCCACGTTTGCTTTCTGTACAGCCTCATATTCTGTGGAAAGAAAGCATTCATCATGTTGCTACATTCCCAGAAGCTTGCTTGGGGAGCCCTATTTATGGCTGAAAGCCTGCTGAAAGAGCTATGGCCCTGTTATTCAGCGAGCTGTGCCAAGCCCGCATAGAGATTGGGTTTCTACTGACAGGGTGCCAGGCACGTCTGTTTCCAGGAACCAGCAGCCGTATTTAGCCTCCGGCTGCACATGAAAGACTGGAGTCGGAAACGTGACATTATGTCAACATTTGAGGCAGGTCAGAGCTGGGTGAGACCATGAAAACAAGCCAGGAGAGGGGAACTCAACACACCCTGTCTGAACAGTCCAAGTGCGAAGGCGGTGTGCAAAGCAACCCCCTCACAGGCTGATAACTCCAGCTGCACAGAGGCGCTTTGATGCTTCCTCCCTCCCTCTAATCTGATCCTTGTTTTTCAGCCAGGACAGAGTATACTTGCAAGCTGAGGATCATTTTGGGTGAAAACTGCTTCATGGCAAAAGGAAGAGGACAGGCAGGAATAGGACAGAAAGTTAGCATAGATATTTGTATCTGCTGAGCTGGTTATATAACAAGAGGGCACTTCTGTAGGATTTTCCAAGGGAGGAAATCAGAGCACTGTGCAAACAGCCTTGTACCTAAACACAATTTCCTTCTGGGGATAAGTACAGATTTATTTGTGGGGCAAATTAAAACACACACAACAGAGAGAGAGAGAGAGAGAGTGAAAGAGAGAGAGAGAGACAGACAGACAGACAGACAGACATACCATGGGAGTATTGGATTCTGAATCAAAACTTTCCCATGTTTACCTATCAGGGATCTTCAGACTCACTATGTCTCTCTCTCTCTCTAATATAAATAAATTTGCTTTTATTAATAGGATACCTGGCTACAAGGTCTTTTTTTAAAAAAAAATAAGGGATTATTTTAAGGGATCCTTACTATATGCCTGTTAGTCTGTGTTGGGTTGGGGTTGTTGTTGGTTGTTTTTTTTTTGCCCCTCTCTGTTCCTTTCCATTTCTCTAAAGATGAATTATCTTGAAATCATTTGTGTATATCTACCCACCATACTACAAGTAGTCATTGACTTACAAGTTTGTTTAATGACCAAAGTTACAGTGGTACTGAAAATAATGACTTATGACTGTTTTTTATACTTATGATCATTGCAGCATTCCCATGGTCATGTGATCAAAATTCAGATGCTTGGCAACTGACTCCTGTTTATGATGGTTGCAGTTTCCCAGGGTCATGTGATCACTTTTGCAAACTTTTGACAAGCAAAGACAATGGAGAAGCCAGATTCATTTAACAACCCTGTTACTAATTTAACAACTGCAGTGGTTCACTGAACTGTGGCAAGAAAGATCTTAAAATGGGGCAAAACTCACTTAACAATTGTGTCCCTTAGCAACAAAAAATTTGGTCTCATTTGTGGTTGTAAGTCAAAGACTACCTCTTTTCTTTTTCAGGGTAAGTACCAAAAAGGAATTAGAAATAGTAGCCCGAGGAGACGAGGCAAGAAATGGAAAGGAAACACAGCTAAATCTAATTCAGTTTCATTGCATTTGCACCAAGACAAATTCCTTGTGTGTCCAATCACACATGGCCAATAAAGAATTATACTCTATTGACTATGGATGGTGGACTTTTCTATCCCAGCAAACCATCCTTGCTTCCATCATTTCAAATATTGCCTTTAGCTCTATAAACTTCTCACTCTTCCTTTTTGGTGATGTCATCAATTCCATCCAACCATTATTCTTAACTTCCCTTTCAACCTTCAATTCTTCTTTCATGTAATAGTTTTGCATTTCAGTGGTCATTTATTTTTGTTCGTGAGCAGAAAAATCTCAGCACATTTTATGCAGGCCACTCACTTTTGTATTCAATCCACATTCATTGATAGCTCTCAATACTTGACTCCTCTTGTTTTACCATACACAGTTAATAAGCGCTCGATTCCTGGTGCATTCAAAATACACTTTCATATACAGGTATTTTTGTTTCTTTAAACAAAACAAACATTTCTTGGATGCTGCAAAAGATCATGAGTTATTCACCACTTTTCTACTAATCTTAAAATGCCTCTGTTCATTTTTCAATCCTGACTAAACATTCTACTAGATGCATACAGTCATCTGCTTGGTCTAATCTTTTCTGTTTATGCATTACTTTCCATGTAAAACACAAGTACTGTGATCTTTTCAGATTTCTTTCAATATCTCTGGTGTGTGTGAGTACACTAGATATACTTGTTGATAAGATGCAGCTAATAGTATGTTGGCTTCAGTCGTGGGATTCAAAAATTTTTACGACTGGTTGTATGAGAGCGTGCGCACAGCATTAAAGAACTGCTCATTTCAAGCTTAAACATTTTCCTTCTATGTCAGTGTTAGTGAGTAAAACAGTTGAAGCACAGCAGTCTGCTCTACTGCGCAAATCAGCTGAGCTGAAAAATGCAGAAATAAAGGACAGGATAGGGCAGGGGAAGGTGAGCGGGGCCAGCTGATTGTCTGAGCTACTGGTTCGCTAGAACCAATCCAAATCAGCAGCATCCAACCACTGATTGGCTTGCAAAGTAGTGTCTAGGATTCTAGTTTGCCCAGAACAGCATGAGCCTGTTAGAGTAAAACTGGGCTTTAGTTGGTTTGAGACATACTGGTTAAAACGTGCTACCACCCAGAACTGAATACTATGGAATGATAACATGGTTATCATATCATGTTGTGTCTAAGGCTGTTTGTAAGGCTTGCTGAAAAACCATCCATAACCATCCTCACTCTTGCATGGAACCCTTAACTGTTGTAGCTTCTGCTTCAGTACTGCAATGCCACCACTGTCTATGCTGTTTTTGCTCCATGTATATAGAGGGTAACTAAGTAAAGTACAATCATATGAGGAGTTGTTGGTTGTTTTCTTTCAGACTGCACTGATGATGTTACATAGTTGGGTAATGAAATATCTGCAAGAAAACAGCCAAGCACAGAGAGCACCAAGGACCGCACAGTTCAGCTGTAAGATACTAACATTCTCTTGTATTAGTAACACAAGGATATCAGTAGACAAGGAGCTTACTACAAGATAACATTAAATGGAACTGCATTATGCATAGTTCAGTCCTAAGGATTGCTTGCTGTTTTCAATATTGGAAGAGTTAATATACTGGCAACATCTCTGAGAGTTAATTAGATGCATGCAATGGCATATATTGTCAGCATTGTCTTTGACAGTGCTCCCAGCATCACCTGAAGTAATTACAAGTTATTTCCCATTCAAATAAGTTAAGTATGTTATCAGAAATTCCTCTTCCAGTAACAAGTTACAGGGATTACCAGAACTGGGTATGTCATTAGAGTTTTCTGAATTATTTGTTACAATTATATCCCGTCTATTTTCTGAGACATGAGGCTCTCTCCTAATTTCTGTACCCACCATAATGATTCAGTAAGTTGGGCTGAGGGAGAACAGCTGTCCCTGAGATATCCAGTCAGCTTTGTATTGGTGGGAACTTAAGTCTGAATAAAATTTATTCAAATAGTTTCATTGCTACACAATACTGGCTGATATTTTGCTAGAATCAGCAATGGAAATGCTGGTGGGATGCACCAGGGCTAAAGGTTTATTCTTCCAAGCTTTCAGAGCCTATCCTCAGGGAACTTCTCTCTCTCCAGAATATCAAATGCTAGTATTGTATTTCAGTTTCTTTTGAGTCAAAAGAAATGGCTATTAACAACATGAATGTACATCTGCAAAGAATATATCTGTTACATGTTGTAACAGCAGTGAGGATTATATTTGCACAATATTGGAAAAATGAAGAAACACCGAAAGATGAAGATATACTGTGCAGAAATGGATAGATTGATATTGAAAATTAAGCAAAAACAGAGTACTATCAAACATTTTACCAGTAGTTGGAAAAAAGAGATTGATATTAAGAATATAAACAGCATTGCTAAGCAAATTAAATCCCCAGACAACATGTTTATTAAGCACTAAGAAATGTAATTAATAAAAAAACGATATTTTTTTTTGCGGAAAGAGAATCTTTTGAGTTAAAAGAAATGGTTATTAACAACACGAATATCTGCAAAGAAAAACAATGCCGATGCCAACAGGACAACAGGAGGCTTAAAAATAAATGTCTTGTGTGAGAGAGACGAGGATTCAAAACTAAAATTGCAAAATTGATTCAGAGTTATCTAGAGTGAACAAAGTAGTAAAGGAACCTCATATCAAATTGAATTTGGTGCAGCTGCCCAGAACCATTTCCTTTATAGAGAAAGCAATACATTCATTACGTCCAGACAAATAATGGAAATGTGTTGTAAAGTTTATTGCAATGGTCTCTGAAAACAGCATGGCTAATTTCTGAGGCAGCACATGTCTCCCATCACTTTTTAAAATATGTATTTTAAAGATGCATTTACTTACTTTAATATGTTTTTAAAATATGTATTTTTAAAAGTTGGCAACTTTAAATATGTTTTGAACTTGGCTGGGGAATTCTGAAGTCCATATATCTTAAAATTGCCAAATTTGAAAAACATTTGATTTAAATTAAGTGTGATCTCTCCCTCCTTGACTTCAGAAGCTTAGAGGTTTAAGTAACAAAAGAGGAGCAAGTGAACTCTGAAATAAGGACTCCATTTTGCTTTAGGGTTGCCTCTTGAAAAAAGCACCTTTGGGACAACCATGACTTGGATGACTGAGAATCCCCATAAACATTCAGTGGTCTCCTAAAAGTCTTGCTGGTCTTCAGAGCTGACCAGTTCCAGATGTACTCAGATGGAGGCTGAAAGTTTTGTGCATTTCAAGGACTAACTGAGTCTATAACTCAACTTTGTGTGCTTCGTATCTTTAGTTCAAACTGTGGCAGCCTCTTTGAAAATATCACCCTTCATTTGAAGTTGTTGCTATCTACTTTTAGACTGGAATGAAATTATGAATTCAACTGTTTCCTTCTTAGCTCAATCTGATGGACAGAGAAAGCATGCTGAATTGCTATTAGAGATATGTCTTTTTAATCATGCATGCATGCTATGAAGTATATTTATTTTATAAATTTATTTTAGATAGTTTGGAACCTGCCACATTGATCTGTGTGTCTGGTAACTTCCAACTTTGATTCCTTTTAATGTGACAGGTATGATTTGAAACCTTCAACTATATAGAAAGCAACTGCCTATACCTTGGAACAGCAATGGACAGGCATGTCCTTCATTTACATCAGAAATCTTTTAGATCACTGATGATTTTTTGCTTCTGAATTCCAGGAACCCAAGACTCAAAAAGTGAGTTGGTTTATATTACACTTACCCAGATGAATCCATAGACCAAATCTTGTCATATCAAGATTTTTACTCTTTTGTGTTTGTACATGTGTACCTTCAAGTCAATATTGACTCCTGCTAATTGCCTGGATTAGTGCTTGTACTTTTCTTGGCATGGTTTCTGAAGCGGTTTGCCATTGCCTCCTTCTTAGGGCTGAGAGAGAATGACTGGTCCAAGATCACCCAGCTGGCTTTGTGTCTAAGGTGGAATTACACTTCTATCCTGGCACCTGAACCACTACAGCAAATTCTCTATTTATAAAAAGAGAGAAAAGAGAATATAAGAAAATTAAAGTGTTTGGGCCAAAGATACTTTTTTAAAAAGGCAACTGGACTTTCTGTTTTTCTTTGAAGATGTTTCACTTCTCATTCAAGAAGCTTCTTCAACTCTGACTGGATGGTGGGGAATGAAACATCTTCAAAGAAAAACCAGAAAGTCCAGTTGCCTCTTGAAAAAAAGCACCTTTGGGATAACCAAGACCTGGATGACTGAGAATCTCCATAGACAAAAGTGTTTGGAGTGACCATGTAAGGATTTCAATTCTGAATGTGATTTGAGTGAATTGTGAATTATTTAGAGGTTAGCCAATGGAAAAATTGGCTCGCCATTGAGGTAAGCTAGGAAGATCTGCTGATGTGATTGCTCTGCAAGCTGTAGCTTGTCCTGCTGTAGTTCAGTGGCGCCACTATTTGGCACCAAGGGGCTCTGCCTTTTGTTCTTCTGAAATGCCTTTGCCTTTCCTTTACCATCAGAAACAAGGACATGCCTTTAAGGCAAAAATGATACACAGGGCAGTTCCAGGGCCACATTCATTCATTCTGATGGGACAGTGATGGCAAACATAGGACAACCATTTGTTTCACCAAAAAAGTAGCAATGCGGAAGACAGTCAAGAGGTAACATTTATGATACACCTGAAATTTAGAAATAATTAGTTTAAATAGAAATAGAGAAAAAAGTAACCCAAGTAACCCATGCTCAATCTGTCTTTCAGTTGCCAAAATCTCATGAGCAATTTCTTATGCCACTTGTGTTTTTACCAGCTTAGTTTGGAGCTCTCTTTAGAACAGGGGTATCAAGCTTGAGTCATCACAGCAGTGCCACATGATATATTGGGACTTTCCCCCCCCCCCTTCGCTAAACTAGGTGGGGGCAGGGCCAGCATGTGACGCATCCGGTCTGTGGACCACGAGTTTGATACCCCTGCTTTAGTGTGTTCCTTGTTTTTTTGTTTTTTAAAGGGAGGGGAATGATACTGTATCTGATATGTAACTGCCAAATATTTCATTCATCCTTGAAGGCCATCCTTTGGGATCTTTTTGACAATTAAAGTTAGATATGTAGTATAAAGCGTGAGGGCCCTGAGGGCCCCAGCTTATGGAATTATCTCAGCAAGACATGGCCAGGTGGCCGTATTAATCCATTGACATCATCCTGAAATAATCTTCTTCCAGGCAAATCTTGGAGACATCTAAAATAATGTCTCATTATACCAGGATAGTACTTGTAGTTCCTATTATATGTTAATCTTTTTAAAAAAATGTTTTCCCCATTTTACATAGCTTTGCCCAAGAACATTGTTATCACATGAAATAGAAACAAAACAATACATAGAACATGAGACCACTGTAACCCCATGTCTTTCATTAAAAAAAAAGGTCGTGAGGCACATGATTACATTCTTACAATAGTGCAAGTGAGCCACATGGGAAACGGACAGGTAGTTGTAGTCCTTTGATGGTATGGGAACACCAATGCCCATCTTATCACCTCAACTGACCTCTTGTTCCAGTAAAGTCAAGTTAAGTGGACTTAAACTCAAGTTAGATTATTTTTCTATTTCTCTACAACTACATCCACCTTAAGACACTTCCGTCTTATTACAATCAATAGGTTCTTCAGACCCAAAGAGGAACAAAAACTCAAGTTCCACAGGAAAATAATTTTATTTAGTATTTTTTTAAACAACTACTTAACTTTTACTCTGATAAAAATATTTACACTCTACCCACCTTCAAGGTTCCAAAAATAGAAACACTCTATTTCTCCCGAGAGGAAGAACAAGACATTCCCCTCCTTAAAAAGAAAAAAAAAACAGGAATACATTCATATTTCCCACTTTCTTTGAACTCAAGTAATTTTACAAATAATAGACTTCTGAAACATAGAATAGGCATATGTACACATTTATAATAGATTTTTGCAAAGAAAGGCAACAACTGTGTACAAAAACTGTAGGTTTCTTTCAAACCAACAATAAAATATAAATGGTCAAACACAACCTGTAATTGAGCATAGTGCATTCTAGCAGTTGGTGCAATAATATAAGTGAAAATCAGAGGATAATAGGACCTTTCTCAAAACAAATTACTAATACCAGCATTTCACCATTTGATCCTTCAAAACTTTAATATTCAGAATCACGGTGGATTGTTCTTTCCTTCAGGATGTGTTCCATCTAGGGTCAATTTACAGGTTGGCAGTTTTTCTATTGTGCTGTATTGCTCTGCTGTCCATCTTCCAGGAAAATGGCAGGCATCTCCCTTGCTCTGTCATGCTCCAGCAACCAAGATGACAAGCAGGAGGCAAAGACCACAATCCATGACTCACAATTCATCCCTGGGAGTGGCTGTGGTTCTTAAGACTGCAAACTAAAGCCCAAGAATATCACATCTAAAATCATACCACACACTTTTTTTTTAACCACATAAGGAGGTGCTTCCTCCTTATCAAGAGATTGTTGCTCATCTGCTTCTTACAATCTCTAATCCAATTTTAATAACCAACCTTGGCAGTAAATTATTTTCAAAAATGTTTCACTCAATTTATGCAGAGGGACTCTTCTTATACTTTTCTGCCCTAATCAGAAACTTTAGTTTTATAAGAGAATTTCTGTACTGCCCTGAATGGATGAGTGTGGGTGGGGAAATATGAAGTACACACATACACACTCTTTCTCTCATCAGCTTCCACTTGTCCAGTTTTTGCTATAACCAAGAAAACTGTCTCTGGTTCTAATATAAAATGCTACACTCAGATCCCTGCAGGTCTGGGAAGATGATGCTGAAAGGATATGTTTGAAATGGCTCTGGATTTGCATAATATGGTCATGTTAAGGGCTACTACCAGTTATCTCAAAATATTCCAAGTAAGGCCTCTGTTGTGTCAAATTATAATGTGTTTTATGGTGTTGAGATACCAGTTTATATTAGCATTCAGAAGAATGAAGCTATATATGTTCAACTACATATATGAAACCACTTTAGAATAGAAAATATATTTGATTATTTTCAGGTAGTACAATACTTGGGGAAAAACTGAGAACTGAGCAGACAATAGGATTCTACTATACTTCACAATAGACTTCGATTCAGAGTAACAGCCATTTCCGTTTCAAAGTAGCAACCTGATACTTGTTAGTCAGAAGTGGACCAGTAACTAATTATTATGGTAGCCAATGTCCTTTCCTAGCGAATATTCCAGAGGCTTTTGTCCAGAAATTAGGAGAAATACCTGTAATAAGGAAAAGTATATCGTCTGGTTTTTTTTGTTTTTTTTTTCAAAATGGCTTCCTCAGGGTAGTACCTATCTAGCAGCTCAAGCTAAACAAAACTTCCAGACAGTATTTGGGGCAAAGGAAGGAAATTTTGTTGAGCTGAAATAGGCAAAAAACTAGATTCAAAATCTCCCTGAATTACTTACTATGCTTTACTAGCCTATGACTGTTACTGGAAAGATTCATAGCAATGCTATATAAAATGTTATGTATCTAGATGTTAAGATCTCAGATATTGGTAGTGCCAAAAAGCTACCGAAGCCATTCTATCCAATTCTGATTTTTTGCTTCTCGAGATCATTACCTGAAAAGTCCTCATCAGACACACCAGATTTTTCTTTCTGCACATTCTCTAAATCTGTTTAATCTTTGTTTTCTTTCACAGCTTCAAAGTATAATCCTAGCTGATTTAAGGTTTTTCAGATAGCTGAAAGGTAAAAGCATATCCAAACATTTTAATGCAGCAATAAAACACACACCTCTCCTTTTTTTCCACTAACTGGGATGCATCTTTGAAATCTTTTCTAGGACTTGGACACGTAGCCTCCCAAATACAGTTTAGAATGGGGGAGAAATCCAAAATAATTTCAAAACTCAACCAAATAGAGCAAGAGAGGTTCTCTTTGTTTAGTCTTTGGTTTCCAGATCCAAAGGAGACATCTGCTTCAAAGCTTGAAGAAGAGCTGTAGAGTCCATGGGGGAATGGGATGGTATAGGCGAAGGGAGTCGGTGAGGCAATAGCAAAGGAGAAGACATTTTCTCTGGGTTCATTAACCCTGAAAGTGCTGCAGTGGATGTTGGGAGGTTTGGATACAAGATAGGCATAGAGGCTGGATACCAACACTTCTCCAACATAGGCAGGTAGGCTGTCGCTGAGGGAGGGAAAACATAAAAAGGCAAACAGAGGGGAGGTTGATGGGGATGAGGACCTAAGAAGCTGTTGGAGGAAGAGCCAAGCACATTATTACTAAAATGGTCTTCCTCCTCTGACATGTTCATCCTGGTCCGTTTTGCTGGTGGATCCTCATTTTCTTGCTTAATAGAAGTGATTCTCTCTTGGGCAGCGTACTTCAGCTCTGTGTCCTTTTTAAAATACTGTGGATCGGCTTTAGAGTCACTTTTTTCTAGCTCACCCCCATATCCACTGTCTGTGTCTGTGTCGCTGCCACTCTGTTCTCCACTGGAGTGGGCAAAAGTCCTCTGAATCACAGGCACACAGTTTTTCCCATGTGCTTCAGAAGCTTTGGTCAGAGATGGAGATTTATCCTTCAGATCTGTAAGCTTTGGGGTGGCATCTCCAGGCTTTCGGCTGATTCCACTCTGCAGAGCTTCTGCCATTCTGTGCAGGTGGGTCATGAACTGAGATGATTTCGGATCCTTGGCATTTTCGTGCTTGGCCAGGTATTGTAACACTTCTTTAGCACACATCTGGAACCCAGACCGAAATATCTCTTGGCTAGATTCAAGACTCCGTGGTGGCAGCTCATCTGAAAATAAATCAGTCACAAATTAATCTGACACACCAAAAAGATTTAGTGAACATGAGAATGTCATGCACCCCTAAGAAAGTTTATTTACTGAAAAGCCATTAAGTCACCCCAGTTTCCTTCCAGGTAAGTATGCACATGGGAAATGCTTCAGAAACTTGGTTGTAATGGGTTAATTTATCTGTGTGTCTGTGAAATCCATGTTTTATTATACTTAATTAAAAATTATCACTTCAATGGAATGTCCAGGTTTGGAGTAGGGGAGAAGCAGCTGAATAAAATTGGCTCTTTATCAGGGTAAGTCTCTATTAACAGATGAGAATAAGGTGAAAATAAAGTGGAATGAAAAAAGAATCCTTTATGGGATACTATCTTGTCAGATCTTTTTAGTTAATGGAAAACCAAAATATCAGAGTACTACAGGCTTCAATCAAAGCAGGCACAAATCAATTTAACTACGTGCAAGAGCTTCTTACATTAACCTTGTGTAATTGCACATTTTGCTCAATGTTTAAACATTTAGATTATTTCATTAGATGGATCTGCTCCTTTATATGGCCTTTTCTCCACATTCCTGGAGCTCATTCACAATAACATAAGAAAGGGCTATCTGTATATTGCTAATCATCCATTCAGTAAGCAATCCTAAATGTGAGAGACAGCAAGGAGTGGCCCAGCAGGTCAATTCTTCAGAATATCCCCCTTTCCACAATTCCTACTCTTGTTGTTACATCTAGAACATCTTACATGAGAAATTATCACTGTTAATGTGGACAGTCTATTTATGCTACTGGTAGTAATATCCAAATAAAGGGCTCCTTCAGTTAGAGAAGAAAATATTGGGTCAAAATATAAAATAATATGAACTTGAAAGCAATTGTACTCAACTTGATGTTCTCTGAATTAATTGGGACTGCAACTTCCAATGTACATAAAACTCTGGGAACTACCACCCAATAAATTTCAAGGACTGCTTTAAAGGATAACAGAATATAGCTTGAAGAAGCAGACTTAAAGAAATAACAGAGGAACATCTTGACAATTTAGAACTGCAATAACTAATCCAGATTTCTAGGCTGTTGGAATATAATATAAGAAAAAGTCCTTTTGAACTACAGACGATACATGGTTCAGTAGCCCAATCTTTTATTTTTTAAGTGTTCAGAACTTAAAGAACTCCTCCAGAATGGAAAGAACTTAAGTTCAAAATCAAAGGGCAAAGACTGCCAAGTTTCATATTTCTTTCTTTTAAAAAATTGAGACAAAGATAAATTAAAGATCTTTTACCATGAGAAGTTTGTTGTAATGAGCAGCACTATTTTTTTTAATGGAGGATTTTGATGTGAAAGGCATCTGTGACTCTAGGAAAGGTGTTAAAGACAAGTACTCACCAGCATGTAAACCTTTTTGGAGGGCTATGATCTGCTGTTGCTGTTGTTCAATAAGACCAGTTAATGCTTTAACATGCTTCAAGGTAAGTTCAAGAACAACCGCTTTTTCTAAGTGTCCTAAAGTCTGAAAACAGGAAGGGAATGAATTGGTTAGTTGAAGGAAACAGAATGCGGGAGCAATATGTCCTGGCAAAGTATGGGAGGAAATGAGCAGGGACTGAATTAAATACAACATGTTCCCAATGATATCCACTTTTATGCTGATCAAAAGCTACTAAAATCTACCCTGTGAATAAGTACAATAAGAGGAGTTACAGTTATGTTTATATAATTATTTCAGATTTAAAAAATGAAGAAATAAAAACAATATTTTACATAACTAAAGAGAAAGTGTTTTTTAAAAACAATCCCAAAATACCAAGCCCAAATCAGGACTCATTTTTCAAATGGAAAATTTTCCTTATTTTTTAACAGTGCAGGCATGCAGTCCTATCTTATCACAGAAACCTAACAGAAAACATGAAACTTTTAAGTTTCAAAGTTCTGGAGGTTTTTGTTTTTTTATTTATATATATATATATAAATTAGAACATGGAATTTGAAGCAACAATATTGTAACATCGAAAAAAAAAAGGTGCAATCAAAGCTACCCAATCACTCCAAAATAAATTGTGGTCTCCTATCAGATTTAAGGTATTGTATGTTCTGAACCTCACATGCAAGTTCTTCAGAATTACAAGACCAAAGTACTCATAAGAGGCACAACACTGCAATGCTATCCAGACACAGCCCTTTTCACTTTCATCTGCAGTGACCAAGGAATCCTCTAGATGGCGCTTTTATCCATACAAAAATCCATTCAGCCAAACCTCTCTGAAAAGGAAAACAAGTCTGGACCGAGGCCAGATTTCTACTTACTGTAAGTTTGAGGTGTTCTGGTAAAAGGTCTTTCAGCTGGGCAATGCATTCATTAATCCTATCACGCCTTTTCTTCTCAATCAGCCTGTGAGGCAACTTGTAAGTCTCCTGAAAGGAAAACAAGGGGGGGGGGGGGGAACGGATACACAACATCAGTCAAGAGCTGGACTGGTTTAGATAAAAAGAAAACTGAAACTGAATAGAAGAAGATAAGAAACATTTTCTTTGCAAACAGAAATATCTCCTGAACCAAGATAATTTTCTGGGAGATAATTACCACAGACATGGTCCAGGAAAATACTTTCCGGCAACACTTCTAATCAAATGGATTTTCATCATATGAGGCCATTAAAACTATGTTATCCTTTAACACACACCCCCATCCTGTACTCCTCCAAACTTGTGCATTCTCTTCCCCAAGCTCTTTTAAAAGTAGAACCCCAATACTGCACTAAAAAGGGGGGAGGGGAGCAACTGTCCTTCACCCCAGCTGGGAAGAACCTGAAGCAAAACATGCAATTTGCATTTACCTTACTGTCTTCTCCTCTTTTTAAGCCTCTTCTGGGCTTGTAAACTTGATACATGTGAGCGAAGTCCAACCTGTTGATGACAACAAGAAGAAAATATATGGGTTTTGTTTTTTTTTGTTTTGTTTTGTTTTTAATAAAACGATGTTTTAACTCGCCGGTAAGAAGGCGAACTTCCCCTCTTCTCCCAGACGGCTAGCGCAAGACCCGCTGTCCTCCCGAGGAAAGTCTTCGGGGCCAAAGCCGGGCAGCCAAACCGGGCGATTTTCCCTTGGAAAGCAAAGCCCTTCGGCGCGCGCTTCTTACCCGGACATGTCGCCACCGTCGAGAGCAGCCAGTTTGCCTAGACAAGCGGGAGGAGGCTGAGCGCTGGGGATCCTCTCCATTGGGGTTTCGGCTTCTCCGAAAGCTCGCTTGGCACTTGGCCGGCCGGAACAGCCTTTTCCCACTCAAGAGGAAAGCCAATGAGAAGACCCGGGATTGCCTCCCGCCTCAAAGGAAGCCTCCGTCAGGGAGCGAGCAGGGGATGCCGAGGGCTCGCGCCGAGCGAAATCAAGGTTAGCGGGGTTGGCGGCGGCTACGGCGGCTGCTGCTCATGTCCTTCCCGGCTACCTGGAGCGTCGGGCTGGAAAGGGGCGCCCTTGCGCCGGCGAGCTTGAGAGGAGTAATTGGAAGGCTGCAAGGCTGGGTTAAATGTGAGCGAGAGGGCGGAGGGGAGCGACGCGTTTTACCCTGTGACTCCGGGCACGTCTGGCTGCTATCGGAGGGAGGGACGAGCCTCGCCTGTCTCTCCCTCCCCGCCTCATCACATGAGCCTCACGTGTTGGCCAACGCTCCAGCCTCTCTGCTCCCGGCCACACAAACAGGCGGGAGTGGGGAGGAGGCGGAGGAGGAGGGGGGTGGGTGGAAGCGGCTGCTGCTGCTGTCGCTGCTGTCGAAACGTGATGGGGCGATCCCTCGTTTTCTCTCTCTCTCTCTTCCCCGCCCGCCACCCGGGTCGCCGCCTGTGCAATGTGCGTGGTCCGGAGGCAGGCAACGAGGGAAAGGGAGGGAGCCGCCTCTGGGACTCAAGGTGCCCGCGGCGACAACTTGTCCTCGGCCCCGCGAGCCTTTCCTTCAACGCGGGGCATCCGCGTGCTGTCGCCAAGAAGCAGGTTGGATATGTGCTGCTTCTTGGGCCGAGGCGTCTTCCCCCGCTGTCATGAACCCCGGGCGCGGGAAACCAAGAACGCCTGTCCCCCGCATCCCCGTTCCCAAAGGGAGGAAAGAGGGAGAGAGAGAGAGAGAGAGAAAAGCAGCCCAGCCCCTTTTCCCGGGAATCACGGGCAGTTGTTTTAGGTACGTGGCGGTGGGTGGGGGGGGGGGTGGAGAGGGAGACCGTGCTTCCCCTTATCTGGCAGCTGCACGTTTTGTATCGAAAGAGGACACGCGGTATCCGTGCAGCAAAAGTTCGCAGGACCGCTGGTTTGATAGGAAGGAATTCCTTTTCTTCCCCCCCCCCCCTTCTCGGCAGCCACCTCGTGGTGGTCGACATTTTTGCAGCCAAAGGGATGGCCGCCTGATGAGCTGTGCCACAAAGCTCTCCCGGGTTGAAGAGCAGGGCGAGGCCTGCTATCTTGGCTCCAGAGGCGCCAGGTATCCTATGGCCCAGCGGGCAGTGCAAATATCTTCCCGGGTTGTATGGTGAGTCAGATCCCAAAGTACTCCTTTCTTTACTGTGACAAATGGGATTTGCAGGAACTCAAGGGGCCAAGAGTGGTAAGCGTTCCCTCGCTTGTTTTCTGTCAGGAAAATTACACGGAGGGAAGAGTTAAAAAGCCTCACCCGATGTCTGCCTGTCTGAGAATGCAGCTCCTGTTTTCAGCCTCCCTGGCCTTCAGCCATGTCAGCTGGGAATTCTGGGTTTGCAGGCTCCAGAAGACTGTTTCAGGGAAGCCCTGGTTGAATCAGGCATTCCCCGCAGCATATTTGAGTTGAATGAGGACGTCTTTTCCACAGAAATAGGAACATGAGCTAAATGATGAAAGACCTTATTTGGCGCTAAAGGACCAGGAAGAGGAGTTCATTTGGACTCAACAATCTTACAATGTTCATACAATGATTGCAAGAATAATTTGTAGTTAAACCTGTTCAAAACTAAATAGTCATTCCCAGTCAGAGACCGCTGCAAGATAGTTTGATATTCGAGGGAGACATGATAGTTGATGTGACTCTCAGAATTTGCCTGAGTGAAGAATCAAAGGCGGTAAATGTTCTATACACATTTTCTATGAACAGATAAAAAGTATATCAACATGGTCTTGTGCAGTGGGTTATAGTTAATACATTGCCCACTAATGACCCTACGGATTCATTATTTTAAGCTTTCAAGTGAAAATTATTCCAAAAAGGTTTACATCAAAGTACAGAAATATTGTATGCCCAGCCCAGGCATTCACTTTCAAAAACCTATTAAGCTATATTTGATATAGTGGTTAAAAGCACTTGGTTAGAAACTGGATTGTGAGTTCTACTCCCTCTTTAGGCATGAAAGTAGGTTGGGGGACGTTGGGCCAGTCACTTTCTCTCAGCCAACTCACCTCACAGGGTTTTGGCAAAAATAGGAAAAGGAAGGGGTATTAAATATGCCTTGTATTTATATATAATAAAAATATTATAAAGCAGCACCATATCTGAGAAACCTAAGAAATCTGGGTTCAAGACTATTTTGTAATTATGGATGCTAAGCATACCCTGGTCACTGACAGCTGCTGGCACCACACTCTCAGTGTATGTTTTTCTGCTAAGAAAAAAAAGCAGAAGAAATAATGGGGAAGAAGTAAGAAGATTGGAAGTGGAAGGATGTTGGCCTCACTCGCTACCCCATCCTGTAGAATTCTCTGAATGGGTTATGGCAATTGCATAATAAAACCCTGATCTGGAATGAGAAAGTCCCATCAAACTTCATGGAACTGAGTCAACATACATCGGATTGAATGGTATTGCTTCACATCTCACTTTAAAAATGAAGCTAATAATAATACTTCAGAGCTGTTATGAGAAGGAGGAAAAATTAAACTACATAAGTGTCAGAGGGGCAGCTTGGTACATTTTAAACTCTCGTCCTGTGGGATCCTAGTTTCTTTTTCTAAAGACGTAATATGATTTACTTTTGTTATTTCAGCATCAAGTCAGATATTTGCCATGATTGCACCTCTGTGAGTGTGACCTGGACGTCTGTCCCAAATCCTGTCTTGATTGTGTCACAGGTTAGATTAAGCAACAAACAGCAATGATACGATTCTGATAAAGGAGAATATTTGTAAGTCATGGTTGAATCAAATAAGCTCAGAGAGTACCAGAGATACTATATGATTGCTGTTTCTGCAAAATACCAATCATAATGGGAGGACGCCCCTATTATGGTGTCCAGACTATCTGTGTACCAATATGAGCATATCCTTCCTAAGCCTGATCTGAGTTGCTTCTTTCTCCCAATCACTTATGGTTGCTTATCTCAGTAGATTATTGTTTGCTGTGTGATCAAGTCTTTGATGATTGCGTTGGTAGGAGCAATGGTCTAGGTCCAGCAGACAGATCAAGTTGGCTGCACCTGGCTTGTGATGCAAGTCTTAATATTATTCATACTGAAGGAGTCATTCAGGGTGGAGACAAAGGCAACCATGAAAATACTTCTCTTTTGGCAGGCTTTCTGTTGGAAATTCCCAGAAGCAATAAGTAAGGAAATAGCTAAAAGAAGACGACGCTGGACCTGGTGGTGAACTCTGCAAGAAGCTGGATAGTGTGGAAGAACTTGTGTTAATGAAGGACCCTCAGATTTGTATTCAGAGCGTCCTGAGTTCAAATCTCAATATTAGATGTCTTTTATTTCAGACCACAGAAGAGGCAGTTGTAGCTTAACAGTACAATTTGTCTGACATGGTCTAAAGCATTTTCCTGTGCAGAGCTAAAAGCTTAAAACTTGCATGTTGAATCAGACCATATTTTGAAAGCCATATGGTTCTTGGTGTGATTGCTGAGAATCAGGATGTAAAGTAGTTGGATAATCCACAAAACATGCAAGAAAGTTCCCAGGGTAATTCATCAAGAGGCATGAGTTTGCAGCATCCTGTCGATGAATTTTCTTTCCATTGAAGTCAGTGAGGTTAATCATGGATTATTGCTAAAACCAAAATACTGGTGATGAAACCACAGTACAGTAATGTGTTCCACAAGACCAGTTGACTGCTGCCAGAGTTGCTAGCTGATTGAGTTGATGTGGTATTTGAGCACCACATTGGTTTTATTTCTTTACAAATCTGAGCCTCTAAGGAAATCCCCATGGAGAAAGCAGGCAAAAAAGGCAGGGAATTTTGCTTTTTATCCTTTTCCTTTCACATACGTTCATCTAAATCTGTAGGCTCTCTGCTTCTTTCCTTCGTTCTTTTTGTATCTCCCTTCTCACTCCAGCTTTCTCCACTTCCCCCACCCCAGACATCTAGAGGACTCTTCAGTTCTGTGACTGATTTCAAATGATAGGATAGGATAGAATTGAATTCTTTATTGGTCAAATATGATTGGACACACAAGGAATTTGTCTTTGGTGCATATGCTTTCAGTGTGTATGTGTATGTGTGTGTGTGTGTGTGTATGTGTATATATATATATATATATATATATATATATATACATACATACATACATACACACATATATATATATATATGCAAAGATGACAGAACTGCCACTTGGGCAACAATTATGTACCCATTGATGGAAAGAAAGCCCCACTGAAATTTGTGATGATACAATAAAAATATTGGGGCAGTTCTTGCCATTTTTGTTTTCCAATATTAAGTATTGTTTCCAGGTATTCCAACTGGAAGTATTGTTTTATTAGCAATTTTATGTTGCCAGGGCTACTTGCAAGCAGGTGTGCAAATTGTGCCAGGCAGAGAGGTGTTATGACACAGGGAATGCCAAATTAAGTTTTAATAATCAATTCTCCATTCTGAACACCAACTGTCTCTGCTCACTTACATCAGATTTCACTTGTTCCAAAATGACTGCTGTGCATCAATCCAGAAAAAAAAAAACATACATATTGAGCAATCTGAAACTGTCAGTGCTGCTAACATCTTACAGTGTGCATAATGTTTCAGTTCCAGCAAGATAACAAATACGACTTGTGCCAAGTCTTTTGTGCAGTGAGAAAGATGTCTTACAGGTCAGCAACAACCCTGTAAATTGCTATGCCTTAATTTAAAAAGGAGCTTTAAGTGTCTTTGGATGCCTTTGAAATATCTTCGCTACATCTTGATCCTACGTGATTCTGAAAGTGCTTTGGGATTGTATGTTAATCATGTATTTCTCTCCTTTTCATTTTCTCTAAAGTAACAGTAAGACCCTGCACTCAGAGAGCAAAGCTTAATCCTTTTCTTCTCTAATTATCCTCTCTCAAAATCTCAATTGACACAAATTAAGATCACCTTTTTTTTTTTTTTTGCAGGTAGCAACTTTGAAAGAAAGAACTGATCCACAGTGAAGGATTTAACCATTCTATCCCATACGTTTACTTTGGGAGTAATTAACCTAGCATGTAGTTTACAGTCATCCTACTGTTAATAGAATCAGTTTGTTAAATATGTTAATTTAGTATGGAATCGGAGCTATTACATCATGCAGAGTCACCTATTGAAATTTCAACAAAAGTTTGTTTTCCATAATTATATAGTAGCTGAAGTTGTAAAAGAAGTTTCTGCTTTCATCCAGCAGTCAGTCCTTTGAAAGATTAATGCTTGCAAACGATCTTGTAATATACTTAGCTTTGATGGCAAGGTCAGACTGAAGTATTTTCATTGCTTAGACAGGCTGCCCTATCTGGACTGTAGAAATCTAGATGACCTCTAGAATGGCTGGAAAGACTGCATATATTTTTTGTGTCATCTTGTGGTTCCGGGTTTTCGCCAGCCATATAAGATAGCCCTAGCTTAATAATTAAAGAAATAAAAGCTCTTGTTTCTTTCTGCCTACCAATTTTTTTCCCCAATGAGTTTTGCACACTAATCAATTATATCTACTATTGTGGCTGTCTCATCCTTTCCCCCCTCCATCAAATGTTTAGGATTATTGATCAATGATAAGAGTTACCTCGGCAAATTTACCTATTCATACCATCATCACAACAAGACTATCACTCCAATCAGCACTATATACAGTGGGCAAAAACTGTTTGGATATGAGATTTTAACACTAGTGGTAAACAAAAACAAGAACAAGACCTAAAATGAATGTTTTGCAATAGATTTGGAGAAATAAAGCAATTGGTAACCAAGTAGTCTTTACAAAAATAAAGATCACTGAATTGAGGAGAATGCTGTTCAAAGTCAGAATGCAGGCAATTTAGTACAATGTAATTTTGAAAGAAATTTACCCTGTTCAATTAAAGTCTGGTTTTAGTCTTCTAGATGCTAGGTATCCTTTGTAAACTTTGTATCCTTTGTATTAAATAAAGTGACGGCTAGATGGAAGGTATATTTACCAGATAAGAAATCTGAACTTTAGCACAGAGAATTTGTCAAAGACTTTCCTAATTCCTGAACAAAGCCAAACTGCTGGCACTCTAATGTCAGCAAATACAGTGTTGGAATTGGAGCAGCTGAGGAGAAGTCTGAAGTTCAAAGGTTAATGAATCACATAAGGTACTATCCTGTTGAAAGATATTCAGATAGTAGGGTTGCAGTTCTAACACTGCTGCTTCAGTCACTCGTAGCCAATAGGAATTTAAAAAAAAAAACATTTTGGAGTGAATATAAACATGTTCAGGGCGGGAGTCTCCTTTCTTAATTCTTGCCCCAGCAAGCAATGGATTCACAGAGAAAATATTCTGCAGTGGTAGTTTCTTACTGGTTTGCTACGGGATATCTATAGATCTAACCTTTTTAACAGTATATAGCTAGGCTTAAAGTTATTTAATTCAATTTAATTCCTCTTATGCATCAACAGTGGATTGGTGCCTTTTTATTCTGATACCATCTAGATGTGTTGAAATTCCTGGTGATCGTGTCTTAAGATTGGCCAGGAAAGTCCTGGCACACAGTGATTGTTCCTGCTAGTTATAATTTCTCATGATGAATCATTAAGCCATCCACACCCTGGAAGCCACAAATTCAGTGTTAGACTTAAAGGGGTCAAAATGACATACATATTCCATAAATACAAAAATAATTTATTGATAAATATATAAAATACATTTGATATATTCATAATGAGCCTTGGTGGCAAAGTGGTTAGAATGCAATATTGTAAGCTAATTCTGCTGACTGTCAATGGCCAGCAGTTCAGAAATTCAAGTCTCAATGGGCTCAAGGTTGATTCAGCCTTCTGTCCTTCCGATGTCAGTAAACTGAAGACCCAGATTGTTGGAGGCAATATGCTGACTCTGTAAACCACTTCGAGAGGACTGTGAAGCATAGTTAAGGTGTATGTAAATCTAAGTGGTATTGCTATTGCTATACACATGTTTTTTCTCTTTAACCTATTTTACAAAATAATGTCACAGAATCCTAGTGCTAGAAGGGGCCACTTAAATCACCAATCCCCTCAGGCTACTTCTGCTGACTGCTGGCTGCCTGCAATTTGTCAGCTTGAATCTAACCAGGCTCAAGGCTGACTCAGCTGTCCATCCTTCCGAGGTTGGTAAAATGAGGACACGGATTGTTGGGGGCAATATGTTTACTCTGTAAACCGCTTAGAAAGGGCTGTAAAGCACTGTGAAGTGGTTTATAAGTTTAAGTGTTGTTATAGTAGCTGAAAAAAGATGAAAAGGAAATAAAGATAAAGAAGTTGCTCAGTTAAACACTTGAGTTCCAGAGAATAGCAAGAAAAAATGATTTATATTTAAGCAATACAACAAAATAGACAATTGTAATTAAATAGGATAAGAGATTTATTTAGGAACTTTACAGAAATCAAATTATTAATCAAATTATTACCTATTACTGAAAATATGGCTATAATAAAAGACACAGGAGATGAATATTGATTGGAGAAGTATAAAGATCACAAAATGAGCAATGGAAGAATTGAACAACAAAGGTCCCCACATCCACAGTATGTGTGATAGTTTGATTACTAAATGAGAGCCAGACTTTCTGAAAAATAAAGTTAGAAAATATTGCTAACAACCTCAGTTGGCCAACAAATGAACAGCTTGCCTCTGCTCAGGAATCCATTTGACTGTATCACCAACAGAAAGGTTTGTGAAGTCTATAAGCAAAAACTGATCACTATTACCATATCAGATCAGCTAAGCATAATTTTAAGTTGCCTCAGGAGTCAGCTGAAGATCAGATGAATATCACTTTATCTGGGACAGAAAAGAAAACCAAGTCTGACTTTCTCAAAGCAAAGTTTGGCAAATCACTTATTAAGCAGCAAGTTTTTTAATGGGTAATATTACCCTTTCCATATATGTTGAATGTGAATTCTAGTGGTTCTAATCACAATATGCCAAGCCATGTCTAGGTTGGGACAGGCTGTTTTAGTCCTGTGGAACATGTGCATGCTCATCTTGAAATTGCCTTGCTTCCTTGCAGAACAGTTCTTAATTTGAAAGTGCAAGTTATTCATAATACCCAGAGACACTCATCAGATTTGAAATCACACTTGCAGCATTTCATGGATATTGTTTTAGATGGTATATTTACTACTAATTGTACAGCACAGTACTGTATTCTTTCTACCTCTTTTTATCATTGTTATGTTATTAGTGTATAGAGTATTCTAAACTTTGCCTGCTTGTGTACACTATTTGCCCAGGGAGTTATAATCAGATAGACAGATGTACATAGATTAGAGGGAATAAAAAGCATGGGCAAATACAATTATATGTAACAAAATGCCAGGCTAAAGTCCCTACCATATGTGAGAGTTTCTCTAAAGTTCACATTGTAAGATTTCCAGTGGGTTTTATAAACCAAGGCAGTTAGTTGCAGAAATTTGTACATTCAGTTCCTCCAGAAGAAACACTGAAGAATGAGTGTTTCTTCCAGAAGAGTCACCAGGTAGATGGTTGTCCATTTGTGAGAACTCCTGTCTTCTCCTGTATCCTGGGTTTTCTTCTGCCTAATTGTGGTACCTTGCTATCATTTCCTCCACTATGAACATCTCTTACAAGCAGCTCTTCTGCATTCCTATCCAGTAGTCCCTTCAAGTTTATTACCTCCTTCTTTGCAACCCAAAACAAATATAGCAAGGGAATATCAAAGTTGCAAGACAAGAAGCCATGGTTGGAAACTAGCCAAGGAGAGAAATAGCCTAGAACTTAGGAAAAAAATTTCCTGACAGTAAGAACAATTAACCAGTGAACAGCTTGCCCTCAGAAGTTGTGGGCATTGCATCACTGGAGACTTTTAAAAAGAGGCTGGACAGTGGTATAGGATCTCCTGTTTGACCAGGGGGTTGGATGAGAAGATCTCCAAGGTCCCTTCCAATTTTGTTATTCTGTTAAAATCTTGTTAGCTATTGATCTGGGCATTGCTTCATTGGCTAATAGGAGGCAGTGCTGCTAGCTTGAAGAAAAGAAAAACAAAGAATAGGGATGTACAAAATCTGTTGATCTGGGAACAGATTCTTCCAGGTAATTTTGGAATGTTTTGTTTTTCTTCAAATCTTGCTTGATTCTTATGTCTTATTTCCAGCAGTTCCTGGAAATTAATCCTCCAAACCATAAGTAGTATGAGATGTTCCAAACATAGCTTTGCAGACCAAAGAGAGCTGTTTTATGGCTGGATCACCAGAATCTCTTGAGACTGAGTTCAATGGAAACCATTGAACTACTCACCCATGCTCAATGGTATGGTTTGGCAAGAAATAAAACATTCTAGGAAAACCTATTTCCAAACTGACAAATTGTAAACTATTCTCTGAATGCCACACAGCTGCATAAAAATTTTGGTCATAGTTAGACATCTTTGCGGAAAGGGGCTTGGTGTGTTATGTGACCCCAGCCACTAAGATTATTTTATGGTTCAACATATTGTACAAACCCAGAATATTTTATGAATGGGATAAATTGTGGCTTAGTGAATTAGAACATTGTGAGAACATGAAGTTTGAGAAATAAAATTAAACAGATGAAGGAAATTCAAGTGGGAAATGATATTTTGATGAGGGGAATGAAGAAAGACAAAAGGCCTGCTCTTCCGTACATCAGACAACTCTTTGTCCAAATTCATTGTCTATGGAAATATTCAATGATTATTTAATTGAATATATTAAGGATGTATGATGCTTTGGATTCAAGATTACTAATTGCTCCAACATGGAAGTTAAATACCAAATGTTGAAGCAATAATATAAAATATTTTTCAATGCACTAAGTTAGATACTATGACATTAGAATTGAAAGAGCAAGACACTTCAGAATTCTATGTGGTATGGGAAAATTTCTATGTATGGAAGGATGTGAAAGGAAATCTAATACGAACTAGAAATTTAAGAAGAGTTTGGATTATAACAACATCTAGGATAAAAATTGATGTAAAGATTAAATGTAAATACGTACATAGCTGTATATATGTATATAAATGTTTATACTCTTTGAAAATATTTTACTTATATAACAATGTAAAGACTGATATATATGTCAAAAAGATCACCACATTCAATGTTTTTAAAGTTTAATTTCAATAAAATTTATTATTTAAAAAAAAGAAGTAAAGCTTTGCATCATCAGCATATGGATGGTATTTCATCCCAGAACTTTAGAAAATCACTCCAGTTGTTATCATAACAATATTTAAAAATATTTAAAAAGCAGTACAAGACAGTTGTTTGTGGCAGTTTTTGCTAGGGTACCAAGACACAATCATCCAAAGTTACTCTCCTAAATCATCCCAACAAGCAGACATGGATTCAACAAAGAGCAATTTTCCAACTACGATCTCACAAATATAATTCAAAGGTTACCATAGAACAGCACTTATCCACCGTGGCAACTCTAAAATGTGTGGACTTTAATTTCTAGAATTCCCTAGCCAGCCATGCTGGCTAGGGAATTCTGGAAGTTGAAGTTCCTGCATTTTAAAGTTGCCATGGTGGGGAAACACTTCTGAAGAGAATATTAATATCTAGCAGTATTAAAAACCATCAAAGATATTTAAAAGGATCAATAGTCATCTTGGCTTTGCCTCTTTCCTGCAGAAGGTCGTTGATAAGGGAGTGTGGCTAATTCACTTCCAAAACCTAGCCGAGTACAGATCAAAGTTAGTCAAATAAAAAGTTTATTTTGAGACTATCTGTAGCTGTATGAACATTCTTATAATACATTGTTTCCCAAACGGTATTCATGATTAGGGGATAATAGTAGTAGTAGTAGTTCCTCTTGTGCTACTGTGCACATCCAATGTTTTCAATCAATTATGGTAATTTCCATTAGCAACCTGAAAGTTGGTGGAATGTTCTGTGCCAAGTTTTATAAGGTCTGCCTGTCTTTGTTTTCTTCCAGATGGTGTCCAGCTGATTGCAGTCTTGGTGTAGCAGTTAATCTAGAAGAAGTAAAATGTGTTCCCATGAAGCATATCCTCTGTTTTGCCATGATTTTCTGTATGTGATATGAGTTGCTTCTTTGTAGGATTTCAGCTTTGGTAACACAATTGAAATATGTAATACCAAGGATCTTTCCTAGACTGTGCTGGTGAAACATATTTAGTCTTTGGGCCTTTTCACTGTCATATTCTGTATTTCACTAACGTGTTGCAGTTGGCAAAACAATACTGTAATAACATTGAAGTTTTATTTCAGTGTTAATAGTTGACATGGGCCAGATTGGGAATAACTGCTAAAATATACCAATGCTCTTTCAGTCTTGAATTTCCATGCCTATCTTAACATCTCCATCACTGCAAAATGTGCTTCTCAGAGAGGCAAACTGCTGTACCTCTTCAGTGTGTTCAAGTGATGGTATGCTACTGGTTCGGCCCTGTTCAACCAAACTGGAAGCAAAAATTAGTTTAAAAAAAAAAAAAAGCTTCCCATGATCAGCTGAGAGGAGAAAGAAGAGAAAAGTGCAGGATCAGCCCTCCCACCTGCCCCTGCACTTTTCTTTATCGTCTCAGCTGATTGGCTCTGCAGGCCTCAGCTGATGTGTGGAAAGCTGCACACGCGCAATTACTGAACCAGTAGTGGAACAGGTAGGATCCCACTGCTGGTGTGTTCATATCTGATAAGAGTGTTGTGGTTCCTGTAGCTTTTCCCAGTTGCATAACTTTTAATGGTACTAATTTGAAGTCAAACTTTGAAGGCCTCCATTTCTAGTTTTTCAGTCATATCTTGCAAGCATTCCTTGGATTCTGCTATGATATGATATTATCTGTGAAATCAGGTGGTAATTATCATAAATTTCTAAATCCAAGGAAGAGGTTGGGTTTTTTTCCTTTCAGAAATGTGTGCATCACAACCTTCTTTAAGGCTGATAGAAGCTTTTCCTCTTGCAAACATATCTTAATCACTTATTGGATCCATCAATCATGTATTGTCCAATCTAGCTTGCTTAAATAAGATGGCCAAAGATTTTTAAAAAAAAATGTTGGTCACATTCTTCAGCCACAAAAATTGAAAATGGTCCTTCATAATGTATTGCATACTGCACAAGATGCCTTATTAGATGCTGTGTCCAAAGCACAATAAAGATAATCCCCCAAGCCAGAGATGGGCAATTAATTTTTCCAAGGGGCCACGTGAGGAAACCCCCCCTATTGTGGAGGGCAGTTGCCACCACCCTTCCGCTGCCCTGCCCTCATTGCTACCTCTGCTGCCCCCCCCCCCGCAGCTGCCCCACTGTTACCCTACTGTCCATTGCTCCCACCAATCTGGGCCAAACAGGAAAAGCCGAAGGGCCAGATGTAGGCTTTAAAATATCCAAGTCTGTCTCAAACCATCTCACAAATTTTAGTGAATATCAGGCATAAATTAATAAAATGGGATATAAAATAGACCGGAGTTATTAACAACTGAAATATTGTCGGCTGTAGGTTTAAGGACCAAGCCAATGGAGGCAAAGAGAAGGGAGAAGGGATCTGAGACAAACTGACAAATGTCCTCTTTCACTCCCTGTGTAGGAAGTGGGGGTGGAGTGGGAAGGAGTGATTATTTCAAGCAGTTTCATTTCAGGTAATTGGCATCAGAGGTTTTAGGAAGAGCCATGCCAAATATCAAAGGTCTTCTGGAAGTTAAAGTTATCTAAGGTAGGAGGAGTGGTATCTAAGCTCTTTAACACATGTCTGACCTATTCCAAGAGCTTAATTAACATACAGAACTCAGGATCCAGGATAAGGATCTTGTATGTGCTGATGTATATCATTGTATTTTTGTGCTGCCACACTGAAAGTGAGACTAAATCCTTTTCTGGCTAGAGACCAATTCACACAACATTCTCTTCTCTAAGGCCTAAGATAAGTGGGAACAGGAATAACAAAAAAATGTCAGAGTTAAAGAAGCAAATATGTTGTTGCAATAATGTGACAGTGTGGTATTGATCATCAGTAAGTGGGAGTCCAATTTGATTTTTTAAAAAATAATTGTCTCCATTCAGTTTTATGACACACAGAAGGCATGGGGCCAAATTTACATGGCATATAGTGCAGGGAAAATTGAAAAGAATATTGGGATAATTCAATCCTTGGATTATGAGATGGAAAGAAGGGCATAATAAAATCATAAGACCCATCGCCTGCTTCCTCCCAAATTTAGTCCAATTCACCCTCTTCCTAAATATTAAAAAGAAGTAGCTAGAGTGGCCATGACAAACCCCTGTTATGGTATGGTTCTACAGTGCCCCTAAAACAGCTGATAAGATGACACCATCTTTCTGAATAGGTGCATCAACCTTCATTTCCCAAACAAGCGTTTTACGTGTAATCCTATTTATAGAAATAGATTACAGATTAACAGAGTTGGAAAGGACCTTGTAGACCATCTAGTCCCACCCCCCACCCAAGCAGGAGACCCTACACCATTACTGACAAATGGCAGTCCAATTTCTTCTTGAAAGTCTCAAGTGATGATGCTCCCACAACCTCTGAAAGCAAGCTGTTCCAAAACCAGAGTATCCTTTTATAATTCCACCAGGGTCTTTAGGAAGGTGGATTTAGCCCCTAAGTAATGTCTGATTTCAAGGACCTTTCAGGAGATGGAACATTGTTTTTGACTGGGTAAATTAAACCAGTGTCCACAATGAAACTGGATTTCATTTATCCCTGTAAATTCTATAAAATTGGGGATAAGGGCTGAGAACAAGAATGAATAAGAAAGACCTGTCTACAGACTTCCAAATGGAAGCCCCGCTCCACAATTTCTCTGTAACAGTCTTCTCTGGGAATATGTCTTGAAACACAAGAAAGTTATTAATAACTAATGTAACCAAGCTGATTGCATTGGTTTTATCCAGAATTCTGTGTCATTTTCCTTGTATTTTGTCTTTCTTAACAAAACTCTTTGTTATGTCCATAGATTTTGCTCCACTATAACAGAATTTCTCACTAATACTTTTCCCATGTTCAAGTCTGCATGGTGATATCGCTGTCCTTTATATATCAAGATTGGACTAAGTTTTTTTAAGAGCTTTGAATGGGAAAATTCAAAGCACCTTCCTGTCCATTTTCCTAAAATTGAGCAGAAGGACTCCACAAGTTTGACAGACCAGGAGTATTTAATATGGCTAGTGACAATCTATCAGGAATTTTTTTAAAATTATTCCATCTGTCCCTGTCCCCCTCACACCATATTGTAACAGTGGCCAACATAAATGGTCCAGCCCCATCCTGAGCATTGAACAACAGATGTATGTATGGACAAAAAGGTATGGGAAATATACTAATTCATGCCTTTAAAAAGGCTATTTATTTTGCCATATGGGAATCAATTGATGTTTATTTTAATTTATGAAGATGGACTCTAGAAGCAGGAAGTACTTATCTTTACTTATGAAAGATGAGCGATTATCTTACCAATGATATTTAATACCTTTAACTAAAGACTGAATAATATCAAGATGAATCTATATGAAAGAGAGTTTCTAACATCAGTTTAGTGCAGTGGATAACTTTGGAGATGATGTGTTTTACACATCAGCAGATAAGGGCAAATCACTTCTTGAAAAATGCTGCCAAGAAAAGTAAACTTGTTCAGGCAATTGCCAGGAGTCAAAAGATTTTATCAAACCTCCCTTGCCCCAAATATGAAGTATCACAGCTTTAATATATGTGAGTGACAGTTCACGCATGTGTTTCTAGGAAAGTTGCACTATTCCATAACAGGCAACTAGCTCAATGTAGTTGAATTAACTGATGGATTCCTGGTTGCTGAGTGCTTTTGCCTAATTACAGCTACAAACATTGTCTACATTTATAAAAAAATATCTATACCTTGGTGACAATCTATTGCAACTCACCCAAAGTGAGGCTAACTTGAATGGTGTCCAGAAGTTTCAGCTGATACAAAATGTAACTGTTAAAGTGCTATTTGATGCAATGTGCAGATGTCATACGATGCCTGTTCTGAAAGATTTACAGTGGTTGCCAATTGCTTACTGGACACAATTTAAGATGTTGGTGTTAACCTTTAAAGCTCTAAACAATTCTGGGCCTCACTATTTGGGAAACTTCCTTTCCCATTATGAGCTTTCCAGATCAACCAGTGAGACTCTTCTGAGGATATTCTTCATTTTCAGAGATTCACTTATCATTTATTATTTAATGAATAATAACTATGAGGGCTGTATAGTTTTTTAAATCTGAAGTAAAACTAGAATTATAATTCTTTTATTGATCAAGTGTGATTGGACAAACAAGGAATTTGTCTTGGTGCGAATGCTCTCAGTGTACTTAAAAGAAAATATATATTCGTCAAGAGTCAAGAATCATAAGGTACAATACTTAATGATAGTCATAGGGTACAGTAAGCAATAAAATCATACTAGGAAACAGTCAGTATGAATTGTAAGGATACAAAGGACAAAGTTAAAGTGGGAAGGGATAGGTGATAAGGAGTGATGAGAAGATTAATAGTAATAGTAGTGCAGACTTTGTAAATAGTTGGACAGTGTTGAAAATGTATCTTAAAGCATTCCAGGCCATTTATGTAGCATCTGCCAGCAACTTCTTAAACCAAATGCACCTTTCTCCTTCGATGACAATGGAGTAGAGTAGAATGAAATGGAGTGAAGTAGAGTGGAAAGAATGGAATGGAATCAGTGATGGTATTCTACTGGTTTGGCCCAGTTCATGTGAATCAGTAGTAAAAAAATGTTTGGCCAAACTGGTAAATCTGATTCAGCTGAACCGATAATGTTTTTCTCCTCCTGATGATCAACTGTTCCAATTATCAGCTGTGCTGGGATACCCCTTGCTGTCTTACTGCTTCACCCAGGAGGCTTCCCTGAGGCCCAGGAGGCAAAAAGGAGTTTATGGGTGTGGGTATGCTGTGTGGCCCCCTGAGCTCTGTTTTTTGCTTCCTGGGCATTAGGGAAGCCTCCTGGGAGCAAAAATAACCACCCAGGAAGCTTCCCTGAGGCCCAGGAGACAAAAAAAATGGAGCGGGGGGGGGGAGAAAAAAAAAAGCCACGCCCACCCAATCACATGCCCTCATCCACAGAACAGGTAGTAAAAATATTTGCATCCCACCATGGAATGGCATGGCATGGAATGGAGTGGAGTGGAGTGGAGTGGAGTATAGAGTAGAGTAGAGTAGAGTAGAGTAGAGTAGAGTAGAGTAGAGTA
>BLBF01000003.1:25891283-25964884 GCA_015471245.1 Laticauda colubrina | reverse complement strand
GTAGAGTAGAGTAGAGTAGAGTAGAGTAGAGTAGAGTAGAGTAGAGTTTCACTTTGAGTGGCATCTGTATGACCCTTGGAAAAGATGCTGCTGCTTTATGGAGCCAGTGCTTCATGTACCCTGAATCACCTTTTTGGCCTTCAGGTATGTAGCAGGAACCCTAATAATTACAGCTAATCATGAATGCCAATTGGTGCAATTAGAGCTGAAATACAGAGCAAATACAAATGACCATCCAGATAATGGAATAATTGGATGGTTGATGAAATGACATCAATATTTCAGCTTGATAGTGGGGCATGTACATAAGTACAAATGACTAGTTGTATTCTACAGCATTGAAAAAAGGTCAGCAGTCATTGCTTTTCCCCCTTTTTCTTTCTACAGCCTTGGACTTTCTACCTCTTTTCTTCTTTCCCCTTTCTTTTCTGATTTTTGTTTCTATTTGTATTTTATATTATTAAGGTCTAATATAAAGAATTAAATACATTATTCTTCTCTACAATGGAAAAGTGTTTATTCTCAACTAATGCATGGTCTTAGACCATTAGGTCTAAGATCTAAAATTATCTAGGTGTACCATTGACCAATATCTGTCCCAGTGCCAGGAACACTTTTTATACAGTATCAGATTTCAGGTGTGCAGGGCATTTTAAATGGTGATGCGTTATTTCCATCGCTACCCTTGTGGTTCTTTAAAGATTTAGAGCCAAGGACATTCAAATGATGATGTGGAGAAAACAGTGAAGGAAGAATTGATCACTGGAGAAAGGTAACATACCTGTGGAGATATGATGGCAGCATAGATGAAAGGAAGTCAAGAAGAGCTGCTATAGCAAAGGACATGTTTCAACCATGCAGAGGCTACAGAACCCCGTAATATAATTCAAGAAGGCAATCTCAATAAGAGCAGACTTTCTCATTCATCATTCCTTTGGTGTGTGTTGCCTTCATTAAGAGTGATCTTTGGACTAGCTGGGGTCAGCCTGGGAATTAGGAGTCCTCATATGGCTCCTGGCTGGTGAGCATGCTGAATAAACGTTATCTGATGCTTTGAAATACACCCTTTACATTCCACTCTGGATGGAAGGCCATTTGTATAAATACATATGACACAATAATACAAAATTTTTATATGGGCAAAGCTGACTATAGTGTCCTATGATATATTTGTTTAGAAGTAAGCTTTGTGTGAGATTGAGATACCAGTATGTTTGCAAAGTAAGTCTACCACAATGAATATTTCTGGGGAGAAAAAATGTTTTGGGGAGAAAAGTTTCTTCCCCAAATCCCAAAAACTTTAACTTTAGACTCTATACTATTGACCTCACCCCTTCATAAGAGGTCTGTAAGGAGCGTGCATCAGCACACCATCGTGCCTACTGTCCCTGTCCTATTGATTCTTTTTATTTTTCTTCCATGTATCCATTTCATGTATTCATAACTATGTTTATACTTGTACCTCTTATCTTGTAAGAGATTGACAAAATAAATAAATAAATAAATAAACACTACTGAATAGCATTTGAGTGAGCATTCGTTAACCTAGGCTGCAGAGTACTAGAAAAAATAATTCGGCTTAGATGTAGATGCAATGACTTAGAATGACTGACCATTTTTCCTAGGCTTCAGTGACTATCTATCTAATAGTTGCACAAAGACAAAGGTGGAGAGGCAGCAGTGTGAGACGAACTACCTGAAATATGCAAGCTTTGGTGCATTGGTCAAAAATCTCTAATCTTTTCTTATGCACACTAGGTCATTAACATAGAAAATTTGGAGAACTTTTGTTTAATCCAGGGGTAGCCAAAGAAGCACCTGTGGGCAACAACATGGAGTATGCATATGTATAGGAGCACCTCCAAGTTATGAACAAGTTAATTTTAAAAATGTATATGTTGAATGCCAACTCTTGTAAGATTTTTGTGGACTTGCTGGAAATCTCATGCTTGTTGATCTGACATTTGCCATTTTAAAAAATCATTTGAAACCCAAGGTTGAATTATGAAGTCTGATGCTCTCTGAGCTTGGTTTGTTTGCAGATATTTTGTTATCCAATAAAGTAACACCTTCAATACTAGAAGGGAGTGGGATTTTCTCCCTGTTTATGTACAGTAGTTTGAACAACTGTCAGTGGAGGTGTTGTTTTCTCCTGTAGTATATTATCCTCCAGTACATAAAATACCCTCCAGTAGTATTCCAATAGTTCTCCAGTAGTACAATATATCTTCCAGATAACCAGTGGGAGGGAGAAGAAATGATAATATAGTTTTTACTCCTAATCAGCCCATTCAGAATATTCAAGTTCCTTCTATACTTAAGGATTAATTCCTATCTCTTCTTCCTTCTCATGGTAATTAAAAGGCATGGGCCTATCAGAATAAAAAATGGAAAATCCAAGTCTGATGAAGCTGGTAAAATACAACCCTCTTTTTATTTTCATGCTTTTGCAGTGTTTCAATAAAATATATGCAGATGACATATGTCTCTAACTCCTACAGTGGATGGAAGGAAGGGAGGAAAGAAGGAAGCAAATAGTGATGTTTGTAAATTTAAACATACACACACACACCTGTTTTTCTTTATCACAGAGGAGCCACAGCTTAGTGGAAGGACACAGAAGGCCCTAGATTAATTTCCTCTAATCTCTAGAGCAAGACAGAAAAAAACTCTTTCCTGAATCTTTGGCAATCTAGTTAGAATAGAAAACAATATTAAATGGACCAATGGTCTCATTCAATAAAAAGCTATCTGGTGCAACTTGTGCATTAACTGCATTGTTCCCTTAAGTGAAGAAGGACAGGATTTCAGTGCCTGTTGGCCACTCTTCTGTAAATGAACCTCCCAGACAAATAGCTTACTTTATAAGATATCTGAAAAACATCTTATCCTGATTATTGCAGGAATTTGTAAATTATGAGTTGCAATCATCTTCCCTTCCTTGCTCAGAATTATAGAGGGTATGGCACTTCTCTCTCTGGAAGAGTAACCGTTCTTTGGAATAAAACTATTGCTACCAGTTGACTGATTTGCTTCACTTGCCTTGAACATCAAAACTCTCTAGGCCAAGAAGGGTAATTCTAGCTTCTTCACTAACAATATGGATTACTTCTGCCCAAAGCTTTTTGCTTTCTTGCAATTAGCTAACCGTAAGGTGAAAAATGTGGATTCACATGACAGTTGATAGAGCATAATATAATGCCTATCGATGCCTTTTCCCATAGTCTCAAAAATGTTTACTCAAATATATTCCATTTATGAAAGATTCTCAACTTCTAGTGGCTACAGTATTCAAAATTCCTTCACAGCTTGCTGTGAAGGAATTTTGAAAATCATAAATTGGTTTTACAGAATTGTAATGAAAATCAAAAGCTAACATGAGTGATATAGGCTGTTTTGAACTCATTGGACAATAGGATATACAGTAAATGTAAGAAAAAACATCAATACAGTTTTATTAAATGTGTTTTTGAAGTTCAGCCTATTTCAAATTACTATTAATCAGCAATTCTTAGATAAGAAAAGTAGGAGCCATCAAACTCAGGAGGAGGAGGAGAGTTTTTTTAATTAAATATCCCAAATGCCTGTTTATTCCATGTTTCATTATCATTGTCAGCATCATTTTTACCACCAAGGACACCACTACAAATCATATGCTAAGAAGCAAAAGAGAAGCCCCCGCAAAAAATCTACTGTATATCTCCACAAATTGTAGTGATTTTGTTGTATTATGAATGAAGAATGATGTTAGGAGCCTTGGTGACGCAATGGGTAGAATGCAGTATTGCAGGCTAAAACTGCCACAGGCGATTTTGACTGGCTCACAGTTCGATTTTGACTGGCTCAAGGTTGACTCAACCTTTCATCCGCAGAGATCAGTAAAATGAATACCCAGATTGTTGGATGGGGGGCAAATATCTGACACTGTAAACAGCTTAGGGCTGTAAAGCACTATGAAGCAGTATATAAGTAAGTGCAATTGCTGTTGCTACTTTTAAAGCAAAACAGTAGTGCCAAAGTAACTTCACAAAATCTTAAAAGTGGTAGGAACTTCCATCTAGGAATTTTCTTCCTAATGTAAGTCTTCAATATTGTTTTGGGGAGATAGGACATTTCATCGATGTGGAAGTGATAAATAAGTGTTTCCTACCTCTTGTCATCCTCCTACAGGCATGATGTTGAATATGCTTGGACACTGGATTGCCTCTTCCTGAGCTAATGTTTCTAACTGAGACCATCATCTGTGAACTATCCTTAAATATCACATTTCAATTCTTACTATGTTACAGAGCACCCGATGATGACATTGAACATGTAAACAAACTACATTCACAACTAACAAGGGCAACATCCTGCCCACATGCTTTTATCTTTCTTGGTGACTTCAATCTACCTCATATTAACTGGATCCTAAACGAATGTACAACTGAACCCAGACACACAACCTTCTACAATGCTGTTATAAATCTGGGTCTGGAACAACTAGTAACCAACAATACTAGATTTAACAACTGCCTCGATGTCATCTTCTGCAATAGTTTGAAATTAATTTACGGAATACAAACTAAATAAACCTTTTCCAACAGTGACCACAATATGATTGACTTTTGTCTCAACATACTCCCACACACAAATCATCACAATGATGTAATCCCCAAATTATAACTTCAAAAAGGCAACTATGATCTTATAGACAACGATCTTTCATCCCTTGATTGGCAATCCCTATTCACTGGATGCAATACTGTTGAAGACCATTACAACATATTTTTACTTGAAGTCAAAAGAGTCATCATATTGTTATGTACCAATAACAACTCCCAAAACAAAACCAAACAAAAAAAAACAGATTACCCTTAACAATAAGGAAACTTCAATCCAAAAAGAGATCACTCTGGCAGAAAAACAAATCTGGACATGTTGCCAACTTCAAAAGCCGATACAAAATGTATGTCGCCAGATAAAGACTGAATGTACCAATTATCACACTAAACAAGAGAAAATCTTCTATGCACCAATTCCACCCACAGTTTTTACAATTTTGTAAACAACAAACTAAAAGACTCAAGGTCCATCCCACCCCTGATAGGACCTAATGATAAAGACTGCAATGATGACACCATTAAAGCCAACCTCTTTAACACATTCTTTGGCTCAGTACTTGTAAACAGCAATGGATCAAGCCCCGTATTTCCCAGCTGAACCACAGAAAACTACAATGATCTAATACATATCAATTTTACAGAAGACAATGTTGAAAAAGCACTACGCAATCTAAAACCATCTCTATCTATTGGACAAGACGGAATTTGTGCCTTCTTAAAAAAATCTTATCTACTGCCATAACAGAACCTCTAATCTTCAAAAAATCTTTCAGGACCAGCTCCTTGCCTAACCTATGGTCACAAGCTACGGTCATCCCCTCTTCAAAAAGGGAGACCCCAGCCTAGTTGAAAATTACAGACCAATCTCCTTATGCTGCATCACCTGTAAAGTCAGGGAATCAATTATTAATTAATCCATCATCCTCCACTTAGAGACAAACAACCTACTCTCCAATAAACAATTTGGTTTCAGGAAAAAATTATCCTGTAATCTGCAACTCTTACACTGCAAAAACATATCGACTATACAACTCGATCAGGACAAAACAACAGACGCAATCTACATAGACTTCTGTAAAGTCTTTAATTCAGTGGTACACAACAAACTACTCCTAAAATTAAAACCTTATGGTATCTCTGGACAACTGCATAACTGGACAGAAGCATTCCTGTCAAACAGACAACAAATGGTCAAAATTGGGAGTGTCCTATCAAATTCTGTACCTGTCAACAGTGGTGTCCCCCAAGGCAGAGTTCTAGGACCAACTCCCTTCATACTCTACATAAATGACCTCTGTAATCCCATTAAGAGCAACTGTGTTCTCTTCGCTGATGATGTAAAGCTGTTCAATACCACAGACAATACTGCTACCCTTCAAAAAGATCTTGACTATGTATCAGAATGGTCAAACAAATGGCAACTTCAAATCTCAACAAATAAATGCTCCGTCTTACATATTGGCAAAAAAAATCAGAAAATAAAATACAAGCTAAATAGTCAAGACCTTGTTGATGATCCAAGCTCTGTAAAGGACTTTGGAATATTCATCTCTAATAATCTAAGTGCTAGAGCTCACTGTCACTACATAGCCAAAAAGGCATTAAGGTTGTTAACCTGATCCTGCATAGCATACAAAACATTTGCTAGACCAATACTTGAATACAGCTCATCAGTCTGGAACCCACATTACGTATCTGATATTAACACAGTTGAGAAAGTCCAGAAATATTTCACAAGAAGAGTTCTCCACTCCTCTACTCATTGTAGAATACCTTATGCCACCAGACTTGAAATTCTAGACCTAGATAACCTTGAATTATGCCGTCTTCGGTCTAATCTAAGTATGGTATATAAAATCATACATTGCAATGACTAACCTGTCAGTGAATACTTCAGCTTCAACCATAACAACACAAGAGCACACAATAAATACAAACTCAAGGTTAACCGCACCAAATTTGATTGCAGGAAATATGACTTCAGCAACAGAGTGGTCAAAGTCTGGAATACTCTCCTTGACTCTGTGGTTACTTTCCCAAACCCCAAAAACTTTAACCTCACCCCTTTCCTAAGAGGTTTGTAGGGAATGTGCATAAGCACACCAACATGCCTACTGTCCCTGTCCTATTGTTTCTTTTATTTTTCTTATATGTACCCATTTCATGTATTCATAACTATGTATATACTTATACCTATTATCTTATAAGCAATTGACAAATCAAAATAAATAAATAAAATAAAGAATTTATCATCTGCAGCCAAGTTGGGGTCAGGCTATAGCTGTTTTCCTCACAGGGGCATTAGGTCTCTTACACTAAATGTTGCAAACCTCATCCTCCTTCAAGTGATTCATAACATTGGGCTACTAGTCACCAATTCATTTCACTCCCACCTACATTCTGAATTTCTTCTTAGTGCCAAAATGATGCATTCTGGATTGATAACATCTGGTATAGCTTGAGTTTGGAAAGTTGTAATTACATCCTGAGATTGAACCAACAGAGACCATATGGTGTCTGGTTTTATTTTTTCAATCTGAATCAGCAATTTATGGTCCCCACCCAGTATGTGGTTTGGTGAAATAAGTCCTGTTTGCATTGATCTGCAAAGAAGGGATGGATATTTGGCCTTTCAACACTGACTTTAATCTGAACTAAATTTCCTAACTCCAGTATATTATACCAATAATTAAAACTGTTCTGAAAATATTTTGATCATTTTTAATCCTTTGGTTTGTCTCAAATTTTCAACAGGATTCATTGAGTATTTTTCCCTTTGCACCATGTATTTTATATCTGCCAAATAAATTGGGTGGATAACCACAATAATTGTTGCTCTTAAGTGAAACAACGTTTTTAAAAAGCCGCAGTCAGAATCAGGATATTATTGTTGCTTCAAATGGAATTGAAAGCATGTTTGTGCAGAAAGTAACCAGCTACTCTAGGAATCTTTGGACATTATTCGCTAAAACATTACATGTACATGAAAGCATCTTTTAAGAGTTCTTGATGAAAAATAAAATAGCATTCTGGTAGCAGTGTTATGAAAGAACTCAACAGGTACAGTAATGCAAATGATATCTTTTACATTTTCTTTTTTTAAGAAAAGTAAAATTAAAAAAGGTGATATGTGGCCAGAGATACAGATGTTTTTTTTGTTCCATAGATATTTTTAATGTCTGATCAATGCTACCATATTTTAGGGAAGCATTTTTTAATCTGCCTGTTAGCTTGTTCCCTCACTATGCTGATTTATGTCTATTTTGTTCTGTCTTCAATCCATCATACTGTACCTCTTCTCCACCATGAAAATATTAATTAACTACTTACATGTTCCAGGCTAATTTTCAGTCACGGACTCTAACATGATAGTCCAATATGTAATAAAATATCTTATAAGTCTTATAGGTAACATAGACAATTACTCTGATAGCCAAGGTTAATAGGCACTAAAGTAGCTAATAGCACTATAGCTAGTAGCACAAAATTGGGGACAGCTATTATAAGGAAATAAGGATCTATTTGATAACTTAGTATAAAACTGTTTACTATGTAATAATGTATTTATTTTATTTGTCAAGCTAATATTAGATAACAGGTATAAGTATAAACATGATTATTAATACATGAAATGGATAAGAATAAAAAGGAACATTAGGACAGGGATGGTGGGCACGTTGGTGCACTTGTGCACGCTCCCTACAGACCTACAGAAAGGGATGAGGTCAACAGTGGACAGTCTAAGGTTAAAGTTGTGCAGGTTTGGGGAAGAAACCACAGTCAAGTAGTTTATTCCACATATTCACCATCTGTTGCTGAAGTCTTATTTATACTTGATACTAAATCAAGTATCAAATCAAATAATGGACAGTTAACCTAAGTTCTCTCTTTGGTCTTGACTCTTATCTTGATTTCTGCTTCCTCAACTTGATGCTAACCTGATATTTTGGGTTTATAGCATCCAGTGCTTTGCTGGTTGTGAATTCTATGAATTTACACCCATAGTATCTGGAGACATCACTCTGGAGAAGACTGTGCCAAACATTTTTTCTCTAATTTAAGGCTAGGTCACACTGGCTGATGGATGCAAAACGTATGTAAAAAGGACACAGCGGATGAGCAAATTTTCCATCCGTTGTTATCCACTCTCAAAAGTGCCCCAAATTTGCATAGACAGAGAGGACAATAATGGAAAGGAACGGACGTGGGGAGGATGTAGCGGGGATGTAAAGCGGACGTTCGTAGGAAGCCTAACGGATGGAAGCGGATGGAAGCGGATGACACATCCGCAGGGCTTCCAGGAGAGAACAGCAAAGCGGACGCGTAGCAGAAGGAGCGGATGCGTACCGGATGACACGGATGCATCATGGACACCTATAGGATGCCTAGCGGATGCCTAGCGGATGCAAAGCATTCACTGCGCATGCGGGGAGGATGAATTGCGTAAGCTCCGTGGATATAAAAGGATACAGCTCGCAAGCAGTCACCATTCAGAGGAAAGACCTGCTGCCAGAGATATATTGAGAGAACACCACGGGGAAGAAGAGGAAATCTGTGCCTACTCCTGTCAGCCCTGGCAAGAAGGACAGAACCACCATCCCACCCCCTGGTGCTGACTCTGAAGCTGCTGGTGTTTCTGCTGCTGCTGCTCCTGGTGTTGCTGCTACTGGTGCTTTTCCTGCTGGTACTGCTGCTGGTGTTGCTGGTGCTGCTGGTGCTGCTGGTGCTTCTCCTGCTGGTGCTGCTGGTGCTGCTCCTGTTGCTGCTGCTGGTGGTGCTTCTCCTGCTGCTGCTGCTGTGGTGGACCAGCCCCAAGGCCCTCAAAGCCCTGCTGCTGAAGGCCCTGAAGGCCCTGCCAGAGGGAGGAAGAGGCAAGGCAAGGAGAAGGGAGAGAGGAAACAGTACTCCATTTCCGAAGACCATGAGGAGGAGGTGCTGGAATAGCTGAGGGAGAACGAGTACCTGTGGAGGAAGGGCCACAGGCTCTATCGCGACACCAAGCAGAAGCAGGCAGTGTGGAGAGAGAAGGCAGAGAGCCTGGGCGACACTTCAGATGTCCTCCTGGGGTGGTGGAAGCATATGCACACCTGGTATGGCAAGCTGCACCTGAAGAGATCCGGGCAGGCCGCTGTCAAGCTAACTGACCAGGAGACCTATGTCATGGCCAGGTGCATCTTCCTGGAGGGTGAGATCTGCCACCGAGGAGCAGCCCCTCTATCAACCCTCTCCCTCAGACAGCCCACAGAGAGCCATTCCTCTTCCAGCCAGGAGGCAGGTGTCTTTGGAGGGCCCCACGACAGAGACCCCCCCGACAGCTGCACTACCCGTGCCAGAGAACATGGAGGATCCCCTGTTTCAGATGGAGCAAGAAAGGCAGCCACCAGAGACCAAGCCACACCCACACCCAGCTCCACCTCCATAGAAAGCAGGCAGAGAGGCAGACCGGAGGGAGAGAGCCACACTGACCTCTTGGAGATCAGGGACACAATAAAAGCCAGCACAGATCTTCTCTACCAGCTGGCCCACTTTGACATACCATCCTCCAACCGCAAGCCCTTCATCACGTACCTGAGCCAGACCCTCATGGACATGACCGAGGCCCAGTACCAGGCGATGAAGGAGAGGATCACAGCTCTTCTGCACCACCCTCCAGGCCCAGCTGAACCTGCTGCTACCCACTCCAGGTCTGCTCCTCCACCCCTGGCAATGTCTCAGCCCTTCCACGGAATTCAGCAGCCCCTCGCCTACCAAGCCTACCACTACCAGGACTTCCCACAGCAGAGGTAGCCCTTCCCCGTCCACATCCACTTTCCTCGGATGCCACAGATGCCACAGATGCCTCAGCTGACCCAGCTGCAGACCAGACAGCCCCACTACACTCCTCCTTCCTCCACCCCACAGCCAAGCCCTTCCTCAGAACATCTTTCATCAGTCTTGAGCCTAACATCCCAGGTCCTTGAGGAAGTGCCTCTCAACCTCACAGGACTGAGTCAGCTCTCTGAGATCTTCCTGCACACACCATCCCCTGTTGTACTCTCAGGGCCAGGCACCCCAATAGCACCTCGGACCAGCACTCCAGCAACAACCACCTCCACAGTCCCTGGCCCCTTTATATCTGAGACCATGGGCATGCCTCAGAGTGACTGAAAAGAGTTCCAGAGACTGAGTTGTTACCTGTTCACCTTAAATTTGCTTAAATTTACTTGGGTCATTTTTCTTTTTAATACAGTCATAGTTTGTTATTAATAAAGGTTATCTTTGCTTCACACACTTGGTTCATTTTTTTTACTTAATAAAGTGTTGGGGAAAACTTTGAAAAAAGGGTTAAGCCTTTGCATGCTTGTGGGATTGGTAAGGATAGCTGTGGGATGGATAGCTGTGGGATGGGTAAGGATAGCTGTGGGATGGATAGCTGTGGGATGGGTAATGATAGGTGTGGGACGGGTAAGGATAGGTGTGGGATGGATAGCTGTGGGATGGGTAATGATTACTGTGGGATGGGTAAGAATAGCTGTGGGATAAGGATAGTTGTGGGATAGATAAACCTCCAGTGCAAGCATAGTGGGAGTGTATGGTCCACCCTCCCAGGTGCCACACATATGGCCCTTTATTATCAATAACAATTTCATCATTGATCCACACATGCCTTGGTCAACCTGGGTCTCAGACGCTCCACAACTTCATCAAACATGGCTGGTGGCATCCTCATGAAGTGCTGGAATGCACGAGTGTCTTAATTCCTCAGCTCCACCATCAGCTTGTTATACAGTCCAAACTCCGCTCTTCTCCTGATCCATCATTGGACCCACACAGTTCTTGGACGTCTCCTTCTCTTTGCATAGAAAAGGTGAAACAGTCTGAAGAGGGCTTGGTTCTGGTGTTGAATAATGGCAGCTACCAAAAGGAATGTGCAATGATCCATGGTGGAGATCAATGGATAATGTGGAAGAGCAAGATGAAGGCTGAAGAGGTCTGCACAGCAGGGCTGCTGGACTGAAAGTGAGATCCAGGTGATTTCCTCCCCCTTTTTATAGGAAATGTCGGTTTTCCGCTAGGTGTCCTTCCACATACTCTAGACATCCTCCAGACATCTTAAATATCCGAGATACATCCCATATACGAACGTTTTGTCCGTTTTAATGCTTTATATATGAGATGCATCCGCTTACATCCTTTCTATGTCTGTGCTACTAACGCTGTGTGGACACTCCATGTACCTTTCGCTTCCTCCCTCTTTCCACTTTCCGCTGGAGCAGATGTGAGTTGCGCGGATGTCCAGAGGATGCTGAGAGGATACATTGGATTTGTAACAGATGACAACGGACATAGAACATTTCTTGCCCGGATGTGTTGCGGATGTAGATCGTACGTGGCGGAAAGTTCATCCGCTCAAAAAGGTTTGTGCAGCTCAAAACTTTTTGAGCGGATGAAATAGCAGTAGACGGATGTTTTACAGATAGAGCATATGAAACACGTACGTAGTGAGTACACAATGGATGCATCGTTTTTTACAACGGATGGCAAGCTTTTTTGTCCATTTTACATCCTCTTTGCATCCGTTGGTTCAGTGTGACATGGGCTTTAACTGGATGTGAGGAGAATTGACTGAGATATCTGACATACCATTGCTGGGTTGATTGACTGATCTGGCTGACTAGGCAGATGTTTGTTCCTCACTCACTGCTCTATGTGCATCCCTCCTGAAGCTGCACCCTCAGTGGAAGAGAATGACCATCCACGATAGAAGTTGTGTAAGAAATTTAGGTCAATGGTATATGATGGTTGTTACCTCTGTTAAAACCAGGGGTGGGCTGCTACCAGTTCTCACCAGTTTGGGCAAATCAGATGTTAATTTTACATCTGGTTCATCGAACGGGTAGTTGCAATGACTGGCTGGTCCTGCCCAGCCCTCCCCTCCCTGGAGTCTCCACATGGCCCATTTTAGATCCCAGATAAGTGCAGGGCCCATGTGAAGGCTCAATGAGGGTGAAAATGGACCTCACATAAGTCCAGAAGGCCGGAAATGCACCCATTTCCAGCCTTTGGAGAGTCTCTGTAGCAAGGGAGGCCATTTTTGCCCTCCTGGAGGCTCAAGGAAAGTCTCTGAAATCCAGGGAGAGTGAAAACAGCCCCACACCATGGCTGCAGGAGGCTGACTAGGCCACGCCCACCATGGCCATGCCCACCCAGCAACCAGGCAGACAACCAGTTGCTAATTTTTTTTTGAAGCCTACCCTTGGTTAGAACCGCCAAGGAAGAAGCCGGCTGAGTTGGAGAAATCAGACAACAAATAGCATTGTGTTGTATAGGCATGAGAAAGGCCTCTGTATCTGGGATATGAAGGTAGCCATCCATCTTAAATTATTTATCTGAGAAGAGAACTGGACTCGATAGCTTTTATGATTCCATGCTGATTTTTAAAGACTAGATCTAGAAGGGAATCTTTTGACCACAAAACATAACAATTTCTGCTGTTCTGTAAACTCCTCAATAACTTAAGCCCATGTCGCCACAGCGGATGAGCAAAATGTTCCATCCGTTGTTATCCTCTCTCAAAAGGGGCAAAAATTTGCATAACCGGAGCGGATAACAATGGACGCGGGGAGGAGGCAGGGCAGATGCAAAGTGGATGTGGAACGGAAGCCCGGCAGATGGAAGTGGATGGGAGCAGATGGGAGTGGATAGCACATCCACAGGGCTTCCGGGGGGCCTCAGCGAATCAGATGCGGAACGGAAAGAGCGGATGCACAGCGGATGCACAGCGGATGAAGCGGATGCACAGCGGAAGCCTAATGGATGCCTGGTGTTAATTGCGCATGTGGGGAGGATGCATTGCATCAGCCCCGCGGATATAATGGAAGCAGCTCGGAAGCAGGTCGCCATTCAGAGGAAAGACCTGCTGCTGGACACATCGACTGCCTTGCCTGCCCTGCCTGCATGTCTGCCTGCCAGCCTTGCTGCCAGCCTCCCTGCCAGCCTTGCTGCCAGCCTCCCTGCCAGCCTTGCTGCCAACCTCCCTGCCAGCCTTGCTGCCAGCCTGCCTGCAATCCTTGCTGCCAGCCTGCCTGCCTTCCAGCCTTGGTGCCTGCCTTCCTGCCAGCCTTGGTTCATGTCTGCCTGCCAGCCTTGGTGCCTGCCTCCCTGCCAGCCTTGGTGCCTGCCTGCCTGCCTGCATGCCTGCCAGCCTTCCTGCAAGCCTTGGTGCCTGCCTCCCTGCCAGCCTTCCTGCCAGCCTTGGTGCCAGCCTCCCTTCCAGCCTTCCTGCCAGCCTTGGTTCCTGCCAGCCTCCCTTCCAGCCAGCAACCCCACAACCATGCGGAAGCACACCTAGCCTCAGCCATCTGCTGCCAGCCCTGGCAAGAGGGACAGGGCTACCATCCCACCCCCTGGCCCTCACTCTGGTTCTGCTGGGGCTTCTGCAGCACGGGCTCGCTCTTCAGGGGCTGGGGCTTCTGCTGCTTCTGCTTCTGGAGGAGCTGATGACAAGCACTCCAGCACCAGCCACCTCCACAGCACCTGCACCCTTCACCCCTGAGACTGAGCGACCAAGAGGAGTGCCAGAGACTCATTTTTGTTTTATAGCTTGTTGTTAATAAAGTCTATCTTTGATTCACACACTTGCTTCATTTCTTTTTTTTCATAAAGTCTTGCTGGAAACTTTTAGAAATGGTTTAAGCCTTTGTATGCTTGTGGGATGGGTTAAGATAGCAGTGGGATGGGTTAGGATAGCAGTGGGATAGATAAACCTCCAGTGCAAGCATAGTGGGACTGTACAGTCCAGCCTCCCAGGTGCCACACCTACGGCCCTTTATTATCAATAATAATGCAATAATTATCCACACATGTCAACATAAACAGAACTCTTTATTAAATGCCCTGTTCATTGTAGGCCAACCAAACATACATGGCCCAATCTCATCCGTGTGATGAGACAGTCTGAAGGAAGCATCCATTAAGCATCTATCATCCTGTCTTGCCACACCACTGCTCCAGCTGGGGAGTTGCACCATTGTCTCAGGAGGTTGCGCTGCTTCTTCGCTTCATGTGAGGCTCTGTTGGGGCCTTGCACATCCTCAGTGTCGATCAGGTTTCGTCCTTGCCTCCATTCACCACGCTCCATGTCCCCATTGCCTTGTTGGAGGTCCACGAGCCTGTTCTGCAAGACTGGGTAGTGGGTGTGCATGAGATTGTGCAGGATGCAGAAAGCTTCCATGATCCTCCTCACAGTCTCTGGGCAATGCTGCATGGTGGTGAGTAGTACCTGGAACCTGTTGGCCAGGATGCCAAAGGCGTTCTCCACCACCCGCCTTGCCCTGGACAGCCTGTAGTTGAAGATCCTCTATTCACGGGTGAGGAGTCTAGAAGTGTAGGGCTTCATGAGGTCGGTTGTGAGGGAGAAGGTGTCATCCCCCACGATGAAGTAGGGCACATCTTGTGTGTCGGTAGGCAGGGGTTCTGGAACTGGGAAGCCCACGATGAGGTTGCGTTCCAGCTCCTCCTTGAGGTGACTGGCATTGTATATCTGGGCATCTGAAGATGAGCCGTTGCCTGAAGCATCGATGTACATGAACTTGTAGTCAGCATCGACCATGGCGAAGTGGATGATGCTGAAGAAGCCCTTGTAGTTGAAATAAGTGGACCCCGAGTTGGCTGGAGATTTGCAGGCCACGTGCTTGCCATCTATGGCTCCAACGGTGTGTGGGAAGATCCACTTCTGATACCACTGCTCTGCAACTTTCTTCCATCCTTCTTCAGTGGAGGGGTACTGGAGGAGCTCCTCTTTGTATTCTTCGATGATGGCCTGCACCACTTCTCTGACCACAATGCTGATGGTGTTGGATGGCACCCTCCAGCCATACTGCATGCTCCTGTAGGAGGTCCCTGAGGCCAGGTGGCGCAGAGTGAGTGCCACCTTGAGCCCAGGTTCCAGGCTGGGCCGGAAGTTGGTGTTAGTCTTGGTCAACCTGGGTGTCAGGCACTGCACAACTTCGTCAAACATGGCTGGAGGCATCCTCATGAAGTTCTGGAATGCCCGAGTGTCTTCGCTCCTGAGCTCCACCATCAGCTTGTTGTACAGTCTGTCCTCTGCTCTTCTGTCGAACCATCATCAGACCCAGACTCTTTTTGGGTGGCTCCTTTTCTTCTCGCAGTAGTGTTCACAGAGTCTGCAGATGGCTTCACACTGTTGCAGAATGATGGTGGCTGCTGAAAGGACTTTGTTACAATCCACAGTGGACATGACTGGATGCTGTGGAAGAGGAAGAGGCAGATGAGGTCTGCAGAGGTCTGCACCGCTGGGCTGCTGGTCTGAAAGTGAGATGCAGGCGAGTTGCTCCCCCTTTTTATAGGCAGTATAGGTTTTCCGCTAGGCATCCTCTAGACATCCTCTAGACATCCTTAATATCCGAGATAGGTCCCCTCTGTGAACGTTTTTTCCATTTTAAATGCTTTGTTTCCGTTCTGCATCCATTCTGCATCCGTTCTGCATCCATTCTGCATCCATTCTGCATCCGTTCTGCATCCGTTCTGCGTCCGTTCCGCTTCGTCCCTGCGTCTGAGCGGATGCGAGTTGCGCGGATGCGGAGCGGATGCCTGGCGGATATAGCGGATGCGTAACGGATGCATAACAGATGCGTAGTGGATGCGTCGCGGATGCAGAACGGATGAACTGGATACATTTTCCACACAAAACTTTTGGGCAGCCCAAAACTTTTGGAGCGGATGAAACGTCCATAAACGGATGCTGGACGGATAGAGAGGAAGCCAAATGGAGGCAGTGAGTACATTGCGTTTTCGAATGGATGGCAAGGTTTTTTGTCCATTTTACATCCTCTTTGCATCTGTTGGTTCAGTGTGACATGGGCTTTAACTTCCTTTGAAGACTTGGAGGGGGATTGAAGCTATACCATCTTCATGAGACATTATATTTAAAGGTCAGGCTTCCTGCTTTGAACGTAGCAGCGCAATCCTGTTCAGATATAAATTGCATGAAGTTCAACAGTACTTACTTCTAGATATATACATATGGGATTGCAAAACAAAGTACAAATTTTAGAGGCCCTAAATGTAGTTTTCTACAGAAATATACTTGTTATTAGAAACATCATACATTATTAGATACCATATGCCTAACTGCATCTTTTTAGAAGCATATTTTTGTTTTCCCAATCCAAAGCTTCACTGACAGTTTATTGTACTTGTTTTAATCATTTTGCAATTATGTAATAATAACATGAATTGAATCATACTATCTTTTTTATAAGATACAGGAGGATAAAGTTACACTGTGCTGTCAGACGTTAATTTTGGAAGGGTGTTTTTCTGCCTTGGATATCAGTGTTAAACGTTAATTTTGGAAGGGTGTTTTTCTGCCTTTGATATCAGTTTTTGTAGCAAACAATAAGACCACTATGATTATTTGTATCTAATAATGATGCTTTGGGACTTTTCTTTTTTTAAAGATGTGACTCAGTAACATGAGTTGTTTTGTCTAAGTAAAGAATATTTTTTTTTGTTTTTGTTTTTCATTGCTTACATGTGATACAAGAAAAGGAAGGGTGTGAGATAGAGGAAAGAAAATACAAATCTCATTTAAACAGCATCCAGCATTTTGATATAGATTATGGATTATTTACTGTATTTAAAAGATTTATTGCTTGCCTTGCAATGCGTTTCTGAGTGGCATACAATAAAATATATGCAATAAAATATAATAAAAGTGCGTAAAATGTAGTGCTATTACTTAGAAACTTTGTTCTTCCAATGTACTTCAGAAGAGTTTCACAACTGAATTTTAAAAAAGATCTCAGTCACTACCGTGTTTTTCATATAATAAGGCCAGGTCTTATTTTTTTTTTGAGCCCTGAAAAAATGGCTCGGCTGTCTCTTTGGGTGTGACTTAATTCCCACCCTTGCATCTTTGGGCGGGCGGGCAGCGATGGCTTGGATATTGACCTTGGCATTGATGGGGCACTCTGTATCGGGGTCAACGCAGGCAGCACCATATCCGGGTATGCAACAAAAGTACTTCCTAATGGCAAGCCCCCCACCACCATCCCCCCCCATTTCGCATGTTTTAATATAACAGGCCTATAATATAGGCCTTAATTTGGGGGGAGGGGCTTAATTTCATTTCATTACTATAAAACATGCTGGGACTTCCTATTGGGGGAGGCCATATTGTTGGAGAAACAGGGTATCTATTAAGAAATTACCAGGCAATAACTGTAACAAAAATATTTCTGGAATTATGAACTGCTTTGAATGCCACAATTATCAAAAGCCTGGATAAAAAGAACGTCCACGTAAAATACATTTACCATAGAAAAAAGTATATATTGTCATGCTGTTATGGGCTTAAAGTTTGCGTATATCAAGTATATCAAATTAAAACATCTGTGATAGCAAAATCCCACTGTTAGATATTTTTTAATCATTCAGTATGTAATACAAAGGAATAATTTCCATTGTGCTACCTCAAAACTCTGGGAACTGGCATTGCGATGATGTATAAAAGATGTTGAGACTCTAGAAAGAGTGCAGAGAAGGGCAACAAAGATGATCAGGGAACTGGAAGCTAAAACATATAAAGAATGGTTGATGGAACTGGGTATGTCTAGTCTGATGAAAAGAAGGACTAGGAGTGACATGATAGCAATGTTCCAATATCTCACAGGCTGCCACAAAGAAAAGGGGGTCAAGCTATTTTCCAAAGGACAGAGGGCAGGACAAGAAACAATGGATGGAAACCAATCAAGGAGAGGAGCAACTTAGAACTAAGGAGAAATTTCTAGACAGAACAATTAACCAGTGGAACAACTTGATCCTGAAGCATATCAAATTAATTGATCCTGAAGCATATCAAATCCATTTCTCCAAACTTTTAATTAAGCACATGCAATTACTTCAGCACAGAGTTTGCTACATTCTCTGAGTTTCTTTTTCTGCCAGAGATCCTTTAACTTTCAATGAATCAATCAGAATACAGCTGGAAAGGATTTTGGAGGTGTTCTAGTCCAACCCCCTGCTCAAACAAAAGACCTTACCATTTCAGACAAGTGACTGTCCACTTCTTAAAAACCTCCAGTGATGAAGCACCCACAACTTCTGAAAGCAAGCTGTTCCACTGGTTAATTGTCCTTACTGTTAGGAAGTTTCTCTTTAATTCCTGGTTGTTTCTCTCCTTGATTAGTTACATCCATTGTTTCTTGTCCTGCCCTCTGGTGCTTTGGAAAATAAGTTGACACCTCTTTGTGGAAGCCCCTCAAATATTGGGATATTGCTATCATGTCGTCCCCCCAATCCTTTTTTTTCTCTAAACTAGCCATACCCAAGTACAGCAACAGTTCTTTATGAGTTTTTAGTCTGCAGGCCCCTAATCATCCAGGTTGCTCTTCTCTGCACTTTTTTTTCCCCCAAAGTCTTTTTTGTAATGTCAAAAAAGACTAGATGTACTAGATGCAATATTCTATGTGTGGTCTTACTAAGGCTTTATAAAGTGGTACTAGGACTTCACATGATTTTGATTTTATGCCTCTGCTTATACAATTAAAGATTATATTATCTTTTTTGGCTGCTGCCACATACTGCAGGCTCATATTTAGATAATTGTCCGCTAGGACTCCAAGATTCTACTTATAGTTATTGTTTTTGAGCCAGATTTCATCTAACCTGTACTTGGTTTTTTTCCTGCCTATGTGTAAAACTTTGCCTTTCTCCACATTAAATTTCATTTTTTTGGATTGGACATTGTTCAAGTATGTCAAGATCTTTTCAGATCCTGAGCTTGTCTTTGGCTATTCCTACCAGCTTTGTTTTTATCTGCAAATTTGATAAGTTCCTCTTTTATTTCCTCCTCTAAGTAATTTGTAAAAATGTTTAAGTACTGGGCTTAAGACAGGACTTTGTGGTACCCCCTGCTTAGTTCTTTCCAGGTACCATATTTTTCGCTGTATAAGATATACACACACCCAAAAAATGAGTGGAAATGTCTGTGCATCTTATACAGCGAATGTTGCTGAAGCCCTGTCCACCCGCTGGTCCCCATCTTTTGGGCTCTGCCTCCCAGCAATTTGCCTCCTTGCAGCAAACAGCAAAAAACCTGCTCAGCTTCAGCACAGCCTGATTAGCACTAGCAGCTGATTGTTGGTTGGGATCGGCCTCCCGATGATCAGCTGTTTCAGGCTGCAGGGATCACCATCACCTATTGCTGCCTTTGTGCACCCCATTTTCAGCCTCTGCACCCCATTTTTTGCCTTCCTGTGCCCCATTTTTGGCCTGGTCTGATCTCCGCTGCTTGAAATGGGCTGAAAACAGGGATGGACGGAGGCCAAAACTGGGATGCATGGAGGCTGAAAATGGGGTGCAGAGGCTGAAAATGGGGTATGTGGAGGCAGCAATAGGCAGTGCTGATCCCTGCAGCCTGAAACAGCTGATCATTGGGAGGCAGATCCAACTGACAATCAGCTGCTTGTGCTAGTTAGGCTGTGCTGAAGCTGACCAGGGTCTTTGCTGTTTGGTACAAGAAGACAAGTTGCTGGGAAGCAGAGGTAGAGGCAAAAAAATTTTCTTGTTTTCTTCCCAAAAGCTAAGTGGGTCTTATACTTCAGAGCATCTTATCGTCAGAAAAATATGGTAGATGTAGTGCCATTAAGGACTACTTATTGAGTATGGTTTGTCAGCCAGTTTCAAATCCATGTGTAAGTAAAGCTGTCTATTCCACATTTTTCTAGCTTACGAAGAAGTAGGTTCTGATCTACTTTGCTGAATGCCTTGCTGAAGTCTAAGTATATGATGTCCAAAGCATTTTGCTGGTCTACTAATTTAATCATTTTGTCAAAGAATGAAATATGACTGGTTTGGCATGTTCTGTTTTTAACAAACAAGTGCTGAATTCTACTTATAACTTTGTTTCTAGATATCTGCAGATCTGGTTTTTGATTATCTTTTCCAGTATAATGTTAGGTGAATGATCTGTAGTTTCATTGGTCTGGTTTTTTCCCTTCTTTTTTGAAGATGGAAGCTACGTTTGCTCTTTTCCAACCCTTAGCTAATTCCACAGTGTTCCAGGATTTTTGACAGATATGGTACAATGGTTCTGAGATAGCATCTGCCAACTTCTTCAGAATTATTGGATGTAATCCATCAGGTCCCAGTGATTTATATTCATCAAGATCAGATAGAAATGAAAATACTGGAAACTTTTAAAATATGTTATTTTTGTCAATATCCACGCTTTTCGCAATTAATCCTGATCTTTATAGCATATAATTCCAGGTTTTCTTTAGATTGTCTTTTTGTTTTGGAACTTTCAAATGTGGCAATACTGTTCTATATGCTCTAAAGATCAGGATTAATTGCAGACATTCTAAATGCCAGGACAGCTCATGACTAATTGATTCTGGCTTCAGGCATTTCTGCTTCACTTGGCAAGATGTATACTCAACAGAGCAGTGAAGGAGAGTGATTGACATGCAATCATTATTATTGAGATGGCCCTCTCTATCTTTATAGCAGCTTATGCTGATGTGACATTCTGCAGCATTTTGGACGACAGTTCAAGTCAGATCCAATCATCATATCTAATGCTCAAGAATTTTTGTCCAAAACACCTAGAAAAGCTGGGAAAGATTTTCCAAATATGACCATGCCCTTTAGTATGGGAAAAGAGCTTAAGAACAGTAGGAAGATATATTGTAGAACAGTAGAAAGTTATATTGTCAAGATATACAAGTTGATGTTTATTTTATTTTGTTTGGTTTGGTTTGGTTTGTCAATTGCTTACAAGATAATAGGTATAAGTAAGAACTTAGTTATGAATACATGGATACATATAAGAAAAATAAAAGAAACAATAGGACAGGGACAGTAGGCATGTTGGTGCGCTTATGCAGGCCCCCTCTTAGGAAAGGGGCGAGGTCAATAGTAGACAGTCTAAGGTTAAAGTTTTTGGGGTTTGGGGAAGAAACCACAGTCAGGTAGAGTATTCCAGACATTGACCACTCTGTTGCTGAAGTCGTATTTCCTGCAATCAAGTTTGGTGTGATTAACCTTGAGTTTGCATCTATTGTTTGCTCTTGTATTGTTATGGTTGAAGCTGAAGTATTCATTGACAGGTAGGACATTGCAATGTATGATTTTATGTAGATGTAGATGTACTCTACACATTCCCACATTGTAAATAAGAAAATAAAGTGATATAAAAGTAATAGTAAAAAAGAAAAAGTCCTGAAAGAGGATCTAAAAGAGAAATGTCTTACATTTTTTTTGTGATTTTATTGTGTCAATATCTATGTATATATCCATATCCATGTATATATCCAAAATGACTTGAACCATCCATCCATCTATTTTGGTAAAATGATTTGGAAGAATTTGGATTTTGATTACAAAGGTGATAATGTGATGTCATTCAAAAAGATGAAAACTCAGGTATGTATAACTTTTATTAACATGTATTGATTTCCTATTTTTTTGAAATAGATTATGGATTAGCAGCAATTATTTCAGTTTAGATCCAAGCCTTGGAAAACACACCGACTGTTGCTTTTATCAAAGCAAAACAATAGAATATTTTTATTGCTCTCGTACAAGTGACAGCAAGAGCCATGCAATGGTAATTGTGGGAATTCAGACAAATGTAGGTTGAAAGTTTATTTCATAAGACCAGCTACATTAAAAACACTTTTTTTAACATTCCCAAAAAAATACACAGTAGGAAAACATCCTTCTTTCTTTAATCTTTCAGATTATAGCATTTCTAAAAAGTTGATGAGTCACATCCTTTTGATGCAATAGGTAATGGAAATCAGCATGCACAAACATCCATGTATGGCAATGGCAGGGCATCCCATTGTGATTCTTCATAGCTTCTTGCTTAGAGGTTTCTAGGACCACCGTGTTTGTTCATTATTTTCAATGCTAGGTAACAAATCATTTATACCTGAAGACAAATCATTCTTTCTGTTGCAGAATTGCCTCTTCTGCCAGAGATAGAGTTAGACCAATAGCAGCCGATTTTTATTTCAGCTTTTTGCTGTCCAGAAAGTTCTCGTCAGCCATTACTCATTTAACTGTAGCCAAAATAAGCCAACCATAGCTTCAATTTACCATCCTGTGGTTATCTGGGTTGTACCAGAACACATGGAATAACTTGTATGCTTTAGAGGCAAAACAGGCATGATCAAAATTTTCAACCAGACCCATAATCCAAAGAAGCATATAGCAATAGCACTTAGATTTACACTGCTTTATAGTGCTTTACAGCCTTCTCAAAGCAGGTTTTTTTGCAGAGTTAGCATATTGCCACCAACAATTTGAGTCCTCATTTTACCCATCTCAGAAGGATGGAAGGCTGAGTCAACCTTGAGCCTGGTGGGATTTGATCTGCCAAATTGCAGTGGGAGTAGCTTGCAGTACTACACTCTAACCACTGTGCCACTGAGGCTCCATAAACTACCTATACCAATATAGTGACACCTATAGTTTCCATTCATCCTTTGATACATACCTCAGCTGAAAACATGAAGTAAAGCCCATGTCACACTGCACCAATGGATGGAAAGAGAATGTAAAACGGAGAAAAACACTTGCCGTCCGTTGGTTAACACGATGCTTCCATTCTGTACTCACTGCGTCCGTTTTTCATCCTCTCTATCCGTCCAGCATCCATCTATTGACATTTCATCCGCTCAAAAAGTTTTGAGCTGCACAAAACTTTTTGAGCGGAAAATGTATCCAATGTGTCCGTTCTGCATCTGCTACGCATACGGGGAACATCCATTCTACATCCGTCATCATCCATTAAACATCCGCTATATCCGCTAGGCATCCGCTGTGCATCCACACAACTCAAATCCACTCCAGTGGAAAACGGACACAGGGAGGAAGTGAAACGGACGTGGAATGGACACGCAGCTTTAGTAGCACGGATGGAGAAAGGATGAAAGCGGATGCAGCTCACATACAAAGCATTAAAATGGAAAAATAGTTTGCAGAGGGGACGTATCTTGGACATGTAGGATGTCTGCAGGATGTCTAGAGGGTGCAAAAGGACACCGAGCGGAAAACCTATATTTCCTATAAAAAGGGCGAGAAATCACCTGCATCGCACTTTCAGTCCAGCAGCCCTGCGGTGCAGACCTCTTCAGCCTTCATCTGGCTCTTGCTCTTCCACAGCATCCAGTCATCTCCACCATGGATCATCACACACTCCTTTTGGCAGCCACCATCGTTCTATAACAGTGCGAAGCCATCTACAGGCTCTTTCACCTGTTCTACAGGAAGAAAAGGAGGCGGCCAAGAAGTGTCTGGGTTCGAAGATGAATCACCAGAAGATCCGAGTACAGACTGTATAACAAGCTGATGGTGGAGCTGAGAAACGAAGACACTCGTGCATTCCAGAACTTCATGAGGATGCCTCCAGCCATGTTTGACGAAGTTGTGGAGCGGCTGAGACCCAGGTTGACCAAGGCAAACACCAACTTCCAGCCCAGCCTGAACCCTGAACTGAAGGTGGCACTGACTCTGCACCACCTGGCCTCAGGGACCACGTACAGGAGCATGCAGTATGCCTGGAGGGTGCCACACAACACCATCAGCATTGTGGTCAGAGAAGTAGTGCAGGCACATTCTATCATCGAAGAATACCTGGAGGAGCTCCTCCAGTGCCCCTCCACTGAAGAAGGATGGAAGAAAGCTGCAGAGCAGTGGTATCAGAAGTGGAACTTCCCCCACTCCATTGGAGCCATAGATAGGAAGCATGTGGCCTGCAAATCTCCAGCCAACTCAGGGTCCACTTATTACAACTACAAGGGCTTCTTCAGCATCATCTTCTTTGCCATGGTCGATGCTGACTACAAGTTCATGTACATCGATGCTTCAGGCAACGGGTCAGCTTCAGATGCCTAGGTATACAAAGCCAGTGACCTCAAGGAGGGGCTGGAACGCAACTCATCATGGGCTTCCCAGATCCAGACCCCCTGCCCAATGACACACAAGATGTGCCCTACTTCATCGTGGGGGATGATGCCTTCTCCCTCAGAACCTACCTCATGAAGCCCTACACATCCAGAAGCCTCAACCGTGAAGAGAGGATCTTCAACTACAGGCTGTCCAGGGCAAGATGGGTGGTGGAGAACGCCTTTGGCATCCTGGCCAAAAGGTTCCAGGTAATTCTCACCACCATGCAGCATCACCCAGAGACCGTGAGTAACATCGTGGAAACTTGCTGCATTCTGCACAATCTCATGCGCACCCGCTACCCAGTGTTGCAGAACAGGCTCGTGGACCTCCAACAAGGCAATGGGGGCATGGAGCGTGGTGAATGGAGGCAAGGACGAAACCTGATAGACACTGTGGATGTGCAAGGCCCCAACAGAGTGAAGGGAAGAAGCAGCGCAACCTCCTGAAACACTGCTGCAACTCCCCAGCTGGAGCAGTGGAATGGCAAGACAGGAAGATGGATGCTTAATGGATGCTTCCTTCAGCCTGTCTCATCACACTGATGAGATTGTGCCATGTATGTTGAGTGGCCCTACAATGAACAGGGCATTTAATAAAGAGTTGTGTTTATGTTGAAATGTGTGGATCAATGATAAAATTGTTATTGATAATAAAGGGCCAAAGGTGTGGCAGCTGGGAGGGTGGACCATACAGTCCCACTCTGCTTGCACTGGAGGTTTATTTATCCCACAGCTATTACCCATCTCACAGGTATCTCTGCCTATCCCACAGGTATCCCTGCCCATCCCACAGCTATTACCCATCCCAAAGGTATCCCTGCCCATCCCACTGCTATCTTAACCCATTTCACAGGTATCCCTGCCCATCCCACTGCTTTCCTTACCCATCCCACAAGCATGCAAAGGCTTAAAACATTTCTAAAAGTTTCCATCAAGACTTTATTTAATAAAATAAATGAAGCAAGTGTGTGAAGCAAAGATAATCTTTATTAATAACAAGCTGTAAAAGAAAAATGACCCAAGTGTCCCAAGCAAAATAAAGTCAAGAGGTAGCAACCCAGTCTCTGGCACTCTTCTCAGTCACTCTGAGCATGCCCATAGTCTCAGGGGTGAAGAGTCCAGGTGCTGTGGAGGTGGCTGCTGCTGGAGTGGTGGTCTGAGGCACAATTCGGGTGCCTGGCCCCGAGAGATGGTGTGTGCAGGAAGATCTCAGAGAGCTGGCTCAGTCCTGTGATGTTGAGAGCCCCTTCCTCCAGGACATGGGGTGTCAGCTCCAATACCGATGACAGATGTTCTGAGGCTGGGCTTGGCTGTGGGATGGAGGAAGGAGGAATGTAGTGGGGATGTCTGGTCTGCAGGTGAGCGAGGTGAGACATCAGTGGCATCTGTGGCGTGGGTGGCATCTGTGGCGTGGGTAGCTTCTGTGGCATGGGTGGCATCTGTGGCGTGGCTAGCATCTGTGGTGTGGCTGGCATCGGTGGCATGGCTGGCATCTGTGGCGTCGGTGGCATCAGTGGCATCAGTAGCATCGGTAGCACCGGTGGCATTCGATGTACCTGTGCCTGGACTGGGAAGGGCTGCCTGTGTTGCTGGAGCTCCTGGTAGCCATAGTATTGGTAGGTGAGGGCCTGTGGAAAGCCTTGGTAGGGCAGTGACATCACCTGGGGTGGAGGAACAGACCTGGACTGGGTGGGAGCAGGTTCAGCTGGGTCTGGAGGGTTGTGAAGAAGACCTGTGTTCCTGTCCTTGATCACCTGGTACTGTGATTCAGACATGTCCAGGAGGGTCTGGTTGACGTAGGTGAGGAAGGGCTTGCGGTTTGAGGATGGTATGTCGGTGTGTACCAGCTGAGAGAGGATACTGATGCTGCTTTTGATGGTGTCCCTGATCTCCAGCAGGACAGTGTGGCTCTGCCCCTCCAGTTTGCCTCTCTGCCTGCTTTCTGTGGAGGTGGAGCTGGGGGTGGATTTTGGTTGTTCTCTGGTGGAACTGCCCTCTCCTTGCTCCCACTGTGTCAGGGGTTCCTCCACACGCTCCGCCATGGGGAGTGCAGCTGTTGGGGGGGGGTCTGTGTCGTGGCACGCTCCACAAATACCTGCCTGGACACAGGAGCTGACTCTTGGCCAGAAGAGGACTGGGTCTCTGCAGGCTGCCTGAGAGAGAGGGTTGTCAGAGGGGCTGCTCCTCGGTGGCAGACTTCACCCTCCAAGAAGCTGCACTTGGCCATCACGTAGGACTCTCGGTCCATCAACTTGACCGTGGCCTGGCCAGATTTCTTGAGGTGCAGCTTCCCGTACCAGGTGTGCATGTCCTTCCACCAGCCGAGGAGCACCTCCGAAGTGTAGCCCAGGCTCTCCGCCTTCTCTCTCCAAGCAGCCTGCTTCCTTTTGGTATCTTGATAGAGCCTGTGTCCCTTCCACCAAAGATACTCGTTCTCCTTCAGCCATTCGTGCACCTCCTCCTCATGTTCCTCTTCAATGGAGTATTGCCTCCTCTCCCGTTCACGCGTATGCCTCTTCCTCCCTCTGGCAGGGCCATCTGGGCCCTCATCAGAGGGGCTTCGAGGTTGTAGGGGCTGCTCCACCACACCACCAGCAGCAGCAGCAGCAGCAACAACAGTAGCAGCAAAAGCAGGACCAGCAGCACCAGCAACACCAGCAGCACCAGGATCAGCAGCACCAGTAGCACCAGCAGGACCAGGAGTAGCGCCAGCAGAGTAAGTACCAACAGAAGCCCCAGCACCAGGAGCAGCACCAGCAGAGTAAGCACCAGCAGAAGCCCCAGCACCAGGAGCAGCACCAGCAGATTACGCACCAGCAGAAGCCCCAGCACCAGGAGTAGCACCAGCAGAAGCATCAGCAGCAGCAGCAGAAGCCCCAGCAGAAGCAGAGTCAGGGCCAGGGGGTGGGATGGTGGCCCTGTCCCTCTTGCCAGGGCTGGCAGCAGATGCCACAGGCTTCCTCATTTTCCCCATGGTTGTTGGCTGGCTGGCTGGCTAGAGCTATGTGTCAGCCTTCAAGATCTTCTACTATTGCTTTGCATCTTTTGACTGCCATAAGTAACGGGGGGAGGAAGGGAAAGTCTGGGAAGTGAATTGGAGGTGTTAAATTCTTCTATTGTGTAAATGGGGGGGGAGGGAAGCATACAATAGAGTTAGGTTTCTATTTCTTGCTTAGCTTTCTTCTCTCTGCGCAACTGCAACCCGTTATCAAAATATGCCAAGGTCAACGGACAGAGACCTCATCATCACCTGAAGATGCCCACATGATCATATTCACAACTTCTAATTGGAAGTGTCATCTGAACTATTGGGGGTGGGAACATTTCCATCACTTTGTATATGTGAATTGCGTGCCTAATTTCTCAGATTCAGAATTCTTTGGTTGCTACCACTTCACTTTCAGTAAAAGATGTCTTTTCTCTAAACTAAAGAGTCTAAGTATTTCTTTCCTGGATTTTGAATGGAGCTCCACCTGACATTGTTCTGAATCTCCCACCAGCCCACCCGGAGAGAATGCCCAACTTTCTTCCGAGGGGGCCTGGACATCATGTCATCTTCAAATAGTGTCCAAGAGGATCCGGGAGCCATTGGTGGGCAAGATTCTGTGCTGGTACAGGAAGCCCAATAGCTAGCAGAGCTCAGTTTTCAAGGGGATCAGTGGTGAAGCCCAGATGGTCGGTGGGAGTTGGTTGGAAAGATCCGGAGGAGGACCCCCCCCCCCGGGGTCACAACTACCCGCCGGTGTGGAAAAGAGGAGCCTTGGCAAGAGAAGGAAAAGAGGGAACTCTTGCTGGATCAAGCTAGGAGACTCCTTAATGAAGCCTTTGAACAACCTCAAGCTGCACAAAGGTATGAAGGGGGAGGGGAAGTAGCCCCAGCCAGAAGAAGCAGAGCAGCTCCCTCTCCCATAAATCAACCCGATCCAGCAGCAGCTCTGGGGCCCTCAGTGGGAGGTGTGATTCCTAGAAGGCATAGAGCTCCTAGGCTGCCTCCGTTAGAAGTAAAATATGGGGGGGGGGGGATCCCAAAACCTTGGGATTTTTCCTAGCTCAAGTTTGGAGCCATATTGAAGAATATGGGGAGGATTTTCCCTCAGAAGCAGACAAAGTGAGGTGTGTTACCAGGGCTCTGGAGGAATTAGCGGCAGAGTGGATGGTGACCTTGCATAATGATAATGCTCCTCAGCTGCTGAATTATAACCTATTCATGGCTGCACTGCGGGCTAGGTTTGAGGACTCACTGGCAGAGCGCAAGGCCCGAATTAGCATGAAAGCCATAAAACAGGGGCGGAGGTCTGTGGCTGACTACACCCAAGAATTTAGACAGTTAGCCGGCCATTTCCGAGGCTGGCCCCAAGAAGCCCTGATAGAACTGTTTAAAGATGGTTTAAATGAAGATGTGTACCAGAGATGAACTGCTAGAAGAGACCCCAATGACTTGCAGATGTGATACTTGCTGGCAGAAGAAGTGGAGATTGATTTAATCCGAAGTAAACGGTGGGGAGATTATGGGTGGAGCAAGTTTCCCCCCCCCCACGTCCTCAAGAGGCTCCTAAACCTCAGAAGGGAGGGGTGGCGGCAAGACCCAACCCCTCAGCCTGCTTTCGATGCGGGAAGGAAGGTCACCGGGCTGTGAACTGCAGAGTCAAGTTGGAGCCAAAGGGGGCACCAAAGGAAGGAAAGAAACCTGAAAAGTCCCCAGCGAAGCCTCGCAAAACAGCACTAAAGTCGAAAGAGACAGCAGAGGTCACCCCTCCCGCACGAGAGGAATCAGAAGCCCCAGTGACCCCTGAGGAGGAGGATTTTGACTCAGAAGATGACTTCCTGGTAAGTCCAAGCGTGGGCCCTATGACCATTCCGGTGAAGTTGAGGGTACCCAATTCAGGGGTCGAAGGGGAAATGCTAGCCCTGTTAGATTCTGGGTGCACAAGGTGTATAATCAACATGGAAGTAGTGAAGAAAATGGGCCTAAAGCTAAAACCTTTGAAGATGCCCATTTCCTTTTGCCAACTAGATGGATCAGTGGCTGGAGGTTGCCCCACCCATTTTGTCACGGAACCTATAGAAATGATCATGGGAGAGCATGATGAGACCCTGCATTTTATTGTGGTCCCTGGGATGGAGCAACCATTAATACTGGGATTGCCCTGGCTCCGGAAATGGAACCCCCAGGTTAACTGGAGAAAGGGGTTGTTGCACATATGCACAAAGCAGCGACCGAGAGGAGGGGACAGATCCCAGCCGAAGCCTGAGGACCTAATTGAAATAGCTTCTACAGGTACTGAGCCCATGAAAGATGAGGAGAAAATTCCCAAAGAGTATTGGGATTTAAAAGAAGTGTTCAAGTGAGAAGGCCTCGGATGAGCTTCTGCCTCATTGGCCAACAGACTGTGCTATTGAGATTTTGCCTGGGGTGAAGCTCCCGAAACCAAAGTTGTACTCCATGACCCCACGGGAATTGGAAGAGCTAAGATTGTTTATTGATAAAAATCTGGAACGTGGTTTCATTCAACCTGCTAGACCCCGAGTAGCGGCCCCAGTGTTGTTCCGGGAAAAGAAAGATGGTTCCAAACGCTTGGTGGTGGTTTACAGAAATTTGAACGCTATTTCTGTGTAAAACGTGTACCCCCTTCCTTTGATGAAGGACATGTTGGCCCATTTAGCGAAGGGAAAGATTTTCACGAAGTTGGATTTGAGAGAAGCATACTACCAAATTCGAATTAAGGAAGGGGATGAGTGGAAGACCTCTTTTAACTGCCCGATGGGTTGCTTCCAATTCAACGTTCTTCCTTTTGGTTTACAAGGGACCCCAGCTGTATTCATGCAAATGATCAATCAAGTGTTACATGAACATTTATACAGGGGGGTTCTGGTTTATCTTGATGATATCCTTATCTACACGGAAACTCTGGATGAACATGTGAAGTTAGTGCGGTCGGTTCTACAAAAACTGTGTGCCGCTAAGTTGTATGCTAAATTGTCAAAGTGTGAATTCCACTAAGACAAAATTGACTATTTGGGATATCGCATTTCATCTGAAGGCATAGAGATGGATCCAGAGAAGGTGCGTGCCGTTCTGGAATGGGCTCCAACACGCACCAGATTAACAACTTCAAAGCTTTTTGGGATTTGCAAATTTTTACCGGCAATTCATCCCGACATTTGCTAAGATAGCAATGCCCATCACAAATCTCTTGAAAACAAAAGGGGAGGTGAAGCCAAGGCAAAGAAAGCCGCTGGAGTGGTCCATGGAGTGCCAAGCCGCTTTTGAAAAGCTAAAATGACTGTTTGCTGCAGAACCAGTGCTGAAGCACCCAGATATGGACACCCATATGATTCAAGCCGATGCAAGTGATGTGGCTATTGGAGTGGTATTACTTCAAGCCAATGAGAAAGGGACCTTACAGCCTTGTGCGTATACCTCCCATAAGCTGTCTGAAACAGAGAGAAGATGGGCCGTCTGGGAGAAAGAAGCTTTTGCAGTTCGTTGGGCCTTGCTGACCTGGAGACATTTCCTGGAAAGAGCAAAACACCCATTTGAGGTATGGACTGATCATAAGAATTTGGAAGCCTTAAAAACGCCCCGGAAACTGTCCCCTAAACAAGTTCGCTGGGCCCAGTACTTCAAGTTATTCAATTTCTCCTTGAAATACATTCCAGGTGGGAAGAACTTCATGGCGGATGCTCTCTCTAGACTACCCCAATACAATAGTATGCGCCAGGAGGTGATAAGTCCAATTGTCTCAGCCAAACATCTAGCCGCCCCAGTGGTCACCAGAGCCCAAAGGAAGAACGAAGAAGTGGTTTTATCAAATGACCTAACTGAACAATTAAAAGAAGCTTTAAAACTGGACGAATGGTTCCTGGCTCATTCAAGTAACTATACAATTAGAGATGGCTTGGCTTGGGTGGGGGCCAAGTTGTATGTGCCACAGGTGCTGAGGGGCCAAATACTACAACAGGCTCTTGATTCTAAAGCAGCTGGCCACTTCGGATTTGTGAAGACCTTACATCTGGTTAAGCGGCAATTCTGGTGGCCTACTTTAAAGAAGGACATTGAAGCTTATGTAGCTAGCTCTCCAATTTGTGCTTCGACAAAGAGACCTCCTGGTAAGCCAGTAGGATTGTTACAAAATGTAGCTAGACCAACGACTCCCTGGAAAGAAATTTCTATGGACTTTATAGTAGAATTACCCGAAAGTGGTGGAAACACAGTCATCTGGGTAGTGACTGATTTGTTTTCCAAACAAGTACATTGCATACCTTGTTCCAAGATTCCCTCTGCTAAGACGCTGGCTAAACTGTTTATTTCACATATCTATAGGTTACATGGCGTTCCGGAATGCATAATCTCTGACAGAGGGGTCCAGTTTACCTCAAATTTTGGGAAAGAGTTCCTGAAGTTAATAGGCTCCGCCCAGGGGTTAAGCTCCACCCACCACCCCCAAAATAATGGGGCCTGTGAGAGGACTAACACAGTGTTAGAACAATATCTTAGATGTTACATAAATTATCAACAAGATAACTGGTCCGAATTACTACCGTTTGCCGAAGTGGCATATAACAACTCCGTATACAGTAGTACTGGATTTACTCCATTTAAAGTGGCTTCGGGACAAGATTTCGTTCCCATACCTGAACTTCCTCATGAAAAACCTTACATCCATTCGTTGGATGAATGGATAACTCAACTCCAACTTAGCTGGCCAGTGACACGCAAAGCATTAGATGAGGCCCATCAAGCTCATAAGAAATTTGCAGACAAGAAAAGATCCCCACAGAAAGAATATAAAGTGGGCGACAAGGTTTTCCTGTCCACCAGATACCTGCAGACCACTCAAAAGTCAAAGAAGCTTGGTCCTAAGTATGTTGGTCCTTTCACGATTGAACGGATTATAAATCCTGTAACAGTCCAGCTGAACTTACCCAAAACTCTTCGACGAATTCATCCGGTATTCCATGTTAGTTTGCTAAAACCTGAATGTACTTCTGATCTAAGACCCATCCAAGCTAACCCTCCCATACCAATTCTGACTGAAGGTGAACAGCATTTTGAAGTTAAAGAAATTCTGGACTCTCGCAAATGGAGGGGTTGACTCCAGTATCTTGTAGCCTGGAAACATTTCCCTTCTTCGCAAGCCGAATGGGTTAACGAAACCAACGTTAAAGCCCCTAAGTTGATCAAAGCATTTCGTTCCAAGCATCCTGATAAGCCTTAGGAGTGTATTGTTTTGTAATTGCTGAATGATTAATAATTGTCTTTATATTTTCTCCTCTCTCCCCTATAGGACTGATGGTTTTCCTTTTTCTAGGAGGGCCGAATGTCAGCCTTCAAGATCTTCTACTATTGCTTTGCATCTTTCGACTGCCATAAGTAACGGGGGGAGGAAGGGAAAGTCTGGGAAGTGAGCTGGAGGTGTTAAATTCTTCTGTTGTGTAAATGGGGGGGGAAAGCATACAATATAGTTAGGTTTCTATTTCTTGCTTAGCTTTCTTCTCTCTGCACAACTGCAACCCGTTATCAAAATATGCCAAGGTCAACGGACAGAGGCCTCATCATCACCTGAAGATGCCCACATGATCATATTCACAACTTCTAATTGGAAGTGTCATCTGAACTTTTGGGGATGAGAACATTTCCATCACTTTGTATATGTGAATTGCGCGCCTAATTTCTCAGATTCAGAATTCTTTGGTTGCTACCACTTCACTTTCAGTAAAAGATGTCTTTTCTCTAAACTAAAGAGTCTAAGTATTTCTTTCCTGGATTTTGAATGGAGCTCTGCCTGACACTGTGTCTGGCAGCAGGTTTTTCCTCTGAATGGTGACCTGCTTGCGAGCTGCTTCCCTTTATATCTGCGGGGCTGATGCAATTCATCCTCCCCGCATGTTCAGTGAACACTTTGCATCCACTAGGCTTCCGTGGAGCATCCATTTTACATCCTGGCTACATCCTCCCCCCGTCCGTTCCTTTCCGTTGTTGTCCGCTCTGCTTATGCAAATTCGGGGCACTTTTGAGAGCGGATAACCAATGGATGGAACATTTTCTCGTCCGCTGTGTCCTTTTTACAAACGTTTTGCATCCTTCGGCCAATGTGACAGGCCCTTAAACTAGGAGCCAACTAGGATGCAGGTAGATATTAACCCATTTTTAATCTTGCTTTGTTACCTAATGGAAGTGCCAAAGCTTTTTTCTCCTGCAATGTTACACAGCAAAACATAGTTTTGAAAACCTACTTCAGGGGTTATCCAGTTCAAACTCTGCTTCATGCAGGATCTGCTAAAGCATTATGGAAATATGGAGTCCTGAGTCTATTTAAAGAAGTTTAAGAAAGGTGAAGATACCATTTCTGAAGCTAACAAGTTTCATTTGGTTCATGACACTTACCACTCAGAAATTCCTTCTACTATCTAATCTGATTCTGTTTTTTTCTACTTTCAATCCACTAGGTCAGGTCCAGTTCTGAGGCAAGGGAGAATATAAAATTATCTGCTACAATATCTTACCAGTCAATGACTACTTCAGCTTCAACCACAACAATATATGAGCACACAATAGATACAAACTTAAGGTAAACTGCTCCAAACTAGACTGCAGAAAATATGACTTAGCAACGGAGTTGTCAATGCCTAGAATGCACTACTCCCCAAGCCCCCAGAACTTTAATCTTAGACTGCCTACTGTTGACCTCACCCCATTCCTAAGAGGTCTGTAAGGAATGTGCATAAGTGCACCAATCTGCCTACCGTTCCTGTCCTAATGTCTTATTTTATTCGTACCCATTTCATGTAATCATAATCATGTTCTAATTATATCTGTAATCTAACACATGCTTGACAAATACACATTATTGTTATTGTTATTATTATATTTGTTGTTGTTGTTATTAGTATGTTCTATTCTCTGTATGACAACCTTTGTATAGCCTAAGACTTCTGTCACATCTCTTCAACGTCCTACTGTCTTCCCCCCTGATTTTCTCAATGCAAGCTTCCTACAAGTGAAGAAAACTGGAAGTCTGCACGATTCTCGGGAGGCAAGGCAGGCAGGCAGAAAGGAATGAAGGAAGGATGGAAGGCCCACTTCCCACAAGGAAATTCAATGCAAAAATTGGCAGGAATTAGGAAATCGCTCCCACTCTCACTACTTTTTTGCCAACTTGTGATCATTCCATTCCATTCAATTTCTTTTTTTTTTAGGTGAGGAACTATCTCTGAAACAATGACCCAACATGGCATGGGTTGTCTAGTAACCTATAATTATTTCAGCAGAGACCACTTCATTCTTTTTTTTTTTTACAATACCAAACATCAAATGAGGCATGGTCTTTTTTACTTATCATGACAAAATATATTCTGTTAAGAATAGATCCATTGTTGAAATTTGTCTGCCGGAACTATGGAGGTTTGTTTTTATTTAGCCTGATCCTTTACCACAGAACCTCCTCCAGATTTCCATTGCCGTTGGTGTCATAGCAGATGGCCCTCTACTGACTCATGCCGTCATTCAGTTCTTAATTTTTCCATTCAAGCACCCAGGCAATCCTAAAATCCATTTAATTGCTGCTCTGACATATTTCTTATTCTTATTCTTATTAAATTCTTTGCAAAATAAATATGATTTTATACTAGCTTTAGCTTTCAGAAAAGCCCAAGAGCACTGCAACTTGATGAAGGTGCTAAGAATGCACAGATGGAATTCATTTCATTTTCTATGGAAATATAGTTCCCAGGATGTTCTGCAAAAAAGGAATAGGACTGTCCAGCCAGTTTACGTACATCTTACTTATTTTGATTTATTTATCAAATTTATATAGCCACTGCATGTGGCCTGTGCAGAAAATTCAGTCAGAACCATTAAAAGCTATTAAAACAATGAAAAATTATATATAAATGAAACCACGGGAAAATGCACTTAAAATCCTACATATAGCATAACCATGGGAACCCCAAGCTGCTGACAGAACTTTTCTGGAAATTCTATAGGATTGGGGTTAATCTCAAAGACATCACACTGTCCAAAGGTTGTTGTTGTTTTTTAAATAATTTACAATCTATTAAAACAGATTATCTGAAGGAAATATGAGCGAGGTAGGATCAAGGAATCCAAGGACCCATTTCCTTATTAATGCAACATCCCAACTGAATTTGTGGCAAATCCTTTTGAGAAAAACAAACATTGGACAAACATGAACCCCAGGAGAACATTGCCAAGCAGAAATGTTGGCAGTTTCACTGATGAGTTTGACAAATGCTAATTAAAGTAGAGAGTGTTGAAATAGCACAAATATTTAGCTGAATTTACCATATAATAACAGACTGTTTTATATTCAAGGAAGGAAATTACTGTCCCCTCAGAGTGCGAATGAAACTATTGGTAGACTTTGACTTAAAACCAGAGGGAGTCCAAAATTTCAGTTGCTAAGCAAGGCAGTTGTTAAATGAGCTTTGCCCCATTTTAGGATTTTTGCCACAGTTGTTAAGCAATTATTAAGTGAATTGTGCAGTCATTAAGTGAATCTGGCTTCCCTCATTGACTTTGCTTGTTAGACACTGGCTGGGAAGGTTACAAGTAGTGATCACAGGACAGTGCAACAATCATAAATACATGCCAGTTGTCAAGTGCCCATATTTTGATCACATGACCATAGGCTGCTACAATGGTTGTAAGTTGTAAAATGGTCATAAGTCATTTTTTTAGCAATGTTGTAACTTCAAATGGTCACTAAATGAATGGTTGTAAGTCAAAGACTACCTGTCAACTCTGAAGCAAACCTGGCTGAAGCCATCTTGTGCTGCCTCATAGTTGCCACGATGCCTGAGAGAGGGAAGGGAGGGGGGGAGTAGATAATCCAGATAACAGTCAAAAAAAAAAGTTTTCCTGTGGGAACCAAGGTTATCATGACGTGGCTTGTGAAGGAAGAGAGGAGCCCGCCAGCTGTGTTCATTGGACAGTGTGACTGTTGACACATGGGGAGGGGGATGTTTTCACTCTTTTAATTAGATGAAATCTTTCTAGTTTTTCCCCACTTGTGCCGATATGATGTATCCAATAAACATGTTCTTAAAGAAATCTACCTGCCTCTGAGTTCTGCTTTCAATGGGCACATTACTCAGAATGCTGACACTTCCTGTATCATCCTTCCTGATTGTTCCTGATATCATCCTTCCTGAACAATCACTTCCTGATTGTTGGAAGTCCTAACATTGGGTAGGACTAAAGAGGTGGAAACTTAATACTTGGAGGACCAGATGTCTTTGTTTGGCTTTGTCCTAAATTTATTTCTTTTTCATTTTTTTTATTATAAGATACAAAGAGAGAAAAAAAAAACAACCCTGAAAATATACGTCTATAATATATTAAACACAACTATCTGAGTGCATGCTATACAATTGCATCGTTAATATTTCACTCAAGAAAACTGGGAACATAAACATATAAGAAAATATATGAACTCACATTTCCATAAATAGTTTGTCAAACAGAATTCTCATTGGTAAATTGCCTAAATAAAAATAAGTTCTTCAAATCAATGACCAATCAATATTAATAATGTTTTCTGTCTTGAAATACCAATTTTATTACAATAATAAAAGAATGTAACACTCATTTCTTCAGCTGTTATTTTGGTTTTCACATTATTGACATACACTGTATGTCTTTTACACTGTAAAGGAACAAAAATATCTATAAAAATCAAGAAAACTTCCCGGATAAAGTGCAGCATATGTTTATTTGGAAGCACTACAACAATAACCACACTTTATGAACCAATGTTACATTTTTAAGCACCACATCAGCAACAAATAACTGAACACATCAACCACTTCCTAAAATGGTTGCACACGGTTCCAATAAGATACAGAGTATTTCTTACGAAGCATATTTTTCAATTTATAGTAATGTAGCATATAGATGCCAAAAATTTCCAGAGATACTCATGTATGAAGTATTGCAATCCCTTAATTCATATTTTTCTATATCCTTCATCACCAAATATATATTCTATAATAATAAATACATTATCTTAGTGGTTTTTTTTTTAAGTTAAAATAGCAGTGCCACACAAAGTTCTGAAGGATGTTGAACTGCCAGCCCATACCTGGAATGGAAAAACTATGATAACAAAAGATTAATAGACGTTGTCAGCTTGCCAAAAACAACAGATTAAAAAGGTAAATAGTGGGAGGAAATTTTTTTAAAGGGATTGGGAAGTGAAAAATAACAAAAACTTTACATTAGGCAGAAGAACATAACAAAAGTCCCAGGTGAACTCTGGAAGGCAAAGGGCCATGTGGCCAAAATGGAAGACATGAGGGGGAATTAGACAGGTAAGGGATGTTGGTGGCTGCATCCTTACCAAGGTTCAGGGATGAGAAGGAACAAGCCCAGAATGACTGGGCCTGGGGTCTGTACTCATGTAATAACCCACCATTTTTGGTTAACAGATAACCGATAATCAGAGTTGGAAGGGACCTTGTAGGTAATCTAGTCCAACCCCACCCACCCAAGTGGGAGACTCTACATCATTTCTGACAAATGGCAGTCCAATCTCTTCTTGAAAGACTCAAGTGATGAATCTTCCACAACTTCTGAGGGCAAGCTGTTCCATTGTTGGATTCTTCTCACTGTCAGAGAGTTTCTCCTTATTTCCAGGTTAAATCTCTCCTTGTTCAGTTTCCATCCATTATTCCTTGTCTGGCCTACAGGTGCTTTAGAAAATAGCTTGACCCCTTCCTCTCTGTGACAGCCCCTCAAATATTGGAAGACTGCTATCATGTCTCCCCTGGTCTTTCTCTTCACTAGACTAGCCATGTCCAGTTCCTGTAACCATTCTTCATATGTTTTAGTCTCCAGTCCCCGAATCATCCTGGTTGCTCTTCTCTGTACTATTTCTAGAGTCTCAACATCTTTTTTATAATGTGGTGACCAAAATTGAATACAGTACTCTAGGTGTGGTCTTACTAAGGCTTTATAGAGTGCCATTAGTATCTCACTTGATCTCAATTGTATCCCTCTGTTAATGCAATTTAGGATTGCATTAGCTTTTTTGGCTGCTGCTGCACACTGCTGGCTCATATTTAGCTGGTTGTCCACTAAAACTCCAAGGTCCCTCTCACAGTTACTGCTACTGAGCCTGGTTTCACCCAGTCTATATGTGTACTTTTGGTTTTTCTTGCCTAAGTGTAGGACTTTACTTTTCTCTACATTGAATTTCATTTTGTTAGATACGGCCCAGTATTCTAGTCTGTCAAGATCCATCTTGAGCCTATCTTCTTGGGTGTTAGCTATTCCTGCCAGCTTAGTATCATCTGCGAATGTGGTAAGTTCCCCTTCTATTCCCTCATCTATGTTGTTAATGAAGATATTGAAGAGTACTCAGCCTAAGATAGAACCTTGTGGCACCCCACTGCTTACGACCCATTAAGGACTATAGTTAAGAACAGCAATGACTGGGATTGCCATTGCTAAGCAATGTGGCCACAACTGCATTACTGAGTGATGGTAATTCCAAACCCTAGTGTAATCATATGTCAAGGATTCCCTGTAAGCTATTTCTAAATATCTATTTCTTGATAATTAAGGACATCTGGACTTTGGGCTAAATAGCTTTCCCCAACTTGTTCTACTCTATGTTGAATGAATAATATTATTGATAGCCAATTAGTCAATAGTTGCATTGGTTAGGAAAGATGAGATTTGTATTCCAATGTATTCAGAGAATATAAGATTGGGAGAAACATAGAATAATGCTTAAAAGGGACAAGGTTTAATTATCAAATCTGAAGATACTGCCTTGAAAACCTAAGCTTTAAAATTTATAATACTCTCCTTGAATGTTCATTTAGTATTAGTAATCCTGTCTTCCAGTCTATATCAAATGGTGCCAAATTTAAAATGAAATACAATATACACATTATAAGAATCAGTTTAATATGGTAGTCAAAGGAACTGGACTAGAAATTAGAAGCCTATAATTCTGCTTTAGGAATGAAATCCAGCTGAGTGACTTGGACCAGTTATTCCACTTTTAACGAGGAAGAAGATAATGGCAAACCACATCTGAAAAGACTGCAGAGAAGAAAACTGCAGGGACTTAGCTATGTAGCTGCCATGAATCAAAACTAACACAAAAGTGTCTTTCTCTGTGTGCAGATCCAAAATATACATTAGAACAAACTTCAGAACTGCTTATCTACTGTAAAAAGCCAGATTCATAGTAGAATCCATCATGTCATCATGATTATACGAGAGTCAGCTTGGTCTAAACTAGATATAAGGCACAAGACTAGAAACCTAAAAACCATGAGTTCTAATCCTGCTTTAGCCATGAAAGCCAACTGGGTGGTTTTGAGCCAGTCTCTCTCAGCCCAATTTACCCCACAAATTAGTTGTGGGGAAAATAGGAAGAAGAAGGAGTATCAGATATGTTTACCAGTTTGAGTTGTTTATAAAAATAGTAAAGGCAGGAAATAAAATAAAATTATGTTAGAAGTTCAAAGCCAGGCCAGTTGGAGGACTTAGATGATGAAGTAATGATAACCGTGGCTTTGTCCTCAGCCACACAAAATTGTCACCATTTCTATTCCTTTTGTTTTAATCCCCATAATAAGGCAAATACTGACCACTGATGCTAGCAGTCAGAGTGTAATCACTGAATCATGTCCTTAGCCTAAAGCATTGCCAGACAACTGTTTTACTATGGATACTGAAAATAGGTTGCTCTTTCTTTTCAGTCAGGAATAACTGATTGGATTGAAATTATATGCACTGTCTGTAAAGTGTGGGGAATGATGTTGTCACTCCTAGTATCTTGCCAAGAGCCCATCTTTTTTTGAATGACATTTGCTTTGTAGAGCTGGATTCTCAGAAGGTATATTTTAAGGGGAGGATATGACTCAGTAGGAGAGAAAGTCTATGCAAAAATTGTAATAAAGCACTAAGTCATTTGTGCAAACAGCAGACTGATTTATGTCTTATATACAGACTTTTCTTTATCAGGTAAGAAAGAATGAAGCTCAATCAGCTGATTCAAAGGTGGTATTCAGTAGGTTCTGACCAGTTCTGGAGAGGTCTTCTTTTGTTGCCCTGCATAGGAGAACGTAGCTGGAAAGCAGGTTAGTAGGGTTGGAATTTTGCAGTAACCTTCCCCCAGGAGTGGGGAGGGAATGGAGATTTTACAGTATCCTTCCCCTGGAGTAGGGTGTGAATGGAGATTTTGCAGTATCTTTTCCCTGCCATGCCCACCAAGTCACACCATGCCTACCAAGCTACCCACAGAACCGGTAGTAAAAAAAATTTGAATCCCACCACTGAACTGATTGTATTCCAGTAGGAAACTATATAATAATCATGCCATGTTTGCTTACTCTGTATTTTCCCACCTTTCCTACAAGGACTTTGAACTTCATAATGCTATGAGACAAACAAGGTTAGAAGATGACAATTTACTCATCCACTAAATGAGCCTTCATTTTATTTAAGAAAATAAGGAATTGGGACCTGCATGAATGAACACTATATTTAAGATCTCACTCCAGTTTGACTGGAGTCAAGAAAAATGAGGACACTGGTGTTTAAGCCCATGTCACACTGGCCAACGGATGCAAAAAGGACACAGCGGACGAGCAAAATGTTCCATCCGTTGTTATCCGCTCTCAAAAGGGGCAAAAATTTGCATAACCGGAGCGGAAAACACAGATGCGGGGAGGATGCAGGGCGGATACAAAGTGGATGCAGAACAGAAGCCCAGAGGATGGAAGCGGATGGGAGCGGATGGCGCAACCGCAGGGCTTCCGGGGGGCCTCAGTGAAGTGGATGCGGAACAGAACGAGCGGATGCAGAGCGGACGCCGAACGGATGAAGCGGATGCACAGCAGATGCACAGCGGAAGCCTAGCGGATGCCTGGCGTTAATTGCGCATGCGGGGAGGATGCATTGCGTCAGCCCCGCAGATATAATGGAAGCAGCTCGGAAGCAGGTCACCATTCAGAGGAAAGACCTGCTGCTGGACGGATTGGCTGCCTTGCCTGCCCTGCCTGCATGTCTGCCTGCCAGCCTTGCTGCCAGCCTTCCTGCCAGCCTTGCTGTCTGCCTTGGTGCCTGCCTCCCTGCCAGCCTTGCTGCCAGCCTTGGTTCCTGCCAGCCTCCCTGCCAGCCAGCAACCCCACAACCATGCGGAAGCACAGCAAGCCTCAGCCATCTGCTGCCAGCCCTGGCAAGAGGGACAGGGCTATCATCCCTCCCCCTGGCCCTCACTCTGGTTCTGCTGGGGCTTCTGCAGCACGGGCTTGCTCTTCTGGGGCTGGGGCTTCTGTTGCTTCTGCTTCTGGAGGAGCTGATGACAAGCACTCCAGCACCAGCCACCTCCACACCACCTGCACCCTTCACCCCTGAGACTGAGCAACCAAGAGGAGTGCCAGAGACTCATTTTTGTCTTATAGCTTGTTGTTAATAAAGTCTATTTATGATTCACACATTTGCTTCATTTCTTTTTTTAATAAAGTCTTGGTGGAAACTTTCAGAAATGGTTTAAGCCTTTGCATGCTTGTGGGATGGGTAAGGATAGCAGTGGGATGGGCAGGGATACCTTTGGGATGGGTAATACCTGTGGGATGGGCAGGGATACCTTTGGGATGGGTAATAGCTGTGGGATAGATAAACCTCCAGTGCAAGCATAGTGGGACTGTATGGTCCACCCTCCCAGGTGCCACACCTATGGCCCTTTATTATCAATAACAATATAATCAATCATCCACACATATCAACATAAACACAACTCTTTATTAAACGCCCTGTTCATTGTAGGCCAACCAAACATACATGGCCCAATCTCATCCGTGTGATAAGACAGTCTGAAGGAAGCATCCATTAAGCATTTACCATCCTGTCTTGCCACTCCACTGCTCCAGCTGGGGAGTTGCACCAGTGTTTCAGGAGGTTGCGCTGCTTCTTCTCCTCACGTGAGGCTCTGTTGGGGCCTTGCACATCCTCAGTGTCGATCAGGTTTTTCCCTTGCCTCCATTCCCCAGCCTCCATGTCCCCACTGCCTTGTTCACGGTCCACAAGCCTGTTCTGCAAGACTGGGTAGCGGGTGCGCATGAGATTGTGCAGGATGCAGCAAGCTTCCACGATCCTCCTCATGGTCTCTGGGCTATGCTGCATGTTGGTGAGAAGTACCTGGAACCTGTTGGCCAGGATGCCAAAGGCGTTCTCCACCACCCGTCTTGCCCTGAACAGCCTGTAGTTGAAGATCCTCTCTTCACGGGTGAGGTATTTGAAGGTGTAGGGCTTCATGAGGTAGGTTGTGAAGGAGAAGGCGTCATCCCCCACGATGAAGTAGGGCACATCTTGCTTGTCGTTGGGCAGCAGGTCTGGATCTGGGAAGCCCACCATGAGGTTGCTTTCCAGCCCCTCCTTGAGGTGACTGGCGTTGTATACCTGGGCATCTAAAGATGAGCCGTTGCCTGAAGCATCGATGTACATGAACTTGTAGTCAGTATCGACCATGGCAAAGAGGATGATGTTGAAGAAGCCCCTGTAGTTGTGATAAGTGGACCCCGACTTGGCTGGCGCTTTGCAGGCCACGTGCTTGCCATCTATGGCTCCAATGGTGTGGGGGAACTTCCACCTCTGATACCACTGCTCTGCAACTTTCTTCCAGCCTTCTTCAGTGGAGGGTCACTTGAGGAGCTCCTCCATGTGCTCTTCAATGATGGCCTGCATCACTTCTCTGACCACAAAGCTGATGGTGCTGGGTGGCACCTTCCAGCCGTACTGCATGCTCCTGTAGGTGGTCCCTGAGGCCAGGTGGCACAGAGTGAGTGCCACCTTGAGCCCAGGTTCCAGGCTGGGTGGGAAGTTGGTGTTTGTCTTGGTCAACCTGGGTATCAGGCGCTGCACAATTTCGTCAAACATGGCTGGAGGCATCCTCATGAAGTTCTGGAACGCCCGAGTGTCTTCGCTCCTGAGCTCCACCATCAGCTTGTTGTACAGTCCATCTTCTGGCGAACCATCTTTGGACCCAGACTTTTTTTGGGTGCCTACTTTTCTTCCCGTAGTAGAGTTCACAGAGCCTGTAGATGGTTTCGCACTGTTGCAGAAGGATGGTGGCTGCCGAAAGGACTTTGTCACAATCCACGGTGGACATGACTGGATGCTGTGGAAGAGCAAGAGCCTGATGAAGGCTGCAGAGGTCTGCACCACTTGGCTGCTGTTCTGAAAGTGAGATGCAGGTGAGTTGCTCCCCCTTTTTATAGGCAGTATAGGTTTTCCGCTAGGCATCCTCTAGGCATCCTCTAGACATCCTTTATATCTCAGTTAGGTCCCCTCTGAGAATGTTTTTTTCCGTTTTAAACACTTTGTTTCCATTCTGCATCCATTCTTCATCCGTTCCGTGTCCGTTCTGCTTCCTCCCTGCGTCCGGGCAGATGCGAGTTGCGCGGATGCACAGCGGATGCCTAGTGGATATAGCGGATGCGTAACAGATGCATAACGGATGCGTAGCGGATGCGTTGCGGATGCACAACGGACGAACTGGATACATTTTCCATGCAAAAGTTTTAGGCAGCCCAAAACTTTTGGAGCGGATGAAACGTCCATAAACAGATGCTGGACGGATAGAGAGGAAGCAAAACGGAGGCAGTGAGTACAGAACGGATACATCGTGTTAACCAACGGATGGCAAGGTTTTTTGTCCATTTTACATCCTCTTTGCATCCGTTGGTTCAGTGTGACATGGGCTTTAGATCCTGAAAGATTTAGAACAACAACATGTGTTGCATGAGAGATTAAGCCTGTCTCATTCCATTAATGAACATACGCATGGTTGCATCTTGACAGGATTGGAGGCAAAACAGAGCTACAGAGAAACAAGAATCAGATTAGGACACTTGAGTCAGCCAAAAGTGGCACAAAATTGGGGAGGGAGGGAATTAAACAAGAAAGAGAAAACGTGCAAAACATGGCTGCTAAATAGTAGGAGTTTCTCTGTTTTGTATGGTATATCAGTGGTGGGATTCAAAAATTTTTTACTACCAGTTCTGTGGCTGTGGCTTGGAGGGCATGGCAGGGGAAGGATACTGTAAAACATCCAGTCAGAAGTGGTATTTGCTGGTTCTCTGAACTACTCAAAATTTCCACTACTGGTTCTCGAGAACTGGTAAGAACTTGTTGAATATCAACTCTGGTGTATATACTGTGTGTTTCTTCCCAAGCTAGGTATTCATCATAAATAAGGCCACCAATATGGCTGCATATATTTGCCTCTGTATATGTGTGTATGTGTTTCTGTTTTGCTTTAGTGCTGCATCTGTGTGCGTCTGCACAAATGGTTATTGGTGTATGAGCCATATAACCAGGAGGAGAAAAGGAGGAGGACTTAGAATGGAGAATCACCAACATTCTGAGAGCCTGACCAGCAGTTTCTCTCATAAGGATATGCTGACAGATAGTTTTTTTCTAGAAAATTTCTCTCTGCAGCTCCCAGCCAGATACAGTGATATTCACATTCAATTTTCTTTTTGTTTTCTTTTTTTTCATACTTATTTTTGGTCACATTCTGTTCCAATTTTGGAGAATTGTGTTACTGAAGGACAGAAGGTTACTGATGGAACTATCTCCTGTCAGTCCTCCCAGAAAATTGCATTAGAGAAACTAATTCTACTGTATTGTAAGGTTACATTAGCAGAATCTTGCAAGTCAAAGGAACACATTTCCCTCCACCACCTTTAACTGCTTGATCCATTCAAGGGGGGTCCTTCTCTGATGGTTAAGGGGCTAGTACTTCTCTTGTCTGACTGCTTCCTAAGTTTGCTCTCTTTCCACGCTCCTCAAGTGCTCTAACATGGGCAGCCACACAAATATTTTCAGTGAATAAAATAAAAGCAAAGAAAGATGCCAAGCACACAGAACACAAAATTGTTCAGGTTATGAGATACTAAATTAACTGTTAATTAGCTCAGTTATGAGCTACTAAATTATTTCAATAATTGAATTATTTCCTAGTTGTACTAATTTCTCTTTTATACCTAATTCGTATTTCGAAAAGTTACAAATAGAAAGGTTATAAATTAAAGACAATGTGGTCTGAGCTCCTCTAAAATACTAGGAAGGTCATAAGGAGGTTTGCCGAACAGAAACAACTTGTAGGTGCACCAAATTACATTTGACTTGTAGCACTAAGAGACTTCCATCTAGAAGCCTCTAAAAAGATACTGTACATTTTTTTAAAGACTTGGATGATCTGAGACTAGTGTTACTTTTAGCCCATCCAATCCAAATGGATTCATGCTAAAGCTGCTTTCCTTTATCAAAAACTGAAAATATCATCCATGGGTCTTGAAGCATATTGATTTGAGTGAATAGAGAATAAAACATGCTTTTGAGATTCAAACATTCCTAATTACAGTTGGATTATACCAACAAGGATTTTATAAATAAGATTAACATATAATTTATAATTACATTCATATTCTGCTTTTCTGCACACTCAAGATTTCTAATAAGATTAAACAAAATATAAAACATAAAACGCAATAGCAAATTCAAAGTTGTATCATGAATGTCAATTAATAGTCAAAACCTTGGTGCCAGAGATGCATTTTTGTTTTGTTTTTTGCTGAAGCACCTCTCTGAGAAAATCATTCCATAATCTAGGAACTAAAAAGAAGAAGCATCTGCCAAGTGTCTGGAATGGAGAGCCATCCTGTTGTATGATCTTAACTTGGTGGGTTCACAGCAGAAGAGGCATTCCTTAGATTGTCTGATCTTAAGCCATTAAGAAATCTAAAGGTTAACATACAACACTTTCAATTATGGCTGGTAAGCAATGGGCAACTAATGCAGTTCTTTCAATAGAGGTGCCTCGTGATCCCCATACCTTAAGGATTAGCAGCCTTACAACAAAAAGTATTTCTTACGAATACTTTTTAAGGGGGCAAGAGACACAGCTTGCTGCAAGTGGCAAGAGATGTAGCCAAGACATGGAAAGTGTCACTAAGTCTAATCAACTCAGCAAAGTTTGCAGATGGTCCTAGACCAGGGGTGGGATTCAGGTTTTTTAACAACCAGTTCAGTAAAAGTGGGAAAAGAAACCATGAGGCAGGAAAAAATTCAAACACAATACAAAGAATTAAATCACAACAGTAGCTGTTGCTTGTTGAAACTGAATAGGGAAAATTATCCCATCAATAAACACAGGATTAAATGTCACCAAGCACAGAATTAACCTTCACCAAAAACCAGTTTTAGACCAAAACTCAGAAAGAGTATGTAAACTCACGTTTGAATGTCAATTTTTGTAGCTAGCCAAGAAACCTTGATGAATGTCACTCATCTTGGTTCTGTCACTAAAAGCTTTGCTTCCTTATTCAATTATTTCTTCAAAGTGCTGATTGTCCAGGGAATTATTTCCTCCCAACAGCAGTGTAAAAAACTTAAAACAACTCTTCCCCTTTAAGAAAGCCAAGCCCCAAAACTCCGGAGACAGTAAGTCTAGGCTGTCTGCCAAGAATGTAATAAGGGTGGAAAAAAACAAAAGGATATTGCTTCTAACAACCAGTTCTCGGAACTGCTTAGAAAGTTAATAAGGGGTTCTATAGAGCCGGATAGAACCAGTAGAATCACACCCCTGTTCTAGACCATACAAGTTGTAGACATGTGCTTCTCACCACAACCACCAACTATAAATTCAGAGAGAAGTGGAGGTGAAAAAACACTTCCAAACTGCAAAGTTGAAGGTATGCAACCCTAATTAAAAAAAGACTTCACTTGAATCTCTTGATTCAGTTATCTCCTTCCCAACAGCTCCTCCTTTTTGCCTGGATCTAATTTTACCTTCCTCTTCCTCATCCATCCCATTATCAAGAATAGGCAATATTCAAGGAACTGATGCCTTGCTTTGGTGACCATCCAGATGGCACTAAGAAATTCATGACTTCAGTATCAGGAACTTGGAGCTGTAATCTCCCTCTGATCTCATCCAAGCTCTGAATTATCTTTTGAGTGGTTCATATAAATAGTCAACATCAAGGCCAGAATTGAATCCTGTGCAGTACCAGAGATCAACAAACTAAGAGCTGAATAGTAGTCTCCCAGCACCACCTTCTGAATGCACCCCATTCAATTAGATCAGAATCACTGCAAATCAGTGCTCCCAAGTCTTACCTCTACCAGGTATCCCAGACATATACCATAGTTAATGGTCCTGAAAGTTACCAACAAGGAATAGGGTTGCAATCCCTTTTCTACATTCAATTTCCAGGAAATGTAAATGATCCACAAAGGCAACAAAACACAATCAGTATCATAGCCAAGAGGAAACCACAACCTTTAAAAATAATTCTAATAATTAATTTTACCCAATTGGATTTGGAGTTGCCAGACCATCATTTTGCCCAGAAAAGGAACATTGAAACTGGCATAGTATTGCCAAGAACACTTCTTTCAAGAGAGGATTTGTTCAATAAAGATGTGATTGCTGCTTTTATGCAGGTAGAAATACATTCCATCTTCCCAAAGTCACTGATTAACTCCCCTTTATTTATTTATTTTTAATTGAATGCAAATTAAATACAATGAATTACAGTACCAACAAGAAAAAATAGATGGTAATTATGTGCAATTGAGAAAGAAAAACCTATATTTATTGTAGTGATAACAATTAATAAAATGTGACAGAAAAAATAACAAAGAAAGCCCATGTAACAGTTACAGTCAATGATATGAAACCGGTTCCTGTGTTTATCTTTAGATTTATACTCTATTGAATCATATTGCTTCCTTTTCTCAGTTTTAGAATGTTAGTTATTTCAAAAATAAAACCCAGTCCTTAAAATCAGGAGGGTAAGTCATTTCCAGTGATCTTCTTTGCTGTGCTCCAACCTTAACAAAGACACAACTTTTTACGAAATGACAAATTCCACCCTTTAGAGATGGAATTGTCTCTAAATAGTTCAAATATTATTATCTTTAACTATAATATTTCTCTCCAAGATTGTGTAGCAATTTGAAGTCAAACAAGACTGCCACTTGAAAAATCCAAGGTCATATGAATTAAAGCAGAAGTCTTCAACCCCCTGGATGTGATTCAGTACTGGACTGTTGCCTGTTTGGAACTGGGTGGTGGAATGAATGGTTCGGCATGCAGGCATGTGCAATTCTACTTGCATGAGTGGTGGGTGGGTGGGCATGTGTGCGCAAGCAGTTCCATTAGTGTGAGTGGTGGGTATGTGGGGATGCAAATGGAATTACACACTTGCACACACTCACCCACTACACACATGGAGCCATCCGCTTTTCCCTTCCACCAATCCACAAAGCTAGAAAGATTGGCGAACACTGAGTTAGACATGTAAATATCTTACAATGTCAATATGCACGCGTGCACACACACACACACACACACACACAGAAAAATCTAACATCCATTATTTTTTATGCATTCTTTGAGCAGTCCAATAAGTCTGAAATCATATTTTTAAATAAATTAATTTTATTTTTAAATAATAAAAAGCATGTTTTGTACTTCCTCGCAGCTGGGTTCATTGATTCTCCAAATTTGGATATTCAGCGTCTTCATTCCATAATTCAGATATATAACCAAAGTTTTCATTTTACTTTTTAATTCCTTATAAAATTGAATAATTGCTTTCTTTTCAAGTACCACTTCTCTGAAAGGCTCCCCAGTGCCACTTATCAATCCTGAAAGAGAAAGCTAGTCTGCTAGCAATATTTTCTTCCAAATTTGATTTAACCCCCTATCAGATCTGAAGGCTAGGTAGCAGAACTGTTAATTATTTCCTGAGAAATAACTAATTTGCACTCTGGGTTTTAAACAATTAAATATGAAAAAGCAAACTTTTATCAAGGGATTGTTATCATTTCTTTTTTGAAATAAAACTGATTGACATGTGTAGAGAGTTTTGAAAGTGTGCCTATATGAAATAAATACCCATGTCCCTTAGTTTAAAAACACAGTGGGAAATTTTGGACAAAGTGTTCCTAGCTTGTTACTCACAAGTAACTCGACTTACAACAGTTCATTTAATGACCTTTCAAAGTTTGCAACAGCACTGAAAAATGTGACTTATGACCATTTTTCACAATGATAACTTTTGCAGCATCCCCAATGGTCATGTGATCAAATTTTAGATGCTTAGCAATTGGTTGACACTTGCCGTGTTCTTGATCCCTTATCCTTTTTTGCAATCTTCTGACAATCAATGTCAATTGGATAACTAAATTCACTGAACAACTACGGCTAGAAATATCGTAAAATTTTTGCTACTGGTTCTCCAGAACTGGTCAGAACCTGCTGAATACCACCTCTGCTTTCTTATCATTCTGTCTTTAAAACTGAAGCGCAACATTTGATTGAAAAAAAAATTGTAATTGAACCTTAAGTTGCTAACTAAGCAAACTCAAACTATGGCTTAAATTTCTACTTAGTAAACTGACATTAAATCATTGTTCCTCATCTCAGTCACAATAGGCAAAGATAGTTTAAAGTAGCTTTTAAAGAGAAGGGAGAGGAAGAAGCAATAGAGGAAAAGCCACCGACATTAATCCAAATGTTGACTGCATCTTTGGAATTATTTGGTAGTTTATTACCAGCTCAGCATTTGATCAGTCTTCTTGTAACTGGGGAGGACTTCACTTTGTTCAGTCAGCCTGGCATATCTTTCAAAAGATTTTGTGCCAAGGAAAAACACAAGAAACAGTGCAAAAAAATAAAACAAAATCATAAGACTGAAATAAATTCTATCATGAAATGCGAAGCTTAATAAGCATGTACATTCATGTTTGGTTGAATGCCCTTTTTTTGACCAGAGGAAAAAGTACCCTACAAATTGGGTACAACAGGTTTGCCATTTTGTGGCATAATTGAAATCATTGCTACTATAAGATAGTTTAGAATATATTTAGTTTATATAAATATCATAATTTCAAGTCAAATCTGTGGTATATAAGAATCATATTATGAAGCAGCGGTGTTAAACTCGATTTCATTGAGGGCTGCATCAGGGTTGTGTTTCACCTTGGGGATGAGGGGGCGTGGCCAGCTCAACAACAATCCTGTTTGGGGTGCCTATGTGGCCTGAGCACTCTCTTAGTGAAAATAGGCTCCCAAGCTCTGTTTCTGGCTGCAGAGGTCTCCTGCAACCCTCTGCCAGTGAAAATGGAGCTTGAGGGGGCTGTTTTCACTGGCAGAGAGTTGCAGGAGGCCATGGCAGCTGAAAACAGAGCTTGGGAACCCATTTTCACTGGGAGAAACACTATGGGCTGCAGGGTGTCCCTGTGGGCCAGATCTAAGAACCCCGTAGGCTAGATCCACACACCCCCGGGCCTTGAGTTTGACATTCCTGTTATAAAGTACATAATGCTATATTTTGAAGTAATTTATATACTTGCTTTAAAACTAAGAATATACACCACTTGCAAAAAATGGTTAGTTTTTTAAGAATACAAAATTTAAAGAAGCTGGTGTTTGCTGCTGCTACTGAAGCAGAATCAACCTTTCTGTTATACAAAATGAGGGAGGATGGGTTTTGAAATGCTCTGCCAAGTTATCCATACTGATGATCACATATGTAGAACTCCCAATGGGATTTTTTTTTCATCCAAGCTACATCCTATCAATATGTTTAATAGCAATTCATCTTATTTATGTTATGAGGCCCCAAAGAACCTGACCTATTAAAAATAAAAAATAAAAACTTCACACAGAAAAGCTCAATAGGCTGAAAACAAAAAGGATAATTTTAACAGAAAGTCTATATTCCATATACAGCTATCTTCTGAGTATATTGAGAATTTTAATTACAGTTCCTCAACCAATATATCAGAAAATCTGTTCATTAAACTGTCAAATTAATGTTTTCTTCAAACTTCTCAAACTCAGGTATTTTTCAAAAGGGTTTTTTAGACAAAATTAAAAAACTTTCAGCTTCAGCAAACTTCAATTGGTCAAAGTTTACCCTTTAGCCACCTTCCCAGAACAAAACTGAACTGGGAGTTATCCTGACCTACCATTTGTTAAGGCTAGGTCTCACTGGCCGACGGACGCAAAACATATGCATAAAGGACACAGTGGATGAGCAAAATTTCAGGGGTGGCTCCATCCGTTGTCATCCGCTCCAAAAAGTGGCAAAAATTTGCATAAACAGAATGGAAAAGAATGGACATGGGTAGTATGTAGCAGGGATGTTAAACGGATGTTCATAGGAAGCCTAGTGGATGTATATCGGATGCAAACCGTTCACTGTGCATCCTTTCTATTTCCGTGCTACTAATGCTGTGTAGACGTTCCATGTACCTTTTGTTTCCTCCCTCTTTCCGTTTTCAGCTGCAACGGATGTGAGTTGCGAGGATGCCCAGAGGATGCAGAGAGGATACAGCGGACGTTTAACAGATGATAAATGGACATAGAACGCTTGTTGCTCAGATGTCACGGATTTACATCATACACAGTGGAAAGTTCATCCGTTCAAAAAGTTTTGTGTAGCTCAAAACTTCTTGCGCAAATGAAATCGCAGTGGACGGATGCTTGACGGATAGAGTACATGAAACACGTATGCAATGAGTCCACAATGGATGCATAGCATTTTCCAATGGATGGCAAGCTTTTTTTAACATTTTACATCCTCTTTGCATCCCTTAGTGCAGTGGGACAGGGGCTTTAATAATAACACTGGGAGAATAAAAAAATAGCTTGCTGAAGAACTAGCTTCATTCTTCCTTTGCTGGAAAGGTAGAAACTCTTCCAGATCCTATAGTGGTGAAAATGTCTGAACACCAACCCTACAAGATACAGTTTTGCTCCACAACTGGGCAATTGTGGCAAGGAAGCTCACTTATAGCCCATGATGACATCAACTGCAACTTCTGATCTCACTCTAAGCTACAAGAGGCTATATATTACACATGGGGGTGAGGAAGAGCAAGAGTGGACAGAACAACATCTAAAATCAGTATCATTACTTCATGAAATGAGAGCAGGATTTCCCACTAATTGTTAATTAAGTTTATTAAAATTATTTATTAATTAAAATTATTTTAGAGTCTAACACTACATTGCCCTCTTCCTCAACATGGAAACCAAGCTGTTCATTGTCAGAAGGCTTCCAGTGGCAAGGTGCAGTCTTAAGCTTCAAGCTGTTGACTACCAGAGTAGGTGAGTACCATTTTTTTGTAAAATGCAGTGCTTTATACAATTTAAGTGAGTAAAATTCTGACTGTCAAGGCTTGATAGCCAAACTCTTGAAGGTGGGAAGAAAAAATCCATTTGTAATGAAGAGCAGGGCAGTTTTTTAATTTTGTAGATTCGTGGACAGAGTTTGTGAGTCAACTGGAGATTTCAAAGCACCCTACAAATAATGGGAACTGAAACCTTTCAACAGCCCACATTTTCTGACTCTATTGCCAAGCTATTGCCGCTCTGGATTTCTGCATGGCTTTGAAACCAGTCAGGATGAAACATCTCTCGCTTCCTCCCACATCTACAAGCCATGTGATGTCTGAAAGGGTAGATCCTATTCCTTCTCTTTCCCTAACACCAGGGGAAATACTAGTTGTGTGTTAAATTTGCACAATTGTGACTTTGTTTTTGTCGCACATACATTGGGCAGAAAGAAATAATGGTTAGACAACGTAGATCAAAGAAATACTGTTTGGAAGGATCAACAGGAAAATTTATACAGGTTGTCCTTGATTTATGGTTGGTTGCTTAGGGATCATTTAAAGTTGTAATGGACACTCTCCCCCCACCCCAGATATTTATGACCTGGTTCCAAAATTCTAATGACCACCTACTCCTCCTGCAGTCAGGTGACTGCATTTTGGGTGCCCAGAAACTGGCCCACATTTGTAGCTGTTTTCAGTATCCCACAATCGCTTGATAGCAATTCATGATATTTGCCAAAACAGCTGTGTTTACTTCTAATTTTCACACAAAACACCCCATAGCAATCACAGATTCCCTTAACAACCTCAATGATTCACTTAACCACCACTTCAAAAGAGATCATAAAATCAGGTTGGTCATGAGAGTGCAGGCTGCATTATGGTTACAAGTGAAGGACTCCGTGTATACATAAGAAACAGCTACTATAGATTCACACACAGTTTAGTATAACATAATTAGGAATCTTTTAGAAGATCAGATTTTCCATGTCCTGCACTTCTTAATCCATGTATACATGTATCTAAGACCCATCTGGGTTATTTTGACTGTTTTCAAATGTATTCCGCTTAGCTTTGCAGCAGCAGTGGGATCCTCCCTGTTCCACTACTGGTTTGGTGATCACGTATGCACCTAACGCGCATACACCTAACGTGGGTGCAGCTTTCCCTACACCAGCTGAGGCCTGCAGTACCGATCAGCTGAGAGGATAAAGAAGAGAAAAATTCAGGGGTGGGTGTGAAGGCCAATCCTGCGCTTTTCTCTTCTTTTTCCTCTCAGCTGATTGTCGGAGGCTTTTTTCCTTCCTCTCAGGCTGATCGTTGGAGGCTTTTTTTTTTTACTACCGGTTCCTGGTCCAAACCAGTATCACACCCCCACTGCTTTGCAGGATTTCAAATACAGGTATTGTTATATAATTACAAGTCTTGAGTTTCCGAAGAGCCATCAGCCAATCAACATTTTCCCTTTCTGGCTAAGGACTTGTGCTAGTGAGTTAACTCGTAACATAGTGCCACATCATATGTCCACAAGCCAGTACCCAACCATACAAACTGTTTTTCCTTTTCACAATATGTATTGCTAGCATTTTCCTGCATTTCTGTACTTACCCTAACTCGATGCATATATTTTGATATGATGTTTTGTTTTTGAAACTCTCAAGCACCTAGATTTCTATATTCAAACTCCTTCCTCTAATAATACCAGCATAAGCTACTGGAAGATGGGGAAACTCCAGAATCTCCTGTAATAAGAGAACTGTCTCTTAAAGCACAAAACGGTGATTTAGGTAATTTCTGAAGCTATATTTGCCTGCCCACCTATATGCAATTGACCCAAGAATATTGAAATAGGTCACAATTGCAAGACTTCTGGTTATCATTATGCAATATTCTCCACTGTTAGCTCTGTGCTGTTATCCAGAAGATCTCTCCAACTAGAAGTTGTTCTCCAATGTCTCAGATATTTCTGTAACCATGCTGGAAAAGGATATGAAGCCAACTTTATGTAATACAGCTTTATAACATTGCTCACTCCATCCCTAACTGAATACAAGCTAAACTCATCGGCGTTGATGCATAAGCATTTTAATGAATGCTTACGCATCATGTCCATTGTCTGTGTTCGTTTCTAGGTAACAACCAAGTTCTTTAATATATGCTTTGGCTATTGTTTCCTTTTAAATTGCTTGTATCTAACAATAAAAGACAGATCCCATTTCCTTCTATGTTAATAATGAAGAAACCAACATCATGTACTGTAGAAACTATGCATTCATTTTTTCCTCTTCAGGTGCCTCCTGTGGATAATTACCTCAAGAAAAGCAACCTTTAGGTAATTCTTTTCTATTTTAGATAATCTATAGTGGCTTCTATGTTTCTAGGGAACAGTGCTTCATCACGCAATTGCTGAACTAAACTATTAGCATCTAGTTCAAATTTAGAAAATGTTTCCAGTGCAGATAATAATTATATAATGTTAGTAATTAACCTAGTAGAGGATAGATGGATGTGTGCATTTCTGTGTAGGATATGTAGCTGACAATAGATACCCTTGTGTTTTTATTGCTATTTCAACTGTTGTTGCTTAATGCCCGCTCAGTCAAATAACAAGACTCCTCTTATTTCTGACCTTATTATTGAGAAGCAGGCTGATCTGGTTGTATTACTGGGTCCTGAAGGTGGATGCTTCTTTCTGAAATGTGCCAAATAGATTTAGGTATGGCATTGGCCAAGACCCCAGGGCAGGGGATGAAGGCTGGCAGTCATCATTCAGGGATCTCTGAATCATGACATTCAGGGACACTGCTGCACCAGTTGTGAGATACTGTTTCTGAAAAGAGGCTCTTGGTAGCAGTGGTAATGTGATCTTAAAGGGGAGCTCAAGGATCTGATTATGACTTTATGATTATTTTCTGCTCTCCCCTCCTCTGAAGGAAGGCTGGACCTTTTTGACTGATCTACATGGGGTTCCAGAAAGAACTGAGAACTATATCTGAGACTCTGCTTGCATGGTCCTGCTGAGGGCCTGGCCACTGCTTGGAACAGGGAGGTGGCCAAGGCCTTGTATAGGATCATGCCTGTCAATATTTTTCCACTCTTATTGGATTTGCAAGGTGTTACTCAGTGGCCCTGTTTAAGATTACCCAGACCTTCCCAGAGAAGAGAGAGAGACAGAGGTTTAACTTCAGGGCTATGTGGTAGAATTTTCTATGCATCTGGCAGATGAAATTGTTTGGATCCATTCCCACCTAGAGGTCAAGCATTGTACAGATCCTTTGGAAATACCTGGAGGGCAAATTTACTTGGTTATCTGGGAACAACATGATTCTGTTGGCTTGATGTAGTGAACAATCTCCTCAGGACCTCCTGAGCTCATACTTCTCCTGGTTGGCCACTACCCAGGAGGTGACATGTGACTCCTGATAATGGTTATTTCATCATTGAGGGTGTGAGCATTCCTAACACCCTTTAAAAAGGGCTGATGCATCCTCTCTTCAAGAAGCCATTATAGTCTCTATTGTTCTGGATAATTATCATCTGGGTACTGCAGCTCCAGAGGAATCTGGATGAAATGGATTATCTTGATCTCCTTTCAGTCAGGTTTCAGGCCTAGATATGGGACAGAAACAGCATTGGTTGTGCCCATGGATCATCTCTGATGGCAGCAGGATGGGAGTAGCAGGTCCATTCTCATTCTCCTTGATGTCTTAGCAGCTTTCAATTCCATCAACCACGCTATTTTTTTAGGTCAGCTCTCAGAGTTGAGGATGGAAGGTACAGCTTTGTGCTGGGTTGTATTCTTTCTGTGAGGTCACTCCAAATCAGTCTTGACAGGGAGTGAGAGATCCAGCCCCCGGCCCCTGCTTTATGGTATGTTGATAATGCTCTCTACTTAAAGCCACTAGGACCTAGTGGCTAGGTGATATCATCCTATTGAATATCTGTGTTTCAGTTGCATGAAATAATGCTGTAGATATTCTTTCATGAAGCTTGGAGGCTGTGGGATGTGGATGGAGAACAACAGGCTTCACCTGAACCCTAGTAAAACAGATTGGCTGTGGATGTGGGGGTGGTCCTCTGGGGGTTTATTATTTTTGATCTTCAATGGTGTTGCACTGTCTCAGATGAACCTGATCCATAATCTGGGTGTCTCTGGATTCAAAACTCCTCCTCAAGGAGTAGATTACAGTCATGGCTAGGAGAGCCTTTATTTAACTTTGAGCTGTGTGCCACTTGTGTCCCTTCCTTAATCAGCAGGCCTTCTTTCAGTCATTCATGCTATGGTCATCTCCTTTTTTTAATTTTAAAAACAATTTTATTTACAAATTTAAAAACATACAAATTCAAAAATACAGAAACAATGATATGTGAACAACAATTCTTTACATTTGTTATCGAATTTGGTAAGTCCTAAAAATCAGAATTGAGTAGTACTAGTCACATCTTCATTCTTTATCACTCTATTTATTTTCATGTTGGTTTATAACTACTCTTCTATTACAAATACATTCATGTTTTTTAACTAGTAAACAAAGAAATATTATAAATGGCTAATAATAATAGTAGTAGTAACAGAGAAAAGAAGGTTTAAACCTTTAACTGTTTTATATATTTAACATAAACCACTGAATATAATTTGTATCTTAAGCCCATGTCACACTGCCCAATGGATGCAAAAAGGACACAGTGGACGAGCAAAATGTTCCATCTGTTGTTATCCGCTCTCAAAAGGGGCAAAAATTTGCATAACCGGAGCGGATAACAAGGACACATGGAGGACGCAGGGCGGATGCAAAGTGGATGCAGAACGGAAGCCCAGCGGATGGAAGCGGATGGAAGCGGATGGGAGCGGATGGCACATCCGCAGGGCTTCTGGGGGGCCTCAGCAAAGTGGACGTGGAACAGATACAGCGGATGCAGAACGGACGCCGAGCGGATGAAGCAGATGCAGAGCGGAAGCACAGCGGATGCACAGCAGAAGCCTGGCATTAATTGCGCATGCGGGGAGGACGCATTGCATCAGCCCCACGGATATAATGGAAGCAGCTCGGAAGCAGGTCACCATTCAGAGGAAAGACCTTCTTCCAGACACATCGACTGCCTTGCCTGCCCTGCCTGCATGTCTGCCTGCAAGCCTTGCTGCCAGCCTTGCTGCCAGCCTCCCTGCCAGCCTCCCTGCCAACCTTGGTTCCTGCCAGCTTCCCTGCCAGCCAGCAACCCCACAACCATGTGGAAGCACAGCAAGCCTCAGCCATCTGCTGCCAGCCCTAGCAAGAGGGACAGGGCTACCATCCCACCCCCTGGCCCTCACTCTGGTTCTGCTGGGGCTTCTGCAGCATGGGCTCACTCTTCTGGGGCTGGGGCTTCTGCTGCTTCTGCTTCTGGAGGAGCTGATGACAAGCACTCCAGCACCAGCCACCTCCACAGCACCTGGACCATTCACCCCTGAGACTGAGCAACCAAGAGGAGTGCCAGAGACTCATTTTTGTCTTACAGCTTGTTGTTAATAAAGTCTATTTATGATTCACACACTTGCTTCATTTCTTTTTTTTCATAAAGTCTTGCTGGAAACTTTTAGAAATGGTTTAAGCCTTTGCATGCTTGTGGGATGGGTAATAGCTGTGGGATGGGTTAGGATAACAGTGGAATAGATAAACCTCCAGTGCAAGCATAGTGAGACTGTATGGTCCATCCTCCCAGGTGCCACACCTATGGCCCTTTATTATCAATAACGATATAATCAATCATCCACACATGTCAACATAAACACAACTCTTTATTAAACGCCCTGTTCATTGTAGGCCAACCAAACATACATGGCCCAATCTCATCCGTGTGATGAGACAGTCTGAAGGAAGCATCCATTAAGCATTTACCATCCTGTCTTGCCACTCCACTGCTCCTGCTGGGGAGTTGCACCAGTGTTTCAGGAGGTTGCGCTGCTTCTTCGCCTCACGTGAGGCTCTGTTGGGGCCTTGCACATCCTCAGTGTCGATCAGGTTTTGCCCTTGCCTCCATTCCCCAGCCTCCATGTGCCCATTGCCTTGTTCACGGTCCACAAGCCTGTTCTGCAAGACTGGGTAGCGGGTGCGCATGAGATTGTGCAGGATGCAGCAAGCTTCCACAATCCTCCTCATGGTCTCTGGGCTATGCTGCATGTTGGTGAGAAGTACCTGGAACCTGTTGGCCAGGATGCCAAAGGCGTTCTCCACCACCTGTCTTGCCCTGAACAGCCTGTAGTTGAAGATCCTCTATTCACGGGTGAGGTATTTGGAGGTGTAGGGCTTCATGAGGTAGATTGTGGGGGAGAAGGCGTCATCCCCCACGATGAAGTAGGGCACATCTTGCTTGTCGTTGGGCAGCGGGTCTGGATCTGGGAAGCCCACCATGAGGTTGCTTTCCAGCCCCTCCTTGAGGTGACTGGCGTTGTATACCTGGGCATCTGAAGATGAGCCGTTGCCTGAAGCATCGATGTACATGAACTTGTAGTCAGCATCGACCATGGCAAAGAGGATGATGTTGAAGAAGCCCTTGGAGTTGAAATAAGTGGAGCCTGACTTGGCTGGCGCTTTGCAGGCCACGTGCTAGCCATCGATTGCTCCAACGGTGTGGGGGAAGTTCCACTTCTGATACCACTGCTCTGCAACTTTCTTCCATCTTTCTTCAGTGGAGGGGCACTGGAGGAGCTCCTCCTTGTATTCTTCGATGATGGCCTGCATCACTTCTCTGACAACAAAGCTGATGGTGTTGGGTGGCACCCTCCAGCCATACTGCATGCTCCTGTAGGTGGTCCCTGAGGCCAGGTGGCACAGAGTCAGTGCCACCTTGAGCCCAGGTTCCAGGCTGGGCTGGAAGTTGGTGTTTGTCTTGGTCAACCTGGGTGTCAGGCGCTGCACAACTTCGTCAAAAATGGCTGGAGGCATCCTCATGAAGTTCTGGAACACCCGAGTGTCTTCGCTCCTGAGCTCCACCATCAGCTTGTTGTATGTTGTACAGTCCGTCCTCTGCTCTTCTGGCGAACCATCTTTGGACCCAGACTTTTTTTGGGTGCCTCCTTTTCTTCCCATAGTAGAGTTCACAGAGCCTGTCGATGGTTTCACACTGTTGCAGAAGGATGGTGGCTGCCGAAAGGACTTTGTCACAATCCACGGTGGACATGACTGGATGCTGTGGAAGAGCAAGAGTCAGATGAAGGCTGCAGAGGTCTGCACAGCTTGGCTGCTGTTCTGAAAGTGAGATGCAGGCGAGTTGCTCTCCCTTTTTATAGGCAGTGTAGGTGTCCCTTTGCATCCTCTAGGCATCCTCTAGGCATCCTGCAGACATCCTTAATATCCGAGATAGGTCCCCTCTGCAAACGTTTTTTCCAATTTAAACACTTTGTTTCCGTTCTGCATCCGCTAGGCATCCATTCTGCATCCGTTCTGTGTCCGTTCCGCTTCCTCCCTGCGTCTGAGCAGATGTGAGTTGCGCGGATGCGGAGCGGATGCCTGGCGGATATAGCGGATGCGTAACGGATGCATAACAGATGCGTAGTGGATGCGTAGCGGATGCAGAACGGATGAACTGGATACATTTTCTACACAAAAGTTTTGGGCAGCCCAAAACTTTTGGAGCGGATGAAACGTCAATAAATGGATGCTGGACGGATGGAGAGGAAGCCAAACGGAGGCAGTGAGTACATCGCATTTTCCAACAGATGGCAAGGTTTTTTGTCCATTTTACATCCTCTTTGCATCCGTTGGTTCAGTGTGACATGGGCTTTAGGTTCATTTACATGTTTCTCCTATCTATCCACTTATCCCATTTATCCCATATCCGGTAGTAATCTGTATCCTCCTTCCCATTAATTTTTAGCGTAAGCCTCTCCAATTGGGCACACTCTTATGTTTTCTGAATAGCAACTTGTATCGGTGTTACATTTGGGTTCTTCCAATATTGTACTCGTGAAATACGTGCCGCAGTTAATAAATGGATGGTCAGATATTTTACTTTAGCGAAGTAATCCCCTTTGATCATTCCCAACAAAAATAATTCTGGTTTCCACTCCAGCCCACACTCTCTCTTCTATCCACGTTTTTATTTTTAACAATATTTCTTTATCACAGGACAAGTCCACCATGAATGAAAATATGTACCAAATTTCCCTTTACATTTCCAACAGCAAGGATTGGCTGTCGGAAATATTTTGGCCAATCTAGAGGGTGCCAGATGCCATCTGTACATCATTTTGTATAGATTCTCCTTGTGTGCTACTGATTTGGTATGTGTCAGGTTTTTCTGCCAGATTTCTTCCCAGGCATCCAGATCAATACTATGACCAATCCCCCCCCCCCCAAGCTAACATAGGACCTTTCACAATGTTCTTGGCCATTTCATATTCTAGTAAATAATTATATAATTTGGAAATCAAACTTTTCTCAGGGTTTAAGTGAAACATTGCCTCCATCATTGAAAATCACCTCGGGATTTTAGTATAATGACTCCTTCTTATATCAGTTCAAATTTTAATTAAAGACTTTTGGAATACATGTCTAGTAAAATGTAGATTATTTTTACAGTTCGGGTTCCATAAAAAATGCATGCCAGCCTAGCTGTAAATCATGTCCCTCTAATTGTAGAATACTATTATTCCTTAAATCAATCCAATCTTTTATCCACACTAATGCCGCTGCTCTATAATATGTCTCCCAGACAGGTAGTCCGAATCCACCCCTGCTTTTATTATCTTGTAAATAAGTTTTTTTATCCTTGTTGTTTTCTTTGCCCAGATAAATTCCATCATAATTTTATCTAAATCTTTTTTTTAAAAAATGTCCAGTAATATCAGAATTGCTTGAAACAAATATAGTATTTGAGGTTCATTCATTTTGATTGTTGCTATTCTACCTAATAATGAAATTTGCATCTGATTCCAATTTTCCAAGTCCTTTTCAATCTGTTTCAGTAATTTAGTATAATTATCCTCTTGCAGATTTAATATTCTCGCTCTTAACCAAATTCCTAAATATTTAATTTTATTTAGAATTTGTAATCCTGTCTTTTCTTCCAATTTTTTTTTGTTTGCTATTTGTTATGTTTTTAACTAGTATTTGTTTTTTTCCTTATTGATTTTTAATCCTGCTAATTTACCGAATTTATCTATTTCATTTAGTAAAGCTGGTCCTGAGTCTATTGGATCTTCTATTACAAAAACCATACCGTCTGCGAAGGCTTGTAATTTATATTCTTGATTTTTAATTTTGATTCCTTTAATTTCTTTATTTAATCTAATTCTGTCCAGCAAAGTTTCCAAAATTGTTATAAAAAGCAGAATTAAAAGGGGACATTCCTGTCTGACCCCCTCCCTTATCTTTAATGGTTTGGTAATTTCTCCATTTAATAATAAATTGGCCTTTTGTGTGGCATAGATGGCATTCAACATTTTTACAAAATTATCTCCAAAATCCATCAGATTGATCTGCTTTTTCATAAAGTCCCGGTTTAAGTTATCAAAGGCCTTTTGTGCATCCAGGAAGACCAAGGCCACTTGGCTTCCTGGATGCTTTTCATAATATTCCAATATGTCTATTATTGTTCTTGTGTTATATCTGATTTGCCATGTGGGAAAAAATCCATTTTGACCCAGCTGAATTTTATTACTGATAATTTTATTATTTTCTTTAATCTTTCCGCCATTACCACCATAAAAATTTTGTAATCTGAATTTAAAAGGGATATTGGTCTGTAACTCTTTGTTTGATTGGCATCTACACCCTCTTTCAGAATCAATGTTATGTATGCTTCCTTCCAAGATTCTGATATTTTGGTTTCCAGTAATACCCCATTGCAAACCTTTAACAGCATTATCTCTAGTATATCACCTATCTCTTTATATAGCTCGTTTGGTAGCCCATCTGGGCCTGGAGTTTTGTTTCTTTTTTGTTTTTGAATCACTGCTTCTAGCTCGTCTAAAGTTATTTCTTTATTCAGCATCTCTTTTTTAATCCTCTGATATTGGATAGAGAATTCCTTCTTTCAAATATTCTTCTATTTTATTTAAATCAACTACTTCTTGTTTGTAAAAATCTTCAAAGTACTCTCTTACAATTTCCTTTTTTTTCTCCTGATCCTTCTTTCCTAGTGTTTCCTTAGTAATCCAGTTATATCCAGTAATAAATTCAAGTCTCAATTCTCACTTCTCAGTTCAGTCTGGTACCTCTGCTATTTTACTCCACTCTCCCAGTCACAATGTTTGCCTCCACGAATTGCACTGGTCACTCCTCTAAACACTTTTAAAGATTTCAAAGTTTCACAGTTCTTCTCCGCTATAAAATACTCTCCGCGGTATGTTTATATGGCTGGAAATACAAAACTTTCCTCATCAATAATCACTCTTCTTTCCTTTCCATTTTCCTTTTTAAGAGCAATTTTCTGCTTTATCCAGAGTTATGGGTAAACAGCTCAGTCTTGCTGCCACTTTCCACTTTCCCCCTTCCACTCCAGAGTTTCACACATGTACAAATTACCTTTCAAATGTATCCATTAGTTATAATCCAACATTGATTTCCTTTCGGTCTCTTTCCCGGACTCCAAATTTGATCTCATCTCTCCGCTTTCTTCTCAAAGTTGTTCCGTCACATTTTCGGGTTAGCCTAATTGGCTGACTTCTTTTGCCCTGTGCTTCAGGTTCCCTTCTATACCTCCGGGATTGCAATTCCTGTTTTGGCTCCAAGAGTTCTTCCTCACTTGAGTGATCCCACCAGGATCTAACTTCACCTTGAACGGTTGCCCATGAGCAAAAAACCCAATGTAGGAGAGCGGATCAAAGTTCTCCTACCTCGCCATGCCACAACGTCACTGGAAGTCTCCTATGGTCATCTCCTGTATGCTCTGCTCCAATATGATCTACATGGGGCTACCTTTGAAGACTCTGTGGAAACTGCAGCTGGTGAAGAATGCAGCCATTGGAGTAATTCCTAAGGACTGCACTTGTAGAACCTCTGCTGCATGAACTGCATTGTGTACCAGTTCACTTCCAGGTCAATTTCAAGGTGTTGGTTATCCACTTTAAAGCCCTTTATGGAATGGGACCAGAGGAACCCTCTTGTCACAATCACATTCTCCCATTCCACCCAGTCAGGAACAGAGAGTAACTTACACATTTTATTGATTGAAGAATTCTGACTGTCAGGAAGGAAAAGAGCATTCTCTTCCATTGCTCCCACTCTATGGAACATCTTGCCCCCATGCTCTTCCATAAGAAAGTGAAGACTTGGCTCTGCCAACTCACATGTGGATCAAAGTTCAGCCTCAAGAGTGGTTGGTGGCTCCTTCCACCTTTAGCTAATGTTTTATTTTTGCTTTTATTAGTTCATAATTCAATTTTAATTCTCTTTTAACTATATCTTTTATATGATTTTATTACTTTTTATCTGTAAACCACCCAGAGTCACTTAGATATTGAGATCGGTGGTGCCTAAATTTGATTAATAAATATGATAAATGTTTTGTTTATTTAGACTCTAGGCAGAAATATGAAGAATGTATTGCTATTCTTTACATGGCATGACCATTTGTCCTAACTAGTAACTTTTATCTCAACAATTTTATTAATGACTTACCAAATCAAAAATACTCCAAAGTTTCTTAAATACTCCAAAGAAATCTCCAGAAGTTAATGATATTGTGAAAATTCTTGTTGAGCTTTGCAGTGGAAAAACAAAATAGACTATTAACACAAATGCTTTTAAGAGTCCTCTCCTTGGTTTTCTGGGAACTCCAAGTAATCTAACAAACTAGGAAACAGCAAAAGCACTAAGTGTATAATTCTTGCATTGGCTACCTGGACATGTAAATTCTGTGCCTATTACCTGATGATGGAATCTGTGAAGAAGGCTCCATTGTAACTATCATCTGCCTCTCTCTCTCTCAAAAAAAACCCTTGTTGGAACCTCAGAGCTGTATTGTATTTTTGCTGACTACTATGCAGTCACAAATATGTCTGTTTGGGAAAACATGTTTAAAAGGTGTCTGCAGGTACAGATGTTCTTGGAGGACATTGTCCCTTTCCATTCTGGGTGTGGGCATGTTTTGGAGATACTCAAGTCTCCAATCACCCTGATGGATGGCTTCCTATAAAGGGAGAAATGTAGAAGAAATACAATTTATTTATGTATTTTATTATCCCATCTTCATTAATCTGAATGTGGGCTACTCACAGTTGATTAAAAATATAGAAACACCCCCCCAAATATGAGGGATCTCTGAGCTGCAGCATCCCAAAAGTGAAATACTTTATGAAAATAACTTAATGGATGCTAATGCACATACAGTACTGTTTGGTTCAACAAATATCCTAAATTCCTGCTAAAACTAATCTGCAATTAGTGACCAATAAATCTAAGAGGAAATCTAAATCTAAGAGGAAGTTAGTTTAAGAAGTTGAGGAGCACAAGGACAATTTGAGGGCAATTTTTTTTTCTAAGCTGCTCTTTACCAGTCGTTTTCTTTTTCCTCAATAATGCTTGTCTATTTCTTTATCTGACAATCTATTTTTGCTAGTTTTGCTAACTGAACTAAATGTTACCACTTTAAGGGGCTCCCCTGTTAATATTTTGCTCCAGTTAATCTTTTTCTCTGGCTAATTTTGCACCCAGGACAAGGTGTGACTCCTACATTGTAAGTCTAACTATGCTTTTGACTCATGCTCTGACCTTGGGCAACCATATGCTTTTTTTTTTTTTTAATGGGAAGGCTTATACAACACAGTGCAAGGTCTCCCAAGGTAGAAGCTCTTAAAAGAGCTGTGCGTGAGGGAGGGGTGTGTGTTTGTTTTTCCCTTAAGTGATACTGGCACAGATTCACTGGACACACATATTACATAAGCCTCAATGTCAGCTCAGAAATCTGTGTTCTGAAGATTCACCTGTATGTGTCACAGAAGGAGCAGCAGGAAATTAAACTGCCGGAAATGCAGCTGGAGCCTTCCTTCTGATTTACATCATCACCAACTTCTCCAGCAGGGATTAAAAAGCATCAGGGAATTACGAAGCCAATCTGAGTTGTAACAGTAGCAATGGATAGATGAATTAACTAGAAAAAGCTTTTGCCAAGAATACCAGCTTTGATGATCCACAGGGAAAACACCCAGATACTTATTTGTAAGAATCATTGCAAACTATGGTAATTTAATGAAAATCCTTATCATCATATCCTCAATGTTAGATGCTAAAGAGGAACAAGAAAAGAAGTCAGCAGCTGTGCTGGAAAGACCAGAATTGTTTTCCTGAATAGGCATCCAGAGCTAGCCACAATGATCCCAAACTATCATAATCAGCATTATGATGTTATGACTTTGTGGGGTTTTTTTCCTACCTAGATTGCAACTAATAGATAAGAGGTACAATTTGTTATGCAATGTGTGTGTTTTTTCACTTGCTACCCTCTTCTGCAGATGCTCATGCTTTGCTGGTTCCTTTTCCAATCTCCAACAACTTTAATGTTCATATGAAATCAAATCTCACAATAGCATGGGGTAATTGAAAAAAAATACTTTTACTCCAAAACTTTTAATGCTAAAAAGAGAGAGAGAGAGACATATGGTTCTAATAATTTATAGAAAATATTTATGTTGCTTTCTGATCAACCATTATCTATTCAAAGATGAGTCAAGTTGTGGTATCGGACATAAAAAAAAACACTATAGGTTTTTAAATGACCAAAATAAATGCAACCACTCTCTTCTGTGATTCTGACTCAGGTATCCTAGAAAAAGTGACAAAATGAATCCTTTTTCCTAGGGTCTTTTTTGAATCCAAGCTGTTGCCTTTGACTGCTTTTTGCCCCAAAGGAAAAAAAAATGCACCAATTGTATGTGTTTTTACATGCCGGAGTCTAAAGAGAAAGTAGAAATTTGAGAATGGGAGAAACCAGAGTTATATCTTCAATTAAAAGTAGAAATTTGAGAATGGGAGAAACCAGAGTTGTATCTTCAATTTTTATTTCTTCCAGTTCTCTTCTACTAACTCCTTCAAAGAATGAATTGCTTCCACTGAAAGTGTAAAGTATTTTCTTTTTAAGTGTTACCTTATGATATTCCTCCTGTAATGAAATAACTCTGAAGTATACTTCACATGGAAATAGACCATAGTCATTTTAGAATAGGAAGATGCTCTTCCAGAAGAGATGAATGGGAATGGAATTTAAGCAGGAAAATGCAATAGATTATTCCTTTCCTATCATATCCCAATTTCAATTTCCTCCAATAGGCTTTAACTTGCCCTGCAATATGCCCTTCTTTGTGTGCTTTCAGTTTTCTCCAGAGTAATAGTAACTGATAAATGCTCCAGAATCTTTCATAGTGGTCAGAGTTCAACAGAAGATTAGTGGTTTGTGGGCAAATTGTGGCCAAGATGAAAGAGAAAGAGGGAGGGAGGGGAACCCTACTTCTGCAATAGAAAATTGGTTGTGCATTTGAATGAGTCGATTCTGTGAAATATTGAAGGGAAAGCCAACAATGAAGAGGTTATGTTCATGCATGGAACTAAGCATGGCTCAGGGTCCTAACTACAATCACTGGGTACACATTTCAAGCAGAGCCAAACAAATCACCAAGGTGGCTGAGCCCAGCCCAGGATTTTAGTACTTATAAGACAGATCTTTTATTACATTGTGCGTCACCTTTTCCACACAGGTAAGATTTGATGTGCAAATAAAATGCTTTACAACTACAATCATTTAAATGCTGCATGGGAAACTTCAGTTAAGACTCAGACTCTTAAATAAAGAAAAGAGTTTCCAGCGATACTGAATCATCAGGCGGAGAATTCCCAGGAAAGCAAACCAGCACAGTATTGACTTGACGTTGTCTGAAATTATCCTTATGGCATCTTTCCCAAAAGCAGATTAAAGCCAAACAGCTGCTGATATGGAAACCAACTGTTTGAACTACAGTGTACTTACATATGCTAATTGTGTCAAGCACTCCTTGTAAACGTGAGGCAGGAAATGACTAAACATTTAGTGCTGGTTATTTAGTAGTGTTCTTGGAGACACGTAGGTGGTGTGGACAGCATGGTATGTGCATTAAAATGCAATTTAGGTCAATGATTCTTTAAAAGGTCCTGTCTTCCTTTTCTGTTCCACAGCAGATTACAAAGATCACCTTCCGGAAAGTTACAAGTCTGAAAAATACAAATGAAAATGACTCACGAGACAAATACATTAAATAAATATAGATTTTCCTCCTTACACTTATTAAAAGTGTCCTAGAAGCTTGTAACAGAAGTGACACATAAGAATTGTACTGTATAGCCAAGCTGTTTACTTGAATAAATAAATAAAATCATCAAAGGAAAATGAACATTTTTCTAGAAGAAGCAACCAATACAGGAGTAGTGTTTGAAACTTTTTTCTTTTTTCTTCATGCATATCTTTTCTTGTTTTATAAAAGAGCATAGCTAAGACAAAGAGTGTTATACTAAAGACATGGGGCTCAACAGATGCAACACACTGCATTGGGCTGGCTTGAAATTAATGGTCATAAAGACAGAGATGGAAACAAAGGTGCTTATGAACAAATTTGGTCTGCCTGTGACGTCACATGGACTTTGGAAAAGTGAAGGAACAAGCCAATTGTAATGACAGGCTGCATGTGTCTGGTGAATGGAAACCAATTACTAGCCATTCACTTTCTGAGATTAGGATGTAGGTCAAAGAACAGAACTATAGGAATGATAATATCCAATTACTAGCAATAGCACTTAGATGTATAAACCACTTCATAGTGCTTTACAGCACTCTCTGGGTGGTTTAATCAGCATATTGCTCCCAATAGTCTGGATCTTCATTTAACTGATCTCAGAAGGATGGAAGGCTGAGTCAGTCTTGACCCAGTGAAGATTGAACACCTGGCAGTGGGCAGTCAGCTTGCAATACTAATCATGCACCATGATGACCCTTAATCCATCTAGATTAAGGGTGTCAAACTGGCAGCCCATGGGCCATATGCGTCATATGAAGGCCATGCCCACCCCAGCTCCGCAATGGGAAAAACATTATGAAGCATCACATGATGGTAAAGTGATGCAGTGAGTTTGACACCCATGATCTAAATGATCAATGGTGACCAGGATTGGCCAACTTTGGATGCAAGCAGCAGTGTTTCCACTCCTTGAAGACAACTTTTAACCATGGGATTATTTTATTCTTCACTTTTGGCATGCAAAGCATATTTCTTTCCATAGATTGAGGCACATTACAGGCACTACTCAAGTCTGAATATTTGAGAGATGGGAAATTAAGGTATCAGTGGACTGGCATGCTCTGACTAGCCCCCACAGTTTTTGCTTCCCTGGATGACTCTGGCCATTTACAGAGACTGATATATGATTTATTCCACATGGTGTCATTAATTGTAAGGTACCTTGTAGTCTGGAATTGACATATATATGGTTTAATCAAATATACTGTATAATTAAATATATAAAACAACTGAAACCTCATTTGGTTCCTAAATTAAGGAATAAAAAATGTAAAATTTATTTTCTTTTTAAAAGATCCTTTTAAATTATGTTTGGTAACATTTATTTTGAACTCCATATGTGCATGAATATTTATATTTGTTTGTTTGTTTAATTCACACGCTAGCCATTTCACCACACCATCAGTGACTCTAGGCAGCTTTTCTATAGAACCTAATGTTCCCTCTAAAAATAACTTGGTTTTTAGGATATATAAACTGCTACAATCTTTTCAGAGTTGTTTACAATAGAAAAATTTAAAAAGTAATATAACTAAATATTTCAAACAATTTATTGAAACAGTAAATCAACCAATCATTAAAATATTAATACGTGATAAAATACCTAATCAATTCCAACTGCAGCCATTTTTGTTTTTTAATGAGGCATGGTTTGGTAATTAGAAGTATGTTTGTAATTTTGAAGAGCAATATGAAATTATAAATAGCCTTATTCAATATAGTACCACAAGATAAGTTTGCATAAATGGAAATTACACACACACACGCGCACGCGCGCACACATACACACACACACACACATTTTGTTCATATTGCTTTATGGCAATCCATCAGGATTATTTCCCAAATTCTTAGTTCCTGCAATCTTGCCCCACTCTTTTTTTTAAGTTTAAAATATGTTTTAATTTTAAACAATAATATAAAGACAGAGGTATGTTGTAAAGCACAGCATTCTTCCAGAATCAACTTTATTTTCATACACTTAGATTCAATATAAAGCTCACATAAGTAAAAAACAAAAACAAATGGTGAGTAGTTTGCAGGTTAGTGGTATATTATAACTGCATCCATTTGCACAGAAACAAACAAAAAAAGTAAAGTAAGAACTGATCATGAATACCCTGACTATGATTGTGATAAAGATGATAGTAAGGATCAATCTCACCAGATTCTATTCTGGTAAATTAGTTGGTTGTTGTTGGTTGTTGTTTTGGGGGGGTGGGACTGGTCAAGTTCACTGTGGCAATGATTTTTAACTTGCCAAAATGATTCTTGCCTTTTTCTTTCAACATGCTCTGAAAATGTCCAAAAGTGCCATCTGGCTCAAAACAACCACAGACCTTTGGCTAATGTAAGCAACAGATGGTAGATACTCAGTCATTTCAACAGGCTTTCAAGAGGGAGACAAATTGAGAGAACTTCCTCCTGGGTCTATGCAATTATATGGGTTTTAATGACTCCTTAATTGATTATGTACCATCAAGTCAGTCTTAATTCTTGTGATCACATAGATAGCCTTCTTCAGGAATGATCTGTCCTCAACTTGGTCCTTCAAGTCTTCCAGTAGAGTACCCTTTGCTGTTGTCACAATCCCTGGGCATAAGAATATAAGTCTAATGCAATGCTGTTTATTTCTCTGGGCTTCTTCTGCATTATTGGATGCCACGTATGTTCTTCTACTTTTTCTTAAATTACAGTGTTGGTTTTAGAAAGAAAAATGGATAATTTGTGAATCAGCCTTTCATTGCATTTCAGGTCTATTCCTTCAATGAGCGATGACTACCATCTCCACAGAAACCAGAGTTTTAAATATTTTATGCATATCCTATGCATAAACCAAAAACACATATCATATCAGTTTGTTCACAGGTTTGATTCTGAATGTTCAGAATGTGCTTTTGGCTTAACTGGTTTGTGAGTCAGGTTATGTAACACAGGTGTTTTGAAACTAGTATTTAAACAGAAATAGAAAAGGAATGAAGAGGCAAATATAATTTTGTGTGATTACATCATGAGGCATTTTTTGGGGGAAAGAGTTCAGTAAGTTATTTCCTAGCCCAAAGCCTTGAAGAGTGAGTTCTTTCATCATTATTAACCCAAAAAAATTGAAGGGAGGAAGGCCAATTACGAATTGCTTACATTTTGTCCTGTTCACAATCCCTTGACCCAGTTTCTTGCTTGTGACTGAATGCATACTTTTCACTTGTTCCATAGTCACTTTATATTTTGACTCACAAATGTGCTCTCTTGCGTTTCACATTCTGTTCAGTTACAGTCATTTATTACTGAGCATCATAAATGTCATTATTCTCATATTTGATGAAGGATATGCATTTCCAGGTGTCAAACTCTAGTCCATCAACTCAAATGTTACAAAGGAGGAAGAAGCCTTATTTTTGCTCTTTCTTTGACCAGGTTAAAGATGTTTAGTATACATCATTGTCTTACTGAGATCAGAGAAGCTGTTTTGACACAAAAATATCTAAAACAAGCATAGAATAAGCAAAAAAGATTACAGCTGCACCACTTGATTGTGCAATGAACTGCTGGGGCTTTCTTTTGTTGGCAGACAGATCAGGTAAGATGGATTCTTCCTAAAAATCAAACAATATTAAAAACAAATCTTTTTTTTTCCTTAAGTGATGGAGTGGTAAATGATTTAGCTGCCATTCTGGGCAGTCAAATCAATTCTCAAAGAGGAGGCCTTGCTAAAAAAAAATTAATAGTAATTTTATTAAACATTAAAATGAAAATAAGATAAGAACTATTACAAACTAAAAGAATAAAAAATAGGAACAGACAAAAGAAACGAAAAAGAAAAATAGAAAAAGAAAATTAAAATAAGAGAATAGTAAAGAATAAGAAAAGAACTTATGAAGAAATCATCCCTTTATCATAAAAACATAAACATTTTAGTAATTTATTTATCTCTCTTAAAATACATCAAAAATTTCTTCTCATATCCCGTCTCTTTTCATTAAAGAAATCCTTAAAGCCTCATAATTCAGACCTTGTCAACAAATATCCATTAAGGGTTACCAGAGTCCTATCAATTTTAACTTTGATGAAATAAACTAACTTTAAATTATTTCCTTTTACTTTTAAAAATCTTGATTTTTTAATCTCTTCAAATACTGTCCTAAAACTCCATTTCTTTTTATTTTTTTCTTTGACCCTTATCACAAAATCTTTCAACAGTTTAACAAGATTCTTTTGTAAATCCAAGATAGGAAACTTATCCAGGTCACTTTTTAAAAGTTTATTGTACATCCCTTTTAATTATGACATCTGCCAGTTTCATTTGCATATCCAGTGTAGAATCTTTTTTTAAATATCCTTCTTGTAACCTATCATTTTAAATCCACTTTCAAATCAGCCTCAGTCTTGTCCTGTAAAGTTTGTTCTTCTGTCACAAATCTTTTAAATATAGACTATCTATAATGGAAGTTTAAAAATTAATTAATTAATTGTTCAGAAATATCCTTCAATACATTTAATGTTAATGTGTTTTGCTCCATTCTGTATTAATAAGTCAAATAGATGTTCTTCTCCTTTAATTGTGTTCTTCCATTCCTTATGGTTTCTTCTGGTGTTTGATCTTCAAAGTCCCATTCTATCATGTTTTGTAAGAATTCAAAACAAAAGAATGCTTCCCACAGGAAAGATTTTTTTAAATTTTATTTCAAATCCAACCAGACCCTTAGTCTTTTTATAATTTTCCAAAACCAATGTTATAATCACCATGTTGTATGTTTGTGTATATGTGTGTTTCTTAAATTTTACATAAAGCTTCTTTTACTAAGAATAGAAAGAGATTCACACAGTATTCTGAAACTTGCTGTTGCAAGGGTTCCTAATAGTTAAACAGCCATTAAGAGCAATTTCTGAAAATGATTAAGAAATAAGACTCCACAAACTTTATGGCCATACAGCCTTTATTACAGCTGTGAGCTTAGTTGGAATCCCTTGACTCCCAGCCACTCAAACTTGCAAGTCAACCACAAAAATTTCAGTTCCTGCAGTCTACTCATAAGAAGCAGCTTTCTGGAGTACATGTGGGTGATCTCACAATCTCTTTTTTCAGAGAAGGAGTGTCAAACTCACATCACAGCGGGACATATCAGGACTTTTTTTACCATTTGCTAAAAAGGGTGGGGGTGGGACCAGCACATGACCATCCAGCCTGCGGGCCATAATTTTGACACCCCTGTTCCAGAGATACTTCACTGACCAGAAAACATCATCTGGACACCATCTTTGCCACAGAGTTGTCTCTACTCCTTCATTATGAATCCTCACTGGATAGCTGCCTTGTTACAGTTTTCATTATTATTTTAATTAGTAGTAATATTACATATGTGTGTTTGTGTGTGTGTGTGTGTATGTGTGTTATTCAGCTTTGTTCAGGTATTTTCCCAAGTCATCATAGTTGTGCTTTTAAAGCTGTAGCAACATTTTGACAGAATCTCATCTGCCATCATCAGGCTTCTGATCCTGATGATGGCAGATGAGATTCTGCCTAAATGTTGCTACAACTTCAAAAACACAACAATGATGATGTGGGAAAATACTCGAACAAAGCTGAATACCATACATGTAAGTACCCGTGAAAA
>BLBF01000003.1:25842839-25890155 GCA_015471245.1 Laticauda colubrina | reverse complement strand
ATATATATATATATATATATATATATATATATATATATATTTCCAATTCAGTGAAATGTAGTTTTAAAAAAATTAAAGAACTGCTTTGTGGTCTTGAGATTGTTAATATAGGAGTGAGATTAACAGTGGGAATAAGAAGGATACACACAGACACACATGCTGTTTGTAGCCCTATAACAGGGGTGTCAAACTCCCGGCCCATGAGCCGGATGTGTCCTTTGCTGGCTGCGCCCCTGTCCAGTTTAGCGAAGGGGGGAAAAGTCCCAATATGTCACGTGACATTGCCATGATGGTGCAAGTTTGATACCCCTGCCCTATAAGTTACATTTGTTTACTAATATTTTAGTGTCTAAAATATAATTGCTACTAAAGAGTTTAAATGATAAATAAAATTTCAGTTTAGAAAATTAAATGGAATGAATTGATGAGATATCAACTGCAAAGGTTGTAGGAATGTACACTGCAATGGCTCATTGGGTGAGACAGGTGATTCTTCCACAGTAATGGTTCTATCTCCATTGTTTACGAAATGCTTGGTGCTTGTAGTGGAACAGTCCTGCTTCAATGTATCATATTGATCAGAGGAGTCTGCATTACAGAGATTAATTGCACTTGGACTTCTTAGATCATAATTGGATTTAAGCATGTGTTGTGGCTATCTGCCTTATGTCAGTGCTTTATACATATTCACTTCAGCCTTTTGAAATAGCTCTGTTGGTTAAGAGTCTAATTTCAGACAGTAAATCTTTTATTAAATATGTATTAATAAATAGGAAGGTAGTGAAACATTAAACAGCTCTGCCCTGAATCATAGCAGTAAAATCTATGACTCAGGTCCCAAACCTTGCTCAATGCCAAGGACATTCCCCGGATGAGGGTGGAGGGGGGGATAAAAGGGTATGTGTCAAGAAGGTAGCCATCATAGCATAATGAAAACCTTGCTCTTTTCTACATATGCTGCACATCGCGTGGTTGTGGCTACAATCTTAATTTTTAAGCCCTCCCTGCAGAAATGATCACAATCCTTGATTTCATTAACCTTAAAAGAAAAATCACAATATATTTGGTTCTCAGAGAGTAAATTGAGGACATAACTTTTTAATAAAAAGAGACAATTTTTGATTTTAAAAAAATAAACAAACTCTTATGGATACAAAAATTCTTGATTTGATTACAGCCAAGCCCCTTCTTGCCTTTGCTTCATTCCTTCAGATATACACATAAATAACTCAGCACTCACACACATGCACACACAAAGGTTGTGTGTTTGTCCGATAAACTTTTTAAAAAGCACAGAACTAAATATGCTAAATAAAATACTGGTTTAAAATAGTGTGAATGGGACAGGCAGCTTTGTCCTACAGATATACTGAATACTCATAATATCACTACAATTGATCTGTTGCAAATTTTTGTTTGAAGAACTCCTTTAAGCATTAGAAAAATTTACTCTGAGTTACTGTAAATTATTTGTCACTGCTAGATTTCTGTAAAATGCATCATACAACTTCTCTTCTAAAATCCATCTGTCTCCTAGCCTGTTCCATTCATACTTTTTTAAACCAGGATTGTATTTAGCAAACTTAGTAAAATGTTTGATTTCATTCATGGCACATTATATTTATTGGCCAGTTATTGAATGCAAAGTCATATTTGATCACTGAAATAGAGAAATAGCAGCAGTTTCTTTCCTGGAAATATATTTACCCAACTTCCATTTTATATTTTGTATCAGTTATATTGGTATATAAATCTGTTACTTAAAACAGAATTTCAAATCATTTAATTACTGATGTTGCTATGGTTAAGTTAGCCTTCTTATGACAGTTGTGAGGAAATTAGCATTTCTCAAAAGTGGAATCTACCAATGGCTAAAAAATGCACACACAGTTCTCAGCAGAATAACAAAGATGTATGGTATCTCTTTGTTCTACTCTTACAAGATAAAAATGTCAAAGTAAAAGTTCTAAATATATATGAAGTCATATATGATATAGTCAAGGTCATCATAATCTTATTGAGTCAAAACAGGGTTACAATATAAATTCCTTTATGTAATCCAAAACATCTTCCAGTTCCATTTAGAAATTCAGACCCAGAAGAGTTTGAAGCATGAGTAGCAGAAAATTTAGAACAGGGCTGTCTAATTCACAGCCCACAGGCAGGATAGGATGCATCCAGGCCAGAGGTGGTTCTCAGCAGGGTCTAACCAGTTCTGGAGAACCGGTAGTGGAAATTTTGAGTAGTTTGGAAAAACTGGCAAATACCACCTCTGACTGGAAATTTTACAGTATACTTCCTCTGCCACGCCCACCAAGCCATGCCCACAGAATTGGTAGTAAAAAAATTTGAATCCCACCACTGATCCACATGCTGGCTTTGCCCAGTTTAGCAAAGTGGAAAAAAGTCACAATATGTCACATGACAATGCTGTGACAATGCAAGTTTGACATTTATAATAACCAGTATAAGCTGAATATGACAAAGAATATCCAGATGATATAAATTATATTCTATATGAGCTAGATAGAGAAGGCAAGTAATCAAGGAACCAAATTAACTGAATATAAATAAATGATTGTATTTACAAAGAAGGGAACATAAGAAGTAGGTATTTATTAAAAATTGATTTTACATATGTTATGGGGACTAATGGCCTCACAATATGCAGGTAGTCCTCAACTTTCAACAGTTTGTTTAGTGACCATTCAAAGTTCCAATATCACTGGGGGAAAAAATGACTTATGACCGTTTTACACACTTACAACCGTTATAGCATCCCCATGGTCATGTGAGAAAATTCAGATGCTTGGCAATTGATTCATATTTATGACGATTGCAGTGCCCCAGGGTCAGACAATCTTCTGGCAAGCAAAGTCAATAAGGAAGCTAGATGCACTGAATAACCATGTGACTAATTTAATGAGTGCAGTGATTCACTTAACAACTGTGGCAAAAAGGGTCATAAAATGGGGCAAAATTCAACAAATGTCTCACTTAGCAACAGAAATTGGGGGTTCAATTGTGGTCATAGGTGGAGGACTACCTGGATAAAGTTCATTTGTGTTTCAGGTCAGAATTAAGTCCAATAACAGGGTCAATTCACCTTTAGTGTCATTAGTTCCTCACCAATGAACAATACAGTAATAAAGAAAGATGAAAAATAACACGATTTTCATGTATGCTGAATCTTCTAAAGATTCTCAGCCCTAACAGTACTGAGTACTTCATCGAAACTCCCCATGTAGTAGCAGTAACATTTCTCCCCAATACAGTATCAGTTAGCACCATGCATCTTTGTTGCTATATTAGGGATATAAATTGCAGTAGAATTATCACAGAATTTATTTATATTTTGTATTTCTTAATTGCCTTCTTCCCTCAGAGAGAAGCTCTGGGCAGTGTTCAATAAAATCAATAAAATTAACAGTAAAATCAGAATTAATTGAGATTAAAATGTTTTTAAAATATAAAAAATAACAAAAATTTTCTGTCAGGGTTGCATAACAGCATAAGTCGATCATTTATTGTCTTTGCTTGAATCAGCTTTATTGATGGTTCCTACTTTGATTAAACTTTGATTGATTCTTTTCCTTTTCCTTTTCATCTTGTGATAGTTAAACATGGAGACACATGATGAAAAAGTCCCTCAAATTTTGTACTGGGACTTTCCTTGATCAGCAGATGTTATTGCACTCTAGCTTGTAATCAACTAGTAAAGTTCTGTTAACAACAACAACAGCAAAAATTTGAAACAATAACTACAAAACCAAAACATTTTAACTTTTTTTTAAATAGCAGTTTCCTCCAATTTATGTTGCCAATAACATTACAATCATTTTTAAGAATGCATGTATATGATGATTGGGTCAAGTAGGTAGGTGAGCATATATTTTAAAAATAGTTTTCTCTCGTAAATATGTATGTAATATGTAATAAGTATATAATAAGTAATATGTAATAAGGCTGATTCTCAATAAATTGTAACCTTTTAAAGTGTTTTAAAGGATTCTCTCAGCCTAACAAGACTTCTATTCATAGTTAAATTCAACAGATCTATTTATCCATCGAGGAACTGACCTTTGATCATGCCATTATAACTCAGCTGGTCACAAAAAACATCAGCTGATAATCTCTACACCCTTCCAATACATAAACCAAAGATCAGTGTGGGTGAAGCAACTCTCTTTCAACTCTTAAAATAATACACAACCAACATAACCCATGATATTATTGTCTTTTCTTACTTGCAGAATACTATATTATTTTATAAGCTGCTACTGCATTTACGAAGTAAAAGTCTATGGAATTTTGGCATGGAATAAAAAAAAAAGTTTTACAGTGCAAAAACTCCAAATATAAAGCGAGGAGACCAACATCTTACTACACAACTAAAGCACTGTGAAGTTCATTGTCCTGTGACTGTCTTGTGCTCTGCCATAATTGTGTGCTAACAGGGAAGGCAAAAAAGGAAAAAGGAATGGATGAACAAACTGCATTCCCATTCTTATGAATATGCATGAAATTGCAACTGTCAATGCAATCCTATTCTGGTCTACTGAAAAGTAGTTACATGAAGTTCACTAAAGCTTATTCCTGCTTAGTGAATAGGGGTTGCTGGATAAACTTCAATAGTGAGATTGGCAACATATGACCGTAATAAATAATAGGAATAAAATGTCGCAATCTTTTCTTTCTTTGTTACAGGTATTGCTGATAGTATTAGAAATGAAGATGAATAGCATCTAACAACTATATGGAATATATACCATTTAACAGAGTTGGAAGGGACCTTGGAGGTCTTCCTGTCCTGCCCTCTGCTGGACACCTTATACCGGTGAAAGCAAACCTATGGCACGCGTGCCAGAGGAGGCACGTAGAACCCTCTCTCTGGGTACATGAGCCATCACCTAGCTCAGTTCTGCCATGTATGCATACATGCCTCTTGCCATCCATCTGGTCTTCCGATCTGTGCCGCACATGCGTAGGGGCAGGGCACACGGATGGGGGGACACACATGCATGCACGGTGGGAGTGCATGCACGATGGGGGTGCATGCACAAGGTGTCACACGTGCATGTGGGAAGGGTGCATGCATGGGAGGTCATGCGTGCATGCAAGGGGCCATGTATACATGCAAAGGGGATGGGGCGCACACGGAGTACATTTTGGCAATGTGCATGCATGCTTCGGGCCCTTGGTGCCAAAAAGGTTAGCCATCACTGCCCTATACCATTTCAAACAATGATATGTCCAATCCATTGAGTTGTCCAATCTCTTCTTAAAAACCAGCAGTGTTGGAGCACCCACAATTTCTAGAGGCAATTCGTTCCATTGATTAATTGTTCTAATTTTCAGAAAACTCTTCCTTGTTTTTACATTAGTTCTCTCCTTGATTAGTTTCCATTCATTGCGTTTTGTTCTGCTTTCAGTTGCTTTGGAGAATAGATTGACTCTCCCCCTTCTTTGTGGCAGCCCCTTATATACTGGAACACTGCAGCCCCTAGTCCTTCTTTTCATTAAACTAGACATATCCACTTGTAGCAATCATTCTTTAAGTTTTACCCTCTAGTCCCCTAATCATCTTTGTTGCTCTTCTCTGTACTCTTTCTAGAATCTCAACATCTAGTATTTAAGTATGTATTAAACAAACACATAGGCCACCTCCATTGCAGATTGCAACTTTTGGAGGTTTATTACCATTAAAATATATAAGACCCAAAAGGAAAACAACAAAAACAATATAATGACCAAAAACATGTCAGGAAACAGTAAAGACCATCACAAAATGATATAGTCATGCCCAGGAAATAGGATCACAACTGGCCTGCTGAAAAAGCCAGGATGAATTGTGATCCCAATGTGGTGGCTCTTGCATTGGTTGCCATCAGGGGTGGGATCCGACAGGGTTAACTACCAGTTCGGTGATTTAGGAGGTTCGGTGATTTACGATGTGCTTCCCTGCACGCTGCCGGCGCACCTGTAAAATCGTATCAGCTTGGTACCTGGACAGCTGAGCAGCGCTTGCATGCACATGGCAGCTGTTGAAAATGCAGGAAATAAAGGTCAGGTAACAGACCAGGTAGGCGGGTGGGCAAAAACATCAGCAGACATAGAACCGGTTCTATGTCTGCTGCTCTTTGGAGCTACCAGTTCTCCAGAGGTGGACAGAACCGATAGAATCCCACCCCTGGTTGCCATACAAAGATACTTAGGATAAGAGGTGACCATTTGGAGAATAATCATGGTAATGATATCATAAAAAGAAGTATCAAGATCTGAAAGTCAAAATTGAAAGCATATGGCATATATGGGTTGTGGTGATCAGGTAACTGGTGCATAGGGTGCCATACCAAAAAATAAAAAATAAAAATCTTGGATGGCACTTAGAAAATTTGTGCATTGAGAATTTTTCCATCTATCAAACACAAAAGACAACTGCTTGGATCTGTACATATACTACACTGATACCTTATGAAAGGGGTGTCAAACTCATGACTCACGGGTTGGATGCATCACATGCTGGCCACATCCACCCCATTTAGAAAAGAAGGGAAAAGTCATGATTATATCATGTGACAACGACGTGATGATGCAAGTTTGACACCTCTGCCTAATGGCATCCTAGGCTCTTGGGAAGAACTCAGTGCCCAGGAAGGCCAACACCACTTAAAGAAATGGCAATTGTGACTTCACATTGTTATGAACACACAAAAATATATTAAATTACATGCCACCTGACTCTCTATGACTCTGGGCAGTTCACAATTATGATACGTATACATATATGTTTGGGCTAGTGAGCTCAATCAATATATGGCTGAAAGGTTTGTTCTTCTGTTAGTAGGAGCCTTCATATAAGGAACATGAGCTAATAGCCCCTTGCCTTTCAGATGATCTTTGTCTCATGAGGAAACATTTGGATTCACAGAACAATATTTATTTTCAGGGATAATCTTCAAAGCAATTGTTCTTCCCTGGAGCCTTTGGAGACAGCAGACTAATCTATTCTCTAGTATCTGTTATGAAGAGTACTGAAATCTTACCCTTTACTTAAAAGAAGCTATAGGTTGTTTACAACATAGATTAAAAACAAGAATGAAGCTGCTTTTATATTTTGCATGCTTGCTGAAACTGGTCAGCTTGATGTTCCTGACTTCTGTCTGCAAGAACAAAAATTCCATTTGGGGTGAAAGCCAACAAAGCAATCAGCCTTTCATTTTAATTTGCATTTTTCTGTCAATAGATAACAGATCTGACCTTTTCTTCCAACACCCTTTTCTACATTCTCTTAAACTCTCTTCAGGGAAGAACTGTTCTGTTACTTTAACATTTAAACTATTTTAATCAAAACCAATTTTCATTTACACTTTACACTCTTAATGGTTTTGGAATGAAAATTATTCATTTGTTTTTTCAAACCTCTTCCTATCAATATTTCTAGGGAAATTAATTGATCAGTAAATATCACAAAGATTGGCACCTCCATTCCTAAAAAGTATTTTTTCCCTTAGTTAAACTTGAGAATAAAAGTAACAATGACCTGGTAGAGATACAATGAAGAGTTTGACAACATCACCACCTGATATCCCTCAGAGGACTAAGTCCTCTGACACCAGAATCATTTGGAGCTGCTGGTTTTAAGGGAGGGGAGAGAGAGAGAAAGAGAGAGAGAGAGAGAGAGAGAGAGAGAGAGAGAGGGAGGGAGGGAGGGAGTGAGGGAGAGAGAGAGAGGGAGGGAGGGAGGGAGGGAGGGAGGGAGATATAGATATAGATATATTATATAAAATATACATGACCAGAACCTTTTAGACTCATAGCTGGACTACTGAGCAGCAGTAAAAATGTCAAATAAACAAATCAGAAGAGGATACTGCTTTTCTGTTATAATTGAATATTGGGAATTAGCAATCTGGAGAGTCCTGGAAGGGAAAGTGAAGTATCGAGGATTGCCCAACTGCCCAGAGTTACTGAACTGGAAACCCTGGCTCTTTTCTCTTACACTGATAGGGTTTCTTTTTTTTTCATTGTTTCTTTTGAAAATGTTAGTGTTTGGAGAAACAGCAATCTGTTCCTTGTCACCAGAAAAGGTGTAGTATTTCTGGGAGCGCTAGAGAATAATTATACTTATGGCTCCCCACCTTTGTTAAAATTTGAGGAATTCTCTGAGTTTGTGTCACGTTTATGTCACAAATTAATAACACAATCTTCTAATTTGATAAGTCAGACAATAATTTTATTGTTATACAATTTTATAAAAGCTTTTAAATGTTTTCTATAAAATGAAAAAAATAAAATAAAAAAGCTAAACAAAAAACAGACATCGAAGAATTAACACTCCTATATCTGCCATATATTTCTTTAATGCACTTCTCAAGATAAAGCATGAATGAATATTATGGAATAACTAGGATGAATGTAAATACCATTCACATACAGCCTAAAAATAATCATTACATAATGTCAATACAAATTGGTAACCTTAATTGTATCAGCTGTGTGAGTGCCAATCACAAACATTATTCCATATGAGCTGAGGATCAGGAGCAGGATAGCTTCACATGGAGATGTGGCACCAGTCTGACAAAGATGGCCCTTTGGTGTTGATATTTGATTTCTCAAGTTTTATTAGTTAGTTAGTTAACATAAAATTCAAAGAAAAATGAAAACAATGGGAAAGTAAAGGAGGAAAAATATAGGGTAAAAAAGAAAAGAAAAAATAACATTGATTTCTGACTCTTTTTAGTGAGGTAGAATAAGTTAATGCAGCCTCAATATTTTACTTTTGCACTGAAGTTGATAGTTGTACTAAAGACAACCACATCTGCAAGTGCCCATAAAATCTTGCCTCACAATACTTGGGACCAGGTAGTTTATTTTTGTTGGAAATATAAATAGGAAGCAATGTTTAACTTTTCCTCCCACTCCTGCTCTGATTCTGCTGTCCCCAGAGATAGTAGCATTTTAATAAGAATGATAATGCATTTGTAGAATTAATCTAATATCTCGGTCCTCAATGGAACTGTATCCAGGGGTGGGATTCAAATTTTTTAACAACTGGTTCTGTGAGACTGGCCTAATTTGTGGGTGTGGCTGGCTGGCTGTGGTTTGTATGTAAATATTAAGGTGACCAACTTTTTTACAATAAACAGGAGGACACAAATAAATTGAAGAAAAAAAACAAAGCCACTTGTGTGCGGCACACTCTTGCATGTGACGCACTCTTATGTGCGGCACACTCTTGCATGCAGCACATTTGCATGTGGCGCACTCTTGTGCAAGGTGCACTCTTGCATGTGGCACACTCTCTCAAAACAATTATCCTGTTGTCAACACATCCTGCGTGTGGAGCGCATGCATTTCATAATCAAGTTTCGTTGCACTGTACCGAGCCTTCATGAATTGTCATGTCAAATTCAAATACGTCACATCACACACAACGGATTTGCTTGGCATCGCTCAAATATGGAGATTTACAGATTAGTCTTCAAATATCAAAAAGGAGGACATGTAGGAGGACACTTTTCAAGACAGGACAGAACTGTCAAAAGGAGGACTGTCCTCCCTAAAGGAGGACGGTTGGTCACCTTATAAATATTGTAAATATTTGTGTAAATATTGATTTTTTTAATTGAAAAAAGACCAACTTTTACTCAAAATCAGGCAAAGTAGGCAGGAAGATTAAGTTGCTCCCAGAATCACAGATTCACTCAGAGATCTACCATTCTACAATCTGCTACCTGAGTCTGCACTGAAAAATAGAAGCTTCAGTCCTAACAAAGATTCAGCTCTGCTTTTAGATTGGCTAGAAAGCAAGAAATCCAATGATTTCCTACTTTCTAGCTAATCTGAATCTCCCAGCACAGCTGATAATTGGAACAGCTGATGGTTGCGGGGAGGAAAAATAGCAACTTACCAAAAATTAGGCGAAGGCACAATGCAGGCAAGTTGGATGGCACACATACCAGGTAAGGAGTGAGTGGGCGGGGTGGAGAGAGGTAGGGCCAGCCAGTGACATGATTTGCCAGTTCTCTGAACTGTGCAGAATCGTAATAACTGGTTCTATAGAACCAATCTGACCAGGTAGAATCCTACCCCTGACTATATCTACATGGAAGGAAATATGCAGTGTTTTAGATGCAGTACTTCATCAATTATTTGGACAAAGGGATAGATGGGGAACTCCTCAAATTTGCAGATGACACCAAGCTGGCAGGACTAGTCAACGTTCCAGAAGACAGGGTCAAAATACAGAAGGATCTTGACAGACTTGAACATTAGGCACTATCCAACAAAATGAAATTCAATGGTGAAAAAAGTAAGGTTCCACATTTAGGCAAGAAAAACTAATATGCACAGATACAGTAAATGTGGTATCTCACTCAATAATAGTAACTGTGAGAGGGATCCTGGGAATCCTAGTGGACAATCATTTAAATATGAGCCAGAAGTAGGCTGCAGCTGCCAAAAAAGCCAACACAGTTCTAGGCTGCATAAACAGAGGAATAAAATCAAGATCACGCAAAGTATTAATACAATTTTATAATGCTTTGAGGTAAGGCCACACTTGGAATACTGCATCCAGTTCTGGTTGCCATGATGTTGAAAAGATGTTGAGACTCTAGAAAGAGTGCAGAGAAGAGCAAGAAAGATGATTAGGTCAATGGAAGCTAAAACATATAAAGAATGGTTGCTGGAATTGGATAGGTCTAGTTTAATGAAAAAGAATTAGGGGAGACATGATAGCAGTGTTCCAATATCTCAGGGGCTGCCACAAAGAAGAGGGAGTTGAGTTATTCTCCAAAGCACCTGAAGGCAGAACAAGAAGCAATGGGTGGAAACTAATTGAAAAGTAACTTAGAACTAAGAAGAAATTTTCTGACAGTTAGAACAATTAATCAGTGGAAGAACTTGCCTCCAGAAGTTACAAATGCTCCAACTCTGAAAGTTTTAAAGAAGATATCGGATAACCATTTGTCTGAAGTGGTATAGAGTTTCCCACCGAAGCAGGAGGAGACTTTCATGGTCCCTTCCAACTCTGTTATTCTATTCTATTCTCATTTGATTTTAAAATATTTTGGAAATGATGTTTTTAATGGTTATTGATAATACTGACATGATTCTTGTAAACATTTTTGTTGCTTTATTTCACATGTTTTATATTCTTTTTTTTTGCCAGGGACAATCTAGCAGTTGTTCTGAGAATGAAATGGGCAGTCTCTACATTTGATAAGTAAATAACAAATTAATTAATAAATAGAGAAGAAATGTTGATTGGCGGGAAGACATTGCAGGCAATCCTTGACATATGACCACAATTGACCCCAAAATTTATGTTGCTAAGACAGTTATTAAATGACTTTTGCCCCATTGTACCTCCTTTCCTACCACAGTAGGAATCACTGCAGTTGTTAATAACACAGTTGTTGGGCAAATCTGGCTTCCCATTGAATTTGCTTGTCAGAAGATCACAAAAGGTGATGACATGAACCTGGGGCATTTCAATCGTTACAAATACCACCTGAGTTGCCATCATCCGAATTTTGATCATGTGACCATAAGGAGGCTACAGTGGGCGTAAATGTGAAAAAGCTACTTTTTCAGTGCCTTTCTAATTTCAAACAGTTGCCAAATGAGTGGTTGTAAGTCAAGGCCTACCTGTAGTTTTGCTTCGGTGTAGTAGAACACCGAACACTGTATTTTAAAAGGACACACACCCATTTCAAGAAACAAAAGCAAAACAAAGAAGATCTCAGTCTTCACTCAGAAAGGACTTGAATTTTTACTGATTTATATTGGGATTTTGATCATCGGGTAGGAGGAAAAGGTACAAACAATGCACAGTGAACCAAGTTAAAGTAGCAAAAAGAACAAGTTATCCAGTCTACTACATTTAAATCCCAGTGAACAGAAGAGGAAAAGTTCTGACTCTTAAGAATGGGAATCTAATTTTAGCCAGCTCCATTGTGAGGTAAGTGTGTGAGTCAGTAATGATTATGTTAGGTTACATAACCCTCTGTATGTGCTGCATTTGAAAGCACATGGTGTTAGAGAGGAAGACATTGCTTTTACATCCTCCTCCTTCCTCCATGCATATGTTGGCACATTCACTTCAAGAGAGACTCCTTATGTCATTTAAATGTATTTTCATACCCTTGATTAAAATTAGCATTGAGTTGGTTTTATAATGTGAATAATTGCACTACTAGAGTGTGTGTGTGTAGGGTGGGGGAAGCCACCCTCCTTAAACATTCACATACAAAATCATGTGTAGGAGTAAGATCAAGAGTAAAATACATAACTTTTAAGCTTTATTATGTACATTTTATTGGACACCGATTTATTCTCCTTTTAATTTAATTAAGCATAAAGTGAAGCTAACTTCATCTGTGTGCTATCGAATCAAGCAAAAAAATAAATAAAAACGAGCCCATAAATATCTACAAGATAACAGAAATCAAAGCACTTTCTAAATATCATGTAGGTCTTTTGCAAGGGCTAACAACACAATAACCTGCTCATCATCATGTGCCCTGTGTCGTATTTGCAGGACTTAATTAGCATTTAGTTCGAAGAGAAGTTTACTCACATTAAGAGGAACAAGGTCACAATCCCCTTGCAACCAGTTTCCCCAAGGCTATCAGACCTCTTCATCATTTCAGTTTATGTTTTGTGGCTTTCAGCAGTACAGTCTGAATCAGAAGGTAATTTGCATTAATTGCATAAAAGAGTGTCTCCCCACCCACTTGTGCATAATGGTCTATTTGACCCTGGAAAGTCAGGGAAAAGGGCAAAATTTCAGCCTGGATTTTTCTTATATGTGAATAAAATATCCCATTCAGACTAAAGTCTTGAACAGAGATGTACTTAAAAGAAAATCTGTGCTGATTGCCTATATATCCAAACTCCTAAAAATTGGAAAGCTTACAGCAAATTTTAAACTCAAGTACCTAAAGCATTTGGGGTAAAACTCATTCTGCATTTTTTTTTCTCTGTCCCTAATTCTCACAAAGAAGTCTATGGGCTATTGGCCAAACCCTACTGTTTGGGTATGAAATTCCATCAGCAATTTGTCTAATTGCTGAACTACTGGAGTTAAATGAATATCGGTAAGTTTAAACATAAAACAGCATGTCTAGACATATGTGAAATTGCCTGACTAAAAGTGATGTTCCCTGAATATGAACTGAGTTGAGCTAATTTAGTGCACAAGTCTAGTGGTCTTCTAAAAGTGCTAAATCCATATCCCCATCTTATTAACCAAGCTAACGGGCCAAAGGTAAAATCTCTTTAATGTCAAGGTAAAATCTCTTTAATGTTTTCTGCTTTTTAACCATAAAGTATCCACAGTGTGGAGTTGGATGACCCTTAAATGGAATCATTGAGTAAATAGAGAGGCAGCAACTGATCATGAGCAAGCTCTGCCCTCAACTAATACTTCAAAGGAATGACAATGCCAGCAATGAGTCAGGTTTTGCTCTTACGATTTCAAAACTCAGAAATAGCCTGTGGATGGGCATGGGATTGGACTATATTAGGCAAAATGGCACCCCCATCTCAAGGAATTAAAATGGTTAAAAAAAAGTGAGGCATGAAATCATTTTTGACAAAGCTTACATAAATCTGTAATGTACCCAGTGATAACACACCTCACAACACACAAATTGGCAGGACCTGGCTCTCTTTCTGGGTTAAGCTGACCTTCCAAGTAGCAGGGGATTCACTTTCAAAATAGCAGTAAAGTTATATTCAGAAATAAGTCTAGATTCTCTCAAAAGATGTGAAAGCCATTATTTCATGTAAAAGCTATTAAGTAGCAGCACCACATCCTTTTCTATGGAGAAACCCCTGTCAGGAGAAGGAAAATGCTGGGAAAAAGTGGCCCAGTCAATGGCAAGTAGAAAATCTTTCATCAGCCACTTCTTTCTGTAAAAATTGCTGTTTCATAAATGGAACTCTAATAAGAGTTCACTGATATGCTTTTCCTCCAATATTTTCCTTTTTATGCTCAGCACATGTTGTAATTTAATTAAAGGGTGTCAAAGGAAAATGAATCTGCCCCTGATATAATCACTGCATGTTGTGAGATAAGCACTGAGATAATGACAAGTAGGGAAAGCTATCATGAAAATGAGAAATTACAGAGATGATGGGATAATTGGGTGTTCAAAAAGTTTCTGTGATAAGAATGCATTGACATTGTTTACTGAATTGTTCTGGATAGATGTTTTCCAATGTCACTGCCCTTTAAATAATATTTATTCGTCCATAATATGTAGTTAAAATGTTCAGCTTCATATTGCTGGTGGGAAGAATGTTTATTTGCAAATCAGTAGAGTTTCAAAGTTCTTTCAGTATTTTCAGAAAAAAAATGGCTATATGCATTGAATTCTAACTTTGGTATTCTTTCCTTCAAGTTTCTGATGCACAGAAGGGTTCAAAAAAGGAAATATGAATTGTCAAATAACTGTGCTGGTGTATTATATTAAATTAAAGAAAGTAGGCAAATAGGTAAATCTGCATAAGACTATTAATTTAATGTTAAGTTTTGAATGCAAACACTGTATTAGATTTGAGGAAAAATAAAAATCCAAGCAAGTTCATGGTCATAAAAAGGGATAATAAAAATAACCAAAAATAAATGCAATAAAAACAAATTTCATGTTATGTTTCCCATCAGAGATAAATTACTGTATTGAAAATCTGTGTGAAAATCTTGTTTGTATTAAAATTATATGGCACACAAATAAGATACATCTGAAATATTGTCTTTTATTTATTGGACCATTTATACTAGAGGTGTCAAACTCATGGTGTCACTTTGTCATCATGTGATGTACCGCAGCTTTTTCCTCCTTCACTAAAACAGAGGTGGGGGTGGCCAGTGTGTGAAGCAACCAGCCTGCATGCCGCAAGTTTGATCTCCCTGTTTTATACTATTATATTTAATATTATTAGTTGCAATGAATTCTCAAATTTAACCAAGTCCACAAAATCTCAGTTATGGAAGTATGACAATTATTATGAATGGTCAGTTTCTTTCCTGGAATTAATAAAGTGAAAATTTTAGATTCAAAAATGGATGCTTTTGCTTAATATTATTCATGAGTTTCTGAACCAATTTAACTCATTCTTCTTAACTTTTTTGACTTAGTCATTGCCAGACTCTTCAGGGGATTACCAGTTCCAAATTTAGGATGGGGTGGGGGCAGTGCTCAATAGCTTCAGTGACTGATAGCAATAAGCAGAGCCTGGTGACCAATAACTTATTGGTCAGGCCAAGAGATGAAGTACCAATAATTCAAAATACAAGACGAGGTAGGTCTTTACAAGCATGAAACCAACCCATTCTAGAATTAGCTACTTCAAAAGCAAACCCAGAAAAGGCACTAACAAACCACTATGCCATTGCTGTAAAAAAGCATGGATATGTCTGCAACATTTAGGAGATTTGGGTCATCAGTTGATGAAATCCAAATGAGAGAAGGCATACTTTCAGTTACTAAGGCAAAACATTTAACTTTCCTAAGTAAATTTGGAGGCAAACAAACAAGTATTTATAATGCCCTACTGGGTCATAGTCCAACCATAATCAAAATTAATACTTGTATGTCTATAAAATTCTAAATCTATATCCTGATGCCCCTGCTGTTTAATTGGTGAATAGTAAAACAGCCTCACTACTAATTTTACTAAGTACAGTTCTCAATGATGTAACCCTATTAAAACTGCAAGGAAATCTTGGCATTAATGGTGCCAGTGCAGAAAAAGGAGCTTCACAGTTTACATGTACAATTGGAACATGGAATGAGAGAAGCATTAACCAAGGAAAACTTAATTCTATCAGATAATCACGAGACTGTGAGATAGAATAGAGCACTAATGATAATCAAAAAGGCATTCCTGTTTTCATGGCTACAACCCAGTAAGGCCAAATTAAAATTGTCATAATTAATTATTTTCCAGTGATTATCAATGTTCTAAAGTATATGTAGTAACCTCAGATGCACTTGTGAAAAACAGTGAATTCTGTGGCAAAGGGTGATATATGTAACATCTAGACAGGATGGAGTGCTATGAATGGATGGAATGGAATACAAGTGTTGGCAAACTTTAAAAAGATTTGAACTTCCTTCAATAAATACAGAAAATAATACAGGTTTACACATAGGTATTTTATTTCTCTGGCCTAAAGACATGATCAAACAAGCTTCATAACAAAAAAGAGAGAACTAAAAAGTACAATCTAATATATCAAGACATTTCCTTGTGAAACAGATTATGAATTATTATTGTTTAATAGAGAGCAGTATGTCAATAAGAATAGAATGGAGATTGTATAGTTAAAATATATGTTTCCTGTAAGGAAATATATTCAATGTATTTAACTTATGTGAAAGAAAATCTGAGGACCTATGCAAAGAGATAAGTAAAATGAAAACTGAAAAAATACATCATGAACAGGAGGAAAAAAAGAATACCATCACCATTTTCCAGAGAAAAAGATCGAAGAGGCTTTCAGAACAAAATATCATGAGAGGCAAAAAAAACCTGAAAACTTTGAGCAACAAAAACATGCAAACTAAATACAGGTTTTAAATATTAAGCAAACAACTTAATCAACAATGTTGTCAAATAATGGGAAATAGTTAAAGAAAAAATAAAAGATGTATTTAATAAGATAAGAGCAATTACAGGAAAATGTATAACTAATAATACAAGAACTTTAAAAGAGACAAAATGAGGTTAAAAGAAGATTAGATAATATACTTCAATATTGTTCAAAAAGAAATATAGAATTACAGAAACATTTGTAGTGAAAGAATATATTCAGGAACCAACTCTACTAGGAAACAAGACCAGCTGTCAAATAGAAAAGTGCCAGGTGCTTATACCCACTGAACTGTTTAAAGCTGCAGGAGAAGGTAGCAGAAGTGCTAACAGTTCTGTGTCAACACATATCTAACAAGACCATGTGGCTTACAGATTGGGAAAATGTGCATTTATTGATACCGAAGAACAAAACTGCAGATTATGTATATTACATAGTTCCCTACATAAACAACATTTTTCTTAAGATATTACAAGGATTAGAACCATAAATGAAAGAGAACTATCAAATGAACTAGCCAATTTTAGAAAGGCAGATAAACACAAAACCAGACAGCTAAGTTGTGACAAATGGACAGAGAACAGAATATAAGAAGGATGTTTCCCTTGGCTTTACTGGATACAGCAATGTCTTTGTGGACAGTTCACTCCAGTTATGGAATATTTTATATAAAGTAAATTATGACTGCCTGAACAAGTCCCTGCCGTTTTCTTGGCAAGATTTTGGAATTAGTTTGCCACTGAAATCTTCCTAGGACTGAAGTCATTCAGCTGGTTTTGTGCCCAAGGCAGGACTAGAGCTCATGTTCTAGCCTGGTATCTTAACAAGTATGCCAAATTGGGTCAAAAACAGAAGAACAACATGGTTTAACATTGGAGGAAGAAACATCAATAACTTATGCTATACTGATGACACTACTGTACTCTGGTAGCCAAAAATGCAAAGGCTCTTCAAGCTCTTATAATAAAAGTCAATGAGCAAAGTGAAAAATCAGAATAAAATTAAATATAAAGAAGAGCCCACTAATGACAACCGTTATAAAAATGCCTTAGAAATGGTGAATAGTGTCTGCATTTTAGGATCAGTCATCAATAGTCAAGGAACAATCAGTCAAGAAGTATTCTGCAGATTAGTACTTGGCAGAACAGCCATGAAGGCATTGGAAAAAATATTCAGATGTTTATACCCACAAAGATTTGAACAGTATAAGCACAAGGTACTCTTTGCAAGGTACTCTATGGAAGTGAAAGTTGGACTCTGAAGCAGCAGCATAGAAAGAATATTGATGCTTTTGAAATTTGGTATTGGAGACGATTCCAAAAAATACCATGAACAGCTAAGAAAACAAACAAATAGATCATCAGACAAATCAACACAGAGTTTTCATTTGAGGTACAAATGACTAAGATCAAATTATCATACGTAACTATCATAATTATCATATTTTAGACACATTATCCAAAGATCTAGTATTTAGAGAGGGTCCTAATGGTGGGAAAGGTGAAAGAAAGTCAATTACCAGCAACAAAGTGTATGGACTTAGTTACAATAGCAATGGACGCACTTCTGGAATACTTGAAGGACCAAGAAAGTTGTCATGGAGAAAATCTATACAGTTGCCAAGACTTGACGCCAATCTTGATGGCATATTGGATTTAAATAAATTCAAAACCTGATAGTGGAAATGAAAACCAGATGCTAAACAACTAAAAACAACCATCCAGAGTCCACTAGAGTTGGGCCACTAATAAAGTTAAATGAATGAATGAACGAGAGAAGAAATAAATAAATTTTGTTTTCCCATCATGATGCAGAGGCTAGTGCATTAGTGGAGTCGCATCATTTTTGGGTGGATTTTAGAACGTCGCAGAGAGTTTCAAATGAGCACAGGCTGATTAGATGGAGGAGTGACTATCGTTATCAGCTGTTACATTTTTTATGTTTTTTATGTTTTTAATTTTATAATGTTATGAGCTAGGTAAGTCACTTATCTGGGATGAGTGACTATATATTTCTATGAAATAAATTGGGATATGCAAAAAACATCATTTAGGTAAAATTTTAAAAATTTAGAAAAATGTTTTATAGGAACAAAAATTAAAAATAAATAATCTGGCTTAATGTTAAAAATTAAAAAGACAAAGGTAATGTCAACTAGAATGATTAATAACTATGTGTATGCAGTAAGCAATTTTGTGTTGGGGGAGATTAAAAATAAAAAAGGACCCTCTTTTTGAGAAGAAAATGTTAACCCTAAAAAGAAGATAATGATAACTTTAGAAAAGATTATGAAGTATAATGTTATGACAGCAAACATTGGAATAATGTTTTTCCCCCAGTGATAATGTATGGCTGTGAAAAAAAAATAGACATCTTTGAATTATGCATCTGGAGACTGTTGCTAAGAGTATCAGAGACTGCAAGAAGACTCCAAGCCAAATAAAGATGAAGGCTAGGTCCCACTGGCCGACGGATGCAAAACGTATGCAAAAAGGACACAGAGGACAAGCAAAATTTCGGGGGTGCTCCATCCGTTGTCATCCGCTCCAAAAAGTGGCAAAAATTTGCATAAACAGAACGGAAAAGAAAGGAAAAGAACGGACGTGGGTAGTATGTCGTGGAGATGTTAAACGGATGTTCATAGGAAGCCTAGAAGATGTATATAGGATGCAAACCGTTCACTGCGCATCCTTTCTATTTCTGTGCTACTAACGTTGTGTAGATGTTCCGTGTATCTTTTGTTTCCTCCCTCTTTTCATTTTCAGCTGCAGCAGATGTGAGTTGAGGAGATGCCCAGAGGATGCAGAGAGGATACAGCGGACGTTTAATGGATGATAAATGGACATAGAACGTTTGTTGCTCATATGTCACGGATTTACATCGTACACAGTGGAAAGTTCATCCGTTCACAGTTTTGTGCAGGTCAAAACTTCTTGAGTGGATGAAATTTCAGTGGACAGATGCTCATAGAGCGTATGAAACACATATGCAATGAGTACACAATGGATGCTTAGTGTTTTCCAACGTTTTTTAACATTTTACATCCTCTTTGCATCCAATGGTGCAGTGGGACAGGGGCTTAAGGTTATAATCCTCAGAAAGAAACTCACATTACTTGGTCAAGCTAATGGTGGACTATAAAAGAACTATAGATTCCCATGTGCTCCTATGTATCCATGCGATCAGAAATACTGAGATTTATACCAGAGTGTTGCAAACTCCACCAGCATTAAATTTAGAGTTAAGGTAAATTTCAAATGTCTTTTATCTTCCAGAGTTGAATTTAGAAGACAATAGAAAGACACATTGGTGTTTTTGACTTGTCTTATGTAAACTGAAAAAAAAATATTCCTAAATAAAAGTTTTAAAATCATCTTCTGAATCTATTTCTGCAAAACATGTACTACAGTATCTGTTTTAATCATAATATTTAAGATTTAGTTGTTAAGAAGTAAGCTGTATCATTTTCTCCCAGACTTCAAACTTGAAATTTAAAGAGCAAGGGTTTGATCACAAGTTAGCTTGGTTACTGCTGAGAAACAGTGTGAAGTAACTATAAATAACACACTCTTTGCAGACAGGCAATTTTGCAAATAGCGTTTGTCAAATAGCTATTATGTAACCTAAAACTCAGATTGTCCCATTACCTTTCTGTAGAAGGACTATCCCCAACACTTCTCAATAACAGTGAAGCCTCCTTTGAGTGACTTACAGACATGCCCCTGTAGTTTTCTTAGAAACCAAAACTTTACATTGATATCTAATGTTCTGTGTGCTCTGTGTGCGTGTGTGTGTGTATATCTGTGTGCTGTGTATCTGAGTCTGTGTAAAGAAAGAAAAGAAAATGGCATTAGTAAGGGAAATAGATTGCCCACGCCCTTAAACCTGCTTTTGGCTCAGTCATAGAAACATTTTGAGACAAAAAAATTCATTAGAAATCAGAACAGCAGTGGAAACAAGACCACTAGAACATAAAACTTTAAGAAAGTAGCACACCAATAGTAAATTTGAATCAAAGAATACAAACTTTGTCTACTTCAATGAATTATTATCTTTGTAATACCACTTCTACACCTCACTCTTCTTACTCATCATCCTACACATGGCACATCTATCATTTTGTACTGATTGTGTGTATATTCAAATTTGCATAATTCTCACAGAAGAGTTATATCCCACTCATTAAGTGTTTTTGATACAGAAATAATCCAAAACAAATAATCATTTGAATTAGCTGCACCATAGAAGAAACATAATTTAGAAGGAATTCATGGTGATTTTACAAGGTGAGAGACAATTTAGTGTAAAAAAAAAAACTGCTGAATGAGTTCCTGATCTTCCCAGAACTTTCTCTTCCTTAGTACTCCTGCTGACATACAAGCAGAGCATATCCTACAGATTCAAGTCATTTTTGATCTTTTGGCACCCACCCTCACCTACCTCGCCTCAGCTGCTGCTACCAATTCCAGAGTTTGGCATATCTCCTTAACACACCACCAGCCTTTTTCTAGCACCTTCTCTTCTCTCTGTCCCATCAGTTGTGACTCCCACTGATGGTCCACTATAGCATATCCCTGTTGTGGCCTGCTGGCGGCTGACAGAACTGGCAGCAGAGCTGGACAGCGAGGAGGTTGGGGATGAACCTGGGCCAGTCCTGAAGGCTGAGGAAGGCTCAGACAAGGACTCTGCATCAGAGGCAGAGATGGGGTAGGCTGGCAGTTATCTGCTTCCTTCGGGCTCGGACAGTTGTGAGGCAGGGGAGCTTCTGGAATCAGTTCCCAGCCTGCACATGCGCAGAACTGCCAAAAGGAAGGAACAATTAAGAGCTCAGGGTTGTGAGGTGGAAGCAGATAAAAAACCACCAAAAGATTCGTTGATCCAAGGAAAACAAGGTTTTATTCACATGTCTGCAGAGACGGGTTCCCTCAGGCATTGAAGGAACCTAGATCAAAATTCAGGCAGCATTTTTATACCCTAACTGTCCGCCCCCTCGTACGAGGGCTTGGCTCACATTCTTTCTGTTTTCAAATTGACACATATATTTCGAAGGTTCATACTAGCTCCCTATCTAGCAAAAGCAGTTACATGGTTTCTGACATCGCAGCACTTTATTACAATTCCCCATTGTTGTAGCCTTATCTTGTTTTTTTCTCTTGTGCACAAACCGGAACACTTTCTTATTTAGCAGAGCTACTGAGTTTGAGACACACTTCCTTATTTAATTCAATGGGTCATCCAACATGACTTCGGTTCTGCTCACAGGGTCGACATGGGAGTAAGACCACAGGTGGACGAGGAATGGCCCTTCCCATAAGGATTAAAAGAGGAACAAAAGGGGAGGGGGGTTTTGCAGGAAAAAAATTATTTGTTCGTTTGTTCATTCCAGCCTCATGAAGATTTGTCTGTGTAACCTACAGACTCTGCACAGCCCTTCCCTGTCAGCACTGTGTGTGGAAATATTTACCAGGCAGCTTTCCAAGATAAGGTCTGAGCGAATAATTATACCCTTGCAAGACTGTTTGCCAGGCCATTGGCTGAATGCGAATGCAATAAATTCACATTCATTTAATAAAATAGGTTTTTCCAGGATTCAGAGTTTGCTTAGTGCTTTTTGTGGAAGCCTGGGACAAAACAATCCCCTTGCCTGCTTTTTACCTTCTTCTAAGCACTTTCTCTTCCTTCCTTTTCCTGTCTCCTCTGAACTGCAATTTCTACTGTTTGTTTAAATATTTCACAAAGCCACCTGTCCCTGATCCTTCCAGTATCTTCCCCTCTCCCCAGATTCTCTTCAGTTGCCATTGCTGATGGCCTGTGTAGGATAATCATCCATCTCTACTTCCCAGCATTTTCTCTTCCTTCCCTCTCCTCAGTCATCACTCATGTCTGCAAACCACTACCAAAACAAGCCTTCAATCATAGCCTTTCCCTGCTTGTACTCCTTCCTCTTCTGCATCTAAAATGCAAAAGTCTTGGTTGAGGCATGAACCATGCAAAACCGGCCTTTCCAAGTGCAGAACATTTTACATAACTCTTGGACATATTGAAGTATTATGAAAATACTTATAAAAGAAGCAATGAAGACTTTCTCTACAAGAGCAGAATCTTTTATAATAAGGTAAAAAAGTCTGCATTCTCGAACTGCTGAGTAAAGAATATTAAAGTATGCCAAGGTAAATGCTCTATATTTTTCTATTAGAAGATGTTCCAAATATCTTCCTGCCTAGATCCACATATGAAGCTGTCACAGCAATTTATCACAGTCTTGGAAACTTGCAAACCAGTCTGGAAGTACTGCTAAATCTTTTAAATCAATACATGTTTTTCACAACTCAAAATCATAGGCCTAGTACATTGTCAAAGAAAGGGAAATAGATTAAATAGTCTGAATGATAGTAGAGGACTGGAACTCTTGACATGTGCAATATTTTGTTCAATGTCCAGTTATCAATTCAAATATGGTATCTTACTAAGATTAATGGTACATAATTATGCCTCTACTACCAAATTGCCAAAATTTAGTTAACAATGAAATGTTAACCATAACAAACTGCTAAAGTTGGAAAAGTATATAGGGAGGTTGAAGTGGACATATACTTTCAAAATCTTTGTTTGGATGGAAGAGATGTAGAGCTGGCTCTTAAAAGCTACTGCCTGAGATAGAGAATCTTTTAGCAACAAGAGTAGCACTTAAGACTTATATACTTTACAGCCCTCTCGATGCGATTTACAGAGTCAACATTTTGCCTCCAACAATCTGGTTTCTCATTTTACCCACCTTGGAAGGATGGAAGGCTGAATCAATCTTGAGCCTGGTGAGATTTGAACTGCCAAATTGCAGGCAGCCAGCAGTCAGCCGAAGTCAGGGTTGGGATTCAAATTTTTTAACCGGTTCTATGGGTGTGGCTTAGTTGGTGGGCATGGCTTGGTGGTCATGTTATTGGCTGGGCATGGCCAACTCAATATCATTCACATCAAGGCATGTATCTCCTCACCTGGCATCTCATGACTGTGGGGATGCTGCAACAGTCATAAGTGTGAAAAATGCTCATAAGTCACTTTTTCAGTGCCATTGTAACTTTGAATGGTCACTCCACACAAGCAAAGTACTAGCAAAGGAGGGGAAAAAAACTCCAGATAAGTTCCTGAGACAGGAAGTCTAGTCCTGCCAAGAATGGAATAAGGGTTAAGGGAGAGGCAGTTTCTGTAAGCAATACCAGAATTCTTCCTTCCTGCCTTCCTTACAGGATTAGGCCAGTAATTTCTTCTAGCAACAGTTTCTCCAAACTGCTTAGAACGTTAACAACTGGTTCTAGTGAATAGGTGTGAACTGGTGGTATCCCACCCCTGCCTGAAGTACTGCAACTCTAATCACTGTGCCACCACAGCTCATGTGTTAGCCTAGTTTTTTTCAACCTTGACAACTTTTAAGATGTGTGGATGCCAATTCCCAGAATTCTCCAACAAGCAATAGACACGCTGCTTGAAGCTGGCTTTTCTGTTTGCCCCCAACTACTGCCATTAAGAATGGCTCCCATGACTTTACAAGTTCAGTTCATTCTATGATAGCTGATCATATTCTACCTCTCCTGAATAATTGCTTTCAGAGGATTTACCATTGTAAGCAACTTTTCACAGGGGTTGGGAAGTTAATTTTTTACATGCTGCTTTTTAAGTCTAAGAAGATCCACATAGAATTCTGCTTCTGAAGACAGGGGCTACTGAAATTAATGCCAGGGACCCCTATATTGAAGTCTTACAATCTTGCTCCCTCCAGGCTGCTTAACGGTCTACTACAGGTAGTCCTTGTCTTACAGTGGTTCACTCACTGACCATTCGGAGTTACAACAGTATTGAAAAAAGTGACTTGTAACCATTTTTCACACTTATGATCATTGCAGCATCCCTATGGTCACGTCATTACATTCAGATGCTTGACAACTGACTCCTATTTATGAAGGTTGCAGTGTCCCATGTGTCAGGGCTCCAACAAATCCACCCCCATTCAAATCATAAGTCTCTAGCTGCATGTGTCAGAGTTAAAAAAAAAATGTTTTATTAGAAGTGGCCATGTTGGTGTTAACCTAGATGCAGCCGACTAAAATACATCTTTCATTTCCCCCTTGACCCAAATCTTCCAACCATCCCCTGGATGTATAATCTTCAATGGGAAACATCCATAGCCAAGAATCATCAATCATGCTCTCCAGTAATATTCTTGCGCGCCACAACTTTAGGCTGCTAGGGCGATTATCTGAGGCATTTGAGGAATGCCCTGTTTTCTCCCATTCCTTTTTTGCTAGTAGCTAAAAAGACCAAAGGAGTATCTTTTTAGTTGACATTCAGCTCCCCTCACTTCTTGAAGGTGACCTATACAATACAAAAAGAAAACAAATTTATTGCAGGTATAGACCTTAAGATTGTGAAACGCCCCCCCAGCCCAGGTTTGGTTGGTTTTTTTGCATGGAATCTCATCACAAGGAATGTCCTATTCTTTACCCAAGATGCCTCTGATAAGGGGTAGCCCTTTCACTTGATCAAATATTGGAGTTGTCTCCTGTGCCACCATGGATTTTAAGAGGCTACTATGGAATACTGAGGATATTTTCCCTAGCAGTTAGGGTAACCTCAGTTGCACTGTGACTGGGTTGATGACCTTTACTATGCAGAAAGGTCCCATGAACTTTTGCCCCAATTTCTTACTAGGGAGCCTTAACCTCAAGTATTTGGTGGAGAGGTAGACCTTCTCCCCCACCTGGAATGGCCTTTGCGGGGCCTGGTGTTTGCCTGTTTCTTATTGTGCCACTTATGACAGCGCCTTTTTTACATTCTCCCATGTTGCTTTCACCATTGACATCCAATCGGTCAGATTGACTGAGGAGGGATCCCTTGGATACTCAGGCATTGGGATGAAGTCCATGCTGCTCACTACTTTGAAGGGGGTTAGCCCTGTACTACTGTGAGCAGCATTATTGTACGCGACCTCCGCAAAAGGCAGGAGGTCTGCCCAATTGGATTGCTGATAATTCATGTAGCACCTCAGATACTGTTCTACCATGGCGTTCAATCTCCCACCCCTCCATTGGTGCTTGGATGAAAAGCCAAGCTAGGATCCTGGGATAACAGGAACTCCCTCCAAAATTTAGCCATGAACTGGATGCCTTTGTCTGAGATAATTCTCTGTAGTACTCTATGCAGACAGTAGATATGTTTCAAAAACAGTTTGGCTAATTGGTGGGCTAAGGGTAGCCCGCTGCATGGTATGAAATGTGCCTGTTTGGAAAATAAGTCTATTACAGTCCAGATCACCGTATTTCCCCCACTTTTCAGTAACTCCACTATGAAATCCATTGCGATTCTTCCCACAGTCTCGTTGGCTCCACAACTGACTATAGCAATCCTGGTCATTTTTTCATCGCGGTGCAAATGGTGCAACTCTTCACACATCCACGTCTTTCTTTATGCCAGGCCACCAGCAGTCATAGGAAGTCATCTGCAACTTGCAGTTGAGGGGCCATTCTCTTGTGGAGGGTTGCTAGCCCATCCTCTTGCTTCTCCCTCCAGCCCCTCAGAAATGGCGTTCAACATGGCTCTCGGGGAAGAGTAGAGGTGTCCATAATGTTCTAGGTGGATCTCAGTTGAGTCAAGGAATAGAGCTAGTTGGTCTGGCACCGCATAAATTTCCCCGAACCGGGGCAGTTCGTAGAGCTTTACTCTGCCCTCTTCCTGTCGCCCTCTGTAAATCTGTGCTTAAGGTCTCTAGTTCACGCAGAAGGAGGAAGGTGCTACCAGTTGTGTGGGGGAGGCACTGATTGCTGCTGTGGGCCGTTTCTTCTTCTGCTGGATAGAGGAGGGCTGTAATCCCATCTGCTTCTCCTCACTTCAGAAGGCTCTGTGGGAAGTCCCCTCTGGTTTGGGCAGCATGACAGACCATCCTCTCTTATGGCAGCCCAGTCAAATTCCTCCCTCAGCTGCTCTATGGATCTCCCCAGGGATCCCGACAAGAGCTTTGGGGCTCTGGTTTGTTCCCAGTCCCTCATCCATTCCACTCTTGTCAGCTCGCTCAGGGGCCTTCCTCCCTTTTTAGGCTGTGGGAGCTCACCTTCCGAAGCTGTGGGGGATTTTATTTCCTTTATTTGTTCAGGCCTCTCGGCTTTGCCTGCAATTAAGTCCTCAGCTTCTGTTCGTAGCTGGGCTGCTTCTAGAGGGCTTTCTTCCGATCGTCCCCCCTCTGCCATGTTAACCTTTCTCTCCACCCATTCCAAATGTCAGGAAGTGATTGAAGAGGCTGGGAGTCAGGTATCCCAGAATTTTGTATTTTTGGAGTGTTGGCTGGCTGTCGGGTCCAACAAATCCACCCCCATTCAAATCTAGTCGCATTTCTCAATTAAAAAAAAATGTTTTATGAGAAGTGGCCATGTTGGTGTTAAGCTGGATGCAGCAGACACTAGAATACATCATTCATTTCCCCCTTAACCCTGGTCTTCCACCCACCCCCTGGATGTATAATCTTTAATGGGACCAGAGGTGGACTTCAGCAGGTTCTGAGCAGTTCTGGAGAACTGTTACCAGAAATTTTGAGTAGTTCAGAGAACCCGCAAATACCACCTCTGACTGGAGATTTTACAATATCTTTCCCCTGCCGTGCCCACCAAGCCACGCCCACAGGACTGGTAGTAAAAAAAAATTGAATCCCACCACTGAACGGGACACATCTATAGCCAAGAGTCATCAATCATGCTCTCCAGTGATATTCTTATGCACCACAAGAATATTAGGCAGCCAGAGCGAGGCACTTGAGGAATGCCTGTTTCCCCCCCACTCCCTTTCTGCTGGCAGCTAGAAAGACCAAAGGAGTATCTTTTTAGTTGACATCATGAGCATGCGATCACTGTTTGCTTCCTTCTGGCAAGCCAAGTCAATGGGGAGGATTCACTTAATAACCGTGTTACTAATTTAACAACTGCAATGATGCACTCAACAAATAGAGCAACAGAAGTCATAAAATGGGGCAAAACTCCCTTAACAAATTTCTCACTTAGCAACATAAATTTTGTGGTCGTAAGTTGAGGACTACCTGTATTTATAAGTGTTAACTTGAGCCTTCCCTAAACCTACTGCCTTCAAAGGAGCAGCAACAACTCCTGGAAATTAATCGGCTATGCTGGCACGCCCTTGTGACAAGTGTCCTCCAGAGCCACCTGGAGCGGGTCCCCTGAGGAAAGTTAAGGCTTGGTCCCACTGGCCGACGGATGCAAAACGTATGCATAAAGGACACAGCGGACGAGCAAAATTTCGGGGGTGGCTCCATCGTCATCCGTTCCAAAAAGTGGCAAAATTTGCATAAACAGAACGGAAAAGAACGGACGTGGGTGGTATGTAGTGGGGATGTTAAACAGATGTTCATAGGAAGCCTAGCGGATGAAAGCTGATGGAAGCGGATGATACCTCCGAAGGGGTTCCGGGGGAGAATTTCGAAGCAGACGCATAGCAGATGAAGCGGATGCATCACGTACGCCTAAAGGAAAGAAAGGGGATGCCACGTGGATGTATATCGGATGCAAACGCATCCTTTCTATTTCCGTGCTACTAACGCTGTGTAGACGTTCTGTGTACCTTTTTTCCTCCCTCTTCCCGTTTTCAGCTGCAGCGGATGTGAGTTGCGAGGATGCCCAGAGGATGCAGAGAGGATACAGCGGACGTTTAACGGATGATAAACGGATATAGAACGTTTGTTGCTCGTATGTCGCGGATTTACATCATACATGACAGAAAGTTCATCCGTTCACAAAGTTTTGTGCAGCTCAAAACTTGTGTGGATGAAATTTCAGTGGACGGATGCTGGACGGATAGAGTGTATGAAACACGTATGCAATGAGTCCACATGGATGCATAGCATTTTCCAACGGATGGGAAGCTCTTTTTTTAACGTTTTACATCCTCTTTGCATCCGTAAATGCAGTGGGACAGGGCCTTTAAGGTGACGTCGGTCGTCAGGCACGGGGAGGACGTTATCAAGGGCAGTCATGCCGGGCTTTGCAGAAGGCTGACTCCAGCCACAAGTTGAGGCAAATCTCCTTCGCTACCCACGTCCTTCTGCAATAGAAGCACTTGCCTGCAATACATTTTGGCTATTATGACTAGACAAGAAGAGTCCTGGACAGCGTGACCAAGAAGCACCGGAAAGACACAGGATTGCCAGCGGGGGGTGGGGGCGGTTTCCAAAACAAACGCAAGGTTTGTGTTCAGATCAAGATTCTACACAAAACAAAACAAAATTTTAAAAAACACTCAATAAATCCGTTTTAAGCTATGTTATTTTTTATCTGTTTAAAACATATAATAGAAACACTTTTTAACTTCTTAAAATTAAAACAAAATCCTAGAAACCTTGAAGGGGACCGGAAAAAACCAAACCTAGCTATATAAAGCCAGTCAACGAGGCAACACAGGAAAGGTCCCCCGTTGACGTCACAGCCCCGCCTTCTTCCCCCCCCCCCACACTCCCCGCGTGGCGCAATTGCGTCTCTCTTCCGCCGTCTGCCCCTCACCGATCTGCCAGCGTGCGGAGCCACGTGAGGGGGGGGGGGGCGCGCGGAAGAGAACGTGGGTGGCGCGGACGTGTCGCGGTTCCAATCAGGGGGCGGGGCGGCGGACGCCTCGAGCTCTTTTCTTCGTGGCCGAGCGTCGGTTTGGTTCCGCCCCGCCTCTCAGCCTCTCCACTGTGGCCGAGGCGACTCCCGTTTGGGGGCGATTTAAAGGGCTTCCAAGAAGGCCGGAAGGGAGAGGCTTTGCCGCGGTGGCAAATCTGGGGTTGGAGCGATAACGTGTCCGAACCGAAACTCGTACCACGGTCCGAAAGAAACACGTATCCAAACACGGTTGGAGCGATACGTGTCCGAATCGAAACACGGATCACGGTCCGAACGAAAGGCGTACTCAAAACACGAAAAGATTCGGCTCGGAGCCCAGAATCAGCGCGGTGCCTAAAACGCCGCGTCTCCCTCAGCCTTTATCACGTCGGGCCTTTTTTTTTTTTTTTTTTTTTAATTCTTCACCTCACGACTTTGGGAAACGGCCGGCGTTGCCCTGTGCACGCCGCTTTTCCCTCTTTCTACCCAGGACGGGTTCTCTTCCCCCTTCCCTCTCGTTTGTGTGCTGGGCTCCTTCTCTGCGCCCTGACATGCCCGTCTGAGTTGGCTTCCTTGGACGCTTAGCATTCCCACCCCTCCCTCTCGCGAATAGCCTCCCTTCCAACCAACTCTTGCCAGTTTCTTCTTCGCTCCAAACGATAAAACAAACAAAATAAAAGAAGCCCCCTTCCTCCGAGAATATGACCAAATTGCTTTGGGGAAGGGGGGGGGGGAGAAAGAGAGAGAGAGAGAGAGAGAGAGAGAGAGAGAGAGAGAGAGGTTAAAAAAAAAAAAAAAGTCCGCGCCCGCCCGGAGCTTGCCGGCGCCTCGTGAACGTGGGTGGCGGCTATGTGACGCCTTTACAGGTGCCTTAATCGCTCCCGTTCGTGGGCGGATCTCCATTGACGAGGAAATCAATAATACTGGCACATAAAGCTTTTTTTCCCTCGGAAACTGAAGCTCGTTTAAAGAAAAGGGCAGGGCGGGCATATGTGAATCAATGCCTTTCGGAGTCGGATTTTTTTTTTTTTTTCATTTCTTTTTCTAGTTCGAAAAAAATGTCTAGCTTGTTCTAGAAATAAATGCAACGCGAACGCTGGCTGCTTTTTGCTGTTGTATTTATCGTCTTATGCGTTTTTTGGATTGTATGTATTATATATAGATTGTTGCTAGACCCAAGTCTAGGACGGCTCTTCCTATTCTGTAGGAAATAGCCTGAAACCTTTGATGAGTCCAATGTTGTACAAGTAGTTCTTAACAATAGTTCATTTAGTGACCTTTCAAAGTTACAACGGCACTGAAAAAAAGGGACTTGTGACCATTTTTCACAAGACAGTTGTGGCATCCCTTGTGGCCATGTGATCAAAATTCGGACCCTTGGCAATTGACTCATGATGGTTGCAGTGCGGGTGTGTGTGTGTGTGTGTCATGCAATCAGCTTATGTGACCTGACAAGCAAAGTCAAGGAGGGAATCGGATTCACTTAATAGCCGTGTTACTAACTTAACAATGGCAGTGATTCACTTAACTTTTACAAAATGGGGCAAAATTCATTTAACAGATGTCTCAGCAATACAAATTTTGGGTTCAAATGTGGTTGTAAGTTGAGGACTACTTCTGGATGCAGCCAACTGCTCTTTTTCTTACTCAAGAATAGTCTTCAATCCAAAATGTTTTATTTATTGTATGTATCTGATCTTCATATATGTTTGTAGCACTGTTAAAATTTAGGTGCTCAAAGCTTCCTTTATTATTATTTCTTTCAACAGTTTTGACATTTCAAAGGCTTCTGTTAACTCCTCAAATTTCTGGTTACATTTTTTAACGCCATAACATTCTTTTTGAGATGTGATGATAGAAAGATAGATAGGTAGGTAGGTAGGTAGATATGCTAATTTTCTGGTGACGGGGCTCTGCTGTTAAAAATTGAATGGATATTTTTCTGTTCTACACACAATAAAAATGAATAATAGAATATTATAATAGAATATTTAGCATAATAGAATATTTAGCCAAATGTGATTAGACACCCCAAAAATTTGTCTCTGATGCAACAGAGCAACAGAATAATAATCATTGTAATAATACTAATAAGAGGGAGGAGTAAAAAAGATAAGGATTAATGAAAATACTACAGCCAGCCCTATAGGGTAAATATACATAGACATTAATTAGACAGCACCGTTAGAATTGAGTGGTAGTACAAGGAGAAAATACGGAATATGAAAACAAATGAATGAATATTCATTCCTGACACCCACTGACTTCATTAATATGCATTTGAAGAAAAGTTGCTTGATAACATGTTTTGAAAACCAAGATGCTATTTTTCATCTGGAAAGTCTTTCATGGTATGGAGTATGGCTATTTGAAGGTCTATTTGTGTCCTATGGTGTCTCCCAGTCCTATTCAATCCAACAGAGTTGGCATGTATCCCATCAATTAAACAGTGCCACCTTGCTGGAGATGCAGGAAATGATCCTTCTGTGTTGTGATGTCTGCCCTCAGGAACAAGATCCACTTAGAGATCTGTGTGTGACTCTTGCTCTGACCTCATTCTAACAAGTCTTTAAAGCTTGACTTTTCTCCCTCTGGTTAGTTTAGGTTGTGGGTCGTGTGTGGGAATGTTGGATGTCGACAGGGTGCTGATTTTACTATTTTCAGTTTTAAACTTTTTAATTGTTGCTGTTATTGCTTTTAATATTGTATGCTGCCCAGCATCACTAAATTTGAAGAGCCTTATCGATTTGATAAATAAACATTTTGGACACAGCTTCATTTTTCAGTAATACAACATTGTTTGACTACTGGAAAAATTAGAAGTATTTATTTAGACATATGAATGGTCCTGTCCACTATCCGCATATTGAGTTCTGCCAGTCCTTCACAAATGTCTGCCATGCTAGAATTCGATAACAGAGAATATATCAAGCCCCAAATAGTATAGTTTGGATTGCCTTGTGTTCTGTATAAAGAATAGTAGACTCCTAATACAGGATTCTGATTGGCTAAAAAACCTGAATTGGGATTGGTTCAATAGGAACCAATCCACAAAGCTGCTCAAAGGCGGCAAAACTAAATACCTGTCATTGGCTACAAGCCGGCAGGCGAAACCCTATATAAAGGCTGCCGTGGCTTGAGCCAATGTTCCATTTTTCAACTGCTGTTAACTAATAAAGACTTTGTTGTTGGAACCCGGTCTACCTTGTGTTTTTCCGGACGGAACACTGGCGACAAAGGTGGGATTGTCCTAAACGCGAGACTGAGCACGCGGCAACTAATAAAACCAGACTGAAGACAATGGCTGGAAATAACGCGCTGCCCGCACCCTTCAATCCCAATGAAGAGGATTGGGAATCTTACGTAGACCGTTTCCAGATGTATTTGGAAAGTAACGAAATGGAAGAGATCTCAGACCAGTGTAAGAGAGCTGTTTTCTTGACACATTGCGGGCCCACAATCTTCAAAATGGCCAAGGCTTTAGCGAAGCCCCGAGATGTGAAACAATTGACTTGGCCAGAGCTCCAAAGAATGCTAAAGGCTGACTACGCACCGGTGGTGTCAAATCTTATCAAGCGGCACAAATTTTACCTAAGAGACCAGAGAGAAGGTGAGACCATCGCTGATTTTGTGGCAGCCCTCCGACAAATAGGGGGAGCGTGCGAGTTTCTGAATTTAGATGAAGCGATGTGGGATCGAGTAATACTGGGTTTAAGAGACTCTAATTTACAGAGCGAGCTGCTAAATAAACCCAACATAACCGTAGCCGAAGTCAAAATGAAACAGATGAACGCGAACAACGACGAAACGAGCCTGGCCAGAGGGAAGAAACAATTTTCCACCATCACTCACCACGAAGATTTTGATGAGACGTCAGATTCCGGGGAGGAAGACGACGAAGTCCACCGCCTATACGCCAACAAAAAGGCGCGGAAAAAGAAATTGGCGGGAATGCGCTGGCTGCGGAGGAAACCATCCTCGAGCCGATTGCAGATTCCTCAATGTCATTTGCAGAGCTTGCAAGAAAAGGGGGCATATCAAGAAAGTCTGCAGGAATAAAAAAAATTACAGCCCAAACAGACGCAGCAAATCTCCCGCACAAGCTGAGCCAAAACAAACTGAGAGAAAGTGGCAGCAGAACAAGCGAGCCAGTAACTGAGAAAAAACACATCAGACTTTCACTATCAGAAGCGCTCAGACGGAAAGCGGGAAGAAAGTAAAAATAATCGTAAAAATAGAAGGCAATCCCTGCGAAATTGAGGTAGACTCTGGGTCTTTCCTATCAATGGTATCATGGGACACCATCAAACAACTGGTCCCAGATATCAAACTCAAAGAACTCCAGAGACAAAAATTAACCCTCAAGGACTACCAAGGAAACCGAATTCCTGTAGTAGGTCTAGGACATTTCCGAGTCTCCTACAAGCAACATGTCGAAGTACTACCATTGACAATAGTCGACTGAGATTGACCAAGCCTCCTGGGCATCGAATGGTTCACACCATTGGGCATCGGGATGACCGGAGTAGACTGGGTGGCTGCAACCAACTGGGAAGAAAACCTGATCCAAGAGTTCCAGGACGTTTTCGACGGCTCCCTAGGCATCGGGGGACCCCAATTTCCTTTAGTCTAGACCCCCAGGTAGCCCCTAGAAGACTAAAGGCCAGATGAGTTCCTTTTGCTCTAAAAGCAAAAATAGAGGAACAACTAAATAAATTAATAGACCAAGGGGTTTTAGAACCTGTTGACCATGCTAAATGGGAAGCGCCAATCGTAACACCAATTAAACCAGACGGGTTGGTTAGAATCTGTGGTGACTACAAGGCTACCCTGAACCACACATTGTAACAAAGTGCATACCCAGTGCCAGTCGTACAACACTTATTACATTCTCTTGGGGGAGGAAAAGTTTTCGCTAAACTAGATCTAGCGCAAGCTTACCAAAGCTCCCAGTAGAACCCTTAATGGCTGAAGCACAAACAATAGTGACCCACAAAGGGGCATTCAAATGAAACAAACTACAATTTGGAGTGAGTGTAGCCCCAGGCGTTTTCCAGAGCCTCATGGAATGCCTATTGAATGGTATAAAAGGGGTCGTACCATACTTCGCCGACGTCCTAATTTCGGCCAAAGATGCGACCCAGCTAAAAAAAAGACTAAAAGATGTAGTGACTAAATTCAGAGAATCTGGCCTAAAAGTAAAAAAAGAAAAATGCTGTTTAATGACTGATTGCGTCGAATTCCTAGGCTACTTAATAGATGGAGAGGGTATACACCCTACTGACAAAAAAGTCAAAGCTATTAAAGATGCACCAGAACCAAGGAACAAAACTGAACTGCAGGCATTTTTGGGACTAATAAATTTTTATAACGTGTTCCTACCCCACAAAGTGACAATAGTGGAACCATTACACCGATTACTGGATAATAAAACAATTTGGACTTGGGGTTATAGAGAAAAGAAAGCCTTCCAAAAAATAAAAATCTTATTAACATCAAACACCGTTCTTATCCAGTTTAGTAACACACTTCCATTGACGGTGACCTGCGATGCCTCACCGTTTGGAGTCGGTGCCATCCTGAGTCACCAATTGCCAGATGGGAGAGAGGCACCCGTTGCCTACTATTCAAAGACTCTGTCTAAAGCCAAGTGAAATTATAGTCAATTGGACAGAGAAGCCCTGGCAATCGTCGCCGGAGTGAAACGCTTCCACGAATATCTACATGGAAGAACATTTTTGATAGTAACGGACCATAAACCGCTACTGGGAATTTTGGCGGGAAACAAGCCAACACCGAACATTTTGTCCCCGCGAATGACCAGATGGTCAGAATTCCTAGCAGCCTACTCTTATACTCTGACACATCGCCCCAAGAAACAAATTTCCCATGCAGATGCGTTGAGCAGAGCACCATTACCGACTATAGAGGAAGACCCGGCACCGACGATGACCACCTTGCAGATAGAGACATGCCCCGATCTACCAATATCTGCAAATGATGTCGCCAGAGCCATCGCAAGGGACCCATTGACTGCCCGTGTACTGAACTGGGTAGGTAAAGACTGGCCGGAAAATCAAAAAACTGAGAACTTTAAACCTTTCCGGACCAGACAAACTGAACTCTCGATTCAAAAAGGTTGTTTGTTGTGGGGTGATCGGGTAGTTATCCCTCCCACATTACAAACTAAGATACTGGGTATGCTTCACGAAGGCCATCCTGGAATTGTTAAAATGAAAAGCCTTGCTAGAAGCTATGTCTGGTGGCCGGGTATAGATAGGGACATCGAATACTGGGTAAATTCTTGCAACAAATACCAAAGAACCAGGCCTTCCCCACCACAAGCACCCATAAAGGAATGGGAAACCCCACGAGGCCCCTGGTCATAAATCCACATTGACTTTGCGGGTCCTACTAAGGGACATACCTTCCTAATTGTCATAGATGAATACTCAAATTGGCTAGAGGTTAAAATTATGCCATCTACGACAACTGAAACCGTTATTAAACAACTTGACAAACTCTTTGCGACCCATGGCCTGCCGGACGTCCTAGTGTCCGACAACGGGCCACAATTAACGAGTATCCAATTCGAACAATACCTAGCCTCCCTAGGTATAAGACATGCCCTAACCTCGCCGGCTCACCTGGCTGCAAACGGTAGGGCAGAGAGAATGGTCAGGTTTACCAAAGAAGGGTTAGAAAAAATGGACATTGGGGATGTCCAAGATAAAATAAATCGCCTACTCACCCTCCAGCATATCACACCCAGTACTATAACAAATAAAAGCCCGGCGGAACTATTAATGGGAAGAAAACCTAGGTCGCAATTAGACAGATTGCACCCAAACTATACATCAGAACCCCCCCCCCCCGACTCCTCCACCCGTTTCAGGACATTTGAAATCGGTGACCTAGTTTATGCAAAAAATTTTACCAGGTACCCATTATGGCTTCCAGGAACAATCACACAAATTACAGGGCCCCGGTCCTACCGACTAACCGTAGACGATGGCAGGGAATGGAAGCGGCACATAGACCAGCTTCAGTCCCGAAACATAGAAAGAAGTATAAACACACAACCACAAATAATAAAAAATGACGAAAATCAAACCAAAGGGGGGGGGGGAAATATGAGAAAATAATAAAGAACCGTTTAAATTAAACACAGAATACAATAACAAACAAAAAGAGCAAAAAAGAGACTTACAGTTAGAAGAAAATTGCGAGAAAAGTCCACTCGAAGGGGCCAGCCAGGCCACCTCGACCTGCCCAGAAAAAACAGGAGGAAGCGGCAAAACTGCCGGCCTAAGAAACTCAGGCGGCAGTAAAATGGCTGACTCACCCTTCCAGGCGGTTCCATGGAGAAGGACCGGAGAGACAGCAACCCCATCCGAACTGGTCGAAGTCTTCAGCAGAAATGAACCGCGCAAGTCCAGTCAAGTCAAAAGAAGCCCCACCTACCTGCATCACCACGTAGGACTAAACCAAGAGGGGAGGGGTGTTCTGTATAAAGAATAGTAGACTCCTGATACAGGATTCTGATTGGCTAAAAAACCTGAATTGGGATTGGTTCAATAGGAACCAATCCACAAAGCTGCTCAAAGGCGGCAAAACTAAATACCTGTCATTGGCTACAAGCCGGCAGGCGAAACCCTATATAAAGGCTGCCGCAGCTTGAGCCAATGTTCCGTTTTTCAACTGCTGTTAACTAATAAAGACTTTGTTGTTGGAACCCGGTCTACCTTGCATTTTTCCGGACGGAACACCTTGCACAATCCAAAAATGCATATTAGTGATGCCAGCTGATGGCAAAATGATACCTTATTTCTAATATCTCCTTTTCAAGAAAAAATATGAAGAAGTATTCAAATTATGTCTGGCCTATATCTTTCCGAAAAGTTGCAACCTACTTTTGGCCAAAGCACCATCTTATGACTTTTCTTACCACAATTGTTAAATGTGTTACTGCAGTTGTTAAATTAGTAATGTGGCTTTTAAATGAATTTGGATTCCCCATTAACTTTGCTTATCAGAAGGTTGGAAAAGATGATCACATGACCCTAGGACACTGCAACAGTCATAAATATGAACCAGTTGTCAAGCTTCTGAATTTAAATTATGTGACCATGGGGATGCTGCAATGGTCATAAATGTTAAAAACTGTCTCTTTTCTTACTGGTATTGTAACTTTGAATGGTCACTAAACAAACTGTAACTGAGGACTATCTAAATTATCTACAGTTTGACTTATTTTGATAGTTACAACCAAGTTTTTGATTAATGTGATTTTCTCTACATGGAGTTATTCTCAGATATTCTCTCTTCTCAGAGAGTGAGAACTCTCCAAGCTTACCCAGAGTTCTAATAGTGTCAGAGGTAAATTTGCTTAAAATATTTGTTTTAGGCCAGCAATTTTACCTTTCTTCATACAATTACAACATAAATCTTTTTTTTTTTTCATGCTAGTTCCCTAATTTATATTTCTCTTTCAAGACTTCTATTTAACTTCAGAAGCTAGGTAAATTTGGGCTTAGTTAATACTTAGATGAAAGCAATAGCAGGACTGTACGCTTTGTTGGGAATGCAGGGTAAAAAAAATCTGAAAAAGGCTGTGGGAAATCACTTCTGCTCAGACAACTGCAGTGACATGTCCACAAAGTTAGAAGGTAAGTGTATGAGAGAAATTGATGAAGTCATGGTTGTATTAAGGAAAATAATACAAATAAATTTGTTAGTTTTAACAATGGTAATGTGAGTGCCTTAAACTGGTGAACAATGTATTCAGCACAGGAAAAGTATTCACTGATCTAATGGATAAATTCACCAGCAGAAGATAAGGAAGATTGAAAAGCAGATTAATAGCAACTGATTATCATGGTGAAATAAGATTATAAGAATAATTTTATTGCAGTTGGCAACGCCCATTTTACTTTTGCATTTTGCTTTTTAGGAAACAACTAGATGCCTCTGGGTAACTTTGAAGAAGATAGTGAGGGCATAATATTGTTGATCCCAATAGGGAGTAGCCTTATTCTCAGGACCATGTTAGTCTTGACTCTCGTGAACCTATACAACCTTGTTTTAAAGCCATTCAAAATATCTATCACATCTTGCAGTGATAAACTCCACAGATAAATTAATGCATGGTGTGAAGAAGTGCTGCTGCTTTTTGAGTTTTTTGCTCCAGTGTGTACCATTTTACACTTAACTAAAGATTAGTTGCATTTTTTGTTTTGTTGACTTTTTAAACTGGATAAAGGGATCCTTTTCTCTAATCCCATTAGTTCTTTTTTTAACTACCCTGAGTAGTGTGGTATCAAGCAAGATTTGCCTCTATTTACTTCTATGGTTATTTTTCCCAATTTCTTTATTGACCTCATTTACTGATAATTATCAATGTACTCAGATATTGCAGTGCTCTTGATAAAGGAGTGCTACATTACAAAATGTATGTCATTGTTATCAGAAGACAGGTTTATATATCAAACTCCTAAGGATGGATTACTTCTGCTATATCTATATTTTTAAGAATTGGAAAGTTTTTCAATGCAGAACTTGGAAAAAAGAAGTTAAGGCCCGGTCCCACTGCACTTACGGATGCAAAGATGATGTAAAACGTAAAAAAAGCTTGCCATCCATTGGAAAACATTTTGCATCCGTTGTGTACTCACTGCATACGTGTTTCATACACTCTATCAGTCGAGCATCCGTCCACTGCGATTTCATCCGCGCAAGAAGTTTTGAGCTGCACAAAACTTTGTGAACGGATGAACTTTCCACCGTGTACGATGTACATCCGCAACGGGCAACAAACATTCTATGTCCGTTATCATCCATTAAATGTCCGCTGTATCCTCTCTGCATCCTCTGGCCATCCCCTCAACTCACATCCGCTGCAGCTGAAAATGGAAAGAGGGAGGAAAGAAAAGGTACACGGAACGTTTACACAGCGTTAGTAGCACGGAAATAGAAAGGATGTAAGCGTATGCATCTCGTATATAAAGTATTAAAAATGGACAAAACTTTTGTATCTGGGATGTATCTCGTATATTTAGGATGTCTGCAGTATGTCTAGAGTATGTAGAAGGACATCTAGCGGACAACCAATATTTTCTATAAAAAGGGGGAGAAAATCATCTGGATCGCTGGGATGGTGGACCATACAGTCCCACTATGGTTGCACTGGAGGTTTATCTATCCCACAACTATCCTTATCTATTCCATGAGCATGCAAAGGCTTAACCATTTTTTCAAAGTTTTCACCAACACTTTATTAAGTCAAAAAAATGAACCAAGTAAACTAAGTGTCTTAAGCAAAGATAACTTTTATTAACTTTCTTAGGTAAACTTTATGACTGTATTAAATAAGCAAAATGAACCAAGTAAAGTGTCTTAAGCAAAGATAAACTTAACAAGTAAACAACTCAGTCTCTGACACTATTCTCAGTCACTCGGAGTCATGTCCATGGTCTCAGCTGTTAAGTGGGCAGGGACTGTGGAGGTGCTTGTGGCTTGAGTGCTGGTCTGAGGCACCATTGGGGTGCTTGGCCCCGAGGGTACAACAGGTGGTGTGTTCAGGAAGCTATCCGAGAGCTGACTCAGTCCCGTGAGGTTGAGAGGCCCTTCATCAAGGACTTGAGATGTCAGGCCCAATACTGATGACAGATTGTCTGTTGACGGCAGACACCCTGTTGACAGCAGGGCGTCATCCTCCACAGGATCCTCCAAGTCTGCCGGCATGGGGAGTGCAGCTGTTGGGGGGGTCTTTGCTGTGGGGCCCTCTGAAGACAGGGTAGATGGCTCCTGGCTGGAAGAGAACTGGCTGTCTGTGGGCTGTCTGACGGAGAGGGGTCTCAGAGGGGCTGCTCCTCGGTGGCGGATCTCACCCTCCAGGAAACTGCACTTGGCCATGACGTACATCTCCCAGTCAGTGAGCTTGACAGCAGCTTGCCCGGATTTCTTGAGGTGTAGCTTGCCATACCAGGTGCTTCCACCATCCTGTGGAAGCACCTGGTATGTGCTTCCACATCCAAGGAGTACTTCCACCATCCAAGGAGTACTTCTACAGTGTACCCCAGGCTCTCTGCCATGTCTCTCCAAGCTGCCTGCTTCTTCTTGGTGTCCTGATACAGTTTGTGGCCCTTTCTCCAGAGGTACTCATTGTCCCTCAGCCATTCCAGCAACTCATCCTCATGCTCCTCAGAAACAGTGTACTGTTTCCTCTCTCCCTTCTTCTTCCCTTGCCTCTTTCTCCCTCTGGCAGGGGCTTCAGCAGGGCCTTCAGGGGCTTCAGCATCAGGGCCTTCTGGAGATTCTTCAGGGCCTTCAGGGGCTTGAGCAGCAGGGCCTTCAGGGGCTTGAGCAGCAGGGCCTTGAGCAGCAGGGCTTTGAGGGGATTGAGGGCCTTGGGGCTGGTCCACCACAGCAGCAGCAGCAGCTTCAGAGTCAGTGCCAGGGGATGGGATGCTGGTTCTGCCCTTCTTTACCTTGCCAGGTCTTGAACAAGTAGGCACGGGATTCCTCTTCTTGCCTGAATGACGAACCATGGTGTTCCTGTAAAAGTATGTGGCAGAACGTCTTTCCCCTGTATGCTGACTGCAAGCGTGCTGAATCCTTTTATATCTGCGGAGCTGACGCAATTCATACTCCCCGCATGTGCAGTGAACGCTTTGCATCCGATATACATCCGCGCGGCATCCCCTTTGTTTCCTATAGGCGTCCGTGATGCATCTGCTTCATCCGCTATGCATCTGCCCCTTCCACTATGCATCCGCTTCACAATTCTCCCCCGGAACCCCTTCGGAGGTGTCATCCGCTTCCATCCACTTTTATCCGCTAGGCTTCCGATGAACATCCATTTAACATCCCCACTACATACTACCCACGTCCGTTCTTTTCCGTTCTTTTCCATTCTGTTTATGCAAATTTTCATCACTTTTTGGAGCGGATGACAACGGATGGAGCCATCCCTGAAATTTTGTTCGTCCGCTGTGTCCTTTATGCATACGTTTTGCGTCCGTTGGCCAGTGGGACCGGGCCTTTAGAATTTAAGTTACGCTCATTTAAGTTAATTATAACTTGACAGAGAATGAGAACATCTTAAACCAGCATTTATTTAATGCTTATACAGTGATAAATAAAACCTGTTGTATGAGCAAATGGAATAAAATGCTTGAATGTGAAGTTCTGGAATCTCTGGCAAAATGTTTGTATCAAAGTACCTAGAACTTGTTTTTGTAATTTTAAAATAAAATGATAATTGTATTATTAATAATAAAATATAATTTTTTCCTACTGGTATTTTGGAAGAATTATATTTTCATGACAGACCAATGCTTCAGGTTCGGCTCCTGCTATGAAAGATTGTCAGGTCCCCATATTCAGAAGCAGAAACATTTCTAAGTGAGCTAAACAAAATCCAACCACTTAAAAGGTCCATTCTGATATTCCTGTATAAATTAGTAGTGTTCCTGTATATTTTTAAAAACCACACTTAGCAAACATTGATAATAACAAGACTCTGAAATAATTTAAGCCAAGTACAAATGAAAAAAACCCATCATTTTTGATAAAAGTAATATTAGAAGTATTGTGAAACCTGGAAATAAATGTAAACAAACATAATAGGACAGAAAATTATTGGCTTGTAAACACTGAACCTCATATTAAGAGATCCAACAAGGCAGAGGTTACCTTTTTAGGGTACTCTCTTCCATTCAACCTTTTGCCCCAAACCTTCATTTTTGATGCATTCAGCCTGATTTTCATGGTCTCAGTCTCACCTGGTTATTACATACATTGGGATTTGTGCTGCAGAAGGTAATGGGGCCTTGGAGTTTGTGTATGGTGTGATAAAAATTCCAATTCAGCTTGCTAGGACCTCTGTCATGCATGAATGGAGCATGGTAATACTTATTTTAGAGCTGTGTATTATTTGTTATCAGAGTTATGTCTAGCCTTAAAGAGCTGACAGCAGCATTTGTCCTCCTCCTTTTTTTTTTCTCCAGAAGCACTGCCCTTGACATGGGTTGGGCTATGAAAGTGACAGACAGAAAGTTACCCATGAGCTTCTGTGCCTGAGAATGGCCAGGGACCTGAGTCTCTTTCCCACCTTAAGCATAACGCCATTCTCAGTGTTGTGTTCTCCTGTTCTCCTTGCAAATTGTTGGCACTAACCTTCTGGTTCCCATCAAAACATCTATCAGACTCCATTGTTGGAAAAGCCTATATCCCATCTATTTTACAGAGAAGTAAGCATTGTAATGAAAGCCTGTCAGTATTTTGTCCTGCTGCCTTGACTCTAGGCACACTCTTACTTTCATTCTGTTTGTAATTTTATGTACAGCAAACTCTCAAAGAGGAGTACAGGAGGCAGAGGAATAGTTCGGCAATAGAGTGGGAAACTTTAAAAGAGGAGGAAGTATGCAGAGGAAGCATGAATGAGAAGGAAGAACTGGGGAAGGTTAAAGGCAGGGCAAGATGTTTGATAAAAAGGTCATAGGAGACATAGAACACAGAGTAGAAAAAACTAAGAGGTCAGGAGAGTTCATAAGGCGGGAGTGGGAAAGCCCCAAATTGACAGACCAGTCAGCATTGTGAAAATATTCCATCTTTCCTTCTTTAGCAGAGTCTTGGATTGAAAGGGTGTGTGGCCATGTATGTACATATAAATGTTAAAACTGGAAGATAATACTATCTGGATCCCCCTTAAATCTCCATGAAAGAGATATAATACAATGAACAATAAAAACCTTGCCACTTTACAGTCAGTCACTGTAATCTTTAGCACATGTAATATTATGTCGTATTGCTGAAAAGTTTCAATATAAAGATATTGTTATATTTATGAACTTAAATGGGATTTAGTTTCCCTTCCCCCATTTATTTAATATCTAAAATAATATGTCTAAGAGATGTAAGTAGCAAAGTACATAAAGCCCATGTCACACTGAACCAACGGATGCAAAGAGGATGTAAAACAGACAAAAAACCTTGCCATCCATTCGAAAATGCAATATACTCACTGCCTCCGTTTGGCTTCCTCTCTATCCGTCCAGCATCCATTTATTGACGTTTCATCTGCTCCGAAAGTTTTGGGCTGCCTAAAACTTTTGCGTGGAAAATGTGTCCAGTTCGTCCGTTCTGCATCCGCTACGCATCCGCTACGCATCCGTTACGCATCCGCTATATCCGCCAGGCATCTGCTGCGCATCCGCGCAACTCGCATCCACCCGGATGCAGGGAGGAAGCGGAACGGACACAGAACGGATGCAGAATGGATGCAGAACGGAAACAAAGCGTTTAAAGTGGAAAAAACGTTCGCAGAGGGGACCTATCTCGGATATTAAGGATGTCTAGAGGATGCCTAGAGGATGCAAAGGGACACCTATACTGCCCATAAAAAGGGGGAACAACTCGTCTGCATCTCACTTTCAGACCAGCAGCCTAGCTGTGCAGACCTCTGCAGCCTTCATCTGACTCTGACTCTTCCAGAGCATCCAGTCATGTCCACCGTGGATTGTGACAAAGTCCTTTCGGCAGCCACCATCCTTCTGCAACAGTGCGAAACTATTTACAGGCTCTGTGAACTCTACTACGGGAAGAAAAGAAGCCACCCCAAAAAAGTGGGTCCAAAGATGGTTCACCAGAACAGCAGAGGACAGACTGTACAACAAGCTGATGGTGGAGCTCAGGAACGAAGACACTCGGGCGTTCCAGAACTTCATGAGGATGCCTCCAGCCATGTTTGACGAAGTTGTGCAGCGCCTGACACCCAGGTTGACCAAGACAAACACCAACTTCCTGCCCAGCCTGGAACCTGGGCTCAAGGTGGCACTCACTCTGCGCCACCTGGCCTCAGGGACCACCTACAGGAGCATGCAGTACGGCTGTTTTACATCCTCTTTGCATCCGTTGGTGCAGTGTGACAGGGGCTTAAACAAATGCTTCAAACTTTATATTTTCAGTCCTGCTGTTAGCAGAAATTCTTTAAAAGGTTGCAAGAAATAACAAATCTTAATTTAAATTTGATCAAATGACCCAACTTTACATATCTTCCTTTTACTTCTAACAATCTTAAACATGGATTCATTCAACTATTGTAGGATTTGTTTTATTATAATTTCTTCTTTGTTCTATAAGATATTTTTTCAAGGCTTTATTAAGTCTCCTAATTACCCTCCATCCAGAAGAAAAATATTTATCTGGTGACTCTCTTGGTTTCTCATTTGTATTTTCCTTTTTAATTTTAAAATATCAATTTCTTTTGTAAATCTAATGAAATATCCTTTTCCAAGTCATTCTCTTGGCCGATCAGCTGTAAATTATTTTCAATACCATCTTTATTTTGTCAGATAAAATTTATTTTACATATTTTATTCCTTCAGTAACATCTTTTGGACATAATATATCTGTAGAATCGGACATCATTACTGACATTATTTATGTTCTAGCTACTAATTTTTACTCAATTTTTCAAAAGTTTCCCCTAGTTTCACTTTTATAATGTTTTATATTTTATAGGCAAGTATTTTAGCTCAAAGTCTTTTCCCCTTTTAGTATTCAGCTATTAAAATTGTAGAATTATTTATCTCTGTTATATCTTCTAAAACCAAAACATCTAGAAGCTGTTTCTCTTTATAATTAATTCTGAAATATTGTAAAATTTTCGATATGCCAAATTTATCTGGAAACTTTGTCCACTTATAATTTTCAAAGATCAAAATCTTACTTAGCCTTTGGCTGTAAATTTCAGATTATTTATGTTCCTAAGCTTATAAATACTTTTTCTTTTGTCAAAGCCCCTGTCACACTGCACCAACGGATGCAAAGAGGATGTAAAATGGACAAAAAAGCTTGCCATCCATTGGTTAACGCGATGTATCCGTTCTGTACTCACTGCCTCCGTTTTGCTTCCTCTCTATCCGTCCAGCATCCGTTTATGGACGTTTCATCCACTCAGAAAGTTTTGAGCTGTTCAAAACTTTTGCGCGGAAAATGTATCCAATTTGTCCGTTCTGCATCCGCTAGGCATCCGCTAGGTATCCGTTCTGCATCCGTTACGCATCCGCTATATCCGCTAGGCATCCATTCCGCATCCGCGCAACTCGCATCTGCTCGGAGGCAGGGAGGAAGTGGAACGGACGCAGAACAGATGCAGAACGGATGCCTAGCGGATGCAGCACGGAAACAAAGCATTTAAAATGGAAAAAACGTTCACAGAGGGGACCTGTCTTGGATATTAAGGATGTCTAGAGGATGCCTAGAGGATGCCTAGAGGATGCAAAGGGACACCAATACTGCCTATAAAAAGGGGGAGCAACTCACCTGCATCTCACTTTCAGCCCAGCAGCCCAGCTGTGCAGACCTCTGCAGCCTTCATCTGCCTCTTCCTCTTCCACAGCATCCAGTCATGTCAACCGTGGATCGTAACACAGTCCTTTTGGCAGCCACCATCCTTCTGCAACAGTGCAAAGCCATCTACAGGCTCTGTGAACTGTACAACGGGAAGAAAAAGATGCGGCCAAGAAGCGTCTGGGTCCAAAGATGGACCGGGAGAAGAGCAGAGTACGGACTGTATAACAAGCTGATGGTGGAGCTCAGGAACGAAGACACTAGGGCATTCCAGAACTTCATGAGGATGTCTCCAGCCATGTTTGACGAAGTTGTGCAGCAGCTGACACCGAGGTTGACCAAGGCAAACACCAACTTCCGGCCCAGCCTAGAACCTGGGCTGAAGGTGGCACTCACTCTGCACCACCTGGCCTCAGGGACCACCTACAGGAGCATGCAGTACGGCTGGAAGGTGCCACCCAGCACCATCAGCTTTGTGGTCAGAGAAGTGATGCAGGCCATCATTGAAGAGCACATAGAGGAGCTCCTCAAGTGACCCTCCACTGAAGAAGGCTGGAAGAAAGTTGCAGAGCAGTGGTATCAGAGGTGGAACTTCCCTCAAACCATTGGAGCCATAGATGGCAAGCACGTGGCCTGCAAAGCACCAGCCAAGTCGGGCTCCACTTATTTCAACTACAAGGGCTTCTTCAGCATCGTCCTCTTCGCCATGGTCGATGCTGACTACAAGTTCATGTACATCGATGATTCAGGCAACGGCTCATGTTCAGATGCACAGGTATACAATGCCAGTGACCTCAAGGAGGGGCTGGAAGGCAACCTCATCATGGGCTTCCCAGACCCAGACCCCCTGCCCAACGACACGCAAGATGTGCCCTACTTCATCGTGGGGGATGACGCCTTCTCCCTCAGAACCTACCTCATGAAGCCCTACACTTCCAGACTCCTCACCCGTGAAGAGAGGATCTTCAACTATAGGCTGTCCAGGGCAAGGCGGGTAGTGGAGAACGCCGTTCGCATCCTGGCCAACAGGTTCCAGGTACTTCTCACCACCATGCAGCATCGCCCAGAGACCGTGAGGAGGATCGTGGAAGCTTGCTGCATCCTGCACAATCTCATGCGCACCCGCTACCCCGTCTTGCAGAACAGGCTTGTGAACCTCCAACAATGCAATGGAGACATGGAGCCTGGGGAATGGAGGCAAGGGCGAAACCTGATAGACACTGAGGATGTGCAAGGCCCCAACAGAGCCTCACATGAAGGGAAGAAGCAGCGCAACCTCCTGAGACACGGGTAAAACTCCCCAGCTGGAGCAGTGGAGTGGCAAGACAGGATGATAGATGATTAATGGGTGCTTCCTTCAGCCTGTCTCATCACACTGATGAGATTGGGCCATGTATGTTGGGTGGGCCTACAATGAACAGGGCGTTTAATAAAGAGTTGTGTTTGTGTTGACGTGTGGATGATTATTACATTGTTATTCATAATAAAGGGCCATATGTGTGGCAGCTGGGAGGGTGGACCATACAGACCCACTATGCTTACACTGGAGGTTTATCTATCCCCAAACTATTACCTATCCCAAAGGTATCCCTGCCCATCACACAGCTATTACCCATCCCACAGGTATCCCTGCCCACCCCACTGCTATCTTAACCCATCCCACAAGCATGCAAAGGCTTAAACCAATTCTAAAAGTTTCCACCAAGACTTTATTAAAAA
>BLBF01000003.1:25828056-25842439 GCA_015471245.1 Laticauda colubrina | reverse complement strand
AAGGCTTAAACCAATTCTAAAAGTTTCCACCAAGACTTTATTAAAAAGAAGAAATGAAGCAAGTGTGTGAATCAAAGATAAACTTTATTGAACAACAAGCTGTAAAAGAAAAATGACCCAAGTCAAGTGTCCAAATAAAGTCCACACCCAGTCTCTGGCAGTCTTCACGGTCACTCGGAGGTGTGCCCAGTCTCAGGGGTGAAGGGTCCAGGTGCTGTGGAGGTGGTTGCTGCTGCAGTGCTGGTCTAAAGCGCCACTGGGGTGCCTGGCCCCGAGAGGACAACAGGTGACGGTGTGTTGAGAAAGCTCTCGGATAGCTGGCTCAGACCCGTGATGCTGAGAGGTCCTTCCTCCATGCCATGGGGTGTCAGCCCCAGTACTGATGACAGATGTACTGAGGCCGGGCTTGGCTGTCGGGTGGAGGAAGGAGTAGTGAAGTGGGGCTGTCTGGTCTGCAGCTGGGTGAGGACTGGCGTGGGTGGCATCACTGTCATCGGTGGCATCAATGGCGTGGGTGGCATTGGTGGCATCAGTGGAACCGGTGGCGACGGTGTCGCCCGATGACTCTGCGCCTGGACTGGGAAGGGCTGCTGCCTGTGCTGTTCGACCTCCTGGTAGCCGTAGCCCTGGTAGGTGAGGGGCTGTGGGAAGCCTTGGAATGGGAGGGACATCACCTGGGGTGGAGGAGCAGATCTGGACTGGGTGGGAGCAGGTTCCTCTGGATCTGGAGGGTTGTGAAGCAGCTCGGTGATCCGGTCCTTCACCACCTGGTACTGGGGTTCCGCCATGTCCACGAGGGTCTGGTTGACATAGGTGAGGAAGGGCTTGCGGTTGGAGGATGAGGAGTCGGTGTGGACCAGCTGAGAGAGGAGATCTATGCTGCTCCGGATGGTGTCCCTGAACTCCAGCAGGACAGTGTGGCTCTGCCCCTCCTGCTGTCTGGCTCTCTGCCTTTCTGTGAAGGTGGAGCTGGGGGGGGGTGGATGCGGATATGGCCGTGGTGGACGCGATGTCTCCTTTCTCCCGCTGCACCAGGGAGTCCTCCACGTGCTCCACCACGGTTACAACACCTGTCCGCGGGTTCTCCGCTGTGGCACGCTCCACAGAAACCTGCCTGGAGACAGGGACTGACTTTCGGCCGGAAGAGGACTGGCTCTCAGCAGGCTGCCGGAGAGAGAGGATCGTGAGAGGGACTGCTGGTGCTCCTCAGTGGCGGATCTCACCCTCCAGGAAGCTGCACCTGGCCATGACGTAGGTCTCTCTGTCCGTCAACTTAACTGTGGCCTGGCCAGATTTCTTCAGGTGCAGCTTCCCGTACCAGGTGTGCATGTGCTTCCACCAGCCGAGGAGCACCTCCGAAGTGTAACCCACATTCTCCGCCCTCTCTCTCCAAGCAGACTGCTTCCTTTTGGTGTCCCTGTACAGCCGGTGTCCCTTCCGCCACAGATAGTCATTCTCTCTCAGCCACTCCAGCACCTCATCCTCGTGTTCCTCCTCAATATAGTATTGCCTCCTCTCCCATCCCTGCATACGCCTCTTCCTCCCTTTGGCAGGACCAGATGGGCCCTCATCAGAGGGGATCCCACGTAGTAGGGGCTGCTCCTCCACACCACCACCAGCAGCAGCACCAGCAGGATCATCATCATCATCATCATCAGCAGCAGCAGCAGCACCAGCAACAGCAGGATCAGCACCAGCAGCACCAGCAGCAGCAACAGCAGGACCAGGAGCACGAGCAGGACGAGCAAAACCAGGAGCACGAGCAGTACGAGCAGGTCCAGGAGCATGAGCAGGACCAGCAGGACCAGGAGCAGCTTCAGCAGAGTACGCAACAGCAGAAGCACCACCACCAGGAGCAGCTTCAGCAGAACCTCCAGCACCAGAAGAGCGAGCCCGAGCAGCAGAAGACCCAGCAGAAGCAGAGTCAGGGACAGGGGGCGGGAGGGTGGCCCTGTCCCTCTTTCCAGGGATGGCGGCAGGTTTCTGAGGCTTTCGCTTCTTCCCCATGGTTGTGGGGTTGCTGGTTGGCAGGGAGGCTGGCAGGGAGGCTGGCAGGCACCAAGGCTGGCAGGAAGCCTGGCAGGCAGGCAGGCACCAAGGCTGGCAGACAGGCTGGCAGGAAGGCTGGCAGGAAGGCTGGCAGGAAGGCAGGCAGGAAGGCAGGCAGGCACCAGGTCTGGCAGGCAGACTGGCTGGCAGGGAGGCTGGAAGGCAGGCTGGCAGCAAGGCTGGCAGGCAGGCAGAGAGCAAGGCTGGCAGGGAGGCTGGCAGCAAGGCTTGCAGGCAGGCATGCAGGCAGAGCAGGCAAGGACTCGATGTATCCGGCAGCAGGTCTTTCCTCCGAATGCTGGCCACGTGTGAGCTGCTACCCTTTATATCCGCGTGACTTACACAATGCATCCCCCCTGCATGCGCAATTAATGCTCGGTATCCGTTCGGCTTCCACTGTGCATCCGCTAGGCTTCCGCTCTGCATCTGCTTCATCCGCTGTGCATCCGCTGTGCATCTGCTATATCCGTTCTGCGTCCGCTTTGCTGAGGTCCGCCGAAAGCCTAGCGGATGTGCCATCCGCTCCCATCTGCTTCCATCTGCTGGGCTTCCGTTCCGCATCCGCTTTCCATCCGCCCTGCGTCCTCCCCGCGTCCATTTCTTTCCGTGTTATCTGCTCCGGTTATGCAAATTTTTGCCCCTTTTGAGAGCGCATAACAACGGATGGAACATTTTGCTCGTCCGTTGTGTCCTTTTTATTAACGTTTTGCATCCGTTGGGCAGTGTGACAGGGCCTTAATAGTTAACAATGAACTCATTTGGTAAGGACTTTTCAAATTTCTTATTCTTATGGCTAGAGTTCTCTAAAAGCTTTAAAATTGTTAAAGGCTAGGTCACACTGGCCGACAGATGCAAAACGTATGTAAAAAGGACACAGCGGATGAGCAAATTTTCCATCCGTTGTTATCCGCTCTCAAAAGTGCCCCAAATTTGCATAAACAGAGTGGACAACAACAGAAAGGAAGGGACGTGGGGAGGATGTAGCGGGGATGTAAAGCGGATGTTCGTAGGAAGCCTAGAAGATGAAAGTGGATGGAAGCGGATGACACATCCGCAGGGCTTCCGGGGGAGAACAGCGAAGCGGACGTGCAGCGGAAGGAACGGATGCATAGCGGATGCATAGCGGATGACGCGGATGCATCACGGACGCCTATAGGATGCATAGCGGATTCGTAGCGGATGCAAAGCTTTCACTGTGCATGCAGGGAGGATGAATTGCATAAGCTCCGCGGATATAAAAGGATGCAGCTCGCAAGCAGTCAGCATTCAGAGGAAAGACCTGCTGGGAGAGACATCTTGAGAGAACACCATGGGGAAGAAGAGGAAGCCTGTGCCTCCTCCTGCCAGCCCTGGCAAGAAGGACAAAACCACCATCCCACCCCCTGGCGCTGACTCTGAACCTGCTGGTGTTGCTGCTGCTGGTGTTCCTGGTGTTGCTGCTGCTGGTGCTTCTCCTGCTGGTGCTGCTCCTGGTGTTGCTGGTGCTGCTGGTGATGCTGGTGCTTCTCCTGCTGGTGCTAGTGCTGGTGCTTCTCCTGCTGGTGCTGGTGCTTCTGCTGGTGCTGCTGCTGCTTCTCCTGCTGCTGCTGTGGTGGACCAGCCCCAAGGCCCTCAAAGCCCTGCTGCTGAAGGCCCTGAAGCCCCTGCCAGAGGGAGGAAGAGGCAATGCAAGGAGAAGGGGGAGAGGAAACAGTACTCCATTTCCAAAGACCATGAGGAGGAGGTGCTGAAATGGCTGAGGGAGAATGAGTAAAGTGTGGAGAGAGTGTGGAGAGAGAAGGCGGAGAGCCTGGGCTACACTTCGGATGTCCTCCTGGGGTGGTGGAAGCATATGCACACCTGGTATGGCAAGCTGCACCTGAAGAGATCCGGGCAGGCCGCTGTCAAGCTAACTGACCAGGAGACCTATGTCATGGCCAGGTGCAGCTTCCTGGAGGGTGAGATCCGCCACGAAGGAGCAGCCCCTCTGTCAACCCTCTCCCTCAGACAGCCCACAGAGAGCCACTCCTCTTCCAGCCAGGAGACAGCGACCGTGTCCTGGCAGGTGTCTTTGGAGGGCCCCACGACAGAGACCCCCCCCACAGCTGCACTCCCCATGCCAGAGGACGTGGAGGATACCCTGTCTCAGATGGAGCAAGAAGAGGCAGCCACCAGAGACCAACCCACCCCCACCCCCAGCTTCACCTCCACAGAAAGCAGGCAGAGAGGCAGACCGGAGGGACAGAGCCACACTGTCCTCTTGGAGATCAGGGACACAATCAAAGCCAGCACAGATCTCTTTTCCCAGCTGGTTCACTTTGACATACCATCCTCCAACCTTTCATCACGTACCTGAGCCAGACCCTCATGGACATGACCGAGGCCCAGTACCAGGCGATGAAGGAGAGGATCATAGCTCTTCTGCACCACCCTCCAGACACAGCTGAACCTGCTGCTACCCACTCCAGGTCTGCTCCTCCACCCCAGCCAATGTCACAGCCCTTCCACGGCTTTCAGCAGCCCATCACCTACCAAGGCTACCACTACCAGGACTTCCCACAGCAGTGGCAGCCCTTCCTAGTCCAGGCCCAGGTACATTGCACGCCACAGACGCCTCACCTCACCCAGCTGCAAACCAGACAGCCCCACTACACTCCTCCTTCCTCCACCCCACAACCAAGCCCCTCAATAGAAAATCTGTCATTAGTATTGTGCCTGACATCCCAGGTCCTTGAGGAAGTGCCTCTCAACCTCACAGGACTGAGTCAGCTCTCTGAGAGCTTCCTGAACACACCATCCCTTGTTGTACTCTCGGGGCCAACCACCCCAATGACACCTCAGACCAGCACTCCAGCCACAGCCAAAGCCATCTCCACAGTCCCAGGCCGCTCGATAGCTGAGACCATGAACATGCCTCAGAGTGACTGAGAATAGTGCCAGAGACTGAGTTGTTACCTGCTCACTTTATCTTTGCTTAAGATACTTTACTTGGTTCATTTTGCTTTTTTAATAAAGTCATACAGTTTGTTATTAATAAAGGTTATCTTTGCTTCACACACTTGGTTCATTTTTTTTTTTACTTAATAAAGTGTTGGGCAAAACTTTGAAAAAAGGGTTAAGCCTTTGCATGCTTTTGAGATGGGTAAGGATAGCTGTGGGATGGACAGCTGTGGGATGGGTAAGGATAGTTGTGGGATAGATAAACCTCCAGTGCAAGCAGAGTGGGACTGTATGGTCCACCCTCCCAGCTGCCACACATATGGCCCTTGATTATCAAGAACAATTTAATCATTGATCCAAACATTTCAACATAAACAAAACTCTTTATTAATGCCCTATTCATTGTAAGGCCACTCAACATACATGGCACAATCTCATCAGTGTGATGAGACAGGCTGAAGGAAGCATCCATTAAGCATCTACCATTCTGTCTTGCCACTCCACTGCTCCAGCTGGGGAGTTGCACCAGTGTTACAGGAGGTTGCACTGCTTCTTCCCTCCACGTGAAGCTCTGTTGGGGCCTTGCACATCCACAGTGTCTATCAGGTTTAGTCCTTGCCTCCATTCACAAGGCTCCATGTCCCCATTGCCTTGTTGATGGTCCACAAGCCTGTTCTGCAACACTGGGTAGTGGGTGCACATGAGATTGTGCAGGATGCAGCAAGTTTCCACGATGCTCCTCACGGTCTGTGGGTGATGCTGCATGGTGGTGAGAAGTACCTGGAACCTGTTGGCTAGGATGCGAATGGCATTCTGCACCACCCATCTTGCCCTGGACAGCCTGTAGTTGAAGATCCTCTCTTCACGGGTGAGGAGTCTGGAAGTGTAGGGCTTCATGAGGTAAGTTCTGAGGGAGAAGGCGTCATCCCCCACGATGAAGTAGGACACATCTTGTGTGTCATTGGGTAGGGGGTCTGGATCTGGGAAACCCATGATGAGGTTGTGTTCCAGCCCACTCTTGAGATCACTGGTGTTGTATATCTGGGCATCTGAAGCTGACCCATTTCCTGAAGCATCGATGTACATGAACTTGTAGTCAGCATCAACCATGGCAAAGAGGATGATACTGAAGAAGCCCTTGTAGTTGAAATAATTGGACCTGAGTTGGGTGGAACTTTGCAGGCCACGTGCTTCCCATCTATGGCTCCAACGGTGTGGGGAAAGTTCCGCCTCTGATACCAATGCTCTGCAACTTTCCTCCAGCCTTCTTCAGTGGTGGGGCACTGGAGGAGCTCCTCCAGGTATTCTTCGATGATGGCCTGCACCACTTCTCTGACCACAATGCTGATGGTGTTATGTGGCACCTTCCAGGCATACTGCATGTTTCTGTACGTGGTCCCAGAGGCCAGGTGGCGCAGAGTCAGTGCCACCTTCAGTCCAGGGTCCAGGCTGGGATGGAAGTTGGTGCTCTACATGGTCAACCTGGGTCTCAGACGCTCCACAACTTCATCAAACATGGCTGGTGGCATCCTCATGAAGTGCTGGAATGCACGAGTGTCTTCATTCCTCAACTCCACCATCAGCTTGTCATACAGCCCAAACTACGCTCTTCTCCAGATCCATCGTCGGACCCACAGTTCTTGGACGTCTCCTTCTCTTTGCGTAGAAAAGGTGAAACAGTCTGAAGAGGGCTTGGTTCTGGTGTTGAATGATGGCGGCTACCAAAAGGAGTGTGCGATGATCCATGGTGGAGATCAATGGATGATGTGGAAGAGCAAGAGCAAGGCTGAAGAGGTCTGCACACCAGGGCTGCTGGACTGAAAGTGAGATCCAGGTGATTTCCTCCCCCTTTTTATAGGAAATGTCGGTTTTCCACTAGGTGTCCTTCCACATACTCTAGGCATCCTCCAGACATCCTAAATATCTGAGATACGTCCCATATACGAACGTTTTGTCCGTTTTAATGCTTTATATATGAGAGGCATCCGCTTACATCCTTTCTATGTCCGTGCTACTAATGCTGTGTGGACGTTCCGCGTACCTTTCACTTCCTCCCGCTTTCCACTTTCCGCTGGAGTGGATGTGAGTTGTGTGGATGTCCCGAGGATGCCAAGAGGATACATCGGACATGTCACAGATGACATCGGACGTAGAATGTTTGTTGCCCGTATGTGTCGTGGATGTAGATCGTACACGGTGGAAAGTTCATCCGCTCAAAAAGTTTTGTGCAGTTCAAAACTTTTTGAGCGGATGAAATAGCAGTAGACGGATGTTTTACGGATAGAGCGTATGAAAGACATACGCAGCGAGTACACAACGGATGCATCACGTTTTCCAATGGATGGCAAGCTTTTTTGTCCGTTTTACATCCTCTTTGCATCTGTTGGTTCAGTGTGACATGGGCTTAACATGTAATTTCTGAAGTGATTAGAAACTTAGTGTCCTTTAAAAATGTTAACTGAATATCGTTTTTGGTTTAGGCCATAAGTAGAATTAGAAAGCCTTTAATTCATTTGAAATTGTATAAATCTTCCCCCCCCCCCCCAATTACTGAATTAAGCCAAACAAAATTTGATTAATATTTTTCCTTCTGATGGTTTCTTTCTTTACACTGGCTCATAAGAACCAGCAGATAATTAAAAAAAAAACAAAAAAACACTAACATTTAATGGGCCTGAAATTTGAAGACATTACCTCATTGACATTATCAGTAATAATTGGTCTGACTGAGCAATTGTGCCCTTTCAAATGACAGACTATTTTGGGTGGGCTTGGTATTGATAAACAGTATTGTGTTGACTGATATGTCACCTTGTGGACTATTTAAACAATGCATCACAACCCTGTATTGCCCATCTCTGAAATAGTCAGTCTGCAAAAAAAAAATCATTCTCATTCAGCATAATGACCATAAAGTATTGTGGTCCAAAAACAGTATTGCCCATTATTGGGATCAAAATATTAATGGATGATTATCTTGAGACTAATATTTCATAAATTGTATGTTAAGGTTTGATTGCTCTTTGGTTTGGAAGTTTTTGGTAGAAGCTGCCAAAATAAAGTGTTGGTGCTGGGAACAGGGTAGGGTTCCTGGCCCACTCTACCTGTAACAGGAGTGAGTGATTTTACCTCTGGCTACCCAGGTGAGAACTGGAGACCAGTTTTGGTATAGTATGCACACTGATTGTGGGGAGAAATGTAGGCTGGCTGAACTGCTGTGTCAGAAATATCTCTTACACCTGGATTGGTCATCTTTTTGGAGGATCATGTTATCTGTTTGTGTGGTGGACACCTGGAACTTAAGAAACAATGCAAGATTGAGGTGTATGGATCTTTCTGAGCTTTAGGAAAGCTTCTCCATTTTTAAGAATTAACTTTTCAAGTATGCGTATGGCATAACAACATCCTAAAATATTTCAGTAGAGACTGAATGAGATGGAAACAGAAATGGAAGAATGAACCTCTCCTTACACACAGTTTACCCACTAGAGACTCTACCTATGAATTTGCCAAAAACCTTCATCTATGTTGGGGTCTGCAACTCAAGTTGGCACAATCAGTTTATTAGTCCAAGAGCCATAACACAGAAGACTTTTTGGACATTGAAACTGAGAAAATGCCACTATATGCCATAACATGAATTAATGTGCCACTATATGCCATAACATGAATTAATGCTGCAAAATAGCTACTATTTCACAATTTCACTTTGGCCATTTACTTGCTGGAATTTGGAGGGGTTTTTTTATGGACCAAAACAAATGTATTGGATTATGTTGCCACTGAATAACATCAATTCCTTGGACCTCATACTCTACAACTTGTCAGGATTCATTTGAAGTCTGAATATTTCTTATTCTGCCAAGAAATTTAAAAAGGCCATTGGTCCTTCTCAAAGAAAAACAACAGTGCTATCTTCAGTTTAATGTGTGTCATGCTATATTTTTTGTAAATTTAATTATATTTCAGATTACTTTTTATGGAAAGCATGTTAAAATTAAATAAATACATCCTATTACTCAGGAATAGATCAGGAAGTGATGAGCAATGTGCCACACAGGAAGAGATTGTTGCCCAAATTATCCACCCTCAAAAGAAAAAGAGAAAATATCTTGATAGTTCTGCACTTGCCCTTCTGTTCCTTGCAGGAATTAGGGTTTTATAGCCCCCAAGAAGAAATTAAGCAATACAAACCATAATAATGCAATGGGAATTAATATTCATTTAAGGCTGATAAATTTACATATTCTTCTAAAACATGCAGCCCGAGGTGCTGATGTTTCCAAGCATCAAAGGAACCTGGACCAAATATATGTTGGTTTGCCACATAACAATTTGACTACTGCTGTCCCTCTTCACTGAGGAGCCCATTGGCAGCCCAGAATTACCTTTATAAAAGTATACTGGCAGTTATCCTCTGCCAATTTCTCTTTTGTGTGCATTTTGCAAAATGCCTACCTTGAAAGGAGTGCAAGTTTGGCTGGCCACAGAAATATGTGGGCCTTAACTGATGGGAAGATATTCATTACCATAGATTTTCCTAATCTTATTCAGACATGACATGGAGATTTCCCTTTTTGATAGGGGATAACAGTAATTCTGAGAGGCACCCTCCCACAAAAGCCACAGACGTAAGGTTTGACTCAAATCTTTACCCAGGGCTTTGCAATGCAAAACTGGTGGAATTTTTGGTACTTTCTGTTTACAGCAAAAACTATTTTACAGGGGTTTTCCAGCATCACAGATAATTATACAGCTGGGGATAGTGGGCGTTACTAGAGGTATTTTGTTCTGATAATATTTGATGCTCAGTCCAACTTGTTAGCCTGAAGGAAATCTGAAGGTGATAAAATAGCAGTGCCATCTATTTGTTCAAACCAATCCAGTCTGTTTTAGCTCCACAATGAAGGCACATTGTAAGATAAAGGGATCAGCAAGGATGGGCTTTTGATTCACATTTTACAAGCTAGTGCAGAAATGTTTATATTGGCAGGCAAATGGAATTGCTGTGTAGTTTTGAACTGCTAGGTACACTCTCAGTATACCTACATCTGAAATTCTACCTTCATTCACCTGACATTCTCTATGCAAAGAACAAGAAACCAGCTGAAATAATATTTTATGTTTCATATAAACAAGACCAACCTAACAAAAACAATTCTGCTTTTTCTACTTGAGCATAGGCATATGCCAATAAATATTACTCTTTTTCTTAATTTGTTCACACATCCACATTATTTACAAAGGTGTGTCTTAATTGGTTCTACAGAATAACTGTACACAAAGCAACACATATATGAGCAAGGTATTTCATGAAAACATAGTCCCCATAATTTAAACAGCATATATATCTATCTAAAAATACAAATCGGAAGTGATAGATGGCAAATGAAGGCTTTTACTATTACAAGCATGATATACTGTATATATGGGAATTTTTAGAATAAAACTTTAAAAATGCTTTGCAAGAGTACTGTGGAGTCATTCATACTGAGTATATCAAGTGCAAATAACCCAGAACATTTGTTGAGTTCAAAGCACAGAAGTGTTTATCATTGCTACATAAGAATCTAGTCAACTAACACTCAAATCTAAATGGACTCAGATAAGAGTCAACAGAATTTGGGGGGAGGGAGCTGGACTTAGGTCTCTTGTGGCAACGCAATGATTTCAAACTGATGGCTTGTTTCAGTCTAACTTCCAGCTCAGCCTGATCTCCTTCTACAGGGTACCATTGAGGTACATTTAAAGAAAAATAAACTGGACTATAAGTGTAAAATATTGAGAGGAATAAAGTTTATAGATATTCCAGGAAGATCTATATATTAATGAAAGATGTTTCTATCAAGATTTATTACTGTAACTTAAATGTCTCTCTATTTCCAGAGGGAAATAGGAAATAAATAAGCAGCTTTATCATTGTAGTAGGTTTGTTATCAGAAGATTAATAACAAAAATAAATATAGTGCCATATTTGAATCAGTGTTTACTTGTAGTGACTGCTTGGACAGTCCATGCAGGTTTTTTTGGCAAGATTTTGGAAGTGGATTGCCACTGTCTTCTTCCTAGGGCTGGGAGGAAATAACTGACTTTGTACCTCGTCAGTTCTTTGTACCTACCTGTTCAAAGGAGAAGGATTGTCACTGGGAAGTCAAGCCTGGGATCTCTGAAGAAGACATTCCCTAGGTTGTAGAGCTCTCAGCCAACCATCTCTTCCAAATCTTACTCCACAGGCAGATTCAGTTTAAGAAGGTGGTCATGGACATATAGTAAAGATGACTACCAGCACTGATCATTAAACTTAGAAGGTAACAGGTAAATGTTACAGCCCCTGCAGTAAACAGGCAAAACTTGACGCACTTATAACTCCTTGGTTCTTTGGAGGCTGCACCTGCTGAAGTTTCCTCACAAATAGACTCATGCAGAATGGAAGTAGGAATCATCATATACAGGTAGACTTCAACTTACGATCACAATTGAGCCCAAAATTTATGTTGCTAAGTGAGAGATTTATTGAGTTTTGCCCCATTTTACAACTTTTCCTGCCACATTTGTTAAATGAATCACTGCAGTTATCAAATTAATAATATAGCGGTAAATGAATCTGGTTTCCTCATTGACTTTGCTTGTCAGAAGGTCACAAAAAAGTGATCACATAATCCTGGGACACTGCAATAATCATAAATGTGAGTCAGTTGTCAAGAATCCAAATATAAATAAAGTGATTACAGGGATGCTGCAGTGGGGAAAAAGGTCATAAGTCACTTTTTTCAATGCCATTGTAACTTTGAACGGTCACTAAGTGAACCATTGTAAGCCGATTACCTGTATTGATGTTACCTTATCCCATACTGCAGAATGACCTTTCACATCAGCGTCATGTAAGAGTCTAGATTTATCCTAGGAACTCTGCAAGAGTAAATGTAGTCTAACCTTCTCAACCATTCTACCTGAAAAATCAAAAGCCTTGTTCATTCTACCTGCCTTTTGAATTGCTCTGAAACCTATTTTCTCAGGAACAAGAAGTCTTGTAAGCCTGTCCTGATTTATTGTTTCTCGTTGTTTGAGAAGAGATAGCATATCTGCACAATGCCTTTTGATTGGTAATACTACCAATCTGAAAGGACTCTGAGCTGCTGAAGCAGTTTATCTCTTACCCTTGAATTTCCTTTTTCCTTCTCTGATGAAGTATGCAATAGTTTCAAGAAGTTTGGCTCTTGGAAAGAATGAAATGCTACTGAAAAGTTACTAATAATGTACCAATAGCGGTTAACTTTCTGTCCCAATGAAATAGGAGCAGGAAAGGAATTTCCCCCAGAAGTAACTAGTTAGCAACTATTCTGTCTTTTTTCCTGTAGTGAGTACAATTGATATATGACATCTGACTTTGAAACCAAACATTTTCCTAAGCATATATTCAAGTTCTATTGTTCCTGTTTTCTATTTTCATATGTAACTGCCTCTGGTAAATTCTGGCTCAATATCACACTTTGCTATTATATTGTGGTATGTATTTTAGAGCTTTGACATTCATACTTGCTTGTTTGTTACTTTCTGATATGAATGTTCGTCATTCTTCCCATGCATGAAAAACCACTGCTGATCAAAGAAAGGTTTTCAAGTTGTTTTTCAAATTTCAGAGAAAGCAACTTTATATTTTCAGGTGCAAGTGAATGGCAATGGTTTAAGGGCCCTTTCTCAATAGTGTTTCCTCATACCCTTGAGTTGGTAAACAAATTATAGTGGCTTGACACGGCTGCTGCCATTGCTGAACTATGTCCCACCACTGTTTGAAGCTAATCCAGGCCACTGACTTCCCTCTAAAGTAAAAGATGAGAAAGCCTAGATTGTAATAGATTGTATACACCTTGAGGTTGCTTCTGAATGGCATCCAAACAAGGAGGAAAATATCTCCTTACTACTGCTGAAGATTATTTAAGCCCATCTCACTTAGGGGCTAGGAGTGAGATAAAGATAGGATTAAGAAAGTATGATGGATACAAAGATGCCATCAAGGCATGTACTAGGTTAAGTAAAGCAGAGCTATTGCATACATGATGCACTTAAAGGCCCTGTCACACTGCCCAAAGGATGCAAAATGTTTGTAAAAAGGACACAGTGGACGAGAAAAATGTTCCATCCGTTGTTATCCGCTCTCAAAAGGGGCAAAAATTTGCATAACCAGAGCAGATAACACGGAAAGGAACGGACGGGGGGAGGACGCAGAGCGTATGGAAAGCTCATACGGAACGGAAGCATCCTTTTGCATCCTCTAGGCATCCTCTAGACATCCTTAATATCCGAGATAGGTCCCCTCTGCGAACGTTTTTTCCGTTTTAAATGCTTTCCTTGCATGCTGCATCCGCTTTCATCCTTTCTCCGTCTGTGCTACTAACACTGCGCATCCGTTCCGTGTCCGTTCCGCTTCCTCCCTGCGTCCGTTTACCGCTGGAGCGGATTCGAGTTGCGTGGATGCGCAGCGGATGCCTAGCGGATATAATGGATGCGTAACGGATGACAATGGATGCAGAACGGATATCCCCCATATGCCTAGCGGATGCAGAACAGACACGTTTGATACATTTTCCGCTCAAAAGTTTTGAGCAGCTCAAAACCTTTTGAGCGGATGAAATGTCAAAAGACGGATGCTGGACGGATAGAGAGGAAGCAAAACGGAGGCAGTGAGTACAGAACGGAAGCATCGTGTTAACCAATGGATGGTAAGTGTTTTTCTCTGTTTTACATCCTCTTTCCATCCGTTGCTGCAGTGTGACAGGGGCTTAAGAGGGAGAAATGTAGAGTAGATGTCAGTGCTGCCTTCTCCAATCTGGTGCCTTTTAGGCATAATGGATTTTCAGATTAACTTCAATTATAGTTATCTAAAACTTCTAGGGGGCACCAGGTTGAGGAAGAGATCCAGTAAATCAACGATTGCCTGTATTCAATAAATACATTATGTTGTCATTTTAATGACTGTTTTTGGAAAAACTGAGAATGTGTACCCCAAGTTGATCTCCCAAGTGATTACTTTGTGTAACTTTTCAAGCTGCTTTGATCTCATGGTCCTGCAGATTGATTTGAGAGTTTTGGCAAGACACAGAAACAACTTTGAGCAATAGCCCAAAACAAAACATTTTCCAATCTATATATCATAGCTACTTAGGAATTCAGCTAGCCAAGCAAAACATGGCCTGAAAGTGTGGTTCAACATAATACCAAAACAAGCCAGTGACTTTGTCCCAAAGGTGTTTTTCAAAAAGCAACTGGACTTTCTTGGTTTCTTCCATGAAAATGTTTTGCTTCTCATCCAAGAAGCTTCTTCAGTTCCCAAAAAGAGAGAAAGAAAGAAAGAAAGAAAGAAAGAAAGGAAAGAAAGAAAGAAAGAAAGAAAGAAAGAAAGAAAGAAAGAAAGAAA
>BLBF01000003.1:25790985-25802164 GCA_015471245.1 Laticauda colubrina | reverse complement strand
ATAGATAGATAGATAGATAGATAGATAGATAGATAGATAGATAGATATATTTTACAGAGGGAAGTACAAAAAACTGACAAACCACATTGATTTGGGGATGTTCTTTTCACCAAACCTTATTCTGAAAAGAAAATTCAAGTTTCTTGCAAGGAATGAAGCTGTCACTCTGGAACACTATACATATTGATTTTATCATTTATTTAAATATCTATATTTTTGCATTTACAAACTTTAATAAACACTCATCTCCCTGCTTATTAAAAGCAGAGATTGCTTCTGTAATCTCTGAAGATCATGTACAAAACTAGATGACATTTATATCTATATTTATATAATCTTTTAAGATTAACAAAGTGTGAAGAAAAACTAAAGCATAATCTATATCTAGTGGCTCTTTCACAAGTATTGGAAAATCAGCGCTCAGCTAGGGGTCCTAAAAGGCTAAGTTTATTTTTAACTGGTACAAAGTATAACTGAAGGAAATGTGTCTCTGTTGGAATACAGTAACAAAATGTACAGAAGATAGATGGATAGATCTATATTATTCTAGGTTCCTCTAAACCAAAATGGCACCAAAGCCAAGAAAAATATTTTATTAGACTACCTTGACTATCAGTCATTGAGAACTATCCTGATATAATCTGCCATAACAAAAAAGATTCCCTTCAAGATTTATTCATTAATTAATGTTTGAAATAACTTTTCCAACAGTATAATCAATGGACCAGTTCAATGAGCTTTTTTTTTTTTTTTTTACTTTTTTAATAGGGAGATCGAGCAACGTTGGCTGGAATAAAAGAAGGCTTTATTGCCACAGTGCTTCAAACTATTTCAAATGCAGTATTTTACCCCCCATCCAAAAAAAGTGGTGGGGGATATGGCCTGGCAAACTAAACCATACTAGGAACAGGATTTGAAAGCAGCCTGTATCAATGGACACTTGACGTTGTTTTGCAAATGGAGTAAGATGACACCAGATTCAAAAATGTGTACTCCCTCTAGGATACATTCCTAAAGTAACTAGTGTGATTGCATAATTCATATTGCACAATTGTATAAAACATAAATACTAGCTATCTGAGGTTTTAAATACAAAATACAGCTCATGTATTATTTTAGACATAAATCCTTTTTTCAAGTGCAAATTAGATGTGCCTTTCTTCCTATAAAAACACATTTTGAAGGTACAAATGTAATCCTCCTCTCAAAATATGCCAATATTTATAAGCCCCTTTCTTTCTCAGAGTAGTTCTATACATACAGTATTAAAAAAAACAGGTTTATTTACATGAATTGGGAATACATTGAAGCAGCTTGAAGAACTGGACCGCAACTCTGATATGAAGCAAGGAAATCCAATGGGGAGATACACCACCCATCCAATTTATGCTGGTTGCTGTGGGTTCACATTGATAGGAGGATGTCCTAGAAGACCAATACGCTGTTTTTGCTTCCTCTGCTCTGTCATCTGGAAAATTGAAACATTTACTCAGTAGACACAATTACTTCCTGTACGTCAGACCACAGAATAAGCTACTGCTATTTATTGTGGTCATCTTGATTTCCCAAAGTTGATTGCAACAAGTAATGCACTCTTGCCTGGTACAGTTACTGAAAACAGATAACAGATCATCAGAGTTGGAAGGGACCTTATAGGTCATCTTGTCCAACCCCCACCCAAGCAGGAGAGCCTACACCATTTCTGGCAAATGGCAGTCCAATCTCTTCTTGAAAGTCTCAAGTAATGGCGCTCCCACAACTTCCAAGGGCGAACTGTTTCATTGGTTGATTGTTCTCACTGTCAGAAAATTTCTCATTTCCAGGTTAAATCTCTCCTTGTTCAGTTTCCATCCATTATTCCTTGTCTGGCCTACAGGCGCTTCAGAAAATTGCTTGACCTCTTCCTCTCTGTGGCAGCCCTTCAAATATTGGAAGACTGCTATCATGTCTCATGTGGTTCTTCTCTTTACTAGACTAGCCCATTTCTTTACAAAGTTTGGAAACAGTCAGAGGGAACTGAAGCAACCCAACACTAATCCTGTTATTTGATCAGAACTATTCTGTTTGGAGGGAACAAGCTAAAGCACATCTTGTAGAGCAGTAGAGTTCGTTGTGATTTAACTTTGAACACAGTCTCTTTTCATATCTGTAAATACAGTATATGCAGGAAACATCCTTGCTACCCCCAGTTTCTATATTCCAAAGGAATTCTTCGTATTAAAGGAACTGGGTTTCCATTTTTTCTGCTGTAGTGAAGAAAATGTCTCACCACTACTATAAACTAATTTTCATAATAGCAAGAATGACATTTAAAAACTAAGCCAGCTGAAGATGAAAACTTTCACAAGACTAGTGAAGCTAAACCAAAGTGATACCTAAAGTCACGTATTCTTGCAATCAAACCAAGTCATCTAGTACATTTTGTGACATTTTTATGTGCATTGTAGTTTTATATGATCTTGCAGGGAAGCAAGGAAAGCGGTCTATAACATCCGTAACTTGATGTGTAACCTCAGTATTCCCAAGCTATTATTACTTTTAAAGCCCCAAGAGTAGAGCCTTGGCCATCTGCTCAGTCAAACACCACCAAATGTAACAGATTTGGGAGATACTGAAACAAAATACACTTTTAAAAATATGTTATAATAGCAAAGCTAAAAACAATCTCCTGAATAAGAGTAATTATGAGCCTCAAGCCCTTGGATTTGGACAAAAAACAGATTACAGACTAAAGTTTCAAGCTGCCTTATATACCCCATTCAAATTTGTCTTTTATTAAAGTGGGGGGAGTAGGTTGGTATTTGTTTGGAGTTACACAGAATAAGCCCTGGCAAAAGTAAGGCTGTTTTTACAGTATGGACACAAGTCCTGGATTTTGGCTCATCTTTCTCCATATTCTCTCATCTTCCTACTCTCAGTATGCAAAGTTTGGTAATGTCTGATAGCAGATTGTGGCAACCCAGCCTATGTCATTTTATCTCATCTAAAATAACCGTGATTTGCTCTTATAGACAAAAAGAAAATATGAAACAGAATTGCGACAAACTAGGATTGAAAGTTGCTTATCTTCATAAGAAAGTAGAAAAAACATTGTGGGTATCAGTAGCTTGTTCTTGTAATAATGAGGCACAATCATTGATTTGTCAATGAAATCGAAGACAGGGCCAAGTCTCTGAAAGTCCATCAAAGGCAATTTAAATCTTCAGGCCAGTTATACAGAAGAAGGATGGAGCACAAAGTACCACACAGAATACACGGACCAAAAATCTTGATTGAATTTAAACTTTTGTGATTCTTTTATACAAGCCATTCTCAGGAGCATGCCACTAGGGATGTTATGGCATATTAAATAATGAGGACTCCTTATATTCTTTTGCTTGGCTTTTTAAAGGGAGAGTGAGGACAGAGGAAGTTACTATAGCTTACTGTCTTTGAAAAATTATTACTTGCCCTGCTAAGGACAAAAACAACATTGCTCATTCAAAATGGTGATGGCAAGGGAAAAATTGTGAAATCAGATGTCAAAATGCCAATTTATTAACAGTACTATTGTTGATGTCTATATAGATCAGATATACACTGCCAATTTTCCTGTTTCCCATTTAATCAGGTTTACACCTTTCCCAACCAGCCTTATGGGCCTTATTTTTGGTAAACATCATTTCTATGTATTGTACCTGGTCTTTAAGTTCCATCAGCTGACTGGAAAGATTAGATACCAGCTTCATCGTTGAATCAAGCTTCTCTTGCAGATTTCTAAGTTCATTTTGTTCTCCTTCTGAGTCGCTACTAACAAGTGACATGGCACGCATTCGGGGAAACCAATCCAGATTTCTTTCCTGAAATGTAATTTATTAAGATCATCTGCATTTTAATTATAAGCAAAAGGATATATTGTCAAAGTTTCACAAATCTCTGCTGTAAAGAAGAGGGGGAAAAGCCGAATAACCTCAAACCCTAAAATATTTGCTTTGGAATATTTATCTTGGAAAATTTGCCTGATGGTCAGAAGTCCCAAAACAAACCTTTATTAGAATAATTGAACCTCATAGTTTTGAAGCAAATTAATCTTTAGCTGTAGTGAGGAAATATTTGGACTTTGCCTGAAAAGATGTGCTCCTCCCTTCATTAATTCTTTCTGACTGACATTTTTTTCTTCAATTTCCAAGAAGCAATCTAGAATTGTTTGAATTGGGAAAACATTAAGAGGAGCAAGGATGTAGAACATTGAAGCTTTATGGAGAAGACATTTAGTTTTTTCTCCTAAATGAAAGGATAAGTCTAATTTATTGAATCTGATCACTCTGAGAATACAACATATTTTCAAAGTATTTAATGGAAATAATAATGAGATATGGTTCACAAGAGAGAAAGTGGGTTTGTTTACTTGGCTTTAGGGCTTCTACCACAGAGAAAGAACTGTTTATTTTAATGGCTAGGCTTTCCTATTCTTACAGAAAACAATCGGCTAGAAAGGCAGATGTTAAGTAAAAAAAAATGTTACAACTGAGAGCCCTGAATAGTTTTGTTATCTTTACATGATAAATATGGAGCACTAAGATATCGGACTTGACTTAGTTGGCCAAATATGGATTCAACACAGAATCCAATGTGAAACCTGTTAATCTCCAGTCACAGATAAGGGTTTTAATTTCATATTTACTCTTCATTAACAAATTACTGGTCTGGAAATTTGTCCATAAGTAACCCTGCCCATTGCATGTATAAATTGGTATATATTTACATCCATCTTAATATTATAATACAATATTGCAATCATTGAAATCTATTGTAATATTGCAATATAGTACTATTCATTCTAGTGCTTCAATTTTCTATTCTCCCACGTTGGGGACATTAAAATTCAGAGAACAGTTTGAGGAGGAAGTAAGAAAGCTGGGAGGTGTAGAGATAATTTCTGAAACTGAAACACAGCATATTTCATATGGTGTCATGTTCCAAGTCTTGTAAATACCAATTTCAACTCTTTGAATGTTAACTAAGTTGCAAATCGAGTTGTATATCAATAAATAATAATGAAATAACATATTTGCATATTATTTAAGAATTCAACCATGTTGGCATATTCATAACTCTACTTTTGCCACTGCTATTTATTTAAGCTTTTATACCTTATATCCAAATACAGCAGTGACCAAAGAGGCAATCAGAGTAATCTCTTTAAAGAGTGTCTGAGGTGGTCAATCAACCACAATAAAAGAGATAAAGAAAGATAGAATGAATATTGCCACTGACATCTGACTCCTTCAGATGCATCTTGATTGCTTCCATTCTATAATGTTCACCTTTTTTATTTTTAATGCATCCTCCAGAGATTAAAAGTGGTCCTCGATTTACAACAGTTCACTTACTGACTGTTCAAAGTTACAACGGCAGTAAAAGAGTGAGACCATTGAAGCATCCCCACAGTCACATAATAAAAATTCAGATGCTTGGCAATGGACTCATATTTATGACTGTTACAGTGTCCCAAGGTCATGTGATCACCTTCTGACAAGCAAAGTCAATGAGAAAGCCAGATTCACTTAGCAATTGTATTATCAATTTAATGACTGCAGTGATTTATTTAACAACCGAGGCATGAAAGATCGTAAAAAGGGGCAAAATTCACTTAACAAATATCTCACTTAACAAAAGAAATTTTGGGCTCAATTGTGGTCATATGTCAATGACTTCCTATAGTTTGATTTTCAAATGAATGTTTCAATGTAAATGTTTGAAAACAGCTTTGCTCACAGCTAATAAAATGCTATATAATGCTTACAAAGCTGTACTTCTTTGGAAAGCATTTGTTGCAAATACTCTCATACATAAAAAACATTATTCCAGATAAGTTATTGTGTCCCCATATAGGCCCTCAATGTTTATGTGATTAGAAGAAGTAAAACTAAAAATGAGGTAAGGTACAAAACACTTTCCTTGGGAAATAATTAGCTTTGCCTTTTAATTCTCCAAATTAATCAGTTATATAGCTATTCTCAGCAAACATAAACTATCAGCTTAATATCAATTATTTAAAAACATTACTTCTTGAGCCACAACATTATCTTGTCTCTGTAAGAACATTGACTCATTTTGCTACCTCCCACTCAACACTGTATTCATTTACAGAATTTAGTTTCAAGGACAAATCAAAAGATTAAATTTGGCAATCAATTTTTGTTCAAGTTCAGTAATCAAGGATGGTGCGTGCCAATGATGCAAGGATTTTATTCACACCAGGTAGGCCTCAGACTTTAGCACAGGGGTGTCAAACTCAATTTCATTGAGGGCTGCATCAGGGTTGTGTTTGACCTTGGGGGGCTGGGGTGTGCGTGGCCACCTCAATGTCACTTGTGTTGGGGGTGCTTGAGCGCTCTGCCAGTGAAAATGAGCTCCCAAGTTCTGTTTTGTCTGTGACAGCCTCCTGCCAGCAAAAATAGCTCGAGAGGGCTTCACACAACCCTCCCAAGCTTCATTTCATTGGTAGAGGCACTGCAGGTTAGTCCTTCACTGTTTTAAGGGCAGCCCCCATGGGCCAGATCTAAGCATCCCGCAGGCCGGATGTGGCTCCCAGGCCTTGACAGGATTAACAGAATTTTCTAAAGAGAAAGGGTTTATCAATTCTGCTAAGACCACCTTTTAGAAAAACTACTGTATTCCACATAAATGACATATTTCATTATACTTGCTATACAATGCACACATCTATAGGCAATCTGATGATGCAAATGCAAGCAGGTTTTCAACCATTAAATAAATGGAGCCATAGATTTCTCTTTCCAATCCTACAAGAGTTGTATAAACATATTAGAAATATGTATAAATTTGAATGTATATGGATTTGAATATTTGTATTAGACATACATGTAAGGACTTGTAATATGTTATAAAATTACAATGACATTCATGTATGTTATTGTATGTTATGTTATATGGTGTGTCATTTAATGGGGTGAAAATTAATTTTTTTCAGTGAGGGGTTCTAAAAATATGTGTTTTTACACCAAGAATTCAAGTGTGCTGTTATTTTTGCAATTGCACAACATTTAGCTTGGTAAATCCACATCTGATCAAATACCCCACAAAAGTCTCTTGTAACCCAAATACTGTTAAATCTATTTTCTTAAAATTACACCTGATGCTACAAAAATCAGAAAGCAATTATCTGAGTTACAAAAATGTCTAAGCGAGTTTCATCAAGTCTTGTTTTGATTCGTTCTTTGACATCAGCCGCCAACTTGCTTCTTGACCTCTAATAGAACCCTCACGTTTCTACACTCTGCTTGCTGCCTTCTATGACCTCTTTCACACTCTATTGATTCGGCAGGAGAAGACCACTGCGGTACTTGCATTGGTTTGTCAATGAACTTCTTTATTTCCACTGTAGTCTGTTTGAACATCAAAGATGGCTCATATACCAGTCAATCAGCTCCAGCAGAGTGGGTACTCTGCCATTAATTAAAGGCATTTTTCTTGCACGTACACAAAAATCTCCCAGAGTGTCATCATCTGCACCCCTCAAGTCAACTCTCCTCTCTTGAATGTCAGCTGAACACAAGAGTGTCTGGATTATCATTTCACTGAAGATGTACTGTGTTGTTTTTTCTTAATCTTTTGTAATTTTTTGTTAAAGCACTTTTATGTATTCTTTTTTTTTCTCTTTGACTATATCTCCAACTCAATTATCCTTGTGTTTGGCTTCCTTTTTTGTTACTAATTAAAAAGCAATAAAATATAAATTAATAAAGACCAAAATGATGATTCCCCCCCCCCCCATGGAAAGAGCAAATTGCCACAAAAGCCAGTGATAAATTGGAAATAATAAAACCAAGCAAGTCCCAGGTTTACATACCTGGGTATAATTTTTTAAGCCACCCCACTTTATCCAGAATTAATGAGAGCCATTTCTGCCAAAGCTAACAATAGTACTAAGGCAATATTTTCACTCCAAAGATATAGTCCTTGACTATATCTTCTTGGAGGTGAAACATATCCTATATGCTATATGATACATAGGCATGCATCCACTATCATTTAAAGCCTGTTAGTCATTGTTCTTCCATATCCCATACTGTGCTTTGATTGCTTTAATCTGCACAGAGGCTGATATAATTTCACCAGAAGCAAGAGTCCATGTTAAAACTTTTTGGCTTAAATTCTTATTTTCTAATGGCCCAATGGCCCCATTCATTCTCCTTGATGGCTTTTCATCAAGCTGGAAAGAAAAAAACTTAGCTGTCCTGTGGCACTTATACTTAAGGCCCGGTCCCACTGGCCGACGGACGCAAAACGTATGCATAAAGGACACAGCGGACGAGCAAAATTTTGGGGGTGGCTCAATCCATTGTCATCTGCTCCAAAAAGTGCCAAAAGTTTGCAAAAACAGAACGGAAAAGAACAGACATGGGTAGTATCTAGCAGGGATGTTAAACAGATATTCATAGGAAGCCTAGCGGATGGAAGTGGATGACACCTCCGAAGGGGTTCCGGAGGAGAATTTTGAAGTGGACGTATAGCGGATGAAGCGGATGCATCACGTACACCTAAAGGAAAGAAAGGGGATGCCGCGCAGATGTGTATTGGATGCAAACCGTTCACTGCGCATCCTTTCTATTTCCGTGCTACTAACGATGTATAGATGTTCCATGTACCTTTTGTTTCCTCCCTCTTTTCGTTTTCAGCTGCAGCGGATGTGAGTTGCGAGGATGCCCAGAGGATGCAGAGAAGATACAGCGAACATTTAACGGATGATAAACGGACATAGAACGTTTGTTGCTCATATGTCACGGATTTACATCATACACGGTGGAAAGTTCATCCGTTCACAAAGTTTTGTGCAGCTCAAAACTTCTTGTGCGGATGAAATCGCAGTAGACAGATGCTCGACAGATAGAGCGTATGAAGCACGTATGCAGTGTATACATACGGATGCATAGCATTTTCCAACGGTTGGCAAGCTTTTTTTAACGTTTTACATCCTCTTTGCATCCGTAAGTGCAGTGGGACTGGGCTATTATAGTCTCTGCTGCCACTCCATTTAGAGAGAGCTAAAACAGAAATCTGACAAACCATCTTTGCCATTGCTAGGCAGATTCATCTAGGACTAGATGTTAAAACCAGCTTTCAGTTATAGGTTTCAGATGAGACTTTTAAAATCACCGAACTACTTTTTGCACTTGTTTTCTCAATAGAACCTTTTCTTTAGCCCTCTTCAACATCTTAATATTATCAGTAGCAGATGGGAGGAGGAGTAAGATTCACTGAGAGATGCTGTCCTTATAAAAAAAAACAAAAAACCTTGAGACCCTTTATCGTGTGTTCTTCTGTTGCTTTTTCTATGCCAGTTAAACAGAGACATAACTTCACCACCACTTAATACAATCCCAATCTTTTGTGAAGGAGACGTGATCCATTTCTTAACCATAGATCAGAACTTTCCTTCACAAATAGATTTTCTAATTGCAGCAACTTTCATTAGAAGGTATTAAGATTGTCCTGATCTTGGAGTGATATTATGAAGCCTCCTCTTTCATTATATTTCATTTCTATTTATCTATTTATTTCTTTTACATTCTTTTACATTGTTTTTAGAACAATATTTTTTTCACTTTCTCTTTTAGACTGCTTGAGTCTTAATTTTCAAGGCTCATACGACCATTGCATTGTTTTTGGTGTACACTAATCGGTTATTGCTTCTGGTTTTTCTTTGTTAACTTATGGGTTGTAAAAAAATCTACAAGTCAAGTAATCCTTCAGTTATTTCAGTAACACCCCCGAAGCCTGATTCTGCAAGCACAATCTGTTAAATTGCTATAACTTCTTGACCATACATGAAGTGAGCTACAACCCTAAAGATTTATTTTGGATTTGTTTCCATGTTTCCACCTACACCCTCTCTTCCATGTTTCCACCTACACCCTCCCTACACCACTGTTGTTATGCACTATCTGTTGTGATCCTCCAACAACCCCGATTGAGTTGTCAGCTCCCACTTCCCAGAAAAGCTTCCTCTATTGAACAGACAAACTGAATTAACCCACTGACGGAAGCTGGCTAACCACAAGTGTTGTTTCTGGCTAGCTCTTTTCTAGGTAATGTTGGAAAAGTCCCTTTCAAGTAGCTATCATCAGAATCTCAGACATGGGGGCGGTGATGCCCACAGCTTTAAAGCATCCACAACTCTTTAAAAAAAAAATTAAAAAGAAGTTTCCCCACATGATGGGAAATTTAATGCATTCTGAGAAATGCTCTTCCATGCTTTCACTGAAATTTCGTTATGGGGGTCTTTCCAAACATGGATTTTATTTTTAATACATCATCTACCTTGGCAGTGGTTCAAAAGGACTTTGCATTATAAGGATTCTGACATTCTACCCACCCGCCCGCAGCAACTTTTTTTTTTTAAATGTAGCAAATAGTTTAGTACTGAAGAAAAAGATGGCACCTTCAAATGAAGAGATGGAGCTAGCGGGAAGGCAAGGAATGTTATGGTCCCATCTCCCAGGGAGATACATCTGACAGGACTGAGAAGAAGGGCCTTCTCCATGGTGGCTCCCTCTCTCTGGAACATCATTCCTCTGGAAATTAGACTGGCCCCTAATCTAACACTCTTTCATAAGCTCCTGAAAACATGATTCTGTCAGTGGGCCTGGGGAACACAGAGCAGGACGGATCCCATTAAATGGCTTGTATAAATATGTATTGTCACCGAGGTGGGTATGAGTGGGGGGGGCTACTATTTTATTAATTCATTATTTTTTATTATTTTCTATTATTCTTTTATATGATATTTTATATTTGTGTAAGGCGCCTTGAGTCACCCTGGGCAAGTCGACATCAATATAAATTTTCTAAAATAAATAAATAAAAAATAAATGGATGCCTCATTAAAAAAAAAGAGTTGTTAGCATAGCAAAACTAATAGACCAAGATTTAAACTGCTGAGTACAGGTCCAAGGCACATTTGTGTTGTTGCACTGTTACTGTGATAAAATGAGGTCTTAGTATATAATAGGAATTGTACGATAACCCTTCCAATATGGGTATCTACTACAAAACAATAACAATTGCCAAGGATCATGACATCAGAAGATTTGCATTCCCCTTTAACAGAAAAGAAAAGAAAAGAAAAGAAAAGAAAAGAAAAGAAAAGAAAAGAAAAGAAAAGAAAAGAAAA
>BLBF01000003.1:25762980-25790975 GCA_015471245.1 Laticauda colubrina | reverse complement strand
AAGAAAAGAAAAGAAAAGAAAAGAAAAGAAAAGAAAAGAAAAGAAAAAAGGATAAGATTCCTGTCTGAGATTTTGCTCCTTTCAGCAAATGAACAACTAGACACTTAATGGCATTAAGAATGGATATTTTAGAATCACCAGGAAAAATAATTCAAGAATAACTTCTTAGGCCATTTTTATGAGAACAGAAAATCCTTTTTGCAGATCCATTTCCACATTTCAATTTTGATTCTCAGAACTGTACTCACAAGGCAATGCACATGATGTGGAAAGGGTGAGTGCAAGGAAAAAGTGAAGTTAAGATTTGTTTTTACAGATTGTAGAATGAGATGGCACAGAAAAAAAATTAGGAGGAGTTTAAAAGGGGATTTTTAGAAGTTTGAATGAATTTAATCCTAATTATTTAGTAATTTCTGAAAAATCTAAGTGAAGTGAGCAAGACTACTGGGCTTCTGCCACTCATTATTTCTTCCCTTTATTAATTTGTTTCAAGGAAGGGAGAAAAAGAAACTAACCAACCACTTATTTTCTTCCCAGCTTATTTAACACAACTGAGATATACCGATCCCCCTCTGTGCCTGGAGTTAATTGTTGTCCTCCTATTAACTAAATTTAACCACACCTAATTTGCTAGTGTCACCCATGAGCTTCCTTGTACAAGAAAAGGCAAATTAATAAAACAGGTCAAATACCTGAGTGATATTCTGAAATTTGCCAGGTGGAAACCCTTAAAAAATGAAGGAAGTAAAGGTAACTTCCATGATTTAAAAGCTAGGATGTTCAAAGACTTCTGTAGTTTAAAATCATCTGGAAATAGTTCAAGGCTACAGGGAAATTCACAGTTAGCTTAGCAGCTGTTTCTTATGATGAAGTAATTTTCATGACAAGGAAGCGCCACTCAGGTTTTACATAATCAGTGATGAAAAAACGGTTGAGGGATTGCCCAGAGGAGGTTCCTCTGAGTCTTTCATTTTATGAATGTGCTAGGCCTTATGCTAACCTAGTTCTTGTTGTTTGGTACATAGGAGATTACATAAATAAACCAGGACAGATTATAGCATGAGTGGCTGTGCTGGAATTAATTGCATAAAAAGGCTCATTTAACAAAAACACTGTATGCAGACGCACTGTCTGTATACAGTAATATTTTGTAACCTGCTCAAGGTAATGGAGCCTCATTCTGAAAATATTGGGCAATAGATATAGGAGAAAATGACCAAATGAATAGAAGGGCAGAACAGGTTATGCCGAACCCCAGTTTTTCTTTTGTTTTGACACAAATAGTTGAAAGAGGTTAGACTGATGTTTCTTGGGGCTACAGAATGAGATAATTTCAAAATAGGGTCTGTTTTGTGCTTAATTTTAAGGATGCAATTTTCTGTACTTTTTAAAAGAAAATAATTACTTCAAATCAAATCAAAACTAAGGGTTTTTAAAACAGCAATTTTGTTAAAAATTACAATTGTAACACTAAAAACTAATACAAACAAAAAAAGAAAAAGAAAAAAAGAAGGTACATATGAGAAAAAATAGAAAAGAAAAAATAATATAAGAAAAAAGAAAAGATATATTAAAATTGCTTCCTCTATTAACACAGCAAATATAATCAATTTTAATAATTTGTCACCTTACCTTAAAGTATAGACAATCTCTTCCTCCCATATCTTATCTCTTATCTATAAACAAATCCTTAAAGCCTTGTTACTACAGTACAAAAATCAACAGGGTTTCCAGAAAAAAATTAACATCTATTTTACCCTAGGTCAAATAAAACAACTGTATTTATTTTTAATAGTCTTGATCTTTAGTCCCTTCAAACAATGTCCTAAAACTTGATTTATTTTTATTTATCCCTGGTATGCCCGTACAAGACCTCTGTGGCTGCCAGTTTACTTCCAGGGTGAATTGTTACCTATAAATTCCTAAAGAGCATATGGGCCAGTTACTTGAGGAACCACCTATCTTCCATAACATTTGCCTGACCATTTCAATCTTGTAGGGTTGGTGCCATCTGGGTTTATTAAACAATGTGAATGATTAGGACCACACAAATGCACCTTCTCTGTAGCAATGTCTACCCTCTGAAATGAAGTTCCTTCCAGAAGAATAGTGAAGACTTCACCTAGACCTTTGGCAAGGGAGAGTGAGACATCACACTGGACTATTCCACCCACCATCTTTTATTGATTTTTATCATAATTTATTTGCTTAATTGTTGTGAGTCATTGGGAATTAGATGGCAAACAAGTATAAGCAACAGCAATTATTACTACTACTACCAAAATATGTAGTCATATGTAGATCAGTCAGCCATTTTGACACGTTATGGCCCATATGAGACAAATCCCAATTTTATTCAAATATCTGTAAATTCTTCTGTGTGTGTTAGGTTCTCTAATTTAAAGACAACCCTACAAGTCAACATAAGTTTACTCATGTCCCACCAATCCAATACTGTAGTTAGTACTGATATTTCCAAAGTAGTAAAAATGCCTGTAGATGAGATGGGTGGCATACAAGACAAATAAGTAAATTATGTGAGTAAACAATTCTACATCCTTTCTTAAACTTCAAGTTTAATGGAAAAAAAGTTTTTCCTAGTATTTTATCTGACTGTGAATAGTGTCCAAAACACTGTACATGGCAGATTAACAGAGAATCTCCACACAAAGACACACAGACACGTTAGGGACTCTGCAGAGTACCATTATTTGGATTTAAGGAAAAATTAACTCCTAAACTTTAAATGCATTTCACACAAGAATTTTCTGACAGTTCAAAATCTGCTTTAGATCTATCTGGTCAACTAATGTTGGAATTATACTGTGATAGTTATAAACTGCAATACATGAACTTCTGGACAATCCGTTTTCCTACTGGTGGAAACGCTTGGCTCTTTTTGCTTTCCTGTTCCTGACTCAAGCAAGCTATTTTGTTCAAGGCTGTAGCTAAAAAAACATAATCCACATAAAACTGCCTGGGGATTTGCATGCTGGTTGGTCCTGTGCCAAAGAAAAAAGGGAGATTCAAACAGAAGTCTTCAATTTTACCCTGCTCACTTTGGCTTACAGTGTGTGGGAGTAGAGACCTACAAACAGCCAAAGCAGCCTGCATAAGCTGCAGTGGAACTCCTGTAGCTCAGTCACAACTAATTACAACTTCTGCAACTAATTAACAAGATACCTTCCCTTTTCCAGACACTATAGCATCTTGCAAATACAGTTATCAATATTTAGGTTAAAAATAAGTTAAAAAATTGCCACTGCCTTTCTATGCAATATCGGGATGGCAGAAATCTAATCTATCCGTCCATCCATCCCCAAGATTTCCATCACAGTAATATGGTAAGGGAATTAGTGTACAAATGTATGCTTGTTTCTAAATGAACTACAGCACAGGTGTCAAACTTGCAGCATCATGTTGCCAATCACATGATGTGTCACAATGTTTTTCCCCTTTGTGGAGCTGGGATGGGCATGCATTGAGCGTGGCACATCTGGGCTGCTAGTTTGACACCCCTGAACTAGTCAAGTTATTTTTAGGTACTAGTTAAGTTATTTTTTTGTTTTTCTGTGTTGATCACAAAGAGGGAATATTGGTCAGCTCACAGTATCCTCCACAAATTCCTTGTGTTTTCTTGTAAAGCCAACTGTAAATTCTTTTATACTGTTTTGCACTTTTGGGAAAATAAAATTGATGATGGCAAGGAAGTTCTATAAGGCAGGAAATCCTCAAAGCATTAAGATAGGCAATGAATGTTTAGCTGGGTAAATCGCTACCCATAAGAAAGGATTACAATGAACTTTCCTGAATCCGCAGAAAAAAGAGAAAGGCATGTTATAAGAGAAATAAAACCGATTAAACTTGGTACAAATCAGTAAAAGAATGAGTCAGCAGGACACTTAAATTTTATAGTAGCCAGATCTGCAATTTTCAATCTGAGTTTTTAATGTAAGTTATTTGAGGAAATTATTAATAATTCTATCTCAGGATGTAAAGGCATGCAATCCCTGTTTTATTCATTTTTATGGCAACCAAGGGAATCTGATAACTAGCCTACTTACCAATCCAAGAAATAGTCCTTGAAATAAAGTCAGAAAGATCCATATTTGTGGCCAATTACAATCAAAACAAATTGATTTTATATATCCTATCATACAGGTGATCAGCTCTATAGACCATTCCAATTTTTATTTTTAATTAATGAAACAATGAGACAACAGGGTGGCACAAAACATCAGTTTGCCATGGCAAATGTACATACCAACTATACTCCTAGAGGGCAGACAATACTAAATACATGCAGAATGGATTTGTTCTATCCTGGAGCAGCATAGTGTGGCACATCCCATTTTTTTAAAGCCAATTGTTATAACTATAAAATTAACTGGGCATATTAAATCTACATTATGTATAGTGCAGAAATACTCTTTCCAGATTTTTTTTAAAAAATCTGGGACATTTTCCCTGTGGAACTTGTCTTTTTATGAAAATGTCCCATAATTGTTTTTTTGTTTTTTTTTTAGATCTGGAAAGAGTATTTCTGCACTATACCAATAAAGAGAAAAAGGTGCCTGCAGTCTTAAGCCTTTGAACAAAATTATTCTTTCACTTGCACAATGCCCCATTGTTTAAATATCACTTTCCTTTAGAAATAGTATGCAGTCGCTACTCAATTTCATGAATTAATTTTATGAATGATGGAAGGAGGGTGGAATTGCAATTGATTCTCATAGCAGGTTGCAGATTAGAGTGTGGTTGTGCTCGCAATGAGTACTTGACAACATTGTCCTGATGACAATCTGATAACCCAAGAAACAGGGTATGAAAGGATGATGTAACAGGATGAGAGTGAGCAGGGAACAAGGAGGAAGAGGAGTAGTTTGGGATAATTAAAAGCAAGTAAGAATAAGATTATTTTAGTAGCGGCAATGGGATATATATTGTGGGAATTAGGATGGACTGCTTACAGGGAACACAAAACCAATGTCTCTTATAGGCTCCATTAGTCCCCTACCTCTGTCTCCAGTTCCTGGTTGTCAAATTTTGAGCAGCTCTGTTAACTCCAGCTGATACTTTTAAATACCAGGTCGGACTGTAATAAAGTTAATCTCATCTGGGAATCTAATCCTAGATGAGAGATCTGACCTGGCATGTGTAACTGAGACCAGGCAAAGCATGAGGAGGCATATCCTTCTCTGAAATGGTACTCAAGAGGGTTTCTGGTTTGACACCAACCATGACACACCATCTAGAGTGTAGTAGAGTTGCTATATTTTTATGGGAGACTCTGAGGGTTCATTCAGTTTGAGAATCTGGTATTTTTCAACACTCTTGATAGCCAAGACAAGTTAAGTGCAGTTACTGGTAATGTGATTCCTGAGATAACCAGCAAAACCTATTTTTACTGATATGTGGACACACAGCTTCTTTCTATGGAATGCAAGCCTTGTTGAACATGGGAGTATCTATTTTTTTAAAGGCATTTTGTTCCATAAAAAGTTCTGGTAACAATTGCTTGCTTGACATTTCCACACATACTTAGAAAACCATCTTTCTCTTTAAAAATATCCTGCTAGATTGCTGTGTGAATGGTTATTAATTAAATTATAAAAATGCCATGCTGTTTTCTGCATGAAAGTTCCTTAATATGTACTAATGCATGTTTACAAAACTTTTATCAGTTGCATGCCATTACAAATACAACATTCAATTATTTTTACATGCAAATGCTTTCTGACTTAAATACAAAATTACATTCCAAAAACTTTCTAGCTCTGTGAGAACAAGATAAGGTGACAAGCTTTTCTAACCCATTAATCTACTGTCAGACGATTACTCACACTTTTTAAAAGAAGCTATTATTTAGGGAATACTCAGAAGTAGGACACAGACTTAAAAGAATTCAAAGCAGAATGGATTACATCATGAGAGATTTTAAGGGGATTTATCTTCAAAAACCATTTAATATATGCTGTATAACGCATCTTGCAAAGGCAACTGCATGTATTTTATTACAAACAGAGCAAAAACATTCAGCTGGAATAGTCATCCAGACAGACTTCTGATGAGGCAGAAGGCATGAGAAAAATGAAACACAAGCTCCAGGCCCATCAGCGCTTTAAGTTAATCAGGATGCTGAATTCAAGATTAAATGAACATTTGGCAAAACAAAAGCATTTTGCCTCTAAGAGGGTTTACAAAAAAAATCTTTAAAGTTAAATCCTTAAATTGACGTACAGAAATATAAACAAACAAGAAAGCTATCCCATTTGCTGTTAAAGAGAAAACTAAAACAAAAACTAGAAGACTTACTTAGCTCAGTTTGTTTGACTCCCCTAGATATACATTTTTAAAGAAGTTTAGTGACCCCAAGATGAAAATAATGGCAGGACCATTACCTTATCAATCTGGTCTGATTGTTTCAAAAATCCTTTAAACAGTTTAGTATTAAGTCATATGTTTTATTAAATGAATTTAATCTTGTCATGATCACAAAATGTTTATTGGGTCATATTCTGTGATTAGAATTACCAAAATATAATTACAGTTAAAACAATGAATTAAACTTAATTGGAAAAATGCAACCTTCTTTTAGGAATTATTTTTTATACTGCAAGTATTCAAGGATGGCATCTGGAATCTGTACACATTCAAATACTATTCCATATATGAAGTTGGTATAATAGCCAGATAAAAATAGTATATTATCCATCCAACAGATGGTAGAAGGGAAGAAGAGAAGGTAGTTTGAGCGGCACTTTGGTGACCTGTAAATCTGAGTTGCTGATTTAACCTAGAATTAACTGCTTTAGTATAATGTAATTATAACTTTAAATAGATGAGGAATGTTTTGTTCGGAAAAACACGAGGTAGACCGGGTTCCAACAACAAAGTCTTTATTCTTAAATTGTCAGTGAACGGAACGTTTGGCTGAAACCGCGGCAGTCTTTTATACAGGCTAGCCTGCCGGCTTGTAGCCAATGGCAGCTGTTTGATTTTGCCGCCTTTTTCAGTTGATTTGGATTGGTTCCTAGTGAACCAATCCAATGCTTACTTTAGTTAACCAATCAGGTTTGCATGTTTTGGAGTAACCCAATTTACATATAGAACACACCTCCCCCCTTAGTTCAGTCCTACGTGGTGACATAGACTCGCAGGTAGGCGGGGCTTCTCCTGACTCGACTGGACTTGTGCAGTTCATTTTTGGCGGAGACTTCGACCGGTTCGGATGGGGCTGCTGTGTCATCCGTCCCTCTCTCTGGAACCGTCTGGAAGGGTGAGTCAGCCATTTTACTGCCGCCTGAGTTTCTTAGGCCGGCAGTTTTGCCGCTCCCTCCCGTTTCCTCCGGGCAGGTCGAGCTGGCCTGGCTGTCCCCTTCCGATGGGCTCTTCCCGCAAGTCTCTTCAAACAGTGACTCTTTCATTTGCTCTTTTTGTTTGTTAATCTCTTCGGGTTTTGTTTGTAACGGTTCTTTATTTATTTCTCGCATTTCCCCCCCCACCTTGGTTTGCCATTCACTGGTTTTTTTAACGTATGGGTGTATGTCTGTATTTCGTTCTATGTTTCGGGAACGGAGCTGGTCTATGTGCTGCTTCCATTCCCTGCTGTCAATTGTTAACCGGTAGGATTTGGGGCCTGTTATTTGCGTGATTTGTCCTGGTAGCCATACAGGGTCCCCGGTGAAGTTTTTAGCGTAAACCAAATCGCCTATTTCAAATCTTCTAAATCGTGTAGAGGAGTCGGGATGGTTTTCTGGTGTAAAATTTGGGTGCAACCTATCAAGGTGTGATCTTAATTTCCTCCCCATGAGTAATTCTGCTGGGGATTTGTTGGTCGTGGTACTGGGCGTTATGTGCTGGAGTGTGAGCAATCGGTTTATTTTCTGTTGGACATCTCCGGTGTCCATTCTTTCTAACCCCTCTTTGGTAAACCGGACCATTCTCTCAGCCCTACCGTTTGCAGCCGGGTGAGCCGGCGTGGTTAGGGCATGTCTTATACCTAGGGAGGCTAGGTATTGCTCGAATTGTAGGCTGGTTAGCTGTGGCCCATTATCTGATACGAGGACGTCCAGTAGACCATGGGTGGCAAAAAGGTTGTCTAGTTGTTTAATTACAGTTTCTGTTGTCGTTGATGGCATGATTTTTACTTCTAGCCAATTAGAATAGGCATCAACGACAATCAGGAATGTATGCCCCTTGGTAGGACCCGCGAAATCAATGTGGATTCTTGACCAAGGGCCTCGCGGGGTTTCCCAGTCTCTAATGGGTGCTTTAGGCGGGGATGGTCTAATTCCCTGGCATTTGTTGCACGAGTTTACCCAATATTCTATGTCCCTATCAATACCCGGCCACCAAACATAACTTCTAGCAAGGCTTTTCATTTTTACAATTCCCGGGTGCCCTTCGTGTAACATCCTAAGTACCCTGGGTTGTAGTTTGTTAGGAATGACTACCCAATCGCCCCACAATAAACACCCCTTTTGAATAGAAAGTTCAGTCTGTCTGGTCCGGAAAGGTTTAAAGTTTTCAGTTTTTTGGTTTTCCGGCCAGCCTTTACCTACCCAGCTAAGAACGCGGGCAGTCAATGAGTCTTTCGCGGTGGCTCTGGCCACATCATAAGCTGATATGGGTAGATCGGGGCAAGTCTCTATTTGTAATGTTGTCATCGCTGGTGCCGGATCTTCCTCGGTTGCTGGTAAGGGTGCTCTGCTCAAAGCGTCCGCATGGGAAATTTGTTTCCCTGGTCGATGTGTCAGAGTGTAGGAATAGGCTGCTAGGAATTCTGACCATCTAGTCATTCTCGGAGAAAGGATATTTGTGTTGGCTTGTTTCCCGCCAAAATTCCCATTAGCGGTTTGTGGTCTGTTATAATTTGAAAAGTCTGCCCATAGAGGTACTCGTGGAAACATTTCACGAGTGACAATTGCTAGAGCTTCTCTGTCGAGTTGGCTGTAATTTCTCTCGGTTTTAGACAGGGTCCTTGAGTAATATGCAACGGGTGCCTCTCTGCCATCAGGCAGTTGGTGGCTCAGGATGGCACCGACTCTGAATGGCGAAGCGTCGCAGGTCACCCTCAATGGCAGTGTGTTGCTAAATTGAATGAGAACGTTTGTTGATGTTAGAAAATTTTTCATTTTTTGGAAGGAGTTCTTCTCTCTGTGACCCCAAGTCCAAATTGCTTTCTTGTCCAATAAACAGTGTAATGGTTCTGCTATTGTGGCTTTATTTGGTAGGAATACATTACAAAAAAATTTATCAGTCCAAGAAATGCTTGTAGTTCGGTTTTGTTTCTTGGTTCTGGCGCTTCATTGATAGCTTTAATTTTTTTGTCTGTAGGGTGTATACCCTCTCCATCTATTAAATAGCCCAGGAATTCAACGCTATTTTTTTTTAGGCAACAGTTTTCTTTTTTTACTTTGAGGCCAGAATCTCTAAATTTAGTGAGTACTTTTTTAAGTCTGTCTTTAAGTTGAGCTTCATCTTTGGCTGAGATGAGGACGTCATCAAAATATGGTACGACTCCTTGTATGCCATTTAGGAGGCGCTCCATTAGACTCTGGAATACGCCTGGTGCTACACTCACTCCAAATTGGAGTCTGTTACACTTAAAGGCGCCCTTGTGGGTAACTATAGTCTGTGCTTCAGCTGTCTCTGGGTCCACTGGGAGCTGTTGATAAGCTTGCGCTAAGTCGAGTTTAGCAAAAAATTTTCCTTTTCCCAGGGAGTGTAGTAAATGTTGGACTACTGGCACCGGGTATGCGCTCTGTTGCAATGCGTGGTTCAGGGTAGCCTTATAGTCACCACAGATTCTAACGGACCCATCTGGTTTAATAGGTGTAACTATAGGCGTTTCCCATTTGGCATGGTCCACAGGTTCTAATACCCCTTGGGCTATTAAGTTGTCTAGCTGTTCCTCTATCTTTGCCTTTAGTGCAAAAGGAACTCGCCTGGCTTTTAGTCTCCGCGGTGTTATTTGGGGGTTTAGACTAAAGGAAATAGGATTTCCCCGATACTTGCCAAGTGAGTCGTCAAACACGTCCTGGAATTCCTGGATGAGGTCTTCTTCCCATCTGGTTGTGGTTACTCAGTCTATTCCGGTCATCCCGATGCCCAATGGTGCGAACCACTCGATACTCAGGAGGCTTGGTCTGTCTCGGTTGACTATGGTCAGCGGTATCACTTTAACATACTGTTTGTATGCGACTCGGAAATGTCCCATGCCGACTACAGGGATTTGGTTTCCCTGGTAGTCTTTGAGGGTTAGTTACTGCTTCTGAAGTTCCTTGGATTTGATACCTGGGACTAGTTGTTTTATGGTGTCCCAAGATACCATTGAAAGGAAAGATCCCGAGTCCACTTCCATCTTGCAAGGCTTTCCTTCAATATTTACAATTACTTTAACTTTCTTCCCGCTTTCCGTCTGAGCGCTTTCTATAGTGACAGTTTGGTGTGTATTGGCTCGCTTCTCTTGTTGCCACTTTCTCTCAGTTCATTTTGGCTCAGCTTGTGTTGGGGAATTTCTGCGTCTCGTTGGGCTGTAGCTTTTTTTGTTCCTGCAGACTTTCTTGATATACCCTCGTTTCTTGCAATGTCTGCAGATGGCATCGAGAAATCTGCATTCAGCTCGGGAATGGTTTCCTCCGCAGCCAGCGCATTCCCGCCAATTCCTTCTTTCGTGCTCTTTTTTGTTCATGAATAAACGGTGGACCTCGTCGTCTTCTTCGCTCGACTCGGGTGTTTCGCCATACTCTTTGTAGTGGGTGGTGGTGGTAGACTGTTTTTTGTCTTTGGTTGGGTTTGTTTCTTCGTTGTGTGTTCTTCTTCATTGTGACAGCCGATTTTTTCGCGGCTTCAGCGGCTGTGGCTTCCGCGATGGCTTCAGTTACGGTGATGTTGGGCTTGTTGAGTAATTTACTCTGTGCAGTCGAGTCTCTTAAACCCAACACTACGCGATCCCTCATTGCTTCGTCAATGTTCAGGAAATTGCACTCACCCCCTATTTGTCTAAGGGCAGCAATGAAATCGGCGACGGTCTCTCCTTCTCTCTGGTCTCTGCGGTAAAATTCATGTTGCTTTATTAAATTAGACACCATCGGGGCGTAGTGGGCTTTCAGAATTCGTTGTAGTTCTGGCCACGTCAGTTGTTTGACATCTCGGGGCTTTGCCAGAGCCTTTGCCATCTTGAAAACCGTAGGTCCGCAATGTGTTAAGAACACAGCCCTCTTACGCTGCTGAGATTCCTTCCATCTCATTACTCTCCAAGTACATTTGGAAATGGTCTGCATAGGACTCCCAATCTTCTTCGTTGGGATTGAAGGGTGCGGGCGGTGCATTGTTTCCAGGCATTTTCGTCGCCGTCTGGACTTCTTCTCACTGCGTGCAGGTCTCGCGTTTAGGACGATCCCACCTTCGTCGCCAGTGTTTTGTTCGGAAAAACACGAGGTAGACCGGGTTCCAACAACAAAGTCTTTATTCTTAAATTGTCAGTGAATGGAACGTTTGGTTGAAACCGCGGCAGCCTTTTATACAGGCTAGCCTGCCGGCTTGTAGCCAATGGCAGCTGTTTGATTTTGCCGCCTTTTTCAGTTGATTTGGATTGGTTCCTAGTGAACCAATCCAATGCTTACTTAAGTTAACCAATCAGGTTTGCATGTTTTGGAGTAACCCAATTTACATATAGAACAAGGAATGATAGGCTGGAGGTGCTGTCAAGTATTTTGGAGGCAGGCGGGGAGGCCAGAGAAAAATGGGATTTTGATTTTGTTGTGCCAAGAAAAGATATTGTAGAATCCAATCTGGATCGGTCCCCAGGACCAGGGATTTTGTCTTTTGAGCTTTTGGACTCATGCTGGAGCTCATCTTCAGAGAACTTCACTGCTAGAAGACAAAACACCTCTGTTCTCGATGACTGACCCAGATTCAATCCTACAACATTATCCCAGAATAATGGGGGCAGGCGGGGGGGGGGCACAGAAGAACGGGACATGATTCATAGGAAAAGATATAACAGGAGAATGAGAGTAAGCCTAACTCAGAAAATGTGACTTAGGAACCTTCAACAAATCCTCTTTTCCAGGGGATTTTTACAGTGGGACCCACAATTTCAGATCTTTGGATCAGATCTTATGAGCTGTCTACTCATAATAAAAGATAACAAAATTATTTGTATTTCCAATTAGGTTGCACATGAAAGAGAAGACTTTGATTAAGTTGTGAAAACTTGATGGCAGAGAACGGAGTGTTTCCATCTTTAAATTCTGCCCACCTAGTAGTGCTACCTGGCTACCTTCTTTCCTCAAGAGTTCTGGAATGGCCTATAGTAAATTCACAACCATTGTGCCAACCATGGGCCTGATCCAACATAATGAGGGCCCAAATAATTTGTGTGGCCACACACTGAGTTGCAAAAATATGAGGCATTGACAAGACCTTAATTTTGTGAAAACAAATCATAATTGTTCTGAAGAACAATATTTTTCCACAGGGAAGAAAAAATAAAGAGGTACACATCAATGCTCATTACAAATCCTTTAAAATCTTCATAGAATGTGAATTCAGACTTTCAGATGTTAGGAGAATTAAAAGAAGTATGAACAAGCCATATTTCACACATAGCATGGCAGAACTCACCTTTATCATTTCTGCTACATAACTCTCGGGCCCTGTATATTCTGTAGAGTCTTTTACTTTTACCAACACAATGAAGCATAAATAGTGCCACATATTGTGCTCCTCTTTAATGTGTTCTTCAAAAGTCACCGTCTTGTTATCAAACTTGTCTCTTTCCAAACCTAATGAGCAAAATAAAACACAACCTCTGAACACAATTGGAGGAAGAATATTTGACCACATGCAGCATATGTTTCCATATAGCGCACTGACTAGTTAATTGGATGACTGGAATCCACTGAAGTTCTTTTAAAGACAACCCCAGTAATATAAAACTGTTCAAAATAGCTTTTTTTAGGATCAGAAAGCACTACATGGTTTTATTGAATTTTAAGACTATGTATAGATTGTAGACATTTTTTCCTGGGAATGGGAAGTTTCAAAGGAATATTGCTTGGTCCTTAAATATTTTCAAACATAAAGAATATACCACATTTTCTTTGTTTGTTTGTTTGTTCAATTTCTATGGCTGCCAATCTCAGTTAATGACTCTGAGTGATTCACAGTTCATAAAACTTCCTTTTCTTCATACAATTTTATAGAAAATGAAGACTTAGAATATATAAAGAAAACATAGACTTTTACCAATAGCTGAGAACTGATTTCTGTTTTTGTATTTATAAGTGTGTGAACATTAAGAACAAACAAACATAAGAAGAGCCTTGGATCAGATAATTAGTGCAACTACTGCAACCTTTTTTTTACATACTAGTCAATAAAATGCATTTGAGAACCCACAAGTCAGGAGCAAGATGGTGATAGTAACTTTTCAAAATGACCTTCAGGGTAAGAGAAGGAGAAAAGCTTTTTTCTCCAATTACATTTTAGGTACTTTTAAAAAATGTGTATCTTTCCCTATTTTTTTTTAAGCTAAACAGATAACAGATAATCAGAGTTGGAAGGGACCTTGTAGGTCATCTAGTCCAACCTCTTGCCCAAGCGGGAGACCCTACACCATTTCTGACAAATGGTAGTCCAATCTCTTCTTGAAAGTGTCAAGTGATGGTGCTCCCACAACTTCTGAGGGCAAACTGTTCCATTGGTTGATTGTTCTCACTGTCAGAAAGTTTCTCCTTATTTCCAGGTTAAATCTCCCCTTGTTCAGTTTCCATCCATTATTCTTTGTCCGGCCTACAGGCACTTTAGAGAATAGCTTAACCCCTTCCTCCCTGTGGCAGCCTCTCAAATATTGGAACACTGCTATCTTGTCTCCCCTGGTCCTTCTCTTCATTAGACTAGGCAAGCCCAGTTCCTGCAACCCGTTCATTGTATGTCTCCAATCCCTTAATCATCCTGGTTGCTCTTCTCTATACTTTTTCTAGAGTCTCAACATCTTTTTTATAATGTGGTGAACCAAACTGAATGCAGGACTCTAGGTGTGATCTTACTAAAGCTTTATAGAGTGGTATTAGTACCTCCCTTGATCTTGATTGTATCCCTCTGTTAATACAACTTAGGATTGAGTTAGCTTTTTTGGCTGCTGCTACACATTGCTGGCTCATATTTAGCTAGTTGCCCACGAAGACTCCAAGTTCCCCCTCACAGTTACTGCTATTAAGCCTGGTTTCATCCAGTCTACATGTGTACTTTTGGTTTTTCTTGCCTAAGTATAGCGCTTTTCTTTTCTCTACATTGCATTTCATTTTGTTAGATATGGCCCAGTGTTCTAGTCTGTCAAGATCCATCTGGATCTTGAGCCTATCTTCTTCGGTGTTAGCTATTCCTGCCAGTTTAGTACCATCTGCAAATTTGTTAAGTTCCCCTTCTATTCCCTCATCTAAGTTGTTAATGAAGATATTGAAGAGTACTGGGCCTAAGACAGAACCTTGTGCCATCCCACTGCTTACTTCCCTCCATGTAGACTTAGGACCACTTGTTGAGTACGGTTTATCAGTCAGTTGCGAGTCCATCGAGTGGTGGTGCTATCTATTCCACTTTTTTCTAGCTTACTAAGAAGTAGTCTACTTTGTCGAATGTCTTGCTGAAATCTAAATATATTATGTCCACAGTATTTTGCTGTTCTACTAATTTAGTCACTGTGTTGAAGAATGAAATAAGATTGGTTTGGCATGATCTGTTTTTAACAAACCCATGCTGACTGCTTGTTATTACTTAACTTGTTTCTAGATGTTGGCAGATGTTTTTTTATTATCTCCTCCAGAATGTATATATGTATGTATTTATTTATTTATAAAACATACAAAACAAACAAAAACATACAAAACAATACAAAACGATTGCCAAAAATAAGCATAAAGCTTGACTATTTGGCAAGCGATAACGAATAACATTACAATGAAAACAAAAGGGTCCAACATGATGCTCGTGGAATAAGGGTTAGGGAGAGAGAAAGAAAGGGAGAGAGAGAAAGGGAAGAATAAAAGGGGGGGAGATGATAAAAACCTCCGGATATTAGTCTCGCCAAATCAACTCGACATACCTATATACCTAGACATATACATGAATATACATATTTATGCTAGTAAATTACAGTGATGTATTCACATGATAAATGTTACCTTTGTCATATAAAAATTACATTGAATGAGAGAGAGAAGAAGAGAAAAAGACAAAAACAATAATCTATAAAACATAGAATTCTACTTGTTCGTTCAAGACATAATATTATAGTGAACCATGATTTGCTCGACACATGAATAATAAAACAACAGAGAAGGAATGAATCCCAGTTAAATCAGAGGAACACAGTATACTGCAGGTGCATCCGCATGTACAGGATCTCAAAAGGAGATAAACATAATAGATACAACAATGAATAAAGAATGAATCGTTAAATGTTTCTACAGAAAATATAATGATACTGTGAGATCAACATTTTCTTTAATACTTTTTTAAATGAAAAAATAGACTTGGTATTACGTAAGTGGAAGACTCAAGTGGAAAACAAACTCAAGTGGAAGTTTGTTCCAAATATCTGGGCCAGTGTATCGTATGGATTTGTGTGCTAAGAATGTTTTGGGGTTATTCAAATGTACATCCATTGCATTCCTTGTTGGATAGGAATGGATTTCTGAGTTCAGCTGGAACATATCGATAAATGGGGGAGGTAATAAATCGGTATTAAAGTGGAACATCAAAAGTGCAGTTTGTAAAGTGTGGATGTCATTTACCTTTAAGGTCTTAAAAGAAAAAAAATAGGGGATCTGTGTGATCATTATAACCAGCATTTGCACATATACGAATAGCTTTCTTTTGCAATTTTAATATAATATTGTTTTATCTTTCCGGGTATTGATGTTAGGCTGATTGGTCTATAGTTTCCTGGGTCTCTTTTTTTCCCTTTTTCAAGATGGGAACCACATCAGCTCTTTTCCAGTCCTCTGGTAGTTCCCCGGTGCTCCAGGATTTTTGAAAGATATGGTGCAGTGGTTCTGAGATGACCTCTGCCAGCTCCTTTAAAACTCTGGGATGTAATCCATCAGGCCCCGGTGATTTGTGTTCATTAAGATCAGACAGGTGTTCTTTTACTATTTTTTTTGCTTATTTTAACTTTTGTTTCTGCTCTGTCTTTTAAAGCCATGTCACACTGCACCAACGAATGCAAAGAGGATGTAAAACGGACAAAAAAGCTTGCCATCCGTTGGAAAACGCGATGCATCCATTGTGTACTCACTGCATACGTTTTTCATACTCTCTATCCGTCCAGCATCCGTCTATTGTGATTTCATCCGCTCAAAACGTTTTGAGCTGCACAAAACTTTTTGAGCGGATGAAGTATCCAACGTGTCCGTTCTACATCCACTACGCATACGGGGAACATCTGTTATACGTCCGTTGTCATCTGTTACGCATCCGTTATATCCGCTAGGCATCCGCTGCACATCCGCGCAACTCAAATCCGCTCCAGCAGAAAACAGACACAGGGAGGAAGCGAAACGGACGCGGAACAGACACACAGCGTTAGTAGCACGGACATAGAAAGGATGTAAGCGGATGCATCTCGTATATAAAGCATTAAAATGGAGAAAACGTTCGTATAGGGGACGTATCTCGGATATTTAGGATGTCTGGAGGATGCCTAGAGTATGTGGAAGGACACCTAGTGGAAAACCGACATTTCCTATAAAAAGGGGGAGGAAATCACCTGGATCTCACTTTCAGTCCAGCAGCCCTGGTGTGCAGACCTCTTCAGCCTTCATCTTGCTCTTCCACATCATCCATTGATCTCCACCATGGATCATCGCTTTTGGTAGCCGCCATCATTCAACACCAGAACCAAGCCCTCTTCAGACTGTCTCACCTTTTCTACGCAAAGAGAAGGAGACGTCCAAGAACTGTGTGGGTCTGATGATGGATCGGGAAAAGAGCGGAGTTTGGACTGTATGACAAGCTGATGGTGGAGCTGAGGAATGAAGATACTCGCGCATTCCAGCACTTCATGAGGATGCTGCCAGCCATGTTTGACGAACTTGTGGAGCGTCTGAGACCCGGGTTGACTAAGCAGAGCACCAACTTCTGTCCCAGCCTGGACCCTGGACTGAAGGTGGCACTGACTCTGCGCCACCTGGCCTCTGGGACCACGTACAGAAACACGCAGTATGCCTGGAAGGTGCCACACAACGCCATCAGCATTGTGGTCAGAGAAGTGGTGCAGGCCATCATCAAAGAATACCTGGAGGAGCTCCTCCAGTGCCCCACCACTGAAGAAGGCTGGAGGAAAGTTGCAGAGCATTGGTATCAGAGGCGGAACTTCCCCCACACCGTTGGAGCCATAGATGGGAAGCACGTGGCCTGCAAAGCTCCAGTCAAGTCAGGGTCCACTTATTTCAACTACAAGGGCTTCTTCAGGATCATCCTCTTCGCCATGGTTGATGCTGACTACAAGTTCATGTACATCGATGCTTCAGGCAACGGGTCATCTTCAGATGCCTAGGTATGCAACGCCAGTGACCTCAAGGAGGGGCTGGAACGCAACCTAATCATGGGCTTCCCAGATCCAGACCCCCTGCCCAACAACACACAAGATGTGCCCTACTTCATCGTGGGTGATGACGCCTTCTCCCTCAGAACATACCTCATGAAGCCCTACAGTTCCAGATACCTCACCCGTGAAGAGAGGATCTTCAACTACAGGCTGTCCAGGGCAAGATGGGTGGTGGAGAATGCCTTTGGCATCCTGGCCAACAGGTTCCAGGTACTTCTCACCACCATGCAGCATCGCCCACAGACCGTGAGGAGCATCGTGGAAGCTTGCTGCATCCTGCACAATCTCATGCGCACCCACTACCCAGTGTTGCAGAACAGGCTTGTGGACTGTCAACAAGGCAATGGGGACATGGAGCCTGGGGAATGGAGTCAAGGGCAAAACCTGATAGACACTGTGGATGTACCAGGTCCCAACAGAGCTTCACGTGAAGGGAAGAAGCAGCGCAACCTCCTGTAACACTGGTGCAACTCCCCAGCTGGAGCAGTGGAGTGGCAAGACAGGATGGTAGATGCTTAATGGATGCTTCTTTCAGCTTGTCTCATCACACTGATGAGATTCTGCCATGTATGTTGAGTGGCCTTACAATGAATAGGGCATTAATCAAGAGTTTTGTTTATGTTGAAATGTGTGGATCAATGATTAAATTGTTATTGATAATCAAGGGCCATATGTGTGGCACCTGGGAGGGTGGACCATTCAGTCCCACTATGCTTGCACTGGAGGCTTATCTATCCCATAGCTATTACCCATCCACAGCTCTTACCTATCCCACAGCTATTACCCATTCCACAGGCATCCCTGCCCATCCCACAGCTATTACCCATCCCACAGCTATTACCCATCCCACAGGTATCCCTGCCCATCCCACAAGCAATGAAAGGCTTAACCATTTTTTAAAAGTTTCCACCAACACTTTATTAAGTAAAAGAAATGACCCAAGTGTGTGAAGCAAAGATAACCTTTATTAATAACAGTTAAGTGAAGTGTAGGACTTTATTTAAAAAGCAAAAGGAACCAAGAAAAGTGTCCCAAGCAAAGATAAAGTCAACAGGTAACAACTCAGTCTCTGGCAATGTTCTCAGTCACTCTGAGGCATGTCCATGGTCTCAGGTATAAAGGGTCCAGGGACTGTGGAGGTGGCAGTGGCTGGAGTGCTGGTCTGAGGCGCCATTGGGGTGCCTGGCCCCAAGAGGACAACAGGAGGTGGTGTGTTCAGGAAGCTCTCAGAAAGCTGGCTCAGTTGAGAGGCCCTTCATCCAGGACCTGGGATGTCTGGCACAGGACCGATGAAAGATGTTCTGAGGCCGGGCTTGGCTGTGGGGTGGAGGAAGGAGTGTAGTAGGGATGTCTGGTGTGCAGCTGGGTGAGGTGAGGCATCTGTGGTGTGCAAAGAAACATCTGTGGCATCTGTGGCATTGGTGGCATCTGTGGCGTCTGTGGCATCTGTGGCATCGGTGGCACCTGTGGCGTGCGAGTAACCTGTGCCTGGACTGGGAAGAGCTGCCTGTGCTGCTGGAACTCCTGGTATCCGTAGCCTTGGGAGGTGAGGGGCTGTTGAAAGCCTTGGAAAGGCTGTGACATCACCTGGGGTTGAGGAGCAGATCTGGAGTGGGTGGGAGCAGGTTCAGCTGGGCCTGGAGGGTGGTGCAGAAGCGCAGTGATCCTCTCCTTCATCACCTGGTACTGGGCCTCGGGCATGTCCATGAGGGTCTGGGTCACGTAGGTGAGGAAGGGCTTGCGGTTTGAGGATGGAATCTCGAAGTGTACCCGCTGAGAGAGGAGATCTGCGTTGGTCTTGATTGTGTCCCTAATCTCCAGCAGGACAGTGTGGCTTTGTCCCTCCGGTCTGGTGGTCGCTGCTTCTTCTTGCTCCATGTGTTTGAGAGAATCCTCCACGTCCTCCGGCATAGGTAGTGCAGCTGTTGGGGGGGTCTCTGTCGCGGGGCGCTCTGTGGACACCTGCCCAGACTCGGTCGCTGTCTCCTGGCCAGAAGACAACTGTCTGTCTGTGGGCTGCCTGAGAGTGAGGGTAGACAGAGGGGCTGCTCCTTGGTGGCGGATCTCACCCTCCAGGAAGCTGCAGTTTGCCATGACGTAGCTCTCCCAGTCGGTGAGCTTGACCACGGCCTGGCCAGACTTCTTCAGGTGCAGCTTCCTGTACCTGGTGTGCATATGCTTCCACCACCCGAGGAGGACATCAGCAGTGTAGCCCAGGCTCTGTGCCTTCTGTCTCCAAGCCGCCTGCTTCCGCTTGGTGTCTCTATACAGCCTGTGGCCCTTCCTCCACATGTACTCGTTCTCCCTCCGCTATTCCAGCACCTCCTCCTCATGGTCCTCTGCGATGGAGTACTGCTTCCTCTCTCCCTTCTCCTTGCCTTGCCTCTTCCTCCCTCTGGCAGGGCCTTCAGCAGCAGGGCCTTCATCATCAGGGCTTTCAGGGCTTTGGGGCTGGTCTACCACAGCAGCAGCAGGAGAAGCACCAGCAGCACCAACAGCAGGAGAAGCACCACCAGCAGCAGGAGCAGCACCAGCAGCAGAAGAAGCAGCAGCAGCAGCAGAGTCAGCACCAGGGGGTGGGATGGTGGATCTATCCCTCTTGCCAGGGCTGGCAGAAGATGGCACAGGCTTCCTCTTCTTCCCCATGGTCTCTGATGAAGATGTGTCTGGCAGCAGGTCTTTCCTCTGAATGCTGGCCTCGTGTGAGCTGCCTCCTTTTATATCCGTGGGGCTGACAAAATGCATCCTCCCCGCATGCGCAGTTAATGCTACGCATCCGCTCTGCATCTGCTACGCATCCGCATCATCTGCTACACATCCGCTCTGCATCCGCTACGCATCCGCTCTGCATCTGCTTCATCCGCTATGCATCCGTTCTTTCCGCTACACATCCACTTTGCTATGCTCCCCCGGAAGTCCTGCAGATGTCCCATCCGCTTCCATCCGCTTCTATCCGCTAGGCTTCCATTGAGCATCCATTTTACATCCGCGATATGTCCTCCCCCTGTCCGTTCTTTTCCGTTCTGTTTATGCAAATTTTTGCCCCTTTTGAGAGCGGATAAGAATGGATGGAGCCACCCCCGGATTTTTGGCCATCCGCTGTGTCCTTTTACATACGTTTTCCCTCCGTCGGGCGATGTGACCTCGCCTTTACAGTTATGTTTTTGGTGAGTTGAGCTATAGTTTCTTTTTGCGTGAAGACCGATGCAAAGAATGAGTTAAGCACGTCTGCTTTCTCTCTGTTGCCTTTTACTTCCTTGCCATCTTCTCTCTTTAGTGGACTGACTGTTTCCTTGATTTTTTTCTTGTTATTTATATGTTGGAAGAAACTTTTTTTATTGTCTTTGACTTTTGTTGCAAGTCTTTGTTTGTTCTGAGCCTTTGTTATCCTGACTTCGTCTTTGCAGATTCTGGCTATCTGCTGATATTCTACCTTAGTTGTATGTCCTTCTTTCCATTTTTTATACTTGTCCTTTTTTTCTTTCAATTTGCCAGAGAGATCTTTGTGCAGCCATGCTGGTTTCTTCTTGGATTTCTTGTTTTTCTTTCTCAGTGGTATTGTGCTGGTCTGGGCTTCTATGATCATACTTTTTATAGTTTCCCAAGATGCTTGAGTTGTTTTCCCCTTTAGGATTTTCATCCATGGAATCTTTCCCAAGTTCTCTCTGAGTTTATTGAAATCAGCTCTTTTAAAATCCAAGATTCTGGTGTCATTATGTTCTGTTGCTTGTGTTTGTGTTATGTTGAATTCTAGTATGATGTGGTCACTCTCACCCAAGGTTCCTGCAGTTTCATCTCCCTGTATCACTTCTTCCCTGTTTGTAAAAATTAAGTCCAGTATGGCTGTCCCTCTAGTTTCACCCTCTACCTTTTGGACAACAAAGTTGTCAGCTAGGTTGGTTAGGAACTTATTTGATTTCTCACTTGGTGCAGAATTTGTTTTCCAATTGATATCAGGATAATTGAAGTTTCCCATTACTATTGTTGTGTGTTTCCTGCATTTGGCTCCAGTTCTTCCTCATAGAGTTAGGGTTAATGATAGATTTGCTCTTTAACTTTTTGGTTCTGTAATATCCACAGTACTCCATGTCCCACCTTATTTTTGTACAAGGTATTGTTTTATTGGCAGTTCTATTTTTGAGTTCCTTCATAACTTTTCAGCACATGGAATCTGCCTTTGTTTTACAGTTAATTTCTGGCTTCAGTTTCATTATATTATCCAGCATAATTCTCTTTCCTGTCCAGTTTCTACCAGGTCAGTTCTAAAGTATAGGTACAGTCTGGGCTGTTTACATAGTTGCCATGTTGTTCAGCCATAACTACGAAACTTTTAATTTATAAAACGTTATCTCAGCACCAAGTTTCCAGGGGATCTTACCTTGTATATCTCTCTAATGTTAGAACTGGCCATGTATTTCTACTTTTTTAACTCTGGCTAATCCACTACCTTCTTACCCTATGGTCAGTAGCCTTCAGGAAAAAAAAACTCTGTCAAAGCCTTAACATTACATGCTCCCAAGCAATTTATTCTAAAAACTTTCATAAAATGTTGATTGTGTTACAAAAATGTGTGCATTTCTTTTGGGGAATGGAGACATTCCTCCATCTGCCTAGAATTGAACTCTTGATGATTCTGACACTTACCACAAATAAAGCATGTTGTTTTCAAAATTTCTTCTTTCTTCTGTTTTTCACTTCTTAGATCAGCAAAGGTATCAATAATGACTCCAAAAATCAGATTAAGGACAATAATGATCACCATGAAGAAGAAGAGAAGGTCATATATCACTCTTGCAGCAAAGAGAGGTTCCTAAAATGCAGATAGTTTTCCAAAAGTAAGTGAAAGTGTTAAAGAAAACAAAGTTACAAAGTGGAATATTACTTGACGAGTGAACATTATAGATGCCTTTGTTTGATACAATGAATTGCTGATGAAATACCTCTGGAGAATAAATAATCAGGATCAATGCCATTCTGACTAATCTTTTAAGTCACCTGTTTAAACCAGATATCTACAAAGGACTCATTTGGGATTTCCTGAAGCAATCATTCCTTCTTTTAAAAACATATTTGCTTGTGGAGGATATTCTGTTAGCCAACAGAATAACAGATTGGGAACACAACTTGGGACAAAATACAACTTAAAATTTTTGCCTGCTTATTGTTGGGAAATGTGATCCAAATTGGAGACCCATAAAAAATTTTGAGATGCAGGAGTACACGAATTAATGGCTAAAGCTAAAATATCATGTTCATTTGTAATTTTTGGAATTAAGTACAGATATATTTTTCAATTCCCTAAATATATGAATAACTTATATTTAAGAAATAAAGAATAGTTTTTTTTCAAACGCTAGATTAAATGTGCTGCTATCAAATATATTATATGGGAGATTTTTTGAAAAACCTAATCTCTCAAAGATTTTACCCCTGTAATGCTAATGATATTGGATAATATTTGTGGATAACATTAATTGCATTGAGAATTTTATAAGAGTCTTTGGCAGGAAATAATCTGGACTATTTTAAAATCCAAACCAGGAAGAAATACTTCTGAGTGTGCAAAAAAAATTATTTGCAGATAAAAATCTTAAAATTATAGCAGCACAACCAACTTTTTAACTATGGATGATAAAAAGCAAGGCTCTTAGTAACAAATCAATGAACTGGGGTCTTAAGTCTTTTATATAATATTTATTACATATTTTATTTGTAAAAGTATATATCTAATGTCAAGTTTCCATTGTATTTCGAACTTTGGGGTCTTTTGTATGTAAATTAAATTGATTGATTGATATATAGATGCCACATATAGATTGGGCTTTATTTTCTGGCAAATCATTTCTGTTTTGTAGGTTTTATTTTCTATTTTTTGTTTCCTATTTCTATGTACAATACATGCCACACTATGCCACATTATATCTGTGGATTATAAAATAGGAAATAATACATGGTTGTATGATATATTTTGTATTAAACCATTAAGGATACTGAAGTACAGAATTTAGAAATGTATAAGAAACGAATGTGTGATGTTATAAGTATATTGGGTGGAAAAGTGAGCATATGCAGTGAATCTTAGGTAGACTGTATTATGCAACAAGCATAAAAATAATGCATCAAAGTTCAAGTTTCCAGATTTTGATATGAAAAACAGAATGAACGTTATAACATACACAAACGATGAAAAACTAGAACAAGTAAAGGAACATGCTTATTTGGGTAGAATGTTTATAAAGATAGGGAAGGAGATATTTGAAGACCCACAAATGAGACAGTATGCTGTCTGTTGCAAGGAATGAATTTTGAAAGATATGAAAGTGGATGCACTTAAGAGTATACTTTGGACTTCTTTGTTCAATGGAAGTGAAAGTGTATCAGAAGAAATATATGTAGAAGTAACTGAATGCAGTGGAAATGACATATTGAAAAAGTGTGTGAACTAAAGCAAGAAGAAAAAAGTCAAGAGTGATAAGCTTAAATGAATATGGATTGCTTTTGAATATTGAGTCCATATTTTGGACACATTGTGAACTACTTGTATAAAGGATATACAATGGGGTAGTGTGGCCATTTAGAGAGAATGAATGAATTACAAAACAAATACAGGAAGGAACAATGAATGGGTCGAAAGGAAAGAAAAGCCCAGTTGAGGTTGGATGGAAGGCAGGACAAGATGCAATGGATAGAAAATAATCGAGACAACCATCCTAACACTAAGGAGAAACTTTCTGATACTTAAAATAATTTGACAGCAAAATGACCTGAAGTTGTGGGTGCTCCAACACTGGAGATTTTAAAGAAGAGATTGGACGACAATTTGTCTGAAAGGTTTCCTGCTTGAGGAGGGAGTTGGACTAGAAGACCTCCAAGGTACCTTGTAACTCTGTTATTATGTTGTTTTGAGTTGACCAGATCCTCAGAAGACAGGTAAGAACAAATTATAGTGTATTTTATGTACAGCATTATTTTGTAAATAATACATGGACATATAAACAAGAATGGTTTTTAAAGGTACAAATATATGAAAAAATAATAGCAAATAATATTGGTGCAAATTATATTCAGCTATATTCCCTTCCATTTCTCTCTCTCATTTCATGCCTTTAATTTGTTTGGTTTTATTTATTTTATTTGGTTATCTCTTTTCTTTCTTGCATATAATATTATTATATATAATATCCTAAACACAATGGGCACTTATGTATGTGATAGAGACCACAACTCTATCCTTAGTGCCCACACTCCTGATTTCTAAACCTGAGCATAGTTGAATGAGTGTCTTAAATTTTAAGAAAATTGATATTAATAAACCAGAGAAATGATAAATAGAATCCAATATAAGAAGGAACTAAAAGGAAATGGAGCTCAAGAGGAGTGGGAGTTCCTAGAAAAAAAGATGTTAAAAACACAATTTCAGCTAGGAATAAAATGGAAGACAGCAGAAGGCAATATGGCTGCACAAAACGTAGCAAATTCTGAAAGCAGAAAAGAACAAAATATAGGTGCTACAAAGTAGAAGTCATCAAATTAGAGCACAAGAAGTAGAAGTCATCAAATTAGAGCACAAAGAGCTAAGAATTGTAATGATGATGTGAAACTCAGGTGAAGCTTGGCAAAGAATGCTAAGAACAACAAAAAATTTTATTTATATATGATTAAAACAAAAGATAGAGGAATCATTGTATTAACTGCACAGTAATGAGAGAAAAAGTAAGATTTATGAAGTACTAGTAAAGGAAAAGAATGAAAGAGCAGGATTGAAATGTCAAACTGATATAGAAATATAAGTCAGGGACTGTTTTGATTCTCCAAGGCCAAATGAATAGCCTTTAGTTTACCAATGGAATTTGCTAATGGTCTGTTGAAACCTTTATATAGTAACTTTGAGAAATTCTAGAGAATGGGTGAAATGCCAGATGACTGAAAGAATGCAAAATCATTTCCATCTTTAAAGGAGAAAGAAACAAACCAGACAGTCTGGCATGAGTGTGTAAGAAAACAATCAACTTGAAAGCACCTTGAAAATAATGCAGTGATGATTCAGTATAATTAAGTATAATTTTTTTCCATATTATCCCAATAGCAATTTTCGACTGACTAACTTCTTTTGCAGATTAGTGGAATAATATAGATAAAACATGTCTTATTTTAATCAAATTATATGTTGAACTAACCATAACGTTCAATTAGCAAGATAGATTAAATGTAGAATGAATGGCAGTGAGATATTGCATAGAGTGCCATTCAAAGGGTCTGCAGTCATAAACATTTTTATCAATGTATTGGATGAAGAATGGAACAAATTTTCTATCTCAGATAACAAAAATAAATTCACCCAGTCTGTAATAAGTTGGTTAAAATGAAAACATAAAATGTAACAAAGATAAATGCAAATTTTTCTTTTTAGGAAACACAGATCAAAATAGAGGATTCCTGGCTTGGCAATGTTATTTGCTACCAAATGTGGGACAAAGGGTAAATTCAATATTAGGGTACATCAACAACTGTATGGTTCTTAAATCACCAAAACAAATTCATTTTATTCTTTGTTATTCATTTTTCATCTTGCTAGCTGCGTGCAGTTTAGAAGGATTTAGATAAATTGCATTATGTTGTGAGAAGGACAAAGAAGATGATAGGTGACTTGAAGCTAGGTTTTGTGAAGAAAGTTTGAAGGAACTGGAAAGATATAGCCTTGAGAAATTAAAATGGGATGAAATTAAACTGGAAAAAAAACCTGCATAGAAGAATGTCAAGATATGTTTTCGACTGCCCTTGAGTGCAGGACATGGACATAAGATTTAGCTTGCAAGAAGGCAGTTTCTTACATAATATAAAAAAAAAGCATGACATGCATGATTCTTACTACAGAATCAGCTCCCCAAAAAACTGATGGATTCGTCTTCATTGAATGCATTCAGGTGGAGGCTAAACAGCAGCCTAGGTGTGGTGGCCTAGAGGTGGAGCTCTTGCTTCACAATCAGGAGGCTGTGAGTTCAATACCAGGTAGAAGCTAATATTTGCTCCTGCTTGAGCAGTGGGTTGGACTAGATGACCTCCAAGATCCCTTCCAACTCTGTATTCTACAATTATTCTAATGTGGATTCCTGAGCTTTGACAGAATGATTATTGCCAACTTTATGACTCTACAACAAAAATAGTGTTGGAAACCATTTTGTAGCACTCTTGCCATACTTGACGGAAAACCTATTCATGGTCAAAAATATGTTTACAGGTAGTTTTAGAAAATGGAATTTGAGGAAGTTCTTGGCCTGGTAATACTGCAACATGAGTAAATTCTGTATTAGAGTAACTATAACTATTATTAAAACATCAATACTGACATTTACACATTTAGCTGGCATCATACATACTCATACTTTGCACAATATTCTTTATAAAATATCATTTCAATCTTTATTTTTATATTTTATAAATGGTTTATGGGTCTTCAGTTCCTCATTGCCATTACAAACATGTACTATTCCTTTCTCACATAACATTAATTTACCTCTTTGGATGGTTTCCTGAGTACATCTCCTACTCCGCCCCCGCTTCTCAGCCCATGACTAAGCACAGTAACAATGCACATCAGCAATGTCTCACATGTATGTTCTTTATCCTCTTCAGATTCTTCAGAAGCTAGCTCTATTAAATCAAAGAAGTTTTGGATAAGACTGTGAGAGAGTGGGTGTCTGAAGATCTCTTACAAATTTTGTACAAGCATTTTAAAGTCAAATACGGACCATTCCTTGCTTCTCTTCCTCTCTTCTATAGTTCAAGAACCTATTTGCAGAGCTTTGTGATTCCTTGGATTATTCAGAATTCTTATGTGAAATTTCAAAAAATTGGAAACCTATCTTAATGTCATCCTATAAGCTGATTCATTACATCTGGGATATCTTTACAAGAAACAATATAAGCACATTTTTAATGCAGGCATATGAAGAAGCATTAGATTATCTCTAATTATAATTCAGAAGCAAGCATGTCATTAATGTGTAGTATCAAGATTCTTTTATAATTCTGGAACCTTCTAGGTATCCACCAATTCCAACCAAATTGCACATACATAATTTGTTGAATGAAAACTTTTTAATATCTTTCTGATCACACTTTTGTCTACTGAAAACTTTGAATATCTTTCTTTACTTTTAGAAAATAATATAAATGTTTAGTATAAACATAAAAAACATTGAACGTGGTGGTCTTTTTTGACATACATTTTTGTCAGTACTTATTACACTCAAAAAGAAATTATGTATACATGTATGTATGTTTGGTATTCAGCTTTGTTCGGGTATTTTCCCACGTCATTATAGTTGTGCTTTTAAAGTTGTATATATATATATATATATATATATATATATATATA
>BLBF01000003.1:25711252-25762580 GCA_015471245.1 Laticauda colubrina | reverse complement strand
TAACTCTATACAGAAGCCTGAGGATGGCAGATGAGATTCTGCTGAAACGTTGCTACAACTTTAACAGAACTACAATGACGTGGGATAATACCCGAAGGAAGCGAAACAGCACACATGTAAGTACACGCGAAAGCCTAAGAAAACAAATATATAAACATATATATATAGATATATATATAGATATAGATATATATACACCAACCAAGCAGAACACAGCAAACTCCAAGACCAATAAACACAGACCAAGACTCCCAACCAATCAGGATGAAGAAAAAAGCATTCTAGTACAGCAGTAGGCTAGCACCAAATTTAAAACAGAAATGGCTGTGAAAGTCTGACTCACAGATAAACTCTATACAGAAGACTGATGATGGCAGATGAGATTCTGTCGAAATATTGCTCCAACTTTAAAAGCACAACTATAATGATGTGGGAAAATACCCGAACAAAGCTAAATAGCATACATATGTGTGTGTGTGTGTGCGTGTGTGTTGTTTTTGCAGGTATTTATATGTATGGTATTTAGGTTTCTTTGGGTATTTCCCACATCTTAATATTTGTGCTTTTATTATAGTGACGTTTCGGCAGAATCTCATCTGCCATTCTCAGGCTTGTGTATTGGGTTCTTTTTAATCCTGTGTGTCAGGCTTGGCAGCTGTTTTTTGTTTGAATTTGGTGCTGGATTGCTGCTTTATTTGAATGTTTTTTTTTCCTTATCCTGAATGGCTGGGAGTCTAGGTCTGTTTTTATTGGTCTTCGAGTTGCTGTGTGCTTGATTGATTGGCAACATTGTGTTTTGTGCATTGGGGTTTCTTAGTGCAGCTTGCTTTTTTGTGAATGGCCGATAATTATTTATTAGGAAGCTAGGTTTTATTTGGGTAGCTGGCTGGGGTGTGTTTGGGCTGGAGGTATTAGGGGGGGTCTGTTTGTGTCCAGGTGCTTGCCTGGATTATGCTATAGAGATTTTTTTGTTTGTGAGTGCAAACTTTCAAAAAGTTCTTTCCCATTACCTCTTAAGTAAGTAATCTCTCACATCCTTCCTATTTCACCTTTAGTCCTTCTTCCATTTTGCAAACTCCCTTTCATATCCCTCCATTGGTAAAATTTATTTCATATTTTGTGGTATTCTGACTTGTCTTTATCCTTCGGTTCTAATATCTATTCTGACTCGTCTTTATCCTTCAGTTCTAATATCGACCTATCCATTTTGGTGCATTGTAATATCTTATCTATCACTTCATCTTCCCTAGGAATTTCTCTCGTCTTCCAATTTTGAGCAAATATCATTCTTGCTACCAGAACTCCTGGGCCTTTTTACAGGACCACCATATGTGGTAATATGTGCCCCGTTCTTTCAGACATTTCCAACAATTAGGTGATTGGTTTCCATACAATTTGGGTAATTTGGATGTGATGGTGATCAGGCTGTGACATCTATCACCCCATCGATCTCCAGGACTGAAAACTTTGAATATCTTTCTGATGCATATTTCTATGTTCACAAAATTACCTGGACTGTGATAATGAACAACTGAACTTTTTCTTTACTCACTTTCTGGCTGCTGTATTCCCCAGTACCCACTCTTGTTCTTCCTTATCATTTTATGACAAACACTGGAGCCCACCTATGTCTATCAATTGTGAGACAGGAAGAGGCAATGTCACTTTGCATATGTCTTCCTGAATTCAGAAACACACATAACCGCTACCAGTTTTCCAGCAAAAATAGTCAGCACATAACACTACATCAGGATAATAATTCAAGATGAATAAAAAGTCCTGAATGTTATTGCCACTGATGGTAGCAGTAGAGATGAGGGAACTGGAAAATGTGGTGGAAAAAAATATGTAGGTAAGGCCACACTAAGACAGGCAGTAATGCACAGATATACATGAGTAATTTTATATTACTGTATGATGGAGATTAGATCATAGCATTTGAGGAAGAATGAAATGTTCATGAGTCCCAAAAGAATCAAGAATTTATCCACAACTAATGCAGGATCCTAACCCTCTTAAACTGAATAAAAAATAAACTTACATCCTCTCAAAGTAATGTTAATTGTGCATTCATTCTACAAAGAAAATGTTGCATTTGTTTTGGCTGTAGTAATTGTTACACATTAAGAAAAATGAACTAACAGTCCTTTCAGATGACATGAATTGGGCACTCTTGCTGTGAAGAAAACATTTTTAATAGTATAAAAATATGTCCTATGTCTCATTTTCCAGGATAGAAATAATTTACAACATATTGTATGAGGTTATATGTTACACTCCTAGTTTTTCAACACGAGTAATTTTACTGCTTCCCCCCCCCCCCGCTAAAAAATAAGGAACAACAAAATGTGAAATATCTGTGGAAGGACTGTATGAAATGGTTGATATACCTCTGCTCTGGGAAAACACTGTTGAGGGCAACTTGTAAATAATGTTGATTTGTTGCCTTTAACAATAACAACAAATGTTAGGGTAGTAACAATAGGAAACATAGCAATGTGAATTTTGTATTCTATTCTTTTTATGAGTATGGCATGGTGTCCTTATAGTAATATGTATGAGACATGAAGTATAATGAATAAGCACCCAATTTTATTAGAAGCATTCAGAAATATTTGCACTTTACAAACTAATATGTGAAAAAACATATGAAATATACTTGCCTATAGAAGGAATAACAGAAGAACAATTCTCACCATCCTCTATTTTGCACACATTAGAATATAAGAACTCTCTAGTCATTGGCTCTCCAATTTCATTATGTTGATCTACAATTGGGTAAAACAAGACATCATAAATACTTTTAAATAATGCTTGAAGTTGTTATGTAACTAGCACATTTATTTAACAAATGTTGCTGTTACTCATTATAATGCTTACTAATCTTAAAATATGTACTATTTCTGTTGAAAAAGCACCAAGGACAATTTAGTGCAATAGTTATATGACATAACATGCTGTCAACACTGCTTAAATTTATATGGTTTAACATTAAGAAATTCTTGATAATTGATTGTCAAAATCAACAGCTATATTGCTTATCTAAATTCAGTGAACAGATAGTATTTTTTATTCATGTGTTGCAAAAGCAGACTCTTTAGTGCTTTCATTTTTCACCCACCAAATATTCCAGAAAAACAATGTGGGAGGTAGGCTATCTTTGTTTGAACACCTGTGATAACATAAGGTGGCCAATGCTAATTCCTAATGCATATGCATTTAGTGACAAGTATATAGTCTCTTCGGGTTGGGTTTGAAAATAGCTAGAAGGCAGGAAGCCCTATCTCCCACTCTGACTTCTTCATATTTGACTGGGTGGTGGTGATGGAGTACTATATTTATATTTGCTTAGATAGACATATAGCCCTCAGGACAATCTTGCAGGATTCCAGAGTTCATAAAGAGCTGCTTTCACATCCAAGTAAATGCGAGTACGTGCAAGTCATCTTCAGGCTTTCAGGCTGAGCCCAGAGAAGTTGGAGAGAGCAAGAGAGGGGGGTGGGGGTCAGTGCATTCACTATATATTGTACCCATTATATGTGCATTCAGGTTTTGATTACTGTCACCTGGGAACTTCAGCATATGGATTCATATTAATTCATACATGGAAGATATTCCAGAAATTATATGCATAAACAGAGGTTGCTTTTTGTGATATGGAGAGGGGCATATAAACGTGACTAATATCTCCTAGTGAAATATGATATTTGGGAACAACATAATTTACGGGAGGAGGGAGGAATTTTTCATTACATTTTCCCCATATACAATCCAAATCACATTATTTCAATATATACTTGGTATAGAATTAGACTATAAAGATTATCTGTACATTAATTTTTTGTTATATTTCTTCATGTATACATTTCTACATGTGGTCCTGATTTGCTTTGAAATCATATTAGTTAAGTTTTCAAAATACTAAGAACTCAAGTTGTAAGCATAAATAAGCTAAAGTACAACTGGTTTTAGCAAGAAATTGCCTGAGGGCCGGAGAGGGATTAGCATTCACAAGATAAATTCCCTATTATTATTATTATTTTGCCATTTGTGGTGTTTTGTTTTTGTTTTTGTTTTGGCCAAGAATTAAATACAAACCTGGCAATAATGTCTCATTAGGTAGCTTATCTACTTCCAAGATAAAGTCATCCTTGAAGAACAGGTATCCTACTATTGAGAACAGGTAAACCAAAATAAGAGCAAGAACAGCAGTCAAGATAATAGATCGTCCATTGCGAGTGACACTTTTAATGACATTCAGCAAGGTCTCCTCCCTGTACACCAAGTCAAAAAGCTGGAAAAGAACAGTTTATTCAATGCATTAACAATGAATGAGGTAATGGTTTATCACAAGGGTGTCAAACTCGTGATAACATGGTGTCATCATGTGACATCTCGCAACTTTCCCCCCTTTCATTAAACTGGGGATAGGCGTGGCCAGCGTGTGATGCATCCAGCCCACAGGTCGTGAGTTTGACACCCCTGGTCTATCACATACATTATCTTTACATTAACAATTGAACAATATGCTCTTAAAATAAAATCCTGATATTTACTTCTTTAGAAAAGACAGGTCAATTTTTTGTGAATTTTTACTAAAAAGCAAATAGAAGGCCTCACTTTTTAAAGCAATTGCTTCAGAATACAAGAGACAAGTAAAAATCCTAAGTTTCAAGAAGGCAGCTCCTGGTTGAATGTTAGGAAAAGTTTCCTAACAGTAAGAGCAGTGTGACAGTGGAACCAATTATATAGAGAAATGATGACCTTCCATTTGTTGGATATGATTAAGCAGAGCCTGGATAGGCATTTGATGGAGATACTTTATTTTGGATTCCTGCACTGATGGCCTTAACAGCTCCTTCCACTCTCTGATTCTATATAAACAAACAAATCACTGGCAACATTATTATAAACTGAAAGAACAAAGCTAGTTTGATGACAGCTGTCAGTATTCCTTGATTTCTATTCTAAAAACTTAGATGTTCTATGTTAAAAGCAAAAGAGTAATGCACTAGTTATCTAGTTGTAATATCTCTGATGAATTTCTCTTCCTAAATACTCTTTTATTTTTAATCTACTTTTTTTCATCATCTGGATATATTCTTAAATTTTGAACACTCTTAAGGAGAAAAGGAATATTCAAATCAAACTGGAAAGATTTTCTTTAAGTCTTAAGCACTTCATTCCAGCTGATAAAGCAAAAAATTAAACCTCTTCTGGTTAAGTGTGCCTTTCCCCATTCTATAGACAGAATTTTTCGGTTTTCTTGGCAACAGTTGGGAAGTAATTCTTGGCAACAGTAGGGAAGTAATTTGTTACCGCCTTCTCCTGTGATGCTTTTATGTGTTTACTTGAGATGTTTCTTTTTTAAATCTTGCCTTTATTATTTTTACAAATGACTCAAGGCAGAGAGCATACCTAATATTTCTTCCTCCACCTATTTTCTTCACAACAACTGTGTGAGTTGGATTGGATTGAAAGAGAGTAACTAGCCAAATTCACTCACTGGCTTTCATACCTAAGACTGGACTGAAATTCATAGCCTCCTGATTACTGGCCTGGAACTTTCACCATTAGATAAGTACTTCCCAGTTTACTCTAAAGTTTTGGACCTCCTTTGATTGTAGTCTGCTTAGGTATTTCAACCCTGACAAGATCAGCCAAATATAACCAGCTGCTGGACATGTGCCACTTTAAATCCACCAAATCACAGGAAACTCAAAATCTCCTAACACAACTTTTTCAACAGCGAATGGTTAGCTCTGTTATGAGCTAAGTATCATTTCTTTCATAATTTCTCTGGCTTGAAATGGAAAGAAAAATACAAAAATCTGGTGGATAGAGGACAGGGAACTGTTATTTTTAGTATACACACATTCTTTACCTCAAGACCTTAATCTTGCTGAAACTTATGTTAACTGCTATGAAGCTGTTAGCCAAATCTCAGGACAAATCAAAACTTTTCCCAGAGAGTATCTCTGCAGTTTAATTATTCTTGCCATGGTTTCTTGCAAACAATTATATAATTATGTGTAGATTCCCTAGCTAAATCTTAATGAGCATCTCTCTTGGACTTGATTTTACATGTGTTTTAGAAAGGAAAAGGGCAGCTAATTTCTGATCAGTTTTATCTCATGGGTAAAACTGATTCCCCAGGAATCAATAGGTTAAGACAGCCTCATTGGCATGTACACAACACAGTACAATTCAAGACAAAGCTCTGGAAAGAACAGATGCTTTCCCTCAAAACAATTGCTAATTAATTTGATGATCAGTAACCAAACTGAACTGACAGGCAGTTTAGTCATTACATGTATCCTTTTAAAATGTATAATTTCTCCTTTTAATTAATTAGTTTCATTGACATCAATTTTATTTGGGTTGAGCCATTTCCCCCCTCCCCCCTTTATCACAGAAAAGAAAGAGGCACTCAGGCTTTTAAAAAATAAAATGAGGATGTAAAGACCATTTGGGGAGTCTTTTTTTCCCTTTGGAAAGAAACACACTATAGCACTTTACAGCATTTTACACTATAGCATTCTGCAGATGTGGAACTGTTAAACAGTTATTTTAGATTCCATTCAGACCAGACAATTCTTTTAAAACAAAGTGTATTGCAAAAGATTAAATATACAATATATATAATTTCTTAGGCTGTACATTTAAAAGAATGCCTTTGATACAGAAATGAAAAGCTATAAATACATCATCCCCTAAATATGTCTTTTGCATCAGAGGATCACACTGATGCGACGATAATGATACAAATCTCTTCTCAAATGACCATTTTGGAGGGTAAAATTTGGACATGCCTGAAAGTTACTAATTGTAATCTGCAACACCCGTTCAGTGTGAGTTGATAGATGGAAGTTTTTCAACTTTCTAGTCAACTCCAGGGAGAAAGAGACTGGAACAAGTCACCCAGCCAGCTTCCTCCAAGGGAGGATTAGAATCAGAGACACCCCAATCATAGCCCAGTACTTTAATCACTGTACAGGTAGTTCTTGATTCACGACAATTGAGCCCAAAATTTATGTTGTTGAGTGAGACATTTGTTCAGTGAGTTTTGCCCCATTTTATTCCCTTTCTTGCCACAGTGCTAAGTCAACCACAGAAGTTGATAAACTTGTAATAAGTTTAAATGAATCTGGCTTCCTTATTGACTTTGCTTGTCAGAAGGCTGCAAAAGAGGATCCCATAACTCCAGGACACAGCAACGGTCATAAATATGAACCAATTGCCAAGAATCCAAAATATTAATAAAGTGTTCACAGCAAAGGTCATAGCTGTGAAAAACGGTCATAAGTCACATTTGTCAGTGCTGTTGTAACTTTGAATGGTCACTAAATGACTTTTGTAAGCCGAGGATCACCTGTATTACATTTGCTTTCAGTGTGTATGTGTGTGGGTGTGTGGGTATATGTGCATATGGCTATATATTTACTGTATGTTATAAGGTAGTCCTCAACTTATGACTATAATTGGGATCAGATTTCCATTGCTAAGCAAGGCAGTTGTTAAGTGAGTTGAACCTAATTTTACAATTTTCTTTGCTACGGTTGTTAAGCAAATCACTGCAGTGGATCATGCGTTCACTAATCCGTCTTTCCCCATTGATTTTGCTCATCAGAAACTGGCCAGTGGTGATCATGAGACTCCAGGATTGAAAGAGAGTAACTAACCCAAAGCAAGCATCATCAATACATGCTGTCAAGGGACCTGATTCTGTTCATTTGATGGTGGGGATGTCACAACAGTCTTATGTGCAAGAACTGGTTGCAAGTCACTATTTTTAGTGCCACTGTAACTTAGAAAGATCTCTAAACAAATGCCTGCAAGTTGTGAACTATCTGTAGTGTGTATTGATTGAATAATTGTTTGTTTGATTGATTGGTTATGGGTCATCAAGTCAAACTTGACTCTCAGTAACCACATAGGTTTTCTCTATAACAAATCTGTCCTTAAGCTTGGTCCTTGAGGTCTTCCAATGACTGTGTATCTACTATACTTATACTACTAGGTACTACAGGCAATCCTCAATTTATGATCAAAATTGAGCCAAAAATTTATGTTGTTAGGTGAGAAATTTGTTAAGTGAGTTTTATCCCATTTTACAATCTTTCTTGACAGAGTTGTTAAGTGAATCACAGCAGCTGTTAATTCAATAACCCAGTTGTTAAGGGAATCTGGCTTCCCCATTGACCTTGCTTTTGCAAACTTGTCAGAAGCTTGTAAAAGGAGATTGCATGACTACAAGATACTGTGACTGTCATAAGTATGAGTCAATTGTCAAGCATCTGAATGTAAATCACATGATTATGGGGACGCTGCAATAGTCATAAGTGCAAAAATTGATCCTAACTCACTTTTTTCACTGCCGTTGTGACTTTGAATGGTCATCAAGTGAACTGTTGTAACCCGAGTACTACCTGTATAGTACAGGGAGGGTGGCATGCATACTATGCAGAGTTGATATGGTCGCATCACAGATTTGAGTGAGACTGGAATTTTTAATTATTTCTCTAGGCTTTGTAGGGACTGCAATTTTAAAGCATCAATTAGCATTTTTATCATTTCTTTCTCAATATCATAGAAACATTTGCTGTAATTTTCCAACAAGGAAAATCAGAATGGTTTCCTGCATACCACCATCAAGGCCTCTGGTTATGCATGTTTGTCAATGTTACATTATGGACATTATAATCAACAAACATTATCATAGGTAAGTTCCCACACAGAAACAACTTACCAATAAACTGTAGAAAAATTCATGAACAAAAAGCCCCATTGCACAAATCAGAAGATATAGTAGATGGTACAGAAACTCTACATCAAGGATCATGGCTCTGTATCCTCTAGTAAAGGTTCCACAATTACCCACAAAACTCATCAGAAATATAATTTTATTACAAACCTGCAAAGCAAAAACAGATAGAAGATTAATGCAGGGTTAAAATGCTAATTCTCCATTTAATACAAGACAAGTTTAAAATTGTTTACATGAGCTATATCTGCAATATTTTATTAGAAAACTTCCTTTCAAATATTTCCTTTTAAGTCTAACACAGATAGTATTCTGGGGCACAACCTTGATTTAAAAAACAAAACCTAGTTTGATAGGTGGACCATTTTTTATTAAAATATCAACAAATCCCAGAAAAATATATTTTACACTTACATTGAAAGCCCCCAGAAGAAACAATGTGGGCTGTAAACCTACAGAAAAAATTAATCGCAAGATTGTAGAAGCTATTAAAGCCCTAATGCCATGGGGCTTAGGTAAAGCGATAACAATGGCAAGCGATATCAGCATGGCCGTCCAGAGTAAGCCTGATAAATGAGGCTCCAGTGTACCTGGTAAAGAAAACATCCAGAATTCATTATTATTTACTCTCCCCTCATATGGCTCCACAAAGCCACTGCCATTATTTACAACAATTTAAAACAATGACACATGTCACAATATTCTCACATATAAATCACAAATTAGCAGCAGTGTAAAACATAGAAAAGCTGCACAACAGATTCCAGGGAATATATAATAGGCCAGTCTTTTTTCCAAACAAATGAACCAAGTTTATCAATTCAGCAATTACTTTATAAATTTTCTGAAAATAAACTTATGGATAAACTAGCCAGGCTTGGCAGTTATTTCCAGGAACCATTTTCAAGATTTTCCAGAGAAATGCTATTGTCAGCTTTGGAAGCCATATTAGCACTAGAAGCTTCCACGCTGCCATTCTTGAGCATGGGAAGATGATTCGGGTTAATGTCTTCTGAACTTCATTCAACTTACTAACATCTAAATGCTGTGATGAACAGGCCCTTTCACTACACTTACTGTAATTAGTCTGCATTCAAATAAATATATCAGTAGCCTGCCCCAATGACAACTTCTTCTGTTTTTAGTCTTTAAATCTGTAAATCTTGCAAGAATTGATGAAATACTATTTTAATCAGAATCGTAAAATCTAGATCCACTTGAATCTAATACCAAATATTAATAACCTGAAGATGACGGCATCTCCCAGCATGTTACTCTACTCCTTAGGAGAGGCACCTGTTCCTTGTCAATTGAACTGATATGCCTTTAAAGAACTCTGGTCATTGTAGTTGGTCGCAGATTTGGTTTTGAGATTTTCCGCTTTCCGAAGCAACAAGGAATTTTAAGCTAAGATAAAATATGACATGTCTTAATTTGATCTTTGCATAGTTCAGTGTGAACTGACCTAATTTGACCCTGAGGATTAGAGTATAACCATTCCTTTAGACTGAATATTTCTGCAAAATTTTGCACATATTTTTTAATTCAACAATATATGAAAACATATTTTAATGTGTTTATTTTAAAACAAAATTAATGCAAAATATTATGTATCATTATAATCTATGCATTATAATGATACATAATATTTTGCATTAACTTTAAATATGTATTAAAGGATATTTAAATATATCTTTTTAAAAAATTGAATAAGAAGCTGGATGGACATATCAATAAAAAATAATCTAGACCAGAAAGCAAGCTCTGTGAAACTATTTTGAAATGTCTTAATGGCAAATGTTAATTCTCTGATATGTGCAATTATAACAGATTGGTCATTTTGGCTCATCTAATTATTCACATCTTCCAGGCTTTGTCACAGCAAACATTTACAGAATAATTATTTTTGGTGGTATTGATTCATATAAATGAACTTGATAAATTAATAGATAATTTGACAAAGTAACATTCACTATTCCTGATGGTCAGAATTTTGTTTCCTGTTTTGGAATATATAATTCCCCCAAAATTGGAGGGAATCTGGAGGGCAAACTGAAATAAAGCTAGCAGGAATATGAAAAGGGACAGCAGTGATTTTAATTATACTGGTTCTCGCTAAACTTCTTTGATATCTAAAAAATATTTGGCTGGTGTTGTGCCTTCTTTAAGGGATGTGTATTAATTCTTCTCTGTTTGCATATTTACACATAATATTTGTAAATAAGACAAACATCAGAAAAATCCAATTTCCAGGGGTATCAACTATGACTCCTTTATGACCTATGGATTTCAACTCAGTTCATCTCTGGGGCCATGGTTGTCTACTCCTGAATTAGATTCTCAATACTTTCTTCTTGGGTTTCTCATCATTTAGGAAATTGCTTAGCATCACATTCACTTAAATGGCTACCAAAATTATATCCTTCATTTACTTCTCCCTCTGCCTCAAATCTTTGTGGTATAACTATTAAATTCTATGTTTCATATATTTGAAATATTGGTACCTCCTTTGATTCCTTTAAATGGATAGAAAAATGCTACCAGTAGATTCATAAGGACTGCAAGATTGAATGAAATACTACTCCAGAAGGACATGTTGCGGGAACACCAATACAAGATATGCTGAGCTGCAAAATGAGGAAAAAAATATTTGATGGATTCAAAGGCATCTTTTAACAAGGAATAAACTTTAGAAAACAAGGATATATTGCCAGCTTTTCCTAGAATGACATACCAGCTATGAGTAATCTTTATTATTTGATTTAAGTCTCTCTTTAACTGCTCTTTGCAAAGTTCAGAAGTTCATGTGAAGTTGTTTTTTTCAAATCAAAGACCACATTAAAAATGAACTAGCTTTTATATAACCATTAAAACTTGTAAATATCATGAGAACAGAAATCACATGTATAAAATACCCATGTACAAGTTTATAACAGTGGAATTTAGTTTCAGATTGAAACTGGATGTAGGATATAATTTAGCCTTAAATATCTTATTTTTATTTTATCTTATCAAATCACATTGCGCACACCTTCCAGATTGGGATCCATAGGAGAAGATGCTTCCATCAAGATGACAAAAACAGTGCTGCACAGTCTGCTCCACCACTATTTTTCACACATGCAGTGTGATGAGGAAAGGACAAAATGGTTGTACTTGAGCCACAAGAGTGCAGTGCTGTTTTTGCCCTTTATCCCACTTGGTCACCAGTGTGGATGCCTCTGGGTTGTACAACTGAGGGCAAACACACAAACACAAAATGCTAGAAGAGGAACATGTTAAAATCTGTTACACAATAATTCAGAAAATGCCCAAAATCAAACAAAACACAAAACACAAAAAAAGGCTTGGCTATAAGACCAAGTAGTTGCAAGCAGCCCAGAAAATTTTGTTACCTGTCATGAAACTTATAATACCCATCTTATTATTTTGCCTAAAATCAACAGTAACAATTTGTGACCCAGGAAACCTTTCATAGTCTATGCTGGCACAAGAAGGACTATGTTAAGACCGCAGGCAGGTTCCCAGTAATATACTGTAGGATTAGCAAGAATATAAGTGGCAGCAAGAGAACTGTGTTTTGTCTTAGAAAGTGACAAGTTCCCAGCCTGTGCTAAACCCACATTCTAATGACTTTACAATCCCTAGCTTTCCATGTTCAGTTTAAACATTGACAATTTATCTCGTTTGCTCACATAAAATCTGTGCACAAAGCTCCACTGACATTTGTACAGATCTCAATCTTTCCTTGAAAGCCTAGAATAGAATATTTCATTGGCCAAGTGTGATTGGACACACAAGGAATTTGTCTTGGTATAAATACTCTCAGTATGCATAAAGAAAAGATACATTCATTAAGAATCAAGAATCATAACATACAAAACTTAATGATAGTCATAGGATGCAATCAACAATCAAATCATACTAGGAAACAGTCAATATAAATTCTAAGGATACAAGTGACAGTCCTACAATCACAAGAGGGAGGTGATGAGTGATAAGGAGTGATGAGAAGATTAACAGTAACAGTAGTGCAGACTCTGTAATAGTTGAACAGTGTTGAGACAATTATTTGTTTAGCAGAGTGATGGCTTTCGGGAAAAAAACTGTTCTTGTGTCTAGTTGTTTTGAGGGAAGACGTTGAAACAGTTTATGTTCAGGATGTGACGGGTCTGTAAATATTTTCACAGCCCTCTTTTTGACTTGTGCAGTATACAGGTCCTTGACTGAAGGCAGGTTGGTAGTAATTATTTTTTCTGCAGTCCTAATTATCCTCTGAAGTCTGAGTCTGTCCTGTTGGGTTGCAGAACCAAACCAGTTATAGAGGTGCAGATGATAGACTCAATTAATTCCTCTGTAGAACTGTATCAGCAGCTCCTTGGGCAGTTTGAGCTTTCTGAGGTAGGGGCACACACACCCCTAACTAGGCACTCATGCACCTAGCTACCTCTATTCCAATCACAACTGGCCTTAAAGGCAAGCTACTCAATGCAAGAAGCCTTGTAAATAAAATACCCGCTAAATACTAAATACTTGCTAAATACGGCTAAATTCTACATTATATTTGTCTGTGAAACATGGCTCAACACATCTCTCCCTGACTCCATTACCACAGGAACAGAGTATCATGTTTACTGATCAGATCGTGACATCAGTAGAAGAGGTGGTGTTGCTATCTTCTATAAAAAGTTCCTACATCTAAAAAACATCCAAGTTACCCAAGAGCTTGCTATTCCTGAGACCATCATCTGTGAAATGACCTTAAATATCACATTTCGGTTCTTACTATGTTACAGAACCCCCGATTGTGACATCGAACATGCAAACAAGCTAAATACACGACTAACATGGGCAGCACCCTGCCCACATGCTTTTATCTTTCTTGGTGACTTCAATCTACCTCATATTAACTCAACCCTTAATGAATGTACAACTGAACCCACACATGCAACCTTCTACAATGCAGTAGTGAATCTGGGACAAGAACAACTAGTAACCAACAACACTAGACTTAACAACTGCCTCGATCTCATCTTCTGCAATAATTTGAATTCAATTTACGGAATACAAATTAAAGAACCCTTTTCCAATAGTAACCACTTCATGATTGACTTTTGTCCGAATATGCGTCCACACAAAAATCATAACGACAGAATCCCCAATTATAACTTCAAAAAAGGCAACTGTGGTCTTATAAACAATGATCTCTCATCCCTTGACTGGCAATTTCTATTCACTGGATGCAGTATTGTAGAAGACTATTACAACATATTTTTACTTGAAGTCAAAAGAGTCATCAAACTATATGTACCAATAACAAATTATTATTGGTAACAGAAAAAAAACAAATTATCCATAACAATAAGGAAGTTTCAATCGAAAAAGAAATCACTTTGGCAGAAAAACAAATCTGGTAACGTTGCCAACTTTAAAAGCTGATTTATGCCACCAGATAAAGACTGAATGCACTAATTATCACATTAAACAAAAAGAAAACCTTCTATGCACCAATTCCACCCGTGCTTTCTACAATTTTATAAACAACAAACAAAAAGACTCAAGGTCCATCCCACCCATGAAAGGACCTAATGGTAAAGACTGCAATGACGACACTATTAAAGCCAACCTCTTTAACACATTCTTTGGCTCAGTATTTGTAAACACCAATGGATCTTGCCCAGAATTTCCTAGTCGAACCACAGACAACTACAATTATCTAATATATATTGATTTTACAGAAGACAATGTTGAAAAAGCACTACACAATCTAAAACCATCTCTATCTATTGGACTGGATTGAATATGTGCCTACTTCTTAAAAAATCTATCCACTGCCATAGCCGAACCTCTAAGCATAATCTTCGAAAAATCTTTCAGGACCAGCTCCTTGCTAAAATTTTGGTCACAAGCCACAGTCATCCCCGTCTTCAAAAAGGGAGATCCCAGCCTGGTTGAAAATTACAGACCAATCTCCTTATGCTGCATCACCTGTAAAGTCAGGGAATCAATTATTAAGCAATCCATCATCCTCCACTTAGAAACAAACAACCTACTCTCCAATAAATCATTTGGTTTCAGGAAAAAACTATCATGCAATCTGCAACTCTTATACTGCAAAAACATATGGACTACACAACTCGATCAGGGCAAAGCAATAGACGCAATCTACATAGACTTCTGTAAAGACTTTGATTCAGTGTGTTAAGCCTGGGTTCCCCAACCAGGGTTAGGTAGGCAAGCTAAACAGAATGTGCAGCGTTAGTCAGATAGGCACACAGATAAATGAGTGAGCTAAGCTTGTATGTTTATTAACATACAGTAAAAATAACAGATACGCTTGTGCTATCAAGAATATATTTTATTCCAGTATAAGTTTATAGCATAGTCAAAAACAGTCCAATATTCATTTACCATGTAGTCAGTCCATTCAGGGATATTCAGTTAGCAAAGTCCATGTAGAATATCCAATTGTCAGTTCACATAAATCAGTCCGTTGTTGTCTCTCCCGTTCGAGCAATGCAGTCTTGCTTCCAAGCAGTAATCAGGGATCATCAAAGCCAGAGAGAGAGAGAGCAAGCTGTAGCCTTGCTACTTTTATATGGTTTTCATAACCACACCCACAGTTGCTCTTTCACAGTTAAAGCTGCATACACTAACTATGATTCATAGTTAGTATTTTCACCTAAAACAGTTAGGGTGAACAATGTTATCCCTAACACAGTGGTACACGACAAACTACTCCTAAAACTAAAATCTTATGATATCTCTGGACACCTGCATAACTGGATAGAAGCATTCCTGTCAAACATACAACAAATGGTCAAAATTGGGAGCATCCTATCAAATTCTGTACCTGTCAACAGCGATGTCTCCCAAAGCAATATTCTAGGACCAATTCTTTTCGTACTCTACATCATACTCTACATAAATGACCTCTCTGATCATATCAAGAGCAACTGCATTCTCTTTGCTGATGATGTAAAGCTGTTCAACACCAGACAATACTGCTACCCTTCAAAAAGACCTTGACTATGTATCAGAATGGTCAAACAAATGGCAACTTCAAATCTCAACAAATAAATGCTCTGTCCTACATGCTGGAAAAAAAAACCCCAGAAAGTAAAATACAGGCTGAATAGTCAAGACCTTGTTGATGATCCAAACTCTGTCAGGGATCTTGGAGTACTCATCTCTGATGATCTAAGTGCTAGAGCCCACTGTAACTACATGGCCAAAAAGGTGTTGTTAACCTAATCTTACTTAGCTTTTTCTCTGGTAATATCACACTACTAACTGGAGCATACAAAACATTTGCTAGACCAATACTCGAATACAGCTCATCAGTCTGGAACTCACATTACGGGTCTGATATTAACACAGTTGAGAAAGTCCAGAAATATTTCAGAAGAAGAGTTCTCCACTCCTCTACTCATTGCAGAATACTTTATGCCACCAGACTTGAAATTCTAGACCTAGAAAACCTACAACTATGCCGCCTTCAGTCTGATCTAAGTATAGTATATAAAATCATACATTGCAATGTCCTACCTGTCAATGAATACTTCAGCTTCAACCATAACAACACAAGAGCAAACAATAGATACAACCTCATGGTTAATCACACCAAGCTTGATTGCAGGAAATACGACTTCAGCAACAGAGTGGTCAATGTCTGGAATACTCTACCTGACTCTGTGGTTTCTTCCCCACACCCCAAAAACTTGAACCTTGGACTGTCTATTATTTACCTCACCCCTTTCCTAAGAGGTCAGTAGGGGGTGTGCATAAGCGTACCAACGTGCCTACTGTCCCTGTCCTATTGTTTCTTTTATTTTTTATTTTTCTTATATCCATGTATTCATAACTATGTTTTTACTTATACCTATTATCTTGTAAGAAATTGACAAACCAAATAAAATAAAATAAATAAAACACAACATGTGCATGTAGTATTGTGTTCCCCTGGTTTTAAATATGAACCTGTTTTTTTAAAAAAAAATAATTTTATGCTTGTACAATTAGTGATTTAGGAAACTGCAGGTGCTGAATGAAATTAGACTCATTTACCTCAGCAATATCTATAATGAACTAACCATGCTATTTTAATATTTCTGCTTGTAAAATAGATCTTCCTTGACTGAGCAATCGGAAGAAATCCAGAGAATATTCCTTTTGGATAACCTTTTTCTATTACTTCAAAGAGATGATTCTTTTGGTATTTCTTTTTAGTATTCCTTTCCTTCTTTTCTATCCCCAAACAGTTGCTGAAACTATTTACAAGCCATCAGATGTGAACTTGCATTAAAACAATACAGGTAGTTCTTAACTTCCAACCATTTATCTCGTGACTGACGTTAAAAAAGCATGGAAAAAATGACTTACGACCGGTTCTTACCCAGAATCCCAACAGTCACATTATCAAAATTGGGGCACTTGGCAACCAGAATATATTGCAATGTTTGCTAGTATCATGGGACCATATGATCACCATTTGCAAGCATTCCAGACAATTTCTGACAAGCAAGTTAGTGGGGGAAGCTGGAGTCATTTAATGACTACATGATTCTCATTAACAATTGCAGTGGTTCACGAAACAACCGTGGCAAAAAAAAAAAAAGGTTGTAAAATTGGCTGTGTATGATGTTTGTATGGAAAAAAGGAAATGAAAGGAAAATGAAAAGAAAAAAAACACCATGAAAGTCTAATATTCTTTTTCTTTCAGGAAAAAAAGTTCACTATTTCAAATCAGGAATTATGTAATTTCAAATGATAACCTTTTCTTTCCCCAGCCCAAACTTACCTCTTAGCTTTTTTTGCCAGTTCATTTCATTAAAAAGGTCCTCAGATCTCATGAAGAAGTCATTGATTTTGCTGCCCTGTTCATCCCTTTCTGTCGTGTAGTAAATCCGGAGTTTAGATTCTTTGGTGAGGAACTCACATATACTAGGCACAGGGAAGACTATTTGCTCCATAGTACGATCTGATCTAACTATCTACGTGAAGAATGTAAAGAGTTAATTTGCATGGCGTATGGTCACAAGAAGATTATATTATTTCTCAGTAGGCAAAACTTCCTGAAACTCTTGGTATCACTTTGGAATCAGGCAACACCTAAATCAAATCAAACCTATATAATCACTTCTTCCTATTTTTAAATTGATTCCATAAATAAAAATACAGTATAAGAAGATGATTCTGTGAAAATTTAAATATGTATATTTCCTCAAAGACCTAGTTAGTTTTGTTTCATAAAAGCACTCAATTGGGGGGAAAATTCAGAGTTAGCATTTGACTGGAGCAATATGAAAGAGCTGTGTTATTTAAGAGTTTGAGGTATTTTGTAATATTTCTTGAGAGACAGCTTTCATATATGAAGCCCCAAAGCATCATGAAACTGAAGCATAACTTTCAGGAACCTGAGAAGCTGCTCAATAGTTTAGATAAGCCGTAGGAAAAAAGTAATGTCTAATACAGTAGCTCTTTAATACAGCTACTGTATTAATATAGCTCTTTAATACAGCTACTATATTCCTCTGGAATTGACATTTTGTACCGAGTCTGTGCTGTATAGCTCAGTAGGTCTGTCTATTGAAGGAAACAAAATACTCCTGAAGAGCCATTCCATTGCTTTTCTTGATACTATTTCATTTCCACTATAAGAAGTCTCTCATGCTTACCCCAAGATTTTTCCTGAAGTATACTTTTAGTTTGCTTACTTAAAAAAAAAAACTACAATAGCCCAATCAAAACACATTTTAAGGTGTTAGCCTTTTTTTTAAGAAAAAAAAGAAAAATGAAGTAGATATTTGGAAGGACTCACATTCATTAAAGATTGAGGGGATTTTGTAACTAGATATTCAGGACACATGTAGAATTCAATTACTATTTTACTAGACATATAAGATCGACACCAAATTGTTACTTTTCTTTGTACAGTTCCATTTAAGATTAATTAGATACAATTTGAGGTATTTACCTCAATTTGAGCTGTATGCTTGGCATAGAATTCCAAAGCTTCATCTCCATCTATTTGGCCTCCAGGCTTCAACATGTTTTGCAATTCTTTGTTGTGGCGAGCAAGCTAAAATAAATGAACAATTAAGAAGACCAGGAAGCTTGCCCACATCTCCTACTTAAAAAAATAAAACAAAGCAAAATCTCAGAACTATTGAAAGACTCAATTGCAAAATAGAGGAATAGCTGACTTTACTTTACTTCAAATCAAATAAGATATCGACTTGGTCAAATTAAAACCAATATTAAATCATCAGTTAGAACAATTTATCAGTGGAACAACTTCCCTCCAGAAATTGTAAATGCTGCAACACTGGAAGTTTTAAAGAAGAGATTGGATAACCAGTTGTCTGAAATGATATAGGGTTTTCTGCCTAAGCAGAGGGTTGGGCTAGAAGACCTCAAAGGTCCCTCCCAACTCTGTTATTCTATTGGGACTAATATTGTACTAGGTACAGTATTGCTGCGCTGTATTTAAGCTACTGTATATAAACAGGGAACATTCAACATTCACTAACACTGATGATGTTACCTAATCAGGTAATGAAACATCTGCAAATACACAACCAAAATTAGAGAAAATGAAAGGACTCCTCTCTCCTGTCTTTGTTAGAACCTAGTTTAAAATGCATCCCCAAAAGTTGGCAAGTTGAGTATGATAAATACAACTCAAAAAGTATAATTCTTACTTGACAAAAAGCCTCTAGTCAGCAATTCCTTTTTGTCATTTTTGAATAATACTAAAGTAACCATTTTCAAAATGAAAACAGTTTGGTTCTCTTTTCAATCTTGGTCAGTCACTGGGACCAGAGGTTTAGTCTTCTGAGCTTTCGGACTCATGCTGGAGCCCCTCTTCAGGGAACTTCTTTTTACCAGAATGTGTACTTTGGGCTATCCTGTGTGTGGTATTTATATGGTACCTATTGCATGTGGCTTTTTAGATACTGATTGGGATATTGATGGCTAATCAGTCGTTGGCTGTTGTTTCCTTGTGCTGCTAAGCCCTGGCCTCCTAAGCAGTTGATAAGCTGGTGGTAAATCAGCACTCCTGTTGACTGATGAGGAGCCAATTTCCCAAGCTTCAATAACTTCCCTGGCTGGTTTTGGGCCTGCTCATCCAACAATCTTAGAAGCTTCAAAATTGAATATGTCCAGTGGTGGGTTTCTACCAGTTCTGTCCACCTCTGTAGAACTGGTAGCTCTGAAGAGCAGCAGACATAGAACCAATTCTATGTCTGCAGATGTTTTTGTCCATCCACACACCTGGGCTCTTACCTGATCTTTATTTCCTGATTTTTCAACTTCAGCTGCCGAATGAGGCACAGCTGCAGTTCAAAAAGCAGGAAAAGAGGGCTGTTTCAAAGGCTGCGTCTCTGCACGCAGCACGCTGATGATGATTTACAGACACGCAGCTTCCAGCGTGAAGGGAAGCTTGTAAACCCCGAACCGGTAGTTAACCCTGTCGTATCCCACCCCTGAATATGTCCTTGTTCATTGCAGTGTGAGTCTATCAATGGTTCTCTTTTATTTGGAGTGTGGTATGTTTGTTATATGAGGTATATCAGCTTGAGACTTAAGGATGGAGAATCAATGATATGTTGTGCTCTTAGAATGCTTATTAACAAATACATGTTTCAGCACATAATGAGAAAACTGCATGGCAAAGCACTTAGTTTAAGAAAGACAAACTAATATGCGCCAAGAGTGTGACTAAAGAGGGCAACAGCAGGTTTCAGGCAAACATGAAAAACTGGCAACAATGCCTAAAAATGCATGTTTATTTCTAACTACTTTCATTGTTTGTTTCAGTATTAATAATCCAACAAGGCTCATATTGACACTCCTGAAATGAATTTCTACAGTATATGATTCAACTACTATGCATCAAATGCTTTAAACCTTGGGCTAAATAAAAATTTACCTGATGAGCTAATATGTAAATATTATGCCCCACATTTCTAGGAGATGCAGCAAGATCTTCACCATTCTCTCCATCTTCAAATTCAATCTCACCTTGCTGATAGGCCTTTTTAATTACTTCTACCTGTAGAAAAAGAGAAACACATTTCACAAGTTTGAAATATATATATGGAAAAAAACAAAATCCAAGTATTTGAGCTGATTCATATTTTAATTATGTTTCAGATATTCTGAAAATGAAACTTATATGAAGTCATTTTTATTTCCTTCTGTCCTTTGAAACTGAGGATCACTGGCTCAAATTACTGCTACTGCTGTTGGTTTTTAAACAACTATAATTTATATCAGAAATAAACTGACTCAGTGCAATGAACGCCAAAAATAAAGCCTTAAACTTTATATCCAGCCCACACCATTATTGCTGAATAATATATTCTGTCATACTCTTGACGCAGACAATTACTATAACTATATAGATTTGAATTCCTTGCTTGCATTTTGTTGTTTATTTAAAACAGGATAAAAGAATACTTAGACAGCTTTTTAAAAACATCTAAGTGACTACTTCAAACCTTTATCTTATAAAGTATTTTAAATAATGTACAGAATGTCTCATCAACATAGAGATTTTAAGAGATCCATCAAAATAAGTAAAATAAATCTCAGAATAAAAAACACACAGTGATAAAATTTCAGCAGTTTTCCTTCTTTTCCTCCCCCACTATTTGGTCTTCATTAATGAAGTGCTAGAGTGTCATAACTTCCCAAGCTTGTACACTAAACTTAAGTGTTGTTAGACATGCTATTCTTAAATATAGGCAGTCATTGAATTATAACCATAACTGGACCACAGTTTTCATTGCCATCGCTACAGTTGCTAAGTGAATCACAAGGTCGTTAAGTGAACCAGGCTTCCTACATTGACTTTGTCTAAAGCTAGCTAGAAGATCACCTGTCCCTGGGATGCTGCAACCATTGAAAATATATATTGGTTGCCAAGTGTGCAAATTTTGATTATGTGACCTTGGGTTGCTATGCAAGCATTGGTCATAAGTCACTTTTTTCAGTGCTATTGTAACTTCAAACAGTTGTTAAATGAATGGTTGTGAGTCAAGGACCTTTATATGAAAACAAATGGGACATGTGACTTCTCCGAACAGCTTATTATTTCAGCATGTCTTCTTTCAAGTTCTTTCACTCAGTCTTTCACATTGAACATACAAAGTAAAATTCTTCTATAATGCTTCTGTTTCATTTTGATCCACTGGGAAGTCTGGCTAACAGAAGAAAAGGAGAGGAACTGCTTTTTTTCATCCCTTGAATTGGCTCCCACAGTACTCATGAAATCCTCCTATCCCTTGGAGCAAATCTTTCAAGATCGCAAAAGGCTAATGGCAAAAATCAATACAAATGTCCTTGCCATCTATCTGTGAGAATGAAATCTGGATATAAATGCCACCATGTTGCCATGATATATTTCTATATAGTTTAATATAATTTTATCTTACAAAACAAATTTTCTCTTCTCTATTTGATCTGAACATTGCCTGTAACCCACCCACCTCAATACGATAGAACTATATTACCAGTACAGATGATCGCAGTTAAAATTATTTTGTGACTGTAATAGAAAATAATGCTTCTTAAGATCTCAAGTTAAGCCAACTTAAAATATACCTGTGTATATACAACAAAGCTTTCAATTTACTGCTAAGCATAATAGGGCTCAGTTAAGGAGAGGCCTCAGTTTATAAGATCCAAAATAGTGTGATCTTAATCACACATCTGGCAGCAAGATAATTTCATGCTGTCTAAATTAATGGAAGCAAATTCTTGGAAACATACCAGTTCTTTTGGTCTCATGTTATAAAGGATCCTTTCTGCATTCTCACTGTCATGCCTACTTTCCATTATAGCCAAGAGTAACTTTGAGGCATTATTCTGGGGGGGGGGGAAAAAAGGAACTTTAAGGAAAGTAAGCTGATTAAAATATCCATGTATTACAAAAAACAAAAACACATCTAAAGCGCAGATGAATATGACTACTACTTAGTGCATTTTCTTTGTTTTTTGACAAAACAACAAAAAACAAATGAAAGAGTCCAAAAACTATCTGTATGTACAATGAAGTCTAGAAATCAACAGCTAAATACCTGTGTTCTTTAAATACTTAAGAAAAATAATTTACATTCAGATCGGGGCTCTGGCAGTACAGTACACTCAATTTCCTACAAAAGAAAAGAGGCTATAAAACAGACCTCATTCTTAAATAATATTTAACACAGTAAGTTAAAATTATGAATTTTGCATTTACAAAGTCTTGTTTTGTAGAAATACAGATTGCAAAATTCCATCCCTGCAGTAGCTAACTATTGTTGCCATGACTATTTTTTCCTTCCTATAACAATGGATAGCAAGGTTTGTATTTGATCACACACACACACACACACACACACACACACACACACACACACATTATATTTTTTGTTTTCTATTTTGTATCATTGCTTCCAGTCTTTGGGAACTGAACAGCATATAAATAATAAAATGTCACACAGCAATCTACATTGAAAACGTTAGATTATGACTAACAAATTCTAGCGAGTTATTTGTATAAGTGTCCTTTGAACTACAATGTTTAAAACTTATGATTCTGTAAACTGCAATTCCCACCATAAAGTATCACTACATGAAGATTGTTTTATTGCAGTTTGTTTTCTTATCTATAGACCTGAATCACCTGTTCCCTAATGTCTAAATTTTCTATAGAGTTTCAGTTACAAGGCATGTGTCAAACCTATCTGATAGAGCAGATTCATGATATATTTTGTGATGACTATCCTGGTTCCTTCAATTTCATAAATTGACTGCATTTTAATGGTCAGTTAAACATACAAGAAATAAATTAAGCTGCATCCTTGCAAATTTACATTAGGTCATGTTTAATTAATTTAGTGTAGCTTAAGTCTTATTCAAACTTAATTCCTGTACATACTACCTTGTCTAAGACATTCAGTGAATTTCTTGGGCCTACTGAGAGTTTGCACAACCATTTTGAGCATAAATGTTTGTTTTCTCTTGCAATAATGATCATTTTCATGGTTAAAGTATCTACTTACCTTCAGCTCTAATACAAGATCCATTCTCTTTTTTCCAAGGGGGTTGATGTCATTGAGAATTAATGCTGTAATTATATCAATACCATTGGACTCATGAGTGGCAATGCAGTTCTACATGAAGGGTGAGGTAGTGGAAAAAGATAACAATATATAGAATGATTATTTTACAAAAAAGCCCTGCAAATTAGGAGGGGAATTGTTTGGAAAATGTTGGCTTAATTAAGATGTAATATAAATGTAATCACAGATTTATTTGAAGTTACTATTTACCATAGAATAGAGAAGAATGTAGTCTGAAATATTATTGGAGAAAGACCAGGGACATTTAACAAAACAGACACCTGAGCCACAATTCAGTACATGTAGTGGGTGTTGTAGTAACATTTCTAAATAATGATTGTAAATGTCAACATGTGTATGAACCTATGTGTATGATTATGTATAATAAAATAATTATGCATTCAATTGGAAGTTCGAAAAAGCAGTGCCCAGTGAAATTTGGTTTGATGTTATGGTTAAAAAAACAAGCTAGAAACCCAGAGACTCTAAGTTCTAATTCTACTTTCAGCACAAAGGCAGCAAGATGATTTGGGGCCAGTCGCTCCCTCTCAGCCCTCAGAAGTAGAGGGCAAAGGCAAACCACTTCCAAAATGTTGCAGAAAAACTTTCAGGGACTTATTCAAGCATGAGTCAAGATTGATTTAGAGCTATCCACCTGAATGCCCATACAGACAAAGGAGATTTATTTGGTAATAATGGAGTAGTCGTTTACCTATAATTCTTTCTCCCTAGTAGGAAATTTCCATGCTAGCAAACCATTCCTTTCTAATACTGCCATAATCCTCAGTGTAGGTGGGCCTCTGGTCATACTATGCACCCATAAAATCACATGCTTATTTGTTTTCTTAATGCTCCAAGTTGAAACTTAAACATTGCAAAATACTAACAGGAATTCTCAGTGTTCCAAGTTAGCCTCTCAATTTGCACAAAGCCAGCTACACCTCCCATTTGCCCCAACTACAATACCTGATTTTCATGACATGGTCCCTGGCAGTACTCTGTCAAACTTTCCAGTGTCTGATTGATCAATGCTACATTTTTCTCATTAATGTACAGCCCAAGCAGTCCAAGTCCTCCAGTTGTACTTCCACAAATACAATCTAAAAACTGTAATGTCTCACACACTAGGTTGTAATTAGTCTTGTTGTTTTGGCAACGGAGGAAGTTCTAGAGAGGGACATAGCAATAACAGAGAAAGAAAAAAGTTATGAATTTCATTTTTTAACATAAAAAGAGTTTATTCCCACATTTTTTCAAATTCAATGGTATCTACTGGCATCTGTACAAGAAACACTTGTCTATCAACCCATGCACAGGGCACAACAGTCCTCTGTATATTCTGTTGTATGTATGAGGAGATTTTCCCATCTAAACAGCAGTGTGAAATTCTGCTGCGGTCTTTGAGTAGCATATTTACAATAGGCACCAACAGCAGAAGCAGAGAGATCTGAACGGTCCTTGTATGGTGTTTTTTTTTTGGCACATAGATGGGATGAAAAGGAACAAGGTATCAGAACCTCCCCAATCTTTTTTCTCCAGTGCTTGCTAAATCATCTTTGCCACATTGGTGGCATCTTTGTCAGTATTCCTGGAAAAGAGCAGGACAAATCACCAATCCTTTGAACTTCTACTTTCAGTTCATCTGTTCTCTTTCAGGGGAAAAGCTGAAACAAAAGACCTACCCACCCAAAAAGGAAATAACATTGGGTTCAGCTAGATAATCTTTCCCAAAATGTGTTAAAATTTGCAAACAGTAATGCTTTTCTTCAACTACTAGGTACAAAAAGTTAATCAATGGTAGGTGTTTCTTTTGTTTTTCAGGGTTCACTGGTGGAATATTTAAATCCTTATGAGTTTTCTGGTGTAGTCAGGGATTCAGCTGTTCGGCTTGTTTCTTCCTCTAATCCAATTGATAGAGAAAGTGTTAAAAAGTCGTGATGTTTCTTTTTTTCTCCTGGCCTAGACGTGGGAAGACGTCAAATATGAGTGGGAGTCAATGGACCCATTGAAAAGATTAATCAATAGAAACAACTTTCCCCAAATACCCAACCACAGAAAGGAAAATAACTGGAGCTTGTTTTTCCAGGGTGGACGGGAAGGATAAAGAAGCAGGAGAGTTCACAGTTTGGGGCTGTAGTATACAAAGTCAAGACAAAATAGATCACAGCTATTCTGTAAATAAGAAGCAGAAGTCTGTAAAGGGAATTCCTTGAATCTGTTTCACTTCTAGCCAGTTTACATGCCAGTGTCAAGCAGTTTCAAGCTTCAGTATGGAAAAGCCCTAAGGTTTTTGATCAGAGAATGATCAAAGAAAATAAAAATGTTTTTCAGATGATTTGGGGTCTCACAGCAAAAATCCAAATAATTTCGCACACAACAGTTTAGGTCTAAGATGAAATATTCTTATCTCTGAGGTGGGCAAGTTATAAGCTCTAGGCGTTTGTACTTCCTGCCCTATTTTGTAGCCTCCATTAGCTACCACATTCCCACAAGGAAGACAAGAAGGAGAAAATACTATCACACAACTTCAAATTAGATAATCCTTTGCTGCTTAGTGAGTTGGACTTTCTGGTTCATAATATATCTATATGTGTTAAGATCAACAGTTCCACACAGCAAGGCATCAACTAGGGAGAGACAGGGAAAGGGGAAATTAAGGGGATGAATAAAAGCAAAAATAGTGGTTTAATTATTACTAACAAATTATCCTTTGTTCTCAGTTTAAGTAATCCAACTCTTTTTTCAGAAGACAGAATTGTTAGATTGTTCTTAGGTACCCTGGAGCTCCCACTTTCTGGGTTGCTAGACACTTTTGAAATTTCAGAAGATGCTTATGGATGTTCTTACAATATGGTTGCTGGGAAGTGTTTCGCTAATCCCAAAGTGCTTGTTTACTAGTAGTTGAGAATATTTTCCCTCCTTCTTTACCTCCAACAATACCTTAACTACTTCAGTCCATCCATTCCCCCATCCACCCAAATAAAGATGAGGCTGGTACTAGTTTTGGCAATGTGCTAGCTTCTCAACTCATTAATTAAAACATTCAAAAGTCAGATCAGACAAAGTAAGGTGTCACCAGACACATTGGGGCTCATGAGTGTGTTTCATAGATGTCAAATGCATGTGTACCTGCAAATCCCGGTTGTGGTTTTCACACAGCAACTGCAAAAACCGTAAGATGGGCTGCATTATTGTGATGAAAGGGCTCATCTCCAGCTCATCTTTGTTTTTATCTGCCACAGATTGTGCTCCTTCTACAGCTGAATAATGATCATCAGGATCGGCTTCTCTTCGGTAGGTGTTAAATGCTTTCCTTGTAGCGGTGGAGGCTTCAACCAACTGATCTCTCACTTCCTCTGTTATTTGGGTCACGGGTTCCCTTAATGCTATAATGCACAATGACAAATCCATTAGCAAATAACGGTGCAGTCCCCTTCACCATTTCCAGAAAACTTCACATCTTTGCCATTCAGCATTTTACCTTTTTGTGGTAAAAGGATCTAGATTAGTATAAGCTTAATAAGCCAGCCCAATTCATCTCATTTCTTAGCAGTGCATAGAAACAACCTCAAAAAGACAATTCTCCGTAGATTAAATAAACATAAATACAGTCATTAAAAGTTTTAGTACATAATGCTTAGTTACTGTAAAACAGACTTGCTGACAGGGGTCTAGAAACTGCCACCGAAACGCCGAGTACGTGAAACACTATTAAGTCCTAATTTTCTCTCTGTGTTCACTGAAAGTATAGTAAAATTCTTTTGGATAAATAGAAATTCCTCCTCCTTTTACACTTCAGCATGTTGGATTGGATCCAGATTCCATCGTGATTAGAGAAGACTGCTCAGATTTAATGAAACTCAAGACAGTCACTGATTCAAATGAGCATAGTTTACATATGACAAAGCAACAGACATTACAGATCATGATTAGGATGCTTGACTAGTGCCAGGGGGACCTGGGTTCTAGGCTTCCCTTGAACAGGGGAGCTAACTAGATTATCCTAGGTCAGTTACTTCCTCTCAGCCCTAATTGGCATCAGGAAAAGGCAGCTGAAAAACCACATCTGTTTTAGAATAGAATAACAGAATTGGAAGGGACCTAGGTGGTCTTTTAGTCCAACCCCTGATTAGGTAGGAAACCATCACATTTCAGACAAATGGCATAATATGTAAGGCAGGGGTATCGAACCTTGGCAACTTTAAGACTTGTGGACTTCAACTTTGTGGAATTGAAGTCCACAAGTCTTAAAGTTGCCAAGGTTGGAGATCCCTATGATAAGGATCTGCTATGACAACGAAAGCAACTGTAATGCCAAAAAAAAAAAAAAAGACCTTGCAGTCAAGTCAGATAAATGCTGGAAACAGCAACCACCATTTTAATAATGACCAATTGTGGATGCAGCTTATTCTCATGCTGTTATTTTTTTTAATTGCTTAAGGAATAAAAATCCAAGTTCTGCTTGGACAGGGATTCAAGTTATCAAAAGAAGAGGCAACCATGCCTCCCTGCCTGCCCCCCACTGATTTCTTAACCATCTATGAGGAAGAATTCTTCAAAATAGCATAGCCAGGAACGTATTGACAAAAATCCTGTGAAATACCCAGGATTCCCTTCTTTATGTCATCAGTTCTGGGCTTGTCCTGCTGGGCAATAAATATGTGGAGGTTAGAATGTGTGTGTGTGTATTTATGTGTGTGTATCCCCGCTTCCCCATGTCCCACTTCCCCCATCTGTACATCTACTGGAAGCCTTATTACAAAACAGGGCAGATCCTGAAGCAAGAAAATAATACAGGTAGTCCTCAACCGCAATCGAGCCCAACATTTTAGTTGTAAAGTGAGACATTTGTTAAGTGAGTTTTGCCCCATTTCACGATCTTTCTTGCCACCATTGTTAAATGAATCTGGTTTCCCCATTGCTTTGCTTGTCCGAACGTCACAAAAGGTGATCATGTGATGCCCCCCCCAAGACACTGCAACCATCGTAAATGTGAGTCAGTTGCCAAGCACCTGAGTTTTGATCATGTGACTTTGGGGATGGTGCAGTGGTCATAAACTGTGAAAAACAGTCATAAGTAGCTTTGAATCATCTGTTCAAAAAAATAATACAGGTAGTCCTCAACCGCAATCGAGCCCAACATTTTAGTTGTAAAGTGAGAGTGTTCCTTGTGCAACAACTATTAAATATTAGGAACAATCTATTTTATTTCATCCTTACTGGCAATATGTACTGATCCATCATAGTTGCATGTCAGAGCAGTGCACCAAGTGATAGAGAAGTTTACGATTTAATTCCTAAGGTGCATCTTAATTCATAGGAGCATGGTGGCTCTCATGGTTAGGATGTTGGGTTGGAGATTAGCAAGTCTGCATTCAAGATGAGATTTTTTTTTTTTCCTCCAGTTCCTGCTGGGAACATGAAAAGAATCCCCAATTGGGTATCCCCCCCACCCCCAGAGAATGGTGATGTCATCAACTAATCTTTCCAACCAGGAGGTGGTTGAAAAAAAATCTAATTCATCTTTAGATTGAATTGAGAAAGTCTGCTTTTAATTACAGAATTATAGATCCTACTGCCTGCAGAGCAAAGAATGTTATATGAAAAGATGAAGCAACACTCAAGCTGGCTGGCATACTAATATTGAGAATACCTGTCACCATTTCAGTAATTGCCATATCCCAAAAAATTGAAAAAGGAAGATGATGTCATGGTAGGATAGCACTCTTTTCCTTCTGGGACCAGAATCATAGGATCAATAAAATACTTAATCACATGATTATTTACTTTCAATTGGGCATACTTCAATTGGGCATTTCAATTGTAGCTCCTAAGCCTTACCTCTCTTCCTTGCTGGCACATCTCTGTCGGAGTCGTCATCTTTCTTTTTGTTTCCCAAATCACTGGTGTTAACTGTGACTGTGGCCTTGATTTCTTGCTGAGCAACTTTCATACGATCATAAAAAACTTTAAAGAATTTTTCTGATTTCTTATCTTCCATTAAGCGACAAAAAAAGGAGTGCTGCAGCAAAATAAAAGCCCAGGAAACTGATAGTTTAGAAATAAAAATGAAATCTTTGTAATATCAAAGACATAAATTTTCAAAAAACTAAATGCTGTGAGCTCCACAATCATTGACTGAGCTACTGCAATATTACTAATTAAAACTGTTAAAGATAAAGAATTATAACCTCACAGCCAGCGCAGAATAATGAACCAACTATCCACAACTGCTAATTTGGAAATAAGAGCAGAAAAAGTAAAAAAACAGTGACTATGGAATAGTTTCTCCTCAATATGGTTTGTTGCAACTATTGCAGCTGTTAAGCATATAATACCATGCCCTAACAAGAATAACAAAACAATAAGAGTAACAGAATAATAGAGCTGGAAGGAACCTTGGAGATCTTCTAGTCCAACCCCCTGCACAAGCAGGAAACCTTATACCATTTCACACAAATGGCTGCCCAGTCTCTTCTTAAAAGCTTCCAGTGATGCAACTTCTGAAGGGAAGCCATTCCAGTGGTTAATTGTTCTCACAGTTGGGAAATTTCTTCTTAATTCCAGGTTGCTTCTCTCCTTGATCAGTTTCCATCAATTGTTTCTTGTCCTGTCTTCTGGGTGCTTTGGAAAATTGGTTGATCATCTCTTCTATTACATAACATGTAGAACTGCTGCACCCCAAAGGATTGAAGATATAGAAGCAATGGTATGCACTACATTACATATGCTGATCATAACAAATAACTTTGAAAGAGAATTAAAAGTAAACACTTTAGCCCAGCAGTCGCCAACCAGTGGGCCATGAGAACATTTTGGTGGGCCGCAGAGAAATCTCACCAGAGTGCTCACCAGAGCACCCCCCCCCCAAAAGCAATTAATCCAGGCTGCACAGAAACACAAGATTGCTCAGCCCAGATGGCCCGCGGGAACCCTCCCCATCCACTCACTCCTTACCTGGCAAACTTGTCTGCTAAGTTGCTATTTTTCCTTTTTCCAACCATCATCTGTTCTGCTGTGCCAGGAGATTTAGATTAGCTAGGAAGCAGTAAATGGTTGGATTTCTTGCTTTCTAGCTAAGCAGAGACAAACCACCCTTAGGACTGAAGGTTTGCTTACAAGCAAATTCAATACAGACTCACAGCAAGCAAATTTGAGACTGAGCTAGCCGATGGCAGATAGATAGATCACTCAATGAAGTCAATCTGCCTGCTTTGCCTGATTCTGGATAAAAGTTGCTTTTTAAAAATAAAAAATTCAATATTTACATAAATGGTGTGTTGTGAGTTAATTGTGGGTTTTCTTGGTAGCAAATTTTATGAGTTTGCTTGCAAGCAAATTTTGTGTGATAGACTGAGCTAGCCAATGACAGCTAGATTTCGGAATGAATCTGTGATTCTGTGAGCAACTCAATCTTCCTGCCTGCTTTGCCTGATTTTATGTAAAAGTTGGTCTTTTTTATATAAAACATTCAATATTTATATAAATATTTATAATATTTACATACAAGCCATGCCCAGCCAGGCACATGATCACCAAGCCACACCCATAAATTAGGCCACACCCACATAATCGGTTAGTGGTCCCGGGATTTAAAATTATGAGTTTGGTGGTCCCTGAGGTCCAAAAGGTTGGCAACCCCTGCTTTAGCCTGTTGCTGCAATTAGCCTATATGAAATGTGTGTATGTGTGTGTGTTTGTGTGCACACACACACAGTATCTCACAGAAGTGAGTACACCCCCACACATTTCATAAATATTGAAGTATATCTTTTCATGTGACAACACTGAAGAAATGACACTTGGCTACAATGTAAAGTAGTAGGTATACAGCTTGTATAACAGTGTAAATATGCTATCCCTTCAAAATAACGCACCACACACCCATTAATGTCTAAACTGCGGGCAACAAAAGTGAGTATCCCCCAAGTGATAATGTCCAAATGGGGCCCAAAGTGTCAATATTTTGTGCGGCCACCATTATTTTCCAGCATTGTTTTAACCCTCTTGGGCATAGAGTTCTCCAGGTCTTCACAGGTTGCCACTGGAGTCCTCTTCTACTCCTCCATGACATCAAGGAGCTGGTGGATGTTAGAGACCTTGCACACCCCCACCTTCCATTTCAGGATGCCTCACAAATGCTCAGTAGGGTTTAGGTCTGGAGACATGCTTGGCCAGTCCATCACCTTTAACCCTCAGCTTCTTTAATATGTCACCAGGGAGGGAAAACAGCTACTTAGGCCCAATTTGGACATTATCACTTAGGGTGTACTCATTTTGGTTGCGAGGGGTTTAGACATTGATGGCTGTGTGTTGCATTATTTTGAGGAGACAGCACATTTGCACTGTTATACAAGCTGTATATTCACTACTTTACATGTAAGGATCATGTAAGGAGCTCACCTGTGATTCCATTTCACTTCAGTATGTGAGTAGCTGTTATATCTCTTTCCTTTACCAATATTACACAATCCTATTAAAGGAGCCTAATCCAGGAAGCCCCCACTGGCACTTGCCCAACATTTGCCCAACAACTTTCATGTCCATTCCCAATGGAAAGCCAAGTGGGGGCCTTGAAGGCCCAGTTATAGGAAGATATATAAATGACCCAACAAAAAGGTGCCATTGAATTACATCAGCAATGGACAATCCTGAATAAGATTTGCATCTCACTTGGTCTCTGTCAGGACTCTGTATAAATGGGGCACAGTATCCTCCCCTCATTGTGACAGTGGGTTCCCACATCAAACTCACATGATGACTGGCTGTAATCTGAGGGTACTATCTGGTCTGTGTGTGTATGTGTATACATACATACATACATACATACATACACACACCACACACACACACATACATACATAACTAGTCCATGTATGATATGCCATATACTAAATGACTAATGATAATCCATATTGGGAATTATCTTCTCCTCCATTTATTTTTATTCCTGGAAATTGCTTTCATCCAGGTTTCTTTTTTGTCATAATCACAATGTCATATGCCTCTCTTTCCTTCTGAAAGCTTTAACAACTCTCATGTATTAGGCAACATTCACAATTGAATCATTTACTATGATGTGTTACAAGCTGTTAGGAATCTTTCACAAATACTGGACATAGCAAAATGAGAATTCAGTTTAAACACATTCATATTCCCATTGTATATTTATTTTTGATACTCAATACATTTCTGAATACTGTATATATTGCAGATAAGCCAAGAATTTTAGTTGCCAAAATATATCCCCCAAGTTGGGTTGGCTTATGTGCAGATGGTGTATTCAGCATATATACAATATGTGTATCTTGTACATATTTTCATACAAAATAAGCTCATCCACAGATAAATCAACCTCAAACTGAATAGCAGTTTGCATGTTTTAATTCCACAGTATAGCAGGGAACTGCTGTTGAAATGCTAAAAATTTAGCATGAATTATGAGTGATGCAGCAATGCAGCGAACCTATTAGAATGAAAAGCTGAATTAATGATGTCTCAAGGATGGTTTTGTTCATATTAGATTTTGCTCATATTTGTGAATTTTCACATTTATCATATGTATTAGAAACATTTACCTCAAATAGGGTTACCGAGGTTTGTGCTGTAGTTATAATTATTTATTTATACCATAGTGCTAACTTAGATAACAGTTAACATGAAAATTTGCATAAAGAAGTTTGGCTTTCACTCAAATTTAGTAATCAGAAATTCCCTACTGTCTTCTTATTTTAACCTGACATTGCAGGTCTGTGGCCAGAATTCTATATAGGCTGTAAAATTCTAACCTCTAAAAATTCTATAGAATTTATTTATTTAAATGCCTGAGAAAAGAATTCCTTATGCAAAACATTCATTTGCAGTGGTAAAAAAAATGGAAGTGGAATTTTTGTCATGATTGTTCAAGGTGAGAAATATACTTTGCTAAACATTTATCCTTATCCTTTTTTGGGATGTGATTATATGAGTTTTGTAATACCAACATAGTCAGCTTGGTCAAGTGAAGGAGTCTCCAAACTATGCTGGCTGGGGAAATCTAGAATTTGAAATCTACAAGTCTTAAAAGTTGCCAAATTTGGAGACCCGTAATCTAGCGGTTAAAAAAACAGGCTAGGAACCAGGAAACTGAGTTCTAGCCCTGCCTTGGACATAAAAGCCAGCTGGGTGACTTCAGTCTAATCCCAATTCAACCTCACAGAACTGTTGTGTGGGGAAAATAGAATGACGAAGGTGTATGTTTTCTGCCCTGAGTTATTTATAAAACATAATAAAGATGGGATTAAAAGAACTTTAAAAGTGTCTGATCCATTTTCATATTTCAAAAGTGATTAAAGAGCCTCATGTTGCTGAAAAGTATTTCTAGTTTAATGAAAAGAAGGACTAGGGGTGACATGCTGGCAGTGTTCCAATATCTCAGGGCCTGCCACAAAGAAGAGGGAATCAAGCTATTTTCCAAAGCCTCTGAGGGCAAGACAAGAAGCAATGGGTGGAAACTAATCAAAGACAGAAGCAACCTAGAACTAAGGAGAATTTTCCTGACAGTTAGAACAATTGATCAGTGGAAGGACTTGCTTCCAAAAGTTGTGGATGCTCCAACACTGGAAACTTTTAAGAAGAGACAGAACAACCATTTGTCTGAAATGGTATAAGGCTTCCTGCCTGACCAAGGGGGTTGGACTAGAAGACCTCCAAGGTCCATTTCCAAAGCTGTTATTCTGTTCTCTGTTTTTCAAAAAGAGATCATGCCAAACGAATCTTATTTCAAAAGCTTGAATTTATATCAGTTATGGTTGAGCCAATAATTGATAGTAATACAGCAGTGAAGTACTGTAGATTACAATATCAGCTCTTTCCAACCCTTTGTGATCAGAGCAGCATCCTTCATCAGATGCCACTTCTAAAGAAAAATACAAGAACATACCAAGAATCCAAATCACTTACAGTAATATAACTGAAGCAGAAAACCAGACTTGCATGAAGTAAGAATTTTGAAAATGTATTTTTCACAGATAAACATTTAAAGACTGATTTATCACATACAACACAGGATGAGAGCAATACTGAAAACTAAAGAAACCCTGTTAGCTTGGTTAGCATTAATAGACAGTTCTTCCACAGAAAATTAGCATTTCAGCTGACTTCTAGCCAACCACTTGAATGTATTTATTTTAATTTTATTTTTTTTCTTCTTGTGCCATATTCATCATCAGATGTTGGTGATCATTCTGGCGATCCTATTTTTATCAACAGCTGCACGGAAAAGTGCTGTTGAGTTTTGTCCAAACCAGTTCCTTAGATTTTGAAGCCATGATGTTCTTCTTCTACCTGGACACCATTTGCCTTCAATCTTTCCTTGAGGGATAAAGTGAAGTATGCCGTATTTTTCTGGGTTGCATCACATGCCTAAAATATTCTAACTTTCACTTTTTAATGGTTTTGATGATTTCCCTTGGCTTTCCCAGGTGGCTTATAACCTCCTCATTTCTGATTTTGTCATCCCAACTTAATTTTATATCTCGCCTTTATTATTTTTATAAATAATCCAAGGAAATGAACATATCTAATACTCATTCTTCCTCCCATTTTTCTTACAACAACAACCCTGTGAGGCAAGTTGGGATGATAGAGAATGATTGGCTCAAGGTCACCTTCATTGGGATCTATTTAGCTTCTTCCTAACTTTTATTGAACGTAAGCTTGTCTTTACACTTACATTCAAATATTACACTACAAAGCCAACAAAAACATTTTAGATTGAGATGTTCATTAGACAGTCTTTCTCTTGTCCTCAAACTGTCTATTGGCCACTTCTGTTGATGAAATACCATAACTGAATTAAACTTTTATTACTATCCCATGCATGGAAATGGATTACGGCAAGGGGGCTTTCACAGCCAGCAAGGCATATCTGGTGAGGGATTTCTCTTTTGTTCCTTAAGCGTTATGATAAGGAACTACATTAGGGGTCTTCAAACTTGACAGCTTTAAGACTTGTGGACTTCAACTCCCAGAATTCCTCCTCCAGTCATGTTAGCTCAGGAATTCTGGGAGTTGAAGTCCACAAGTCTTAAACTTGCCAATTCTGATTTTAAAATAATCAGAAGTACAATTAGATTACCCACAATTAGAGACTGTAATTTTAGCAGTCCAGTATTAGTGATGTTGTGTCAAATCAATCCTCAGAACTGAGGACAGAGTTACTAGTAGTTTTCTTCCACTGGGAGCAATCTACACTGTCAAATGGGCCATGGCTACCTAGTTGATTTCTGAAAAAGTCTTGCATGAGATGAGTCTCTGCAGCTCAAATGCTAATTAGCTTCCTGCTTTATACTAGGGACAAACATCCAGGGCAAGCATAGAAGCAACAGAAAAGGGAAGAAGATTTCAAGTGAGCAAAGGGTGGATTAATGTGCAAAAATTACAGGTAATATCACAAGTTCTGTTTTTTTTCCCCTTGCACTGATTAAAAATGTAGCAGAACAACCAGATGGTTCTGGGTCTGTGGGAGTCGTGGGACTACAATTTCAATATATTTTTTTTAAAAAAACCACTTTCTTCACACATTTAACACAGCTGCAGCAAACACCCACCCACAGAAGTAGAGGAGAGAGAGAGAGAGAGAGAGAGAGAGAGAGAGAGAGAGAGAGAGAGAGAGAGAGAGAGAGAGAGAGAGACATCCTACTTCCTTCCTGAATGAAGGATTCGAATGTGGGTGTGAGAACAAGAATATATATATATATATATATATTAATTATACACACACACACACACTGGAAGAGATAGCACAGAAAAGGGAACTGAAGAAAACCATGGCAACCAGTCAGTCCACCTACCCACACCACCCACTAGCTTCATTTGCTGACGCATAAAAAAAAAAAGCCAACCAAAAGATCTCAAGCTGTCTCTACCAGCTTGAGAAGGTGAGCAAACCCTCAGAGCTCATTAAATTCCTCCCTTTGCTTGTTTCGTATGCCTGCAGCTACTAACCAGTTGAATATAAATAGAAGTTATATAACATCCTTGTTGATTCCTGTGCAAAAAAACAAAAAAAGGAGCATGACCTTGTTTTAAAAAGCCTGCTTCTTCCTGTTTATCAAAGTCTAATCCTTATAGGGATTAACCTGAATCCACCTGTAGCTGATTTACATGCCAAAAGAAAGTTACATTAAAAAAGAAAAAAGCCTTGTACTGTTCTGTCCTGATTTTCTAAGACACTCTAAAATCTGTACATTAATTACCTGGGCAAATCTCATTTTAGGAAGCCATTTTAATTAGCCTAGATAATTATATTTCTTTTATACCTACAGAAGAGAAGACTGGACTATGATTTTCATGTGTAGCAAATACATCAAAAATTAAAAACAACTAAAGAAAAAACTAAATAGGTTTGCTGTCAATTCTCTTCCTCTCCTTTTATACCATTGGTATTTTTTTCACCCATATCTCCTCCACAGTCACAAATGATGACTTGACTACCCATCAACAGGAAAGTTAGCTAGTTAGTTTGGTACTTGAAAGTTATTCTGAGCTTCTGTCTAAGGACAGTCTGAGTCTGTATGCTGTTCATTAAAAATGCTGTTGCTGACCCACGTCTTCTTGCTACACTATTATGCTTCAGAACAGGCGACCAGTACACTGTGCAACTTGGAATAACTGTGCTTTTATCAGACTGTTAAACAGCTTTTAAGACTTTTCTATTTAGATACGAGCCAGGGGCTAGGGGAGAATAAGCAATGTAGTTGGTCTTCTATATACGGAAACAAGGGGAAGAAAGAGAATAGATTTGTTGTTTTGGAACAGAAAAGAATTGAAGATTGCTTAAATAATACTCCTGCCAATCAAACTTCTTTCTCTTACATTTTTCTTACCTCAAGTTCTAATTAAACTTTATCTTGCTGCTATAACTCCACTATTCCAAATTATTAACCTCTCCTTTCTCTCTGGCTCCTGTTCTTCTAGAAAGATTCCACTGTCATATTTATTCTCAATATTAACCTATGCCATTTACTTTTAACCTTTTGGAATCTGCTACTTAGTTTAACTGTGCTATCATTCCTCCAACTCTGGCTTTGACCATCTTTCTCTCTGATGTCCATCTTTCTCATTAATAAATCATTAATGATTTCCCCTCTACCAACACAAAGTATATTTACTCTCTAATTTTCTATGACCTTTTAGCTTTGATATGATATGCTCCTTTTCTGTTTAAGTCTCTATGATTCCAGTCCTAGGTAGTTCTATTATTATCTGCTTAATTCATCTTTTCATGTTTCCCACTTTAAGCCCCTGTCACACTGAACCAACGGATGCAAAGAGGATGTAAAACAGACAAAAAAGCTTGCCATCCATTGGAAAACGCGATGCATCCGTTGTGTACTCACTGCGTACGTCTTTCATACGCTCTATCCGTCAAACATCCGTCTACTGCTATTTCATCTGCTCAAAAAGTTTTGAGCTGCACAAAACTTTTTGAGTGAACTTTCCGCCGCGTACAATCTACATCCGTGACACATACGGGCAACAAACGTTCTACGTCCGTTGTCATCCGTTACACGTCCGATGTATCCTCTCAGCATCCTCTGGACATCCACACAACTCACATCCACTCCAGCAGAAAGTGGAAAGAGGGAAGAAGCGAAAGGTACGCAGAACGTCCACACAGCGTTAGTAGCACGAAAATAGAAAGGATGAAAACGGATGCAGCTCAGATATAAAGCATTAAAATGGACAAAACATTCGTATATGGGACGTATCTCAGATATTTAGGATATCTGGAGGAAGCCTAGAGTATGTGGAAGGACACCTAATGGAAAACCGACATTTTCTATAAAAAGGGGGAGGAAATCACCTGGATCTCACTTTCAATCCAGTAGCCCTGGTGTGCAGACCTCTTCAGCCTTGCTCTTGCTCTTCCACATCATCCATTGATCTCCACCATGGATCATCGCACACTCCTTTTGGTAGCCGCCATCATTCAACACCAGAACCAAGCCCTCTTCAGACAGTTTCACCTTTTCTACGCAGAGAAGGAAACGTCCAAGAACTGTCTGGGTCCGATGATTGATCGGGAGAAGAGCGGAGTTTGGACTGTATGACAAGCTGATGGTGGAACTGAGGAATGAAGACACTCGTGCATTCCAGAACTTCATGAGGATGCCTCCAGCCATGTTTGACGAACTTGTGGAGCGTCTGAGACCCAGGTTGACCAAGGCAAACACCAACTTCCGTCCCAGCCTGAACCCTGGACTATAGGTGGCACTGACTCTGCGCCACCTGGCCTCTGGGACCATGTACAGAAACATGCAGTATTCCTGGAGGGTGCTACACAACACCATCAGCATTGTGGTCAGAGAAGTGGTGCAGGCCATCATCGAAGAATACGTGGAGGAGTTCCTCCAGTGCCCCACCACTGAAGAAGGCTGGAGGAAAGTTGCAGAGAAGTGGTATCAGAGGTGGAACTTTCCCTACACTGTTGGAGCCATAGATGGGAAGCACGTGGCCTGCAAAGCTCCACCCAACTCAGGGTCCAACTATTTCAACTACAAGGGCTTCTTCAGCATCATCCTCTTTGCCATGGTTTATGCTGACTACAAGTTCATGTACATCGATGCTTCAGGCAACGGGTCAGCTTCAGATGCCCAGATATACAATGCCAGTCACCTCAATGGTGGGCTGGAACGCAACCTCATCATGGATTTCCCAGATCCAAACCCCCTACCCAATGACACACAAGATGTGCCCTACTTCATTGTGGGTGATGATGCCTTCTCCCTCAGAACCTACCTCATGAAGCCCTACACTTCAAGATACCTCACCCGTGAAGAGAGGATCTTCAACTACAGGCTGTCCAGGGCAAGACGGGTGGTGGAGAACGTCTTTGGCATCCTGGCCAACAGGTACTTCTCACCACCATGCAGCATCACCCACAGACCGTGAGGAGCATCGTGGAAGCTTGCTGCATCCTGCACAATCTCATGCGCACCCGCTACCCAGTCTTGCAGAACAGGCTTGTGGACCGTCAAGAAGAAAATGGGGACATGGAGCCTGGTGAATGGAGGCAAGGACTAAACCTGATGTACACTGTGGATGTGCAAGGCCCCAACAGAGCTTCACGTGGAGGGAAGAAGCAGCGCAACCTCCTGAAACACTGGTGCAACTCCCCAGCTGGATCAGTGGAGTAGCAAGACAGGATGGTAGATGCTTAATGGATGCTTCCTTCAGCCTGTCTCATCACACTGATGAGATTGTGCCATGTATGTTGAGTGGCCTGACAATGAATAGGGCATTAATAAAGAGTTTTGTTTATGTTGAAATGTGTGCATCAATGATTAAATTGTTATTGATAATAAAGGGCCATATGTGTGGCAGCTGGGAGGGTGGATCATATAGTCCCACTATGCTTGCACTGGAGGGGCTGTCTGGTCTGCAGCTGGGTCAGTTGAGGCGTCCGAGGAACCTGGGTGTGGACTGGGAAGGGCTGTCTCTGCTGTGGGAAGTCCTGGTAGTGGTAGGCTTGGTAGGCGAGGGGCTGCTGAAATCCATGGAAGGGCTGTGGCATCGCCTGGAGTGGAGGAGCAGACCTGGAGTGGGTAGCAGCAGGTTCAGCTGGGCCTGGAGGGTGGTGCAGAAGAGCTGTGATCCTCTCCTTCATCGCCTGGTACTGGGCCTCGGGCATGTCCATGAGGGTCTGGCTCAGGTACGTGATGAAGGGCTTGAGGTTGGAGGATGGTATGTCAAAGTGGACCAGCTGGGAGAGGAGATCTGTGCTGGCTTTTATTGTGTCCCTGATCTCCAAGAGGACAGTGTGGCTCTGTCCCTCCAGTCTGCCTCTCTGCCTGCTTTCTGTGGAGGTGGAGCTGGGGGCGGGTGTGGGTTGGTCTCTGGTGGCTGCCTCTTCTTGCTCCATCTGAGACAGGGGATCCTCCACGTCCTCTGGCATGGGGAGTGCAGCTGTTGGGGGGGTCTCTGTCGTGGGGCCCTCCAAAGACACCTGCCTGGACATGGTGGCTGTCTTCTGGCTGGAAGAGGAGTGGCTCTCTGTGGGCTGTCTGAGGGAGAGGGTTGACAGAGGAGCTGCTCCTCGGATCTTACCCTCCAGGAAGCTGCACCTGGCCATGACATAGGTCTCCCGGTCAGTTAGCTTGACAGTGGCCTGCCCGGATCTCTTCAGGTGCAGCTTGCATACCAGGTGTGCATATGCTCCCACCACCCCAGGAGGACATCTGAAGTGTAGCCCAGGCTCTCCGCCTTCTCTCTCCACACTGCCTGCTTCCACTTGGTGTCGCGATAGAGCCTGTGGCCCTTCCTCCACAGGTACTCGTTCTCCCTCAGCCATTTCAGCACCTCCTCCTCATGGTCTTTGGAAATGGAGTACTGTTTCCTCTCCCCCTTCTCCTTGCATTGCCTCTTCCTCCCTCTGGCAGGGGCTTCAGGGCCTTCAGCAGCAGGGCTTTGAGGGCCTTGGGGCTGGTCCACCACAGCAGCAGCAGCAAGAGAAGCACCAGCAGCAGGAGAAGCACCAGTAGTAGCAGGAGAAGCAGCAGCAGCAGCAGGAGAAGCACCAACAGCAGCAGCAGCAGGAGAAGCACCAGCAGCACCAGCAGCACCAGCAGGAGAAGCACCACCAGCAGCAGCACCAGGAGCACCAGGAGCACCAGCACTAGCACCAGCAGCTTCAGAGTAAGCGCCAGGGGGTGGGATGGTGGTTCTATCCTTCTTGCCAGGGCTGGCAGGAATAGGCACAGGCTTCCTCTTCTTCCCCATGGTGTTCTCTCAAGATGTCTCTGGCAGCAGGTCTTTCCTCTGAATGGTGACCTGCTTGCGAGCTGCATCCTTTTATATCCACGGAACTTATGCAATGCATCCTCCCCGCATGCGCAGTGAACGCTTTGCATCCGCTATTCATCCTATAGGCGTCCGTGATACATCCGCGTCATCCGCTACGCATCCGCTACGCATCTGTTCCTTCAGCTACGCGTCCACTTTGCTGTTCTCCCCTGGAAGTCCTGCGGATGTGTCATCCGCTTCCATCCGCTTTTATCTGCTAGGCTTCCTACGAATGTCCGCTTTACATCCCAGCTACATCCTCCCCACGTTCGTTCCTTTCCATTGTTGTCCGCTCTGTTTATGCAAATTTGGGGCACTTTTGAGAGCGGATAACAATGGATGGAAAATTTGCTCATCTGCTGTGTCCTTTTTACATACGTTTTGCATGCGCCGGCCAGTGTGACCTCACCTTTAAATTAAATATTTGACAACTTGTTATAATATGTAACAAGAATTACACCCTAGTGGCCCATTATAGTTAGAATGAAGTTTTGCAAGCAAACTCTGCCCTAGAGTAAAGTTTGATCCTGATGAGGCTCAAGGGTTGACTCAACCTTTCATCCTTTTGAGTTAATAAAATGAGGACCTAGATTGTTGGGGACAATATGCTAATTTTGTAAACCAAGACAGTGCTGTAAAGCACTGTGCATCGATATATAAGTCTAAATGCTACTGCTATTCATTTAAAATACAGCACAGCTCAAGAATTCAGGCTTAAATGTGGAAATCTGATGACATGGGGTGAACTATTATCATTATTCTGATGATATATATGATATCTTCTTTGCAGGTTCTGTCTCAGTGACTGGAAAGTGTAGGAGTCTGGATGGGAAATAACTAGATTAGCTCACAACCCTGCCAAAACTGAGTTTTGGGGATTGTAGATTGGGGGGGGGGGGGTTGGTCTTTGGTTCTAGATGGAGTTGCATTAGGCCAGAAAAAAATGGTATGCAATTTGGAGGTCTTTCTGAAGTTAAGATTTCTGCTTAAAGAGCAGGTGCAGCCATGGCCAAGTGGCCTTTTACACAAAATATAATATTTGCAGCTCTTCCTGGCACTGCTCATGTTACATTTGGCTTAGAAACCTGCAGAGTGGTTTACTGCAATCAGCTCTATGTAGGGATGCCCTTGAAGACAATCCAAAAGTTGCATTTGGGTCCAGAATACAGTGATATGGGCAATAATGAGCACACATTTGTGTGCCCATGTTACATCTCATGGTATGGTATGCCTATGTTTTTGTGTTGAATTTATGTTTTACTCACAAAGAAATAAGGAGAGACTAGTATAGATCTATTTCAAGCTATTTAGCTCTCATCAGCTAGCCATACCTTCTGGGATTCAAACCCAGGCTACTTGCATAGTAGGTAGATGTATTAACCTCTAAGCCACAGGCTCTCTAGTCCTTCTACCACAGCTTCCTACCAGGGGAGAGATTAAGTGTTCTTGTTGTTTTTCTTTCCGCTCTATCAGGGCAACAGGAGCTGTGAGTTCTGGTTCTACATTAGGTATAAGTCAGCTGAGTGACCTCAGTCGCTCTCTCTCAACTGTAAGAAGTAAGCAACAACAAAGCACTTGCAAAATCTTGCCAAAATCTCAGGGACTAGTCCAGGCAGTCACCAGGAGTAAAAACTGACTGAAAGGGACAAAAAAAGGTGTATGGTTGCAATAGAGCTCTTCATTTTTGTCTTTAAAAAAAGGTATGGTGATTGAGATACCGGAAACCCTACCCATCTGCCTTTGAGTAAAGATATTTTTTGACCACTGATACCCCCATGGCAGTTATTCCTGAGAATTCATACAAGATTCCTGTATAGTAACAGATCTCTAACTAGCAGATACCTGCATCTGCATGGGAATACTTTTCCTACCTGTATAATTGTGTTGCCACCTTCCAGTAAGGCAATAGCCAACAGGATGCTTTCATGGAAAACTCTATCACTAGTGGCATTCATGATGAGGTCTATAACTAGATTGGATGCTCCTTCTTTATCCAAGTGACACTGGACTTCTGTCAAACTCATTTCACCGCGGTTTGTTGAGCTGGATCCTGATCCACCACCTATAAAAAGAAACAAACAAAAATGAAGCCTTTTGGGGTTTCTCAGCATTAGAAAATGTGTCGCTTCTCTTCAAATAATTAAAGCAAGCAAAGAAAGTTTTAACTGTGAATATGTTCTCGGTTATTATCTGCTTTGCACGATCATGCTTTACTCTTTATGGTGTTAGCAAGTGACGGTGTTATTAGAAACGTTTTTTTATTTTTTAATATTTTCTCCAACCTCAAGGAGCTAAAATGTGGTAGCATTATAAATAGAAACAATGTTAGAATGGTTTCATAACTATCATGGAGCAATCATAAATTACTAAGCCAGGAATAAATTTAACCAATGTAATTCAGACCATTTGAAAAAGGAAGTCCATAAAACTTTTCTAAAAAGGCTAGTTCAGATGCTATTACAGACTGATTATAAACTACCCAGAGGATTTCTATTATTAGGTACAAACTAGTCTAATCAATTAATCATTTTGGTGACACAAACAATATAATTATTCATTTAATTCCCATTCTCCTTTTAAATCTGTTGGTTAAGTTGGTTAAGGCAATAAAAATAAATGTCATTTGGGCCTGTTAGAATACACATTATGATCAGAATTTAGGATTTACAAGAGAGACCATGTGGTCTCTCCAAGTTTATCACATCTTGTTTCATTCTTTTCTTTTTAATAAAGTTTTATTTGGGTTTTCACACATACAAAATACAAGTAAAACATCTTTTTTGAAAATAGCATGGTCCCGGGTTGAACTTCTTTATACGGACACAAAACTCAATTTCATGCTCCTTTTTGTGTTCTATTCCATATCTTATACTATTCTACATTTTCTATATAGTTTTTCCCCTCTTTTAATTTTCTCAATTTTATTTTGATTATCTCATCTCAATTCAAATCATTATATTTATATTTTTGTCTGTTCTGTTTCAATTTCATATTATCTTTTCTCATTAAACAAATTTTCTCCTGTAGTTACTAATTGGACTTTATATCTTTTAATAATATCTATTCAACTCTTATTTAAACTTCAATATATACCTTAAGTTTATGACCTTCAATATAACACATAATACATAACTTCCAATCGAATTCTGCTTGGTACATTCTTATAATACACATTATATTCTTTTTTTAAAAAAATTATAAATATATGTAGTTATAAACCCTCATTCCATTCCAATTCAGTTCCATCATTAATAATCATTAAAATCTTAACATCTTTAATACTTTTCAATTAAATATCATACTTCCTTAATGACACATATAATCTCTATAATTAATTTTTCCCTTATTTCTCTTCACATATATTTTGTAAATCATTAAATATTCATTTTGTTATATTTATTTAATGACAAGCATTCCACTGAATTATGATAGCTATTTTATTAAACATTTTAATCATACATTGTTTCATATTTTCTAAAATTATTTTTGTTTCTAATATATCTGATGTACCTTTGCAGAATCCCTTTTTCCATTAAATTTTCACCTATTATCTCTAAATAGGCCCTGTTTCTCTATATTCTGTTTCTGTCCTTTATAACTTCTTTTCCTTTCTTTCTTTCCTCTCATCTTCTCCCTCCCCTTTTTACCCCCTTGTCTCTCTACTTCTAATTCTCTCTTCTGCATTTCCCTCTTCTGTTGCTTTCTGATTTTATACTTATTTTTCATTCTATTTTTTTAGTTGTTTTTCCCAATCTTAAACTTTCCATTTTCTTTCCCCCCCCTTTCCTTTTTTCCCCCCACCTAAGATTACTTGTTCATTAAAGATGGCTTCTTCTTTGTCGCAATCTTCTTGTTGTTTCTCATAATTCCAAATTTCCATTTCTAAAAACTGAAATACGAAGCCAAAAGAACCTCTCCCTTCTTGTGCATCTTCTTTGTACCTTTTAAGTTCCATTTTCAGTTCTTCTAAAAGTAGAGCCATTTTAAACAGTTTTAAACAACCACTCGATTGATTTTAGTCTTCAAAACAATAACAAAGAATCCAGAAATCATCAAGTAATCCAAATTGTCCCAAGTTATTTCTTCTTATTTCTTTTTCCACTTTCTCTTCCTGGGGTTTTTGTTGTGATATTTCAGTTAAAATGTATCTTTGTTAAAATGTGTCTTGTTGAGATTTTGCTGTAAGTTCTTTTTAATTCCAGGCAGTCTCCTTCCTTCCAGATCCTGCCCTTTTTGTTATTTTTCTCTCCTTTCCTGTTTCCAAAAGTTTTTAATTATCCAGAAATCTTTATTATCCCTTTGATTTTTTTATTTTCAGCATTAAATGTCTATTAATGTCAAAGTGGATTTTTTTTTCCAATTTCTTGCTTAAGTCTCTTAGCTGTCAGTGTTGGAAAAGGGAAAAAAAACAACACCAAATCTTTTCCCTTTTCTCTCTCCTTCGCAGCCTAAAAATCTTCTTAGGGAACAATGTTATTGGTTTTTTTTAATATTTTCAATTCCAGGGTACCTTATTTGTTGCTTTTGCTGTTTGACCTGGTCAACCAAAACTATCTCTTCTTATCTTCCTCCTGCACATTCTTTTCCTGTCAAGTTCTTCTTTGTGGTGGCCATTTCTGACCACCACTAGAACCGCCTTCGGAAAAGGGAGTAATGGGCAGCTGGGGAGGAGATATGCGGCTCTCCTCAACCCTGCAGGCAGTCTCCCCCATCTTCACCACCTCTATGGGGTGGCTTAGCTCCAAAACCAGCTGGCTTGGGGCATTCCAGCGGCAAGCACGGATCGAAGCTTCGCAGAGATGAGGTTTCGGTCTGTCGCCAAAGAAACTCAAACCAGAACTCCCATCATGTTTCATTCTTGAATGCAGAAATACCATTGGACAGTTTGCATCCAAATATTGAAAATTATAATCTCTTAGCAGTCCCACATTTTTCCTTAGGTCAGATAGTCTGTCATTACATATAGTCCTCCTTTAATGACATGTTTAGTAACTGTTCTAAATTATGATGGCATTGAAGGCTTATGAACCATGGTGGTGCAATGGTTAGAATGCAGTCTTGTAGGCAAACTCTGCCCACAGCCAGAAGTTTGATCCTAACCAGCTCAAGGTTGACTCAGCCTTCCTGCCTTCTGAAGTCAGAAGAATGAGGACCCAGATTGTTGGGGGCAATATGACGACTCTGTAAACTGCTTAGAGATGGCTGTAAAGCAATATGAAGTGGTATATAAGCCTAAGTGTGATTGCTATTATGAATAATCTTTGGAATTGTCTGCCATCATGTAATCATGATTTTGATACTTAGCAATCAGCTCACAATTACAAATATTGTACCCTATAGTTGTGTGATTGCCATTTACGTCATGACAACTGTGCAGGATTTGCTTTACAAGGGCAACCAGCAATGCCACAGCTACTGCCGTAAGTGCATGTCAAGCATGAAAGCTAAGATCCACACATGAAGGTTCAATTAAACTGATTTATTGCTGAAGTCTTTGCATAAAAATGTTCTCAATTAATGGCCAAGACCCGTGGATAAATATACTAGCTGTTTCCCCACAAGAATAACTCTTTGTGGTGCATTGATTTGAGGGCAGGATTGGCCCCAAATCACCCAACTGGTTTCCCTACTAAGGGAGGACTATAACTCAGTGCCTCCTGGCTTTTAGCCGAGCACATTACCCACTACACCAAGGGCTGTCAAACTCCCGAGCCATGGGCTGGATGCATCACATGCTTGCCACACCCATACCTGGTTTAGCAAAGGGGGGGGAAAGTCCTGATATGTCACATGACACTGCCATGATGACATGAGTTTGACACCCTTGTACTACACAAATGGGCTATTTTGTTTTTTCCTGTTTCTATCTCTTCAATAAATGCTAATGTTTAATAAATAATCCCCCTGTGAGAGAGATGGGTATTTTAAAAATGTGATATAAAAATAAATAAATAAATAAAATGGTTACTGATTTTATTAAAGACTGTATCAAAATTATTAATATCAATAAGTTTCACACTAGTAAAAATGCATGCATAATAAATTAGAAAAAAAGGGGAGGATGGGAGGAAGTTAATGAACAGGCCAATTTCCAATACTTTAATTCAAGAGACAACTTTCTGAGTGACAGAGAGGTAACAGAGGATAAAAAATATCTGCTGAAACAGCTGCAGAGACTAACAATTCATCTAACAATTAAGGGACAGAAGAGCCAACATGACAGTCTCACATGTAATCAAGCATCCTACCTGCTCCTCCAGGTTTGTTGGGCCCTGCAGGAGATAAAGGCCCATTGCCAAAGCTGGTGAGGCTCTCTCGTCTTCCTCCACTTCTGATGTTCCCGTAGTAACGATTTACCAAAATCTGTCTCAAGGCTTCCCCCTTAATTCAAAGATATTGAAAGACAGAAACACACGATGAATGCAACAAGTGAGCAAAAGTCAACAAAAATAGTAACATTGGATTTTAGCTGGTCAGAGACACAACAGAAATAAAATTGGGAAGAGATATGAATGTATATAAACAACAACAGAAACACTGTGTACCTATACCCATTTAGAAATGTTCTGTCTAGATCTTCAAATACATTTATACATGCTACTAATAAATAGATTTACACTAAAATAGCATATTCTAACATGAATGAAACATGGAAAAAAGCAGTGAAAATAGTGCAGAGGATGCAGCCTTAAATATCTATGAAACTAATATTAGAGTTCTGTGATTGATCACAATTATTGAAAGTATATGTTTCACAAATTTTCCCTTCTTAGACTTCCAGAAAGACATTTCTTACCATGAAATAAAATATATGTGCATCTATTGTCTCTATCAATAAAATAAGTTGAATGTATATCCTTTACTTTGGAATTTCCTAATTCAGTTAGATTAACTTTTAAATTCAGATCATTACAACCTAATGTACAAACCTCTGACTAACAATTTCTTAAAATTTTGAAAAGGAGGATCACGAAATGCAAATATTTCAACAGAAATGTCAGATGATAGGAAATGGACACCATTGTCCCTTTCCTATATCTCCTTCTTTCCTACCTCTATAAGCACAATGATAACAATTAATATTAGAACTGTCTATAAATATAAGACTAAGCAATTAAAGTTAGAATTTTTCCTTTAATTTTCAGTAGCTGCATATGAGGACAAATGGTTTTCTTGTTTTACAGAATGCTGCCAAGATGATTGCAATAAAGAGAAGTCCATCCAAATGTCTCAAATTGGAAAACTGATATTAGAAGGAAGTCCAAGTAAGTAAGTTAACACTGTAAATCTAATAATAAATATTGTTTCAGGTTTTTTACTGTCTTATTATTGACTTCTGAAAAAAAAGGAAGAGCTGTTCTCCCCTTCAGCAAGAAACCTGCAGGATAGAATATGAGTGCATTTGTATTCTGTCTCATTTTACGCCCCATCACCACCATCAGATGAACCCCTAATTCTTGACACATCCACTCCTGGCACATTCAGCACTGCTCTGGTGAACAATTGTTGTGTAAAGGGGAACAGATTAGAATAGTTCAAAATCCCAATATATTAATTTTGCAAGTGTTGAATATTGGCCACTCTTTTATGAGACTGAAACAAACTTTAACACTGTCTAAATATTCCTGAAGTATGATTTCATCTGATTTCAAGATAACATGAGGTAACTTTTTACAAAAAGGTTTTTTTTTTAAATTTAAGAGTTATACAGAACTCAAGCTCATAGAAAATTCAGTATGAGCAAGCCTCTTAAGCATTCCTTTGTTGCACAACATATCCTTGGAACTGAATCAGCTGCATCCAAATTTCTTGAGGAGTTAAACACACTACCTATGGGCATCCCCAAATTTGACAGGCTTTCTTCAAGCATTGGATTTACATTTTCTTTCAGCTGATTCCTGAAATATAACAATTGTAAATAGATTGTTGGAGCTTACAGGTGAGCTCCTCCCATTCAAAGATAGTGAGAGGTAAAGAAGCTTTTAAAAAGGAATTGGAAGACTAGTCTCTTGGTTTCTAACACAATTAGATTATTATTTAGAATAATCTTGAAAGTGAGGATCACCCTTTAGAACTGATAAAGAAGCATTCGGATTATAAACAGTTTTACATTATACTTTTGGAAAATCTTTACACACACACACACACACACACACACGTACATCACTCTCACAATCACCTAAGATGTTCAGTATCTTTAAGAAGTGGAAAATAAATACTCTCAATAATAAAATAATAGCAGTAAACAGCCTGGAAATAACTTTATTGATTGTACATTTTTGTATCCACATGAAGTAATTAGTTCCATGTGCTTTGAACATTTAACATGTTAAGTTATAAGCTGCTTAAAAATGGCATATGCACATAGTTTCTTAAGACAGCAGGGAAAAATATATTAATAATTTTCTGCAAATAAAAACCACTTTTGTATCTTTCATTTTTATATATATCTCATGTTTTACAGGAACAGTAATTGATCTCTCAAGAGTTTGTACTGGTTTTACCATGACTAAAGATAACTGTATCAAGGATTACAGAAAGCATTTCCTCAAGCACTAACAATTTTGCCTTCAGTAAGAGATCTTATTCACACAATCTACTGACTCCAATGAGAAACGAGTGCCACTAAGATTGAATTTGGTTTTCCTATACGTCACATAATTGCCCTTTTTTAAAAAAAGATGAAAAATAATTGAGTCAATTTATCAGGTAAAAAGAATTTCAGTTCAATTACTTAGCTGTGTTTGACCAAGAGAAAATGCTCTAGTAACAGTTTTTCATGAACTATGTTATAGTGACATTTAAATATGCTTTATTAAATCAAACTTTTTAATATCATGCCTTCAGATATACCAAACTTTCACTCCTGTACTTCCTAGCATATATTTCCCAAATTAGGCAATATTAATATTTGCTGTAAACAATATTACTGTAACAACATGACTACATGTATCATAGTCTGAACTGAACAATAATAATTTTTCAGGCCTGATAAAAGCTGAATTCAACTAATGATGGTTCCATGCAGTTTGGGTCACATAAAACAAAATAAATAATCTACCTACCTATCTACTTATCTACCTACTTATCTTCCCACCTACTAATCTAATCTATTGAAATCAATTGTTTCATTTGTATAATTTGAAGACAACAAAATTAAGCAATTTAATTCCATTTCAATTATGTCATCTTTCTGCTTCAAAGATACAGTATTTGTTACCAGTAGCAACAATATCACTACATACTGTATATTTGAGATATACATTGAAGATAAGCTTAATTCTCATCTTCACAGAAGATAAAAAAGCATTCATGATAATTAGATTTAAGTGTCTATGTTATTCCCAATAAAGAGTAATTAACTTGGGAAGCGCAATATTCCTAAAAGAAAGCTATTACTACTGCAAAAGGATAAAACCTTCCATGATTCCTCCTTTCTGGAATTAGTGTTATATGTAAAAGAATTGTACAGTTTATACTGCTACAATAAATCATCATGATTACAGCCATTCAGTTTGTAAAGATATTTTTGTTTCTAATTCTCTGTGCAATACTTTTTCTCTTTCTTTCTTTCTTTCTTTCTTTCTTTCTTTCTTTCTTTCTTTCTTTCTTTCTTTCTTTCTTT
>BLBF01000003.1:25623294-25711242 GCA_015471245.1 Laticauda colubrina | reverse complement strand
TTTCTTTCTTTCTTTCTTTCTTTCTTTCTTTCTTTCTTTCTTTCTTTTCTTTTCTTTTCTTTTTTCTTTCTTTCTCAATTTATTATCATTTATTAACCACCCACCCCCTCACATAGAGGTTCTGTACCATGCTCAACTGAAAGAAAAGGATTGAAAAAACATGATTACCAAGGCTCCAATCATTCCAAGTTAAATGGAATTTTGCTTCTATTACAGTACTTCTCTCTTAATTCATTCCCTGAAATCTTATATGGTAAAGACATTATATAATCAAAGCAACAATGCATTACCAAATAATTCACTGGTCCACGGATTTCTGGGAACATAACTGATTGACTTGTTTTTCAATATCACAAGCAAATCAAAAATCAACAAATTTCGCAGGTAAAATTCCACAGTAGTAACATATTTAAGACAGGAAGAGAGATTATTTAAGAGCCTGTATAACAACTTCTAAATGCCCAATCCATATCTTTAAAAATGGATTAAAGCCTCTTTTGTTTTCATTAACGTTTTGAGGGAAAACTCTCATTCTTTAGATAGATATTTTCCTTAATTAAAACAAATATATCAACGAAGCCCTTCTGCAATTCACATCCATCATATTCATCTTTAATCCACTGCTGAAGATACATACCCTTTTTTGATCTTCAAGCTGTCTCTCTGGTAGACTTTGATCAAGCTCCTGGCGAGTATGAAGAGATTTTTTAAAAAAAGATTGGTACTACAGAAATATTAAATAAATTTAAAATAAATAAGTATTGGTCTTATACAATGGTTTATATTGCTCAAGAGTAGTACAGGAGGTTAAATCATGTGTTAAAAAAAACACAGGAGTGGGCAACCTGCAGCCCACAAATCCCAATTGCCACAACACAAAAAAATATGGCCAATTTTGAACCCCACAAATTTTCCAGATAAAAGTGGAAATGGGTATGCCTGAGAAAATCCAGATATATTTCTGTCCTTAAAAATCTCCAATCCTTAAAATTCTCACCAAAAGATACAGTTTTTTTCATGCCTCTCAGATACCTCACTAGATTCATTCTCAATGGATCTTGGAGTCCAGCAGAGTGGGTTTATGTTTAAACTCAAGGATTGCTCACTCCTGAACTACTGAAGGTTTTCATCATTTAACTTTGATAATATTAATATTTACATTCCTGGTTTGTTTGCTGCTTTGCTTAATAAATATAGAAAAACAGTTTGACTTATGTAATAATAACAAATGGAAAAATGGCTGCCACCATGCAAACACATATTTTACATTGAACACACTGAATTTTACATACAATTCACTTCCCTCAAAATCTTTCCAAACATGGAAAAATATTTGATTTCTGCCTGAAGAGATATCTTCCTTTCATTGTAATATTTTTTTCTAGATAACAGTAATTTTTTTGTTTTGTCTTGATTACCTTTTAATAGATTTTTTGGGTGAATGATTTTTTTTTGGGTAAGACAATGTTAAAATTATGATTTAATATTCAGTTTGTGAGGTATAGTAAAGCATTGATTTAAAGGAATTAGAAAATGATCAGGCTCAAAACTAATACATAGAGTTTTATTGCTGCAAAGATGTTAGATATGTATGGGCCATTTGCAGGATACAAAAAAATAACTATATAGAAATCATATAAAATAAAGACCCCAGGATTTAAATCATCTTATTTTTCCTAGTCAATGAATTGTTGGTTGTTCTTTTCCTAGACTTCACATTTATCTTGTCCATATAATAATTTTGCTTGACCACCTTCTCTATTTTTGTTCTTACTTCCTCCCTGGAACTAAGAGCCCAACATAGATCTCTTATTCCTACTGTCTGGTCAGGAGGAAATGAAAGAAATTATACTTTTCCATTTCTACATTTTTGTTTTCTTGGGTGGAGATTCAATTCTTTGATATAAATTAGGAATGATTCATTTATTTTGAGGTATTCTACTATGTCTTCTTCCAGACAATAGGAAAAGATAGGGGTAGGTGGAGATTAATTTCTTATATTTGTCAGGTACTCCCTCCATTCCAAAACTCTCCTCAGCAACTTTCTCCCTCACACAAATCCACTTCTTTTTCTTCTGAGAATCAGGATTCCTGGGAGACACTGAAGCCAGAATTTGTGCCCAGTTAAATGATTTGGCCATAAAAGTGCTGCAAATACTACTATCAGGTGAGACAATGGACATATGTGTCTTCTGCTGCTTTCCATGACCTTCCCATATCTGCATAGACTATGTTTAATAGTAGTGACAGAAACTAGAAAGATAGATACAAACTCAAGGTTAACCGCACCAAACTTGACTGCAGAAAATATAACTTCAGCAACAGAGTGGTCAATGTTTGGAATACTCTACCTGACTCTGTGGTTTCTTCCCCAAACCCCAAAAACTTAGACAGTCTACTATTGACCTCACCCCCTTCCCAAGAGGCCTGTAGGGGGTATGCATAAGTGCACCAATTGTGCCTACCATCCCTGTCCTATTGTTTCTATTTATTTTTCTTATAAGTATCTATCCCATGTATTCAAAACTATGTTTATTCTTATACCTGTATCTTGTAAGCGATTGAAAAATCAAATAAATTCTAAAAAAATACTAGAAAGAAAGAAAGAAAGGAAGGAAGGAAGGAAGGAAGGAAGGAAGGAAGGAAGGAAGGAAGGAAGGAAGGAAGAAAGAAAGAAAGAAAGAAAGACAGACCAATACATAAAGGAAGCTTAAAGGGGACTGTAAAGCACTGTGAAGTGATATGTAAATCTAAGCGCTATTGCTATTAAAACAGCAACATTGGAATGGAAATATGAAGAAAATTATTATAAGCAAACTCAGCCTCAGTCAATTGTTCTATTGGTAATATACCTAAAACATACCAGAAGAAAACTTCTATGATAAATGAGGTTATGATAAAATCTATAGTTTAAAAAAACGTGTTGAATAATAATCAGATGAGCTATTCCAGAACCAAAAGAGAAAGATGAAAGGACTTTCCATCCATATAAGAAGCTTGGCAGGGCAACATGTTTGATAAGAAGAAACATGAGCCTTGAAACCTGTTCTAACACAAGATCACCAAAAGTCATGACAAAGGAGACAGGAATTTCAAATAATCACATATTCCATTGGCCAGATGTCATGGAAAAGCTGAAAAAAGTTTTTTTCAATGGAAGGAGAAAAAAAAATTATTAAAGTAATAAAGGTGAGCTAAAAATAAAAATAAATTCTTGCACAGTTTTCCCCATTCCTAAGAAAAGAGATGGAGACCAAAAAACATTCCTCGAAGGTAATCTATCCCAGCCCACGCATACAGGTCTTGCTCCTGATGAGTATAAATTCAATCAGGCACAGAGAGAGCTTCCTTTCTGAGTCCCTCTTGCCCCCATGGTTAATAGTCATTTATAAAAACACTGAATAGCAGAGGATATAGACTGCAACCTGAAGTAGACAAGCAGTTGTTTGGTTATGATTTTTCAACCAGTTGTACATCCATCCAATGGTCCACTTATTGTGGAAGTTTCTACCTAACTGCTGGCAAATTGGTCAATCATTGATGGTATCTCCTCCACTGGATAGCAACTTGGTTCTGGACCAAAGAACTTGATCTACAGCCAACAGCATTGCAGTCTGTATGAAGTGTTTACTCTCATGATTGAAGCATTTTCCTCCTGAGATGAAAAGTATGCAGGTCTCGCTGCTTGACTTCAAATCCAAAATAGCTATAATTTTCTTCTCTCTAGAACCACAATACTGCATCCAGGAATATAATCCAAATCAAGGCTTAGAGGGTATGATTTATTGCAAACAAGATGCAAGGCAGAACAGCTGTCTACTGCAGAACACAGAAAGCATGACCTATAAATAAGCCATTTAGCAGCCTTAAGATATAAATCAGAAGCCTTTTCCTCCCTTCTGGTTAATATACACTTGACTGCTCATTTCCCTGGCTTCAGAACAGATCTACTTATTTTGTGTTAATACAACAGTTCTGTAAACAGCCTGAGAATGGCTGTTTTCTCATGCATTTACAACTATATACTGAATCTAGAGAATATCAGTTTAGGGAAAGCTCATTTAAGCTATTTTCAATTTTGCATAACATGTCTTTTGCAGAAATGCAGTTAGTTTAATACTGACAGCAATTTTATTTTTAACGTTCTGAAATATAGTACTTAAACCTGAGACTCATTGTCTGTCAGTAATTATATAACACTAACTATAGTTTAATATATGTTTGAATATATCACTAACCATAATTTAACATATGTTTCAATCAGAAGCAGAATTTCAATTGAGTTTTAGAAAATATTTCAGACTTTTGGAAAGATCACTGATGACCTAGAGGTAAAAGTGAATGTGAATATCATTGTATTATTATTTAAGACAAATTAACATCTCTTGGAAACAAAAACAAGATGACCGTAGACATTTGTAGCTACGGTACATTTCTTTAAAGTGAAAGAATGAAAGATCATCATGTTCTTTCAAAAACAGACTGGACAATCATTTGACTGAGATGGTATACGACATCTGTCCTGGGCAGGGGGCATAGACTAGAAGATTTCCAAAGTTTCTTCCAGCCCTGTGATTTTATGATTCCTGAGTATATCATGGACAGCCAAGAAAACAAACTGATAGATCATTAAATAAATGATTAGGCTTAAATCACCCTATTCCAGACACATTATGCAAACACCCAGCTTTTGGGGAAAAACTCAATGCTGGGAAATTGGAAGGAAATAGAAGAATACAAACAAACCAGCAAAAAGATGATGGATTCAATTATAGTGGCTATGAGTACACATCTTGAAAGAAAGATGTCTAAAAGTTGAAAAATGACTTTATAATCAACTAATCCTTGTTTTAAACTCCAAATTCCTAATTGGAAGATTAGGATAGGATGGAAATTATTCTGATTAATGTTTGCAATATCCCAGATTCAGGGTGAAATTTCTGATAAACCAAAATAAACCTGAAGTGGTACTTTGGATAAGTAAATACACACACACAACATTTAAGGTTTAAATTTCTATTTTTATCACTGCATAATTATTTTGCAATGATTTTACACTTTTAAAATAATGTACATTAATTTTAATTCATTAGTTTTAATGGTCATCTGCATGGTAGGTTCAAACACTAAGAGATAAAACATATAAGGCTCACTGAATAATATCTAATGATTAATTTAAAATTTCAAATATCCCAAAACACAGATCTATGCTCAACTATAGCTACTCTCAAAATCACCAACATTCTATAAATTTAGGTGAATACATGGCCCACCTCCATACCATTTTCCATTTCAGGTGACTTAGGCAGCTATTTAAAGGCAAATATTAAAACAGAAAACTTTACATTTAAATGCATGGCCAAGACACAGAAGAGAAGATAAATAACATCAAACAATAACAATACAGACTGACTAATATACATAAAAAATTAAAACACACAAGGTAAATGTAGTTATGTTCATCATTTAAATGATACTGTATTAAGAAAATCCATACCTACAGGTGTACATAGGTAAGTGCAAAGTTGTTTGGTAAAATACTGTACAGATTGAGACAACTTACAAACACTGCTCAGTGAATAAATGAATGTGGCCAAAAACCTCATATTAAAGTAATTTAAAAAGAAAGTCTTTAGAGGGGAGGAGCTAACCACAAATTATCCTTTTTCAATGGTGAACACCCTCCAGTAATAAAGTGAATTTAATTGGAATCAATGCACAGGATGTGAATGAAAAAATAGTTTTATCGCCAATTAGTTTACATTTTGAAATATTCCTTAACTAAATTTGTGCTATGCTATATTCCCCCTCTCCAACTAAAACATAACAAGTGTTTAAATAAATGACATTTTATGACTGCAAACCATTAGAATCTATGAAGAGGGAAATATATGAGTAAAATTACCAAATATTAAATGTGATAAACTTGTTTAGACTATCAGTATCACATCTATTATATAATATACATTCATGTGCATGTACACATACACAGAGTCATCAAATAGTTAGACAGGTTTTATTTATTTAACTGTTAGATTTATATCCTGTTTTTCCTGTAGGACTTGATGGGAGCCTTTTTTACATTATTTTCCTCCCAGTATCCACCATAATAACTATGTGAAAAAAAATAGGCAAGAGAGAATGACTAGCCCAAAATCATCCAGTCAAATTTCTCTCGCTAAAATGAGTTTGATCTACCAAATTCTAGTTCAACATCTTATAGTACAGATAGTCCTTAACTAACAACAGTTTGCTTAGTGAAGTTACAACAGCATTGAAAAAAGTGATTTAGGACTGCTTTTCACACTTATGATGGTTGCTGCATCTCCTGGTCATGTGATCAAATTCAGGCGCTTGGCAACTGGCATGTATTTATGATGGATGAATTGTACAGGAGTCACCTGATCACCTTTTGCGATCTTCTGACAAAGTCAATCGGGAAGCCAGATTAACTTAACAGCTGTGTTACTAACTTAATGGCTGTAATTCACCTAACTCTGAAAAAAAAAAGTTGCACATGGTGGCACAGTGGTTAGAATGCAGTACTTTAGGCTACATCTGCTGACTGCCGGCTGCCTGCAATTTGACAGTTCAAATCTCACCAGGCTCAAGGTTGACTCAGGCTTCCATCCTTCTGAGATTGATAAAATGAGGACCCAGATTGTTGGGGACAACATGCTGACTCTGTAAACAGCTTAGAGAGGGCTGTAAAGTACTGTGAAGTGATATACAAGTGCTAATGCTATTGCTATTATAAAATGGGGGGGAAAATCACTTAACTGTCTTGATTACCAACAGAAACATTGGGCTCAATTGTGGCTGTAAGTCAAGAACTAACTGTTCCACACTAGCTCTCCACCTTATTAAATAACATAGTTGCAGCCATTTATGTAGCTAATGAAGGCCTTGTAAATCACTTCAGAGCTGTTTGTCTTAGAGTTTCATGGCAATCTCAATGAAACAAGACATTCCTCTGTTGCTATACAGAAATTCATAATTAATTACAATTTTCAGAGGCAAATGCCTTCATGTGCTCTTCTAGCTATACAAGCAATTCACATTAACGTAGTTCCCATAACAGCTGGGAAACTATCCAATGAATGTCTGACAGACCTCTGCTAATTATGTGACATATACTTTCAAGTAGAAGACGACAGACTGTGTTTAAACGATGTTATGGTAGACAGACAAGACATACTGGACAAGAATGAGGAAGATCTGAATGTGGATTTAAATATGACAGGCTACAAGAGCGATATGGGGGAAAATGCTACACTGGATACATACATGAATGTGGCTATCTTAGTAATTAAAAGGAATATATAAATAACAAAAAAATGTCCTGTATATCTTTTCTATATTGGTTTTGGAAAATAAACTAATTAAAGCTTTGAAGATTTTTTTTTTAAAGGGAGAAGGAACAAATAAAAATAAATCAAATTCTTAGGCATTATTTGAAGACTTTAAAGATCAAGATTATAAAGAGGAAACAAACTAAATTTTATTTATTTGATCAAGGTTAAAATATATGTGTTGTTAATTCTGGAAACCTTTAATGAATTTTTGTTAATCAGGACTGAAACAAGGAGGTTTTAAAAAATGTATGTATGAGTAAGAAATGGGGAATGGGAAGAAGAGATTATTTGCTATGTTTTAAAAAAAGGTTATAGGTTACTAAAATTGTTTACACTTGTGAAGGGTAAAGTCCTTTTTATTTTATTTTTTATTTTCTGCATAATTTTTTTCTTTTACTTTTTAGCTTGCATTAGTTTTTATCTTTCTAATTGTAATGTTTAATAAAATTACTATGAAAAGACTACAGATCCATGGCTGAATACTGCCAAAGTTGGATTTTGCTTTAGGATTTTGCGTTTCTTGAAGTTTTATTAACTGCAACTGAACAGAACCAATGCATCTATTTTGTATGTTTAAATATAATTTAGTGGCAGGGAACATCTTTCCCAATGTTTACAAATATATATTAAAAAGAATGTATTTATCAGAAATTCTTAGGAAGAATCCCATCTTCATTGTTTCTGTACTGCTGCTTACTAAGTGTCATTTTTATTCAAAAAATGAGCAGCTCTTATGGTTAAAATAAAATGTTCTGACTGTAAAAGTAAGTCTAAAGATTAAATTAAATAACCAAATTGCTAAATTGCCTTCAGAACTGACTTATATGAAAAAGCATAACACAAAAGCTATTTAGAAATGCAGTCTGTGCACCCATCCTGACATAAGCTCACCCAAACATACAATGTACATTTGTTTGTTTATTTCCACCTTTCTTTCAATTTAGTATTCAGTATACCTGAGAATTAAATTAGAAAGTACAAAGTATTTTTTTAAATGCATAAATATTTTAACATAAAATTAATTTGCAAATAAAAGTCTGATAAAAAGACCTTAGCAGCTCTTTTAAGTCTCAGAGAATAAAAATATAATATTCTTTTATTACATTCAGAATGACAAATGTAAAGATAACTATTAGACCAAGCCCCTCCCACCCCCATTTTTTTTCTCCATTCTTTGCAGTATATTTTTACATAAAATGTCTTCTTTGTTATGTGTTATTAGGTACTCCTGAATTAACCTTAACTTTGTCTTTATTAGGTGTTCCTTAACTAACTGCTCATATTACTCTTAACGATGAAGTCCCTGATGTGCTCTGAGCTTGGTAGTTTTCTTGCAGACATTTTACTACCAAACTAGGTAACATCATCAGTACACCAAAAAGTAATAAAAGAGTAATGTAAAATGCAATATCTGAAAGAAAATGACCAAGTTTAGACAGCATCAAGGACCCACATCTCAACCCTTAGCTACAAATATTCTCTTTTATTATTACTCTTATCTTTGTATTTCTGAACAAAACTAGATATGCTTAATTAAGGCCCTGTCCCACTGGCCGACGGATGCAAAACATATGCATAAAGGACACAGCGGATGAGCAAAATTTCGGGGGTGGCTCCATCAGTTGTCATCCGCTCCAAAAAGTGGCAAAAAATTGTATAAACAGAATGGAAAAGAACGGAGGTGGGTAGTATGCAGCGGGGATGTTAAACGGATGTTCATAGGAAGCCTAGCGGATGTATATCGGATGCAAACCATTCACTGCGCATCCTTTCTATTTCCATGCTACTAACGCTGTGTAGACATTCCATGTACCTTTTGTTTCCTCCCTCTTTCCGTTTTCAGCTGCAACGGATGTGAGTTGCGAGGATGCTCAGAGGATGCAGAGAGGATACAGCGGACGTTTAATGGATGATAAACGGACATAGAACGTTTGTTGCTCGGATGTCATGGATTTACATCATACACAGTGGAAAGTTCATCTGTTCACAAAGTTTTGTGCAGCTCAAAACTTCTTGGGCAGATGAAATCTCAGTGGACGGTTGCTGGAGGGACAGAGCGTATGAAACACATATGCAATGAGTACACAACGGATGCATCGCAAGCTTTTTTTAACGTTTTACATCCTCTTTGCATCCGTTGGTGCAGTGGGACATGGGCTTTACGTATAATTAGTTCAAGCCTGGTAGTCCCTTCCACTCCTTCCAGTCAAGTAAGACAGGCATATAAAACAATTCCCAATGGTTCAGCCAGAACAGCTGAGTAGCCAGAATGACCAATAATAATAAGAACTATGGTGGTGCATTCCATGGTGAGAATGCAATATTGCAAGCTGATTCTGCCACTGCCAGGAGTTTAATTCTGACCAGCCTTCCATCCTTCTAAGTTCGATAAAATGAGGACCCAGATTTTGAGGGGCAATATACAGACTCAGTAAACCACTTAGAGCAGGGATATCAAACTTGTGGTCCATGGGCCGGATGCATCATGTGCTGGCCCCGCCCCTGCCCAGTTTAGCAAAGGAGTAAAAAGTCCCAATATGTCACGTGATGAAGCCGTGATGCTGTGAGTTTGACACCCCTGACTCAAATAGTGGTGTAAAGCACTATATAAGTCTAAGTGCTATTGCTAAGTGTTAATAAGGGATTATGGGAATTCAACAATATCTGAAACATGTCATCCATCTCAATTTAGAAGGCCATCAATGTATGTTATTGAACAAAAAGCAGCCTGAATGTATTTATTTATTTGTCAATTGCTTACAAGATAATCGGTATAAGTAAAAACATAGTTATGAATACATGGATACATATAAGAAAAATAAAAAAATAAAAGAAACAATAGGACAGGGATGGTAGGCACATTGGTGCGCTTATGCATGCCCCCTATAGACCTCTTAGGAAAGGGGAGAGGTCAATAGTACACAGTCTAAGGTTAAAGTTTTTGGGGTTTGGGGAAGAAACTACATAGTAAGGTAGAGTATTCCAGACATTGACTACTCTGTTGCTGAAGTCGTATTTCCTGCAATCAAGTTTGGTGTGATTAACCATGAGGTTGTATCTATTGTTTGCTCTTGTGTTGTTATGGTTGAAGCTGAAGTATTCACTGAGAGGTAGGACATTGCAATGTATGATTTTATATACAATACTTAGATTGGACCAAAAGCGGCACAGTTCTAGGTTTTCTAGGTCTAGAATTTTGAGTCTGGTGGCATAAGGTATTCTGCAACGAGTAGAGGAGTGGAGAATTCTTCTTGTGAAATATTTTTGGACTTTCTCAACTGTGTTAATATCACATACATAATGTGGGTTCCAGACTGATGAGCTGTATTTGAGTATTAGTCTAGCAAATGTTTTGTATGCTCTAGTTATTAGTGTAATATTATCAGAGAAAAAGCTACATAAGATTAGGTGAATAACTCTTAACGCCTTTTTGGCTATGTAGTTACAGTGAGCTCTAGCACTTAGATCATTAGAGATGAGTACTCCAAGATCCTTGACAGAATTTGGATCATCAACAAGGTCTTGACTATTCAGCTTGTATTTTATTTTCTGATTCTTTTTTGCCAATATATAAGACAGAGCATTTATTTGTTGAGATTTGAAATTGCCATTTGTTTGACCATTCTGATACATAGTCAAGGTCTTTTTGAAGGGTAGCAGTATTGTCTGTAGTGTTGAATAGCTTTACATCATCAGCTAAGAGAATGCAGTTGCTCTTGATATGATCACAGAGGTCATTTGTGTAGAGTATGAAAAGAGTTGGTCCTAGAACACTGCCTTGGTGGACACCACTGTTGACAGGTACAGAATTTGATAGGACACTCCCATTTTTGACTATTTGTTGTCTGTTTGACAGGAATGCTTCTATCCAGTTATGCAGGTGTCCAGAGATACCATAAGATTTTAGTTTTAGGAGTAGTTTGTTGTGTATCACTGAATCAAAGGCTTTACAGATGTCTATGTATATTGCATCTATTGCTTTGCCCTGATCGAGTTGTGTAGTCCATGTGTTTTTTCAGTGTAAGAGTTGCAGATTACATGATAGTTTTTTCCTGAAACCAAATTGTTTATTAGAGAGTAGGTTGTTTGTTTCTAAGTGGAGGATGATGGATTGGTTAATAATTGATTCCCTGACTTTACAGGTGATGCAGCATAAAGAGATTGGTCTGTAATTTTCAACCAGGCTGGGGTCTGCCTTTTTGAAGATGGGGATGACCGTGGCTTGTGACCATAGTTTTGGCAAGGAGCTGGTCCTGAAAGAGTTTTCAAAGAGTATGCTTAGAGGTTCGAGATTATGCTTAGAGGTTCATTTTTTTGGTTGACTCTCTCTCCATCACAATTTCAGATAAAAATAAGTTATTTTACAAAGGTAAATTATGAATATAAAATTAATATATGTATAAAGTTTTCCCATTTTATATATATTACTCATTTCAGTTCTTTAATATAGTCAAAACAATGTGGTTTGTAGAGCTTTCTTGAAGTTACTGGAGATAACTCAGCAATTTCTTGAGTAGTATGGTCCCACATAACAGCTAAACACCTTAAAAACAACACTACTATGTTAACTGACTTTAAGTGTTAATTTACATATTTTAAATCAGGTAACAGTCTTTTGATTCATAATGTATTTGGAAAAATTTCAAATAAATTTGTCCTGCAGAAAGTTTTGGCTGTCCTCTTTGTTGAAAGATTCTTGGCCCAGTAATGGATTTCACAGATACATGCATATTGACAAAAAGCCTTTAGGAAAGACCATTGTTCCATATTAGCAAATGATTAAAACAATGACAAAGAAAGCATCCAAGGAAAAATATAAACTATAAGTTTGGATTAATTTACTGAAATACAGAGCTTTAAATGGGGCTTTTTTTACCCCATTCCCTTTGCAGTTTTATGAGAAAGAGAAATGTAAGATTTTCCCCACAACTAAAATACAACTAAAAATATCCTCCAATTAATGGAACAACCTTCATCCAGAGATCATGCTGGAATCAATTTTGGCACTCTTTCAAAAAACTGCCAACAGAGTTGTACTATAGAGCTTTTGAGAGATGATATTGCCCAAGGTGGGTTGACACCATTGTATTGTAATGTTTACTGCTGTTTATTTTAATTTTTCATGTTGAGTTTGCATTGTGGCTTTTCAACTTTTTGCAATATTCATAAGTTATTATGCTACAGTTTGTGAAGCAATGGTACAAGTTTGCTTTAAAATGATACATGGCATACCCCAGAAATAAAACGAATGCTTTCATGGGGGTTAGATCTATGCTAGGGAAAAAAGCATAACTTCCTTCTAATAAATATATAATATTAATCTATAATTACTAGTTCCCTATTTTTGAGGTTTACCAACTTTCCATTGAGGGTTTGCATGGGTAAAATAAAGAAGATCTGAGTATTTCTGGACTATCTCTTGCTTTGTCAGTCCAATCAGCTTTTAAACAAAACTAGACCCATCTCCAAACTTGCAAGACTTCCTCCAGGGGATTCTCAATTCATAGAGAGCTGCTAAAACATGTGGATTGGAAAATTAATCTGTCTAAATCTGTCTCAAACTTTTAGAACATTCCACCTTCAATCCGTGTACCAATGCATTTGTTTTACTGGGACCTGGCTGAACAAATACAAGGTAATCACAAGCCTGTTTCATTCTTCTTTAATTTAGGGTGACCTTTAAAATGAGAATAGTATATTTTTAAAGGAGTACAATTTGAATAGCACACCTGGAGTTATTCTCATATCCACTTTGTGGCTCTGCCCCAGCTTCCTTAAAGTATTGATACCCAGCAATACTTATCTAACTTTTTAAAGCAATGATACCTTATCGAACTTTTTTTTTCTGAGTCATCCCTGTTACTAATATCTGTGTATTGCCTGGATACAGAGCTTGTGTTGCATGGAACAGTTTGCCCTCGGAAGTTGGGGAGCATCATCACTTGAGACTTTCAAGAAGAGATTGGACTGTCATTTGTCCAAAATGGTGTAGGGTCTCCCGCTTGGGTGAGGGTTGGACTGGATGATCTACAAAGTCCCTTCCAACTCTGATTATCTGTTATCTTACCTTTCTGCCTCCCTATTGTATGGTGATGTACAATAACTATACAGTTAAAGCAACGAAATGGTTTAAAAGTCAAGTTAACAGAGATGAATTACATATTTTCTTACAAATCATTAGAGAGACAGCCCCTAAGGCAGGTAGGCCTTAACTTAAGCAATTTATGTCTAAAAATCACTGCTTCACTTGAGACTGGAAAAAAACTGGGCAATCACCGCATGTCTTTCAGTGTTGGTGAATACTACTGTGCACTGCTTGGCAAACTTTGTTTTTTTAAAAAAAAAAAATTAAATACACATGTTAAGACTCGATGCGCCTGTCAGTAACGGAGAAAAATACAAAGAAACTATTTCTCTCAGTCTGATGTGCATTTCTTTTTCTTTCCCATTCATTCGGGGAGCAAGGAATAGAAAGCTTCCCTACGTGAAAGAACTGCAGTCAAAATTACAAGGCAGCAAAAAATGCCCCCTTACACCTTCTCCTCTGTGAGAGTTTTCTTTGTTATCATCATTTATTCTGTCAGGACTGTCTTCTACAGGTAAAAGGAGACAATAATGTCTAGGCTGCAATCCACTGTTTTCAGGAAAAATCAATCTGGGTACATTTTACCCTAAAATGTTTCTCTTTAAAAAAATTCCCTCCTACTTCCTCATGTTCTTTACTTAATGCAATCTTAACTGATATGGAATTAGGGGTGTTTGGGGGGGGGAGGGGCTTGGGAGGAAATCCCTCTTATAAAATAGGTTTTTACATATGCTTTGGGTGCTTTCGATGCTTCTTTAGCTTGTACTAGCCCTTTATTTTTTTTAAAAAAGAATTAACATCCACTCAGACGCAGTATCTTCCAGTGCAGTCTGGGATACTGACAGCCAGAGTCTGGACAGAACAGTAAACAGCTCCACCACGTTCTATTGGCAATTACTGCTGAAGGTCACACATCAGCAGAGAGCCTAAATTCCAGGGGAAAAAAAGCTGCCTCTTATGTAACTGCTGCCTGAACGCTGGCAGATGTCCAACAGTGCGGTTCACCGCAATGTAGGAGGGAAGGGAGGGAGAGAGGGAAAGCTAAGTAGGACATCTTTCAGTTTCTTCAGCATCATCAGGGTGCCCCCTTCCGGCAAAGCTTAATTGTTCAGCGTTACGATGAAATAGCGTGTGATAAATGCCACTTTTATAAATAAAGTCTTTCTAAATACATAAATTAAAAAATACAGGCTATCTGGGATAAATGCATGAGCAGGGTAATGATGATTCTATAATAGTTGTGCTCTTGACGTGATGTGCTTGACACTGTAGCTATGCAATCTAGTTCAAGGCCACAGCAATATTGAACATGGTAAGTTTTAAAAAGACTGTACATGCTTAAAAGGCCTATTATGAAAAAGAGAAAGGTTTGGCTAATAAGTCTTCCTTTTCTCTTACTGAAAGAGCTACACATTTCTTGTTTGGAAGAACAAGTAATTTCCAAACTTCCTTCACTAAGTAAGTTTGTGGGAGAGATTGAGAGAGACAGTATCTTATAATTTAATACTGTTTTGGTGCCTTCAAGAATTCTTGAAACATTCAGATGAATAAAATTTAACAACTTTTGCCGGTGCTGTTTTTGAGAAGTACTGTATTATATATCTTGACTAGTTCAAAGAATGAAATTAAATATTTCTACCCTGATTTTTTTTTAAGTGTTACTGTATTTCAGATTTTCATTTTATGTCACATACCAGTTTGGTTTAATAATACATTTATCCAGAGCATTTCAGTATGCACTTTACTTTTAAAGGGCTGTTTTATCAAAATGGTTACAAAAAGCCCTATTTATCTCTAATTCCTCTTGAAGAAATTTGACTTTTGCAGAATCATGTGTCACAATCACAAGCATGTTTTCCCTCTGGAAGAATTTTCTTATTCTTCTTCAATTGTAAAGCTCAGTGGAGACAGAATATGAGTTTTTAAAAAGCATTTCTTTCTTTGTGCCATGTGTATGTAAATTGGGCTGGTAGAAAAAGAAAACATTGTGCTTCCTCTGAAAAGTTTCAAGGAATGCAAACTCCTGCCAGAAGACACTTTGAATAAACATAGTGTTCATTTCCTATATTTATAAATACACCTGCTGCTAGTATGGAATCCTCCCACTGAAATCAGCCAACAAAGTTTTCACTGGTAACTGAGGTCTAGTTTCTAAATTGAGCTTGATCTCAATCCTGATAATGCAAAGGCAGTCAGGATATATGAAAGCATTCATTTGACAGAAAATCTAAGTAAAAAAATTCCTAAATTCCACGTATATGGTCACAAGTTCAGAATACAGTGTGGTTCTCAACACCCTGAAGCAAAATGAGTTGGTTTAAATTACTCTGGGGGCAATAAAATAACTTTAAAAGAGAATTTTCTCCCATTTCTTGAGTTGACAAAATTCAGTAAAATTAAAAACAAAGTACTGGAGTACTTGACCAACTACTCCACCTAATTTATGCTTTTTTTCTACAATATTTGTAATACCAAAAAAAGCCAAAATTTCTGATACTCATGGAGCAGTATCTGATGATTATAAATTATGAGTGGAATTTTCATGGTAGAAAATCCAGCAGAGCAAAGACAAGGCTAATTTGAGCTGATTCAGAAACTACCTGCTCCCTAGTGTCACATAGCCTAACTGATTTTCTCATGTATGTCTGAGGATCCACATGCTCAGTTTGAAGAAAAACTATAGATTATAGCAGACTTTTACCTGCTGATTTAGAGAAATTAAACTGCCATACAAAAATTAACCAGGCAAGCTACACAAAGTAGTTATTTAGTTCTAGGTACCATCTTTTCTTTCAATTTTACAAAGTAGCAAATTCAAGATTCAGGATCTGATTGCCTCCCTCCTCTTTGCACATTAAGATTTCTTAATTCAAAGAATTCTTATAAAACAGTATGTTAAATGTTTAAACAACTTCATTTATACTGCAGGGGAGTTACCCATTCAGTGTTCTACCATTTGAAAGAATACAACAAAATATGAATCCAAAAATATGTTCAGACAATACTCTTGCAGGAAAACAAAATATACAATTAAAATTAAATAGTTCATGACAAATTACACTTCACTACATCACTAGCACAAACATAAGAATCACAATGCATAAACACTGACAAGACAGCACGACATATGACATGGCTACTGACTTCAGGATACCACCAGGGAAGACTAAAGAAACAATAAAGTAAGAAATTCAAAACCTCAGCATTATCCAATTCACCAAGTGCAATCAGCTAAAAAGAAAAACAAGAGGGAGAAAAAAGAAATTGAAAATAAATATTGATGAAAGAGAAATGGCAAACAATCAATTGTCTTGGAAAATATGGCCGTACATCCCTATATTATTAAGTGCTTTATTCTTTATTGTTTCATATAACTTTTTCTTTTAAAAGCATGTAAACTTTTAATTGGACAATTAAATGCATAATAATAATATACTATTTTTACTATAATTAATCTACAAACTATCAAATGGTTACAGCTTACAGGTAGCCCTCAACTTGTAACAGTAATGAGTTAAAAATTGACTTATGGCTGTTTTTCACACTTACAACCTTTGAAGCACCCCCATGATCATGTGATCAAAATTCAGATGGTGACTGGTCCATACTCATGACTGTGGCTGTGTCTGAAGTCATAGGACCTTTTGCAAAGTCAATGGCAAAGCCAGATTCACTTAACAACCAGGTCACTAACTTATCAACTGCAGTGATTCATTTAACCATTGTGGCAAGAAAGATAGTAAAATGGGGCAAAACTCACTGGTCAAATGTCTCACCTAAGAATAGAAATTTTGGGCTCAATCATGGTTGGAAGTCAAGAACTACTCTATTAGGAGGATGCTTTCAGCATCCACTATGCCTAATAATATTAAAACCCGGTATCTTGGCTCCTATGGTACCATTTGTATGTTCCATGAAAAGGATCTAATATCCTATCCCAAAACATCTAGTTTTCATATTATTAGACTGAGTAGATGCTGGAAGCATTCTCCTCATAATCCATAGCCGCTTGGTAGTTTGTAAACTCTATGTTAAAAAAAATTAATATAATCAATCCATCCTTCTGAGAGTCCTAGAGCATATTTCTTTCTTGCTTCACACAGATTGTTCATTGGCTTGATTCAATACATTGCAACCCCTGCAACTTCTATGAACAACAAGCATAACAATTTAACTTCACCTGTATATTCAGAATAAAAGTGCAGCTGAGGGAAATGTTGTTTTTCCTTGATATAAAAACAAATCACAGTCAGCAAAAACACTGAAATCCACAATCAGCAAACTTGTTTTAAAGTGTACACTAACCAGTTAACTTGGGTAAATTTGATTGTACTTTATGCTCATATAGAAATCAAGCAGGTACATAAAGTCTTTGTCGGTACTTAAATTAAGCATCATAAAGTTGGTACTCTTTGCAGTGTAACTTTTAACAGGAAAAAGAGACTTAAGCTGAGCTTCTCAGTTTTAGAGACTTTTACTATTATTTTCTCATGGTTAAGAAATATATTAAAGCTGCTCCTATACTGACACTATAAAAAAAAAAAAAAGCAAACCTATATGTACCATAAAATCATAAAACTGGAGCGAACCATTTAACTTTTTTCTGAAATGGCTGAAAAAGAATTATATGTCTATACATGTAGTTCTTGACTTACAACCATGTTCGAGCCCATTTATGTTGCTAAGTGAGACATTTGTTAAGTGAGGTTTGTTCCATTTTACCACTTTTCTTGCCACAGTTGTTAAGTGAATTGTTGCAGTTATTAAATTAGCAACATGACTGTTAAGTGAATCTGGATTTCCTATCTGATTTTGCTTGTCAGAAAGTCAGAAAAAACAATCAATTGACCCCAGGACACTGAAATCATCATAAATATGAAGCTGTTGCCAAGCATCTCATACTGCAGGATGCTACAATAGTCATAAGTGTGAAAAATAGTCGTAAGTCACTTTTTCAGTGTCACTGTAACTTTGAATGGCCATTGAATGAACTATTGGAAGTTGAGGATTACCTGTACAGTAAATAGATTTGGTAAATAACTAATAAGTAAAACAGTATTTCTTATATTTTATCTATTGTTGGAAGGCTTTAGCTCAAAGTGTTACTTTTCCTAGAGCACCAATACGAGTAAGATTTTCTTCATTTACAAGATCCTTCTTTGCTACTTATCATGGCTACATTACAAACAGATGTTTCCGAGCTTGCCCCTGATTTGCTTATATTCACAATTCTCATATGCTGCACTATTTCTAATTAATTTACAATAATTAATCTATTTAACTAAACTTTTCCAATATATCAGATTTAAATTTAAAATAATCAATAGTGCCATGATTGTCTTTAATATATTTCATACATTTAGTTTGCATTCATAGAAACTATAATACAGTTACTACTGAGATAACAGACTGACATAAGGAATTTAGATCTTAATAGTCACATAGTTCTTTAGACTATAAGTTATAATGTTTAGAATCTGCCCTATTCCAACTTTTTCACCACTGGAAAAAAATTAGAATAACATTTCATTCAAATAACTGAGTGAAATAAATATGTTTCAGAAAAAAAGAGTAATTATGATTTTTAAATAAATTCAAAGATGCACACAATATAGTAGATTTACACTTTGATAAAGCAGAATTAGGTTGAAAATTAGCTAAATGGTAAGCCGTACAATTGGCATGTATTATTTTCTTCCTGCAAAGTAGATTGCTGCCAATGTGAGATGCCATGTTAGTTTTCATATCAATCTTGGTATCATTGTCTTTTCCATTTTGACACCCACCCTCTCAATCTCCTATGAACATTTCTTCTCGTTAACTGCTTTTCTTAGAGGTTTTCCATATTAACTACATGGAATTTCAAATTGGTCTCCACATAATCTTGGAGCTTCGAGGTATCGGGAGATTTTAATGAAGCATCCAGCAAAACACACAAACAAAATTATTTTTCAGTTGGGATAACTTGAAAGTAAAGGCTGGCTGCCTTTGTTTGAATATGGCTAAGACTCAGAAAAGGTTCAGCTGTGAATAAGTTCTTACATTGAGCCATATCTACTGCATGTTCTCATCAAGCTAAAATTGACGTTTATGGTGACCAGTCACCATTACAACTGGCGGGAATAGATAAATAAGAAAGATGTTGTGATCTTGTGATTCTCTTCTGTTGGGAACTTTAAGGAAACACATTTTAAATATTGGGCATTGGCTCAATCTTAGGCACCTGATTAAACTAGACATATTCCAGACAACTGTTTATGAAAAGTGTGAAATGTATAAATGTTCTTCTCTGTACAACTGAAAGCAGCTCATGTTAGAGAGCCTCCTAATATACACACAGCTGCTCTGGGTTGCTTCTGAAATCCTAAAGTGCACTTAACTCTCAATCAGCAATGTAACCTGGTGATTTGCCTCTTGCTAAGAGCCTTAGAACAGATTTACAGATTTTCATAGCAAGTTCCCTTTAGAGTGTCCATGGAGATTCTCAGTCATCCAGGTGCTTTTTTTTTTTTTTTTGCATCTTGAAAAACACCTTTGGGTTTCCTTCAGAATGCTTGGGATTACCAAATTCTTGTGTTCAGAGAAAGATTTGCCAAAATACCCTATTTTGCTACTTTCTGCAAATAATTGGAGGGCTTAAGTCCTTTCCATCTTAACAGAACAATAATTAAGATTTCTTAGAAAACATTTGTCACTTTTTTTTCCTAGAGATTATTCTTTAATTGTTTTTCAGTCACATAAAAGTTCTGCAATTGACCAGTTAAATGATTGTGTTGTTCAATATTAGTTTATCATGACTCTTTTATCAGAAGTGGACATAGACCTAAAATAGCAGAGAAGGTCATCCAGTTTGATGAGGTTTTTTGCATCTGTCATGTCGGGCCATTTAACTCTATTCATTGGTTCTCCAATTAACTTGGGCATATATTCTTATATTTCTGTGGAACTCTTTGGGCCACAACAATTTCAGGATCAAAGGAAACTCATCAAAAGGCAACATTAATTATCATCTTTTAGTGAGCCATTCAGTACACAAATTAATGTCTATCTCTTTTGCACTTATAGCAGTTAGATTACATTTTTGAGGAGAAAATACGCCTTGATATGATGAGCCTTAAATTTTAATGCCAATAAAACATTCCCATCTAATTTACTGCCCATCCAATCAGCAGCAAACACAGGCAGAAGACTTGATAGTTTTGTTTTTCTCTTCTCCCATAGCAGCAGCATGACAAGATGTCATGGGAGATACAATTCTCAACTTCAGCAGCTCTAAGCTAATGCATTGTTCCTGTCATGCCACTGTAGGAGTCTGAATCCGAGGAGGAAGACAACAGCTGACAGGGAATGGGAGCGTGGCTCTGATGGCTGTAGAAGAAACTGGGGAAGGGCAAAGTCCAGCTGGGCAGAGCAGGGAAGAGGTAGAGCAAGGGAGAGGAAGTTCAAAGGAAGACCTAGGCCCACCCCCTCTTTGTCCTAGAGCACGCAGGGAGAAATGGAGAAGAGAGCAGCATGGATTCCGTGGCTTACAGGGGAGGAAAGGGCCCTGATCCCCTTCTTTAGCCACAGCTAGAAAGAGAGTTTAAAAGAAATGCATGCTGAGTGCGGCAGCTGCTGGGGGCAAACATGAGTTTATCTTGTGTTGATTTTAGTTATCTGTGTTCCTGGCATCTTCCCAAACATGTTGAGTTATTGCCATGCCTTCATGTCTGGAATTCTTGCTCCTGCCCTGCTGGATTAATTTTAAATCATCTTGCCTTGATTTGACTTATACTTACAGTGTTTGTTGACCATGTTTTAGACTTGATTCTCTGCAGCCAAAGGCTGTTCCTGGGAGAGTTTTTCATCAGCCAGAAGGTAACCAGGATACTGTAGGCAAAGTTTGAGCTAATAAAGGGACTCCTACTGATTATCTGACTGTGTTGCCTTTGTGCCACGCCTCAGGTCATCACGGTTCCCAGTTTCCTAAGATTCCTAACTTGTTTTTTTGCAGCAATAACGAAAGAACGCAAAACCCCTTCCTTTCTGCACATCCATGCCATTTAACAATATAGGGAAGTAAATGGGAAAATATCTGCCAGGACTAATTCTAGGTGTTGCTCAGACCTGATGGGAAAATGCAATATCTTTTCCCCCTCAATTTTTTTCATTTCAGCCAGTGAAAAATTTTAGTAATTTCATTTATGCTGGTGCTTTTATAAGTGTCAACACTTATGCAACCCTGTACTGGAATAAATTTGCTAGTCTCCTAGGCTTACATATCCATAACATTCATGTAAGATATGTTTTATATCTTCAAGTAAAAAAGAATCCATTTTGGAATGCCAGGTTTCTGAGAATCAGTATGAAATTAGATTATCTACAATTGAATGAATCAGTGGTGGGATTCAATTTTTTTTACTACAGGTTCTGTGGGAGTGGCTTGTTGGGCATGGCAGGGGAAGGATACTGTAAAATCTCCAGTCAGAGGTGGGATTTGCTGGTTCTTTGAACTACTCAAGATTTCCGCTACCGGTTCTCCAGATTTGGTCAGAACCTGCTGAATGCCACCTCTGGAATGAATACAGAGATGGTGAATGTATAATACTCCAGATTTTGCTGAAGCTAAATTTCAAGACGCTCAACTGGTTTGTAAATAGATATCTGGAGGTTTAATGGTTGTATATTTCTGCCAATTTGTTTATTGAATGAGCTAGAAAGCAAATTTTGAAGATAAAAATTGTCTAGATCACAACCTTCAAAGAACAGGATTTATTATTTCTTTCAACTATGTGTTATTGTCTGTTACCAAAGTGATTAAAAGCTACTTAGCATTTTTTATGACCCTGTAATCCTTCTTATCGGGGTGGAGTCAAGGCAGCTGAATGGAATTCAGCGTTTACTGACCAGATGCCCTTCTTAATGGCTATGCAGAGTTCACAGCAGATACTTTCTCTTTGCGCCCTGAGAGAGAAACATCAGTCACTCTCAACCATCCAAGTGAGAGGCAAATGTCTTCACCTCTAGTCCACCAGGCCACTCCAAATAAGAAATATATAATATACTTAAGTATTATATAATCCATTATCCTCAATAGTGATGAAAAAGAGATGCTGCTGAATTTAGGAGTCCCTTGTCCTATTAAAATGAACTGGAAATAATAAGCAATTCAGTTGTATATACCATTGTTTTTGACTTTAAAAAAAATAAGTGTAACAATTATAAAGAATCCATACTGCCATTTTAACTACTCTGCAAAAAAAAAAAGACAGAATAAAAGACAAAACAGTAGACTATAAATCAAAGTACCTTCTCTCCATAGCCTCTATCTTTGGTCATCATTTCCCTGAGTGTCTGTAATACTTTAATACAAAGTTTCTCCTCATTCTCTTCCAGCAGCTGCTTAGTATGTTTTATTAACCTGAAAACAACCAATTGATCACAGTTTGTTTCAGTACTAGAATGTCTACTAAATTAGGAAGGCATTTGTAGGTATTTGCATTAAAGGTGATAGAAAAAAACAATTGTCCAAAAGACAACCATATTATTATTTTTTCCTTCAAAGTATAATTAAGAAATATACTGTATGTGAAGCAATAAATAAATAAATCCATACACTTTCTATATAGAAAACTTTGAAGTACAGTATAATCAGCTCTGAGAAACTAAAGTTGCACAAATGTGGAATAAGCAAACTAAAATTAAGCAGTTCTGTCAAGGAACAACAATATTTGTAGCTTATTTCAAAAAATACAAGTTGCTTCTCATGGCTTAAGAACTAGGAGGTTCTAACATGATATCAGAAACAAAAAAATTACAGCACATTATTATATTCTACAAGGATTTCTGAAGAAAGCATTAATTCATTCATACGTCATAAAATTAGGTATAAATATATTTTTCAAAATGGTCTATTTGTTACGTTCACTTGCAAAACTTAACCAGGATCCTCATACTTAAACAAAGGATAAATTTTACCGGAGATTTGTGGTTGTTAACAGAAGGAATCATTCTTATGTTTTCTTGACCAGATCCCATGCAGTCCAGCATATAAACATGCTGCATTTTTACATCAAGCAGATGAACACAGGATGAGAAAACTTAATATACCACATTATTATGCCATACACATTTTCTCACAGGATTGAGAGACTCCTACCTATCCATCTATCCTCACAGTAATTTTTCACTGTTCTACCCAATATTGTCATTTTCTAAATAAATAAGATGGATATCAAGGCCTGATTCACATAACATGGTAATCTACAATGTGGTTTGTATATGACTGGTTTAATATATGGTATGAATGATGCTGTTGTGGCTTAAACAATGACTAATGCAATATATGAATCCAGTCATTAAGTACTGTGTAACGGCACATGATCTGTAGTACAATTTTATTAAAATTACTTTCTGCTTTCAGAAGCCATTATTACCAGCTTCAGTAACAATAGATCCATGTGGAAAGCTACTAGAATATTATAAAAATACAAAAACAAAGCATGATAACAAATTGATAGCAAAATAAGATCAATATAACCTATAGTAACAGTTTAGTAGAGAGCAAGAATTATTTTAACATAATAAAGAAAATGCTGACCCTCAACTTACTTGCAGATAAAACCTCCACTTTCACATTTCCTCCTAGCATCTGTATTTTCTGGGAATAGCAGTTCTGGTCTATGAAGGACATCCACCAATACAGACAATTCAGCTTGGACCAGTGGCCGTAAGCGATCTTCCAAAGCTGATACTATATCCTAAGTAAGTGCATATTTAGTTTGAAACTTACATGGACAAATCATGCAGACAAGTACTTTTTTTAAAGCAATTATGCCAATTAAGTAAGAATATGCTTAATTAAAACAAGATTAATACTTTACTTACTAACATTATAATGGGAACCTGCATAAACAAATTTTATTGTTTCTACATTTCTCTTCTCACTGTCAATAGAAAAAGGTTTCTTTAAAGTTACAAACACTAAGTACTTACAATACAATACTGCGAACACATATTTAAAGTATTTCCATTTACTTTCTAAAATTTGTAAATGGACATTATAAAAAGCAAAAAGGCATTTTCTACTAATATTAATATTACTATTAATAGCATTTATTACATACTAAATACCTAGGGCCATATCAAGGTGTGTGAGAATGTACTTGAGAGACAACAGGGCAAGAAGACACTGAGTAGGCAAAGATCAGATAAAAGACAGTTTAGTCTAGAGGACTAGGGGCATGGCAAACATCTCAGAAGGTGGGTGGGGAAGGTGCAAGATTCTATTGTTGTAACTTTACAATAAAGGCAGTACTCACAATTGGTTTTCTTGCCTGGGCTACCTCAAAGGGGTTTCATGCTATTTCTTCTTATAAATCACACATCCCCAAAATACTTAAAAGCAGATATTGATACATCTGTACTCACTTGCAACCTCTCAATGATATTACGACAATCCCTTGATGCTGCCATCACAGAATCTCTCCGAGCAGCGTTTCTTGCCGTCATCCTCCAGTTCATTGCTGTTTTTTGCACTATGTTGTGAGACTTCAGGAAGAGGTTATTGACCTGGCTGTCAAGATCAACTGGGATAGCAATCGCTCTGCTCTTTGCTGAAATATATAATGTATTGTCATTTGTTCAACCAATGACATGTTATACAACGTGCATTTCAGAAGGATATGATCCAGATTCGCATCTAGAGAAATGAAAGGGCAAATTTACATAAGGAACACTGACATTGGTAGAAATGGTTTTTTTGCCTTTTTGATATCACTAGATTTGCATGTACACGAAATAGCAGCTACTATTAGGCAAAACCTTTTAGTCCAGCATTCTGGACCCATAATAACCAACCAAAATTTCATTTGTAAATTGTTCATCATCATTTAGACTGTGAAATGGGCAGTATCTAAATTTGACAAACAAACAAATGAACGCCAAAGGGAAACCCAAGCCAAGCCTGAATTTCTCACAGTCTTTTCCTGTGCTCGTTTCCCAATTCACAAAGGTTAATAAGCTTCTATAACCAAAGGTAATACAGAGTTATCATGCTTAATATAACATTCTTAATTGTGAAAATAAAGCATATATTTGATTAGACTGCTGGGGTTCCATACAAAAATACTTGTACAAATATGTTCCGATGTTCAATATTTCAAGTTATTAACAAAAATAGCATAATTTAGAGTAACAGATGAAAAGGGAGAACATTTGAGGGCAAGATTAGAATTATAATTTAGATAACAGAGTTGGAAGGGACCTTGGAAGTCTTCTAGTCCAACCCTCTGCTCAAGCAGGAAACCCTATGCCATTTCAGATAAATCTCTTCTTTAAAACTTCCAGTGTTGGAGCATTCACAACTTCTGGAGGCAAATTGTTCCTTTGATTAATTGTTCTAACTGTCAGGGAGTTTCTCCTTAGTTCTAGGTTGCTTCTCTCCTTGATTAGTTTCCATCCATTGCTTCTTATCCTGCCTTCAGGTGCTTTGGAGAATAGATATTTTTGATATACATATATTGAAGAGAAAGAGCTTATGTGGATTAATTATTACAGTCCTAGATAAGGCTTCCCAGTGAAATTCCAAAATTATTCACCTTCCAGAAGAAGCTGAAGATAGAACTCTTCTGGAGGATGTTTGGGATATGAAGCCATGTCATCGTTGCTAGTGGGTTTAAGTATTTAGGTATAGTATATTTTGTACTATCATGTGCATTGGATTTAGACTGCAGCAGGTAGAAAAATGATTAATAAGTCAATAAATCAACATAATTTTCTTACCTACATCTGAAAGTACTCTGATACAACTTTCCACTGATGCTTTTTGACTGGGCATGAGCCAGTTACAATGATACACTCGAAACACACCTTGTAAAAGCTGCACGAACACAGGCTGGCGAGTCTAAAAAGACACCAAGAATATGTACATTTCAATACAAGGAAATAGGAAGGTAACAAAAAGAGAAACAGAGGCCTATAAATGTGAAGAGTGGGACCAAAACTAAGCAAACAAGCATGAAAAGTGATTTGTTGTGAAACCCAGAGATACAGCATTTTAAAAGCAAATTGCCTTGAAGTCTGGGGTATATAGTTTGCACCATTACCTACTGAAGCAGTCATGATGTTTTTCAAATTATTAGTAAAATTAAAATAGCTACCCTAAAATAGGAAATACCATCAATTGTAAGCTGTAGGTGGAATCCATTTAAATCTAATTCTATTTCTTTGTGTAAAACATGTTAAGATAAATTGCAGTGAAAAAAGTCATGTTTCAATAATGTCAGTGTATAAATTAGACTACAAATACGACATAGATGATATTTTATAAATGGAATTTGCTCATGGGAAAGCAATGAAATGACCAGTAGGTGTCTCTGTAACATTAATACAAATTATGCTAAACATTAAAAATTAGAAGGTAGGAATCACCTGGCCTTCTACAGAAAGCATCCTTCAGGGAAATGTGGAATATTGAAACATTCAACCTCTTAGTTTAACCTACAATTCAATCTTTCCAGAAATTATTTCCAACTTCAAAAACAATGACACAATGTACAACTCACAAATACCAGAAGTGGTTCTAAGATCAAAATAGGGTATAATAGTAAGAAACATAGATCTCATTTTGCTTTGCATAGTTTAATTTTTCTATTTAGTTCTTTACCTGCAAAGTTGTGCTCTGGTCTGAAAATGGAGAACTGAAGAAGGTAGTAACAATACTCATCACTATTTCAGTCACATATTTTTCCAAAATAGAATCTGCATGCTTCCTATCACTGGTATTGTTGCAAGTCTGGAAAATAATGCAATCTGTTAAAACAAAATGATGCAAGAATTCTAATCCTCTCACAAATTCCAAGCAGTTAAACTTAATAAAGCACCTGTGGGCCAGAAAAGGAATAATGGATAGAAACTGAACAAGGAGAGATTTAACCTGGAAATTAGGAGAAAATTTCTGACAGCGAGAACAATCAACCAATGGAACAGCTTACCCTCAGAAGTTGTGGGAGTGCCATCACTTGAAACTTTCAAGAAGAGATTGGACTGCCATTTGTCAGAAATGGTCTAGGCTTTCCTGCTTGAGAGGGGGGTTGGACTAGATGACCTACAATGTCCCTTCCAACTCTGATTATCTGTTATCTGTTAATATACCTAGAGGGGTAACTTTTCTAGAAATTATGAAAGAATGTAAAGCACATTTGGGGAGGGAATAGGTAGTCCTCAACTTGATTTAATCATCCTTTGAAGTTGCAACAACACTGAAAAATGTGACTTGCACTTATGACTGTTAATCCTTGCACTTACGACTGTCACAGCATCCCTATCAAAATTAGGCTGTTTGGCAACCAGTTGGTATTTACAATGTTTGCTGCATCTCGGGAGCTCATGTGATCACCATATGTGACTTTGCTAACCAGCTACCCACAACCAAAGTCAATAGGGGAAACCAGATTCACTTAGCAACCATATTATTCACTTAACTGCAGTGATTTGTTTAATAACCCGGGGGGGGGGGGGGAGATTGTAAAATTGGGCATAACTCTCTCCTTGTTAGCAATAGAAATTCTGGTTTTAATTGTGGTCGTAAGTTGGGAACTTCTTATATGTGCATTTTAAAAAATTACTTTTTATAAGCACCAATAATGTTGCTACAAATGTCTATTTCAGAGTTTGAGACCTAGTGGCGGATAGGAACAAATACACCAACCGTTAGTCTGAAAGTTAAAAAATAGAGATCCTCCTTCTCTTTTGAAACTTCAAGGCCTCTTGGAGAAAGACAAAAAAAAATTGCTCCTATGTTGGAAAGATCTACTGTTAAGTTTCTTATATACCAGATAGCAGAATTTATATGACAAATAATTTTAAGTAGAGCTGGGCTAATAGCAACATATCAACACTTTTCTCAAGCATCTGGTGTAGCGTTCAAAATGAAAATAATAGGAAATATTTCATAATTCACTTTTTCCAAGAAGAAAACTTGATTTTATCCATGTCCTTACTATTCACTGGATAGAAACCAGATGACAAATCACACTTATCAATGGATGAAGTTGTAGTCATTAGGACTGTAGGAACAATTGTCACCCAAACATCATTTCATTTCCCTGACACACACACACTCCAATATGCCTAGCATGCAGTAAGGATTGAGTGTGCGCAATAACTCAAAAGTTAACTTTGGGTGGAGGGGAAGGGCTTGTCATATTTGCCTTCAGAAGTAGTAGGTGCTCCAATAATAGAGGTGTTTAAAAAGAAATTGGACAACCATTTGTCTGAAATAGTATAGGATCTCCTTGCTTGAGTAGGGGTTGGACTAGAAGGCCTCCAAGGACCCTTCTGATTCTATTATTCTGTTGTGTTTTGTATCACTTTTTCCCCCCAATATCGACAAAGAACAGTATCTAAAAACAGACATTACGATAAAAACATTTAAAAAGGCTTCTAATATAATTTTTCATCATAGATATCTATGCTTACCTCAGAACAGAAAACCAACAGCATGAAAAGTTAACTAGGAACTGGAAGCTGGGGGCAATTACAGAAGGATTAGAGGATTGCAAACCTCAGAATTATGAAACCTCACATAAATCTTAATAGACACATATTATCACTGTAATTACAGAAGGGAAGCCAATGTTATTAATTAGTATTGTAATTAATCTAATTGCCATATATGTATAAAAATATGGAGAATGTTTCAAATGAAACTGAAACAATGGATATAATTTTTTTCAGCCTTTTCCAATTTTATATGTAGCATTCAAATGTGACTTGCATGATTTACGCTTTAATATTTCCAGCTACGAATACTTACCCTACAGATATCAACAAGGAAGTTTTCAAAGAGCTTCCACATATGATTGCTTGTATAAATCTCTTTCATTTCAACTTCTGTGTCTACATAGCAGTGGTTTAGAAAATTAATATAGGCTATTTTCACCTGCAGATAACAAATCAAATAATTTATATACCCTTCTAAAAAGCAGATTAAAACTGTCAGGTAAATCTGGACAATGATGAAAAAAAAAAAATTCCATTCTCAGAGATAAAACTCTTCCTTGCCACATTCTTTTTTATTTCTATAAAATATTATCCTGCTTAGTTGATTTGTTAGTCATTATCAATATCAGTTTAGTTGTTGCAAACCACAAACCAATTCAACACATCATTTTAGACTTTGATTGAAAAGATATGGCAGTTAGCCTTCATAATGCTTAACTGAGATTTTTTTTTTCACAAAAGGAGATGAGGCAGCTGGGAGAAAGCAGAAATTTACGACTGAAAGCAGAAACAAAATTATTTTTGCAGCAATTTCAAACAGGATTTGAATGCAAATTGTACAGTATTTCATTTTGAAGTAGATTAGATCCAAAATCTCTTATAAAAACCATGGTATGTTAGTTGGTGACAGCTATTTCCTCTTTTTAAATATCAGAAGTTTTAGTCCTGCCACAGCAATAACATTTTATGTACAGCCTACATACATGCTAGCCTCTTTTTACAATCTTAGTGGAAAGTTATTTGTAGCATTATACAGTTCATGATAATCTTAATGACAACAGAATCATAAAGGGTTTAAATGAACATGGATTATTTATGTAAAAAAGTAGTGCTACAGATATCAGAAGATTGCCTAACAAGCAGGAGCGAACAAAACAGCATGTTACCTCAGGTATGCAATCCTCATGGGTTACAACTCTAACAATATCATCCAAGGGGAGAAGGGAGTTGCACTTGATTTCGGTGTAGACATTTTTGCCCTCTGTGCAAACAGCCAGCAATTCTACTAAGTGGATATGATACATGAGTGCACTGTTTTCATCCATTCTATCCCGTTCTGATCTCATCATCTGCACTAACGTCTGGAATGAGGCTCTGTCATTGTAGAACACAAGGACATCTTCCCCTGCATTGACCAACTACCAAGAGAAGAGAGTCATAATTCCATCCTACATGAAGAACAATTAATACAATGTTCAACAGGCTCCCAGCAAATCAGCAAGCTGCAATCATTATCATGTCTTCTACAATATTTCTTTGTCAGTTCATACATTTCTACAGCAAGATTTTGACCTGTTTCTTAAATTTATATTTTGAATAAGGGTAATCTGGGGAAGGTGTGCAAATATGGGATATCAGGACTATCGCTCTATCTTGTTACAGAAAATTGGTATGGTGGTTTCAATTCTAACTAATTAATGCATACGCTCTTTTGAGTTTAGTTCACAAGGCAAGTCTATGTACTTCTCTTAGAAAAAAACAGAGGAAACATACTAATGCCTTCTGGCAAACATATTTACTAGAATGTAAATCCCACTGAAATATGTGAGATCACATCTAAAATTAGATGCTGATTTGCAGTGTTATAAGAAAATGACATAGCTCTTGTTAGTTAGACATTTCTTTAAATATCATATTTTTAATTTTTTTCCTTAGAGAATAAACCAGCTGATTAGCTGATTCTTGTTTTTTATGGCTATGTCTCTTCACAAACAAAACAGATTTACAAAATTAACATATTATACCTTTTTTTTTACTTGCCAAACCATTAAAATATTAGATCAAATAACTCTGATAAAAATTGTCACATCAGGGACACAGAAGGGTGACTACAAGGACTACAGCTGGCTGAGACTGCTGAAGGCCCCAAGCTGCTCTATCAGCCCCAGTGCTATTGCTGCCAAGGATAACCTGTGCAGGTTGTCCAAAAGGGCAGGGATGGCAGTGGGATGTTAAGCAGGAGGTGGGAATTAAAGAGGAGGCAGTCCTTTTTCTTCCCTTGCCTTTCCTTACCAAGCTTGGGTCTGGGAATGGGTTGCATCAGGGTAATGATCACTGGGATTCGGATAACAACAGCAACTGGAGACTGCCAGAATTGCTCTCATTAGAGGATGCAGCTGTGTGACATTGTGCTTTATGACTACATTGTTTAGTTCCAGTCCTGATTACTACTGTATCTTGTGGACTACAGTATAGCTTTTAATACCAATTGCTAAACATTGATATCTGACAACCAGCCAGTTTCTCATAGTTTGGAGTTTCTTAAGGCCAATTTTATGTCTATAAATATGCAGTACGGATGCATCTTTCTCACCTCAGCCATGACCATATCCTGACATTTTTTAATGAACTTCCCTTCAGCCTTAACAATTGTCTGGAGGAATTTAATGTATTGGACATTCCTTCCATGCGTTTCGATACAGTGCACGAAGTGTTGAACGACTCGCTCATTAATTTCACTGCAAAGCTGGAAATTATTCATGAAGATATGCTGCATTGTCACGGCTTCCAGTATCTATATTAAGGAGCAAAACAACAGAATATAACAATATTAACCACTCAACAAGTGGTGCTGTGTATTGGATTTAGAAATCAACGGTACCCTTTAATAAGACAGCTTTATCCATACCTTTCAGATTCTTGAGATTATTTTCTTAAAAACTGCAGATTACAAGCAAGACAGAGTGTCAAGGGCCAGGGAAATCAAAAGATACAGGCAATTCAAATGAATATAAAGATTTATTGCAAGCTTAAACTCTCTACAAGCATCTGAACTACTAACAGTCCAAGCAAATTGATGGTAGATAAGGGTCAATGGAATTCAAGATGGGCTGGACTTAGATCTCCTGTGGGCATGAAGAGACTCATGACTGGGACATGTTTGACCTGCGACTCAACCTGGTCATCTTCAAAAGCAGGGGTGTCAAGCTTAATTTCATTGAGGGCATTAGGGTTGTTTGACCTCGGGGGACTGGGTGGGCATGGCCAGCTTAACATCATTTGTGTCAGGGGTACCTGTGGTGGCCGGGGGGGCATTGTCTTAGTGGAGAAAGGCAAGACAGGGAAAAGTCCAACCTTTGTCCACCAGAGGAGCCTCACTGTCCCTTTCGGAACACACGGAGGATTCCTGGAAGGCGGCACAGGATATCCAGAACCCAAGGCAGAGCCCCCCCCCCCCCAAGCTCTGTTTTCATGGCAGAGGGCTGCAGGAGGCCATCGCAGCCAAAAACAGAGCCCATCCAAGTTCCATTTTCACTGGCAGAGGCACCACAGACCAGTCCTTTGTTGTTTCCAAGGCGTGCCCAAAAGCCGGATCTAAGCACTGTGCAGGCTGGATCTGGCCCATGGACCTTGAGTTTGACACCCCTGTTTTTCAGAATCTGCCAGTGACCCATTTGAAAAAAAAAATAAACAGTCAGAAAATGAGCTATTGCTGGTTGGTGTGCTGTACCATTTGTGGAAAAACATAAACCACAGGTTTCATACAGTGAACCACATCACATTCCTTCTATTTTATTATGAACTTTGCCATCACATAATTTGTATTGCAGCACCCTGAACTATTGAATATGCTGCAATAGAAGATATGTAACTCAGCAAAATTGTGAGTGACACTGTGTGCCAAGAAAGAACAGCTTGACTTAGGACTTTTTGCCTGTTTTTGTATTTTTAAGGCACACAAGGCTTTAGTATGAAGCAGAAATGAGGATTTCAAAATTGGATTTGTACACAGAAAACTGTCAGTGAAACTCAAAACTCAACCACTTGTGACAAATATAAAACAGGTTTATGGAATAGACTTTAATTATTTCTTACCCCAGGGTTGAGAAACAGGTTTATATGCTTGTGTAGCAAAGCCTGATTTTGTTGATTGCCAGCACAGAAATTCTGTAAAAACTCATGGGCCAGTTTCATGATCTCTTGCATGCGTATATCTTCAGCCTATAACACACACAAAAAATAAATCTCCGAAAGGATTAAGAATACAATAGCTTCAGGATGACCTAATCTAATAGTTTTACATTGGGATTAGACAAGTAGAATCCATGCCTGTCCATAATAATTATATTAAGCAAATTAAAGAAAGCAGGGTAAGGTTCTGTGATGTAACATGTTACCATCACCAGTCACAAGATTTCTAAATATTTCATAGCCAGTTACAGAACATCATTGCCAGACTGTGCTCAGAAAACATTAGCACAGATCATTTTATTAATGGGAAGAATAGACGCACCTTTTAAACAGTAGCCAAGTTCTCTTTTGAAGATCCTTATAATGTTTAGCTAACAATCAACATACATACTGTATGCACACAATTATTAGAACATTCAAACATAATTACTAAGAAACTCCTTACTCCCTTACATGATTTGGTCAACTCAAGGCAACATAAATACCTAATACCTCCTCTTATTTTCTCTATAACTCTATTCTTGTGAGGGAAATTGGACAGAGAGAAAGCAACTAGCCCAATGAAAGGAAGCTGGACATCCCCCCCATTTTCACTAGTTTTAAACTCAGAACACCCAACTGTTCTGTACGTCTTCTTGCTATTCATCCTTTGTGATGCTTTGCTTCTCTTGTTGAATTGCTTCAAGGCTATATACATTTACCAATTTTAAATTGGGACACCAATTACACCAATTACATATTAATTTCTATGCATAACTGAAGGACCCAGATATTGCTTTAGACACTTCATGGACATTTATATATCCTTCTCAATAAAAACCAAATTATTCTGGGTTTTTTTTTAATTCATCCTTGTAATAGAGAAAGCTTTGACAGAAATTCTGTCCAAAGTTGCTTCAATAAGAAACAGAGCCATGGTGGCATAGTGGTTAGAATGCAGTATTGCAGGCTGACTCTGCCGACAGCCAGGAGTTTGATCTTGACCAGCTCAAGGTTTGACTCAGCCTTCCACTTTTTGAGGTCTGTAAAACAAGGATCCAGATTGTTGGGGCAATATGCTGTCTCTGCAAACCTCTTAGAGAAGGCTGTAAAACACTTTGAAGCAGTATAAGTGCTATTGCTAAGCATTAAATGCATAAAACATTTCCAAAGATATAGAGACTTAACACTAGCACTTTCTTTGATGCTCAGTGCCATTTTTGAGAGGTGCCATTTTGAGAGGTGGGCTTTAGATGTTTCATAAAGGTATGAAAATATTTTGTGGACAAAGTTAAAGTAAAAGATGCATGCAAACCTCACTTTCTCATAGGGGATTTGTAAGAGTTCCAGTACCACCGCATGAGCCCCCATGTTTCGGAGCAATCTCTGCTGCTGTTTCCTGCTTTTTCTGACCAAGATACTCTCCTGGACACAAAGCTTGCTAAGGCGAAGCAAAATCTGCAAATAAATATTCCTTTTAGAAACTAATTTTTCTCTCCAGACAAAGCAGAAGGAAAAACTGTTTCTTCAACAGAAAAAAGAATGATACAAAGTGAAGAGTCTGGTTTTAAGAACAAAACAAAGAAATGAACTGTTTAAATGAGGCAGCAATTTTGTTAAGATTGTGGCTACCATAACTCAAGAGCAATGTTGGACCCTCATTTAGTTTTCATATTCAAGGACAACAAGCTTCTGTCTCTTCATATTTCAGTAACAAACATACATCAAAAAATTCATCCAAATTTTAGAATTTTCATGTGGATAAATCAATATTTCCAGGAGCTGACACTATTATCTGCATTACTCTAAGCAATATCAGGTCTACAGGATCCCATCTGGGTTGGTCACTGGAACCACTGGCTTTGTCTTCCATGCTTTTGGACATGTACTGGAGCCCTTCTTCAGGAAAATTCTTTCCAGCAGAAGCAGAATGATTGACAAAAATGCTTAATTGGTCAATCTAGTTTTTTTTTTTCTATTTGAAATGAGTAAAGGGAAGACAGAGACAAGACAGACTCCTAACCATATACCTTCACGTATTTTATAGTTGCATTAACAGAGGGATACAATCAAGATCAAGTGAGGTAGTAATACCACTCTATAAAGCCCTAGTAAGACCACACCTAGAGTACTGCAACCAGTTTTGGTCACCACATTATAAAAAAGATGTTGAGACTCTAGAAAAAGTACAGAGAAGAGCAACCAGGATGATTAGGGGACTGGAGACTAAAACATATGAAGAATAATTACAGGAACTGGGCTTGGCTAGTCTGGAAAAAAGAAGGACCACGGGAGACATGATAGCAGACTTCCAATATTTGAGGGGCTGCCACAGGGAGGAAGGGGTCAAGCTATTTTCTAAAGTGCCTGTAGGCCAGACAAGGAATAATGGATGGAAACTGAAAAAGGAGAGATTCAACCTGGAAATAAGGAGAAACTTTCTGACAGTGAGAGCGATCCACCAATGGAACAGCTTACCCTCGGAAGTTGTGGGAGCGTCATCACTTGAGACGTTCAAGAAAAGATTGGACTGCCATTTGTCAGAAATGATGTAGGGTCTCCCGCTTGGGCGGAGGGTTGGACTAGATGACCTATAAGGTCCCCTCCAACTCTGATTATCTGTTATGTGTTATCTGTGTTAGTTAGAAATTATATAGCAAGCCTTTATTTCTGTCCTTTCATCCCTCCTCAAGCAAATGGGAGTACATATTGGGATCAATTTAAAACTATTTGCCCAATCGAAATGCAAATTAAGATATACAGATCACACATATCATCAACACTTCTTTTGCCTAATTTATCACATCGTGAGCTTGTTAAGATCTAGTTAGACTGAGTGATGATATTTAAGATTGTTCACAAATATTTATCCCTGTACTGAACATTTAGCTGTTCCTTAGGAACCTAAACTTTTCAACGACAGAACTCCATGTATCCAGCAAATGCCTTTTTATCTTCCTTAAGTCAAAGAGTATTTTATGTTCAAACAATAACAGAATTACTCTGTTACACATTTACAATCCTTCAGTGTATACATAAAAAAGAAAAGAATACAGAAGAAATTGATATTTTGGAATGGAAGAATCTTACCTCTTTTACTACCCTGTAATTATAGCTACTAGTGCTTTCTGGTTTAGATGATTTGCTGCGACCTTCCTAGGGCACAAACAAAGATCAGTATTGCTTTTTAAACTCTGGAGTTCATGAATATACACTTTGAGCATTTTTTTTTTGTTGCCAGAACTCTCCAATTTTTACTATTGCAGCAGATTTTGCCGAAACTGAAGCATTGAAAAAAGGCAGGTGGAAGTTTTAACAAAATCTTAAATATGAAGATGATTTTCTTCATGTAAGATCAATTTCTATCCTATCATTAATTATCGAGTAGTAATTACTGAAGGCATATGGAAAAATTTTATTTCCTTTCTGTCAACTTTATTGTAGCAATTTTTCAATAACCACTTAAGTTTTAGTACTGTATATTTAATGCTATTATTACAGACTAAAGATTGAGACATGCTGAGATTGTACACATACACATCTAAGCTAATATTTTCTCACCATGCAACTAAACATTTTTCTTTCAGTTTATGGCACGTAATGAAGGGTGAATTTGCTGAATTAATTTGCACATGGATTTAAAGGAGGCGAGCATGTTAATTTGACAAGAGACATTCCAATTTTAGAGTAAAAAAAACCAGTAACAAACGAAGAAACACCACAACTCTATTAATTGTATAACAGAAAGTTCTAGGTTTTCTACACTTTACATTAGCATATTATTGGAATGTTGACTGTTCATATTTATGCTAAAATACTTTATTTTTTTTAACTAAAAGAATTTTGTATTTATGAGCTGTAGAGTTTAATAAAGTTTTTTTGTCAATCTTACTTTATGGAGTGTCTAAGTTAAACCATTTTTACACTTGTTCAAGAAGCTGTGTGGTGTGTGTGTGTGTGTGTATTTGTGTCTTTCCAAGAGTTATTTAGCTATAGTTCTCAGCATCTCTCCACTATATTTGATATTTTAAGATGTGCCGTAGGTCACCTAACTTTGCCTAATGATTGTGTATCCAAAAAATAAAAAATAAAAGAACTTTTGATCTTATACTTTAGGACTAACACATAGCAATGAGTGAAACTCCTAAATTATTAATATTATTTGGAAAGGTTTTAGAGGTTCTTAAAACTAGTTAAATTTTATGTACAAGTTAAAAAAGAACTGCCTTAACTATACTATAGCTTGGAGTGAAGGATTAGAATATGAGTGGCGTTTGGTTATGAAATGTGGCAAGCAAAGAACAAAGCGCAGACGGCAACAAGACCCTGAGCTACATACCTACCGTATATACTCGCATATAAGCCGATCTCGCATATAAGCCGACCCTTAAAAAAACTGCCCCAAAATGAGGAATTTTGCAAAAACTCGCATAAAAGCCGACCGCCAAATACCATGGTGTGTTGTTTGGGCTAATAACAAAAGAATATCAATATGAATGTACTGATGAAGGTTCATTATCAAAGCATTTGTGTTGGAAACAATATTAAGTTAATTACCCGGTATGTAAAGAATCTGATGTTGTGCGTGACGATCGCAAACACGAAAGCGGTCAAGTGAATGACTAACCAATCACAGCGTGTTATGATCAGGCGATAGAAAAAGCAAAATGGAGGCGCCCAGAGTAAAAAAAAATGTGCTTAATTAAACATAATTATGTTGCATTTTATTTGAGGTACAGTTAAAATTAATATTGAAATTGAGTTGAAGTTTGTCAGAATTAACTTTATTTAGTGCAGTCTCAATTTTTATGGCTGTATGTATGACTGAATGGTAAGATCGATGATATTGCATGATCTGAGAAGTGGCGTCATGTCAGTTCGTTTGTGTGAGATCAGATTTATGCGCGTATAAGCCGACCCCCTAATTTGATTAAAAAAAAATTGAGTTTTAGAGTCGGCTGATATGCGAGTATATACAGTAGATTGGAATATCAGTGGGATAAGTTTTAAAGAACGTTTAATCCATATGATGTGATTTGAAGGTGTGGTTAAATTTATAAAATACTATTTTTTGTATCATTGAACATCCCAGGGTGATGAATAATAAGAATCTATTCCAAGTTCTGAAATAGATACTGTAACGCTGAAAATATAATATTACTGTAGATATATCTCATTTTAGGATTGTTTCATGTTGCACATTTTGGTTTAATAATCATTAGATTGTTAATAGGATGTTGGGAAGGGAAATAAAATTAATACACAAATATGAATCTTAATCATATTCACCAGATTTAGACTTTAGCAAACTGTGAAGAACTCTGGATTTACTGTACATGGTTTGGACCTAAAATACTTGTTTAGATAGATTAGAATGGGAAGATATTAAATGGGATCAGATTGAACATAATTAATAATATTAAAAATCCTTAATAAAAGTTCTTTTTCTTACCTCCTTTTTCTTATGTTCATTTTCTCCTGTTGTTACATCTGCAGCTTCATCAGGTCCCTGTCCTTTGTATACCCAGAGTTCCGATTTTTCAACAATGGACCTCAGCTGATCCAAATCTTGCTTTATCTGCTTGTAATTGTCAACATCTTGGCTGGTAACAAGTAGTTGAACCTTATATGAATTGCAATCGGTTAATTGCAGTATGTGTTTGCTCTATATTTCAAAGTCACTAGAGAACATCGCACAACTGCATTTACCTGTTTAAAGGCCTGGAGGACTTCTTGCCTCTGACTAAAGTGTCTGAAGAGTAGCTGAAGTGCCCCAGATACTAGTGGGGGATAGTCATGCATTGTTAAATGGAGCAAAACTCTCAAGAAAGTTCTGCCACCATGATCATCCAAATCTAGTGGTGTATTCTCTTCACTAAAAACACAAAATATAACAACATTAAAATGAAAGCACAACATTAAAATGAAACAACATTAAAATGAAACTCTTACTTTTTAAGTAAGCTTAAGGACAGCCCAGTTTCCCTGACTGTATTTCATCTGGTGTTAAGAGAAAGAAAGCACTATAAATTAAAATTGAATATCAAGTCAGTTATTTAACCACCAGTGGAAAGTGAATGACAGCTTCTTCATTTGCAACTTTCTCCCTTTGTACTTCTCTGAACACTAAGCATCTGTATTTTGTCCTTGAAAATTAGTAATTTCTTTCTCTCATTGACTGCCAAACTTTTTAGGTGAGCTCTCCCCAGCTTGTCTTCATAATGTTGGAACATTCAACATTCATATTTTATCACAATAAAGATATTTTATCCCCACTCATCATTGCATTCCTGTAATTAGAATGCGACCCAACATTGTAGCACATAATAAAAGATGCTCCTAAACTACAGCATTAGTTTCCCTCCAACCTATTTGTTTTATTTTTCTTTATTGATGGAGCATAAATAACCTCCACTTCTTAGATACAAAAATTCCTTATGTATATTTTAGCAAAGAAAAGGACAAGCAAATGAAAGAACAAGAGAACTGAATAAAATAGATGAAACTTCATTTAAATCTGGTAAATAGAAAAGATCTAAGCATTATAGTGCATGGCCAATATTATTTGCTTGTTTATTAAATGTTGGAGGCTTATATGTAACTAAGTGGGTTCTCAAATAATTGGTACAAGCAATTTGAATGCTCACAAATATTTTGGCCAGGTAGCTACATCTGTACTTTTGAGAACATATTCATTCTCCATTCTTGGGAAACAGTTGCCAAGACAGTATGCTCAATCACAAAAGAGTCCCAGAGGGCACAAAAAGAGATACCCATGGGCACACTAGTAGTGTACTGTGAACCCTCAGAATTTATCCTCTAAAACTATGAACATCAGGTTTCCAGAAACTATTTTACATATAGTTGAGAACAAAAGAATACAAATTGCCATAGTTTACTTTCCTGCCTCCAAATATCCCTTCTGCTTGTTCTTCAATATTTTCAAAGTCAAGAGCACCTGTAAAGGAAAACAAATAATGTGGTCTATGCTGAGTTCAGAACAATAAAAAAATAATTCAAATCAAGCCATCACTCCCCCCCCCCTTCCTGAAGAATAAAATAAGTGAACTATAAGAACTTACATCTAACAAGCAAGGCAGTTTTTCCTGCTTCAAAACTGTAAAAGCATTTTATAAATTAAGCCAGTGAGGGAAATGTAAACAGTTTCCATAGAAATTGCTTAATGGAACAATTTATACTAAGACAGATAGCTAGTCGCAGAAGATGCTCTATTTAAAAAAAATATTTTAAAACATACTCTTGTCATTTTCCCAGTTCAGCAGAAGATGAATAAGCAACTTGTACATTATCCATCTGTGCTTTTCTCCTCCTAATATCACTCATTCAAAAATTCACATGTGAAAAGATACTATGTTTATGAACTGTATAATATAATATACAAAGAGTAGATCTATCAGTAACTCAAAGATCTCACCTTTAACTCAAGTACATAAATCAAAATATACTGATTACAATATTTAGATACCTTCCCCAATCGGGCTTCTTCCAGAGATATGGGACTGCAACTTTCAACACCAGCCCAAAGATACAAGAAATATTAATTTAACCCCTGTTAACATCTTTTGCAACATACAAATATGGTAGCAGATTGCCATAACTTCTACTTTGCCTAGAAAGTGGAATGGATGTTGCTTTATTTTATTCTGAGCTGCTCTATATATTAATTACCACAAGAAATAGCTTTAAAAGTATTTATACTGACTAAAATCAATATTACAGGACATTTTGAGTGTGTTAGACTAGAAAAGAATGTGCTAATCTTGTGCAAGAGAAAAATATTCCCTTCTGTCATAAAAAAGTCAGTGGAGGAAAAGTTGAAACTGCCAAAATGTGTTTCAACTGTTAATGCAAAACATCAACATGAAAATGGATACATTTAAGCTTTTGTGACCCAAAATGCACCACCAATAGCCTGAAAACCATCTCATAAATCTTAAAAATTATGGGCCAATACTTTATGTAGTGCCTCTTTTGATGAGTGAGGGGATCTCACTGGAAGGGAAAAAACAGCAGCTCCCAAGATGAAAAACATTTGCTTGTACTCTGTAATGCAACAATATGCAAATTACTGACCTGGTACATTTGGCATTTCTTGATTATTGCTCCCTGAAGGTGAATCAGATGTCTGTGCATTGCTTTCATCAAATTCTCGTTTAAATATACATAGAAGGCATGAGATTCGGTAATCCAATCTCACATTCAAAATAAACTGGTGGTTCCAATGTTTGAATAAAAATGAAAACAATATCAATTATACAGTGTTATCCAGGTTGTATTCCAAGAGACAAATAAGCTTAAACTGTGATGGATCTTAGGTTATCAAATTTAAAGTATCAATGAACTTTAGTCAAAAATGCATGATATAAACAGAAACAATAACAAATCATAACTGAAGTTATTTTCTATACTTAAAATCAACTGAAGTAAGAAGAAATTTCATCTGAATCAATAGTGATTTGAGAGAACAACAGAAGCACAGTTTCATACAGTTTTGAGACCTCAAAAGATAATGAAAAAAAAACTGTAAATCTATGGATTGATTGGTTGCGTTCTTTCTAAGGCTGAAAAAGAACAGTAAGAGCAGAACAGACATTGCGAGGGGGCTGAGTTAAATGTATCACCAGCTTTGACCTGTTGCATTCTCACAAGAATTCCAATTCCAACTCCTCCTGAATTTCGTTTAGCCTTATGTGGCACCAATTTACTGTTGATTAGATTCTTGTGCATAGGCTTGAATAAATCTTCTATGTTGCTAACTAGTGGTCCTAATTCTTCACGCCTGACAGAAGCTTACATCTGATTTATATTAGCATTAGAATTGAAATAAACACTGTTTGAGAATACCAGGTAAAGTCTGGAAAAACAGTACTATTGGTAATCAGTCTTTTAAAGTGTTCATTGTACAGTATTGTAAAAAAATGGATTGTCTAAAACTATAATTCTATTAAACATATTTTGACCATACATATAACCATACGATTTCAATGGGATGTATTTAAGCGATCCAGAGTCACTTCAACAGTGAGTTAGGACAACATATAAATGTAATAAAAGAAGTAAATAAATAAATTCTTACATTATCATTAGTGTTGGATATAAATGATTCCAAATTTACAGATAATCAATATTTGTGAGAAATAACAAAAATGGTACAATTTTTTAAACAAATTAAGACATTTGATCTTTTTAACCAGAGATACCAGAAAATATATCTGAATGTCAAATCATTTCTATATAGACATTTCTCCTTGCTCAAGCTTTATCATTCATTTATTCATTCAATCAATCAATTTTTATACCACTATCTCTTCTATATGGTGATTCTGGGAGTCTTGCAAATATATAGCAGGCATAAAAATCTTCAGTTTCCTAAATTTTCTCAAGATTCTTTCAAGAATGCATGTCTAAGAAAGAACTAAGTTATATAGAAGGATATGCTGTAACTTTATATATGTTGACTTGAATAGCGTTCGAATGTCCACAGAATTGAACAGTAGACAAATTGTGCAAGGCTTAAAAGAGGTTCTGAAAAATGCTTAAGACTTTGAACTACTATTAGTGGAGCACGCCAGCTTCCTAAACATTTCTACTGAATTGCTCTGCTCCTCATCTTTTCAGTAATATTTTCCTTCTACTTATTCAGTGATTTACTGCAAAAGGTTCATTAACAATATGTTGCTGTTAATATAGTTGGAAAAAAAACATTTGTTTGCTTCCAATTGTAATTGTGTTGAATAAAAATCAAAACCATATAAGAATGAATTGACATCAGCAAAAATGTCCATGCCATGTCATCTAAACTATACCTGGAGGATTTCAATTATTTTCAGTTTGGTATCCATTACGAGGATGTCCTCCTTCTCGGGTTCAACTTGCTTCACGTTACCTTCTGGGACAGCAGCCAAGGGTGTCATAGGCAAGAAGCCACCACCTCTGAGTACCACTTGGGTCATAAGCTCTCCAACACCATGGATCGATCTCATCACATTGCTCCCTTCAGAAACAGATAAATACCCCAGACAAATATTTTAAATTTGAATTTATTTTTTATTTATTTGTTTATTTATTTGTTTATTTATTTATTTATTTATTTATTTATAGCCTACATTTACTATTTTTATAAATAACTCAAGGTGATAAACATACCTCATACTCCTTCCTCTTCCTATTTTCTCCACAACAACTCTGTGAGGTGAGGTGAGGTGAGGTGAGTTCGGCTAAGAGAAATTGACTGGCCAAAAGTCACCCAGCCAGCTTTCATATCTAAAGCGGGACTAGAACTTAGTCTCCTGCTTTCTAGCCTGGTACCTTAAACACTAGACCAACTGGCTCTAATATATGACTGCAGAACTAAAGTTGCATAATTTTTAATCAAGAGAAATCTCACTCACTGTTATAGAACATGTGACTGTTCTATACAGTACATTATTGAAGTATAACTATGCCATCTTTAGTATTATCTAATTATGCACAAAAAGCTGACATAGATGCTAAAAATCATATTTTTGGCCAACCTGAATAACTTGGTGTGTGCTTTGTAAATAAGAAACTGAAACTACAAAGCACTTATTAAAATTTCAATCACTTTAAAGCACTGATATTTTGCTTGTTTCATAAATGCCATTTGGGTTTTGTTATACTAGTTCAAGAACCCTAGGAAAGATTGTGTTTATTTTTTATAAAAGAAAAATTTCAGCCTCCAGAAAGGTTCATGGAATGCCACAAAGCAGAGTGGTTTATTTTTACATGCAATCAAATGGCACTAACTCTCTGTACTGACATTTTGCAAGATACTCCCATAAATTACCATTCAAGGAATACTGTTTGTATCTGTATTTGTATCTGCTCCATTCAAAATACTGGAAATCAAGTGGTAGCAAAGAATTCTGAATCTGAGAAAATGGGTGCGTAAATCACATATACAAAGTAATGGCAACGTTCCCACCCCCAATAGTTCAATTGGCTCATCCAATTAAAAGTTGTGTATATCATCATGTGGGCATTTCCAGGTGGTGATGAGGTTTCTGTCTGTTGACCTTGACATAGTTTGATAAAGGGTTGCAGCTGCGCAAAGCATAGGATAGAAACCTAAGCAAGAATGTAACCCCATCCCAGTTTATACAGTTCTGGTTTGTAACACCTCCAGCTCACTTCCCATAACCATTCCCCCCTCCTCCCCCCGTTACTTATGACAGCCGAAAGATGCAAAGCAAAAGGAGAAAATCTTGAAGGCTGACAATATCTTATTATAATACATAATTTCAAACTCTCAAGATTGTAAGTGTAAGATTTAGTGTAATCTCATAAACTTACATCTCTGAATAATACAAATAAAATGTATAAATGTTGTAAATAACATACTCAGCTCTACATTAGAATGCATTTGTAGGAAATACTATACTGATTCTTAATGTGAAATGATTGTGGATAGCAATCTAATACTGCACCTGTCCTGAGTAAAAAAACCTAAAGACTTTGTTATCTTCTTATTTGATGGGTCAAATAAGGGTCATCGTCTCTTCCATTTTTCCTTGCCATTCTTACCTTTACTTTCTTCTCCTTTTGTTGCCTTTGTAATAGGAAAAACAGTTGCAACATGAACACAGTCCAGAATAGCCAAGAGAATTTTTGTTAGTCTTAGAAGATCACAAAAATTATAGAAGCCAAAATATATCAAATTTCGGGCTAAATTCACAACCTGTTTTTAAAAGAAAAAAAGAGAATCAGTTGTACTGGATTTTTTTTTTACAAACTCAATATTGTTTTTAAAATTCATAAAATTGTCTAAGATATCAAAGTCAGCCCTGAAAGGCAGTCCTTCCTGTCTTTTAATTAATTTGTAACATTCCTTGCCTCATTGAAATTTTATATATTATTTTTGTGCTTTTAATATTTTATTACACACCACTCAGAATCTCCCTGTGAGGGAGGTAGGCAGCTGTCAAATCTGACAAATAAATAAATGTAGAAATAATATTTTATGCAAAATGGTAAGTTTCTAAATATCTTTATTCTAAAACATATACCAGTGCTATAGTATTGCACTGAATAATCATTGCCTATGGTTTTTTTTCAGATTTTATACTTATTTTTCAGAGCTGATTTTTGTCCAGATAATTTACATTCTCTAATGTTGAGGGGACTGCCTATATTCTGTTACTCTTTACATAATAAATACAATACAACACAAAGAATAGCAAAAGAACAATTTCGTTTTAACATATCATTACATCTGTCAGCCATTTAATTATTATTATTTCTTTCCTGTTGATTAGATGTTGGGAGTTTTTAATGACAAAAACATAGTGGGTAAAAACTTCTATCTATGATTTTGGAAAATCTCCAGCATTTATAGCAGTTGACAAATTTTCTAGGTCTTTTTACATGAGGCAGATGGGAGCAAAACAAAGATCATAATATCTGCAGCAGCTTCACATATTTGCCAAAAAGTCTTTCCAGAGAGGCCATTCAACATCTCCATTATGGCTTTTCAGTGCCACATGAAAACCTACTTGTTCTCTCAAGTATTTTAAGATACTGCTATTAGCATACTGAGATGTCTGCCATATTGTATTTCACTGCTGTTTCTATTGCATAGTTATTGCTTTAATTTGCTAGTAAACTTCCTATTCAAAGCAACCTACTGGGGACAGAAAGGTGTAAAACTAAGCAAATAGGACAAGTTGCTGGAAAAGATTTGAAGCTGCCTTTAACTATTGATATTCTTTTCAGCTAGTGCTAGATTTACTAGCAGATTTTCTATATGGCAGAAATCTTTCTCTTCTCTTGGCCCCTAATCTTTTAAACTCAATTTGGAAACTGGGTTTTAAATCTTTTTTTTTAATGCTGGGCAGGTGCGATGTAACTTATCCATGAATAAATCAATTGGTATACTTGAGAAAATATACAAATATGTGTACATAATCTGACCACTGAGTCACTTATGGTTAGCATCACTAATACTTGGTCTTGCAGCTCAGCTTGATGCATAAAACATTTACCTCAAAGGTGAGTTTATTTTTTTCTTTATCAGAAAATGGGAATCTTTGGCACACAACATCTCTTAAATATTCCTCCACAAACTCCATAGTTTGTGCAAACCTCTCCTTGATTTCGTCTTTGGAAGTTCCACTGCTGTCATAGCTAAACAACAATCCCAAAACAAGAAAACAAAAACAAAAAATGTGACCATTTTTGAAAAGTCCTGCTTCCTTTTTTCCTTTGAAAAAAAGTGTGCAAGAAATTTATTACTTGATTTAGATCAGGGGTGTCAAATTCACATCATCATGGCGGCATCATGTGACATATCAGGACTTCCCCCCCCCTTGCTAAACTGGGCATGGGCATGGCCAACGTGTGACACATCCGGCCTGTAGGCCAGGAGTTTGACAGCCCTGATTTAGATTAACATTATACACTTTATGAAAATACAGGGAATCCCCAACTTACAACAGTTCATTCATTGACCATTCAATGTTTGAAATTGAAAAAAGGGACTTATGATCATTTTTCACACTTATGACCATTGCAGCATTCTGATGGTCATGTGATCAAATTTCAGATGCTCGACACCTGGTTCATATTTATTACAGTTGCAATGTCCCGGGATCAAGTGATTCCCCTTTTGCGACCTTCTGACAAGCAAAGTCAAAGGGGAAGCAAGAGTCACTTACCAACTTACCAACGTAACACCTGCAGTGATTCACTTAACAGCTATGGAAAGAAAGGTCATAAAATGGGGCAAAACTCACTTAGCAAATGTCTTGTATAACAACATAAATTTTGGGCTCAACTGTGGTTGTAAGTTAACCAAAATATTACAATTTGTACAATTGTACAGTTGCAGATTCTCATTCAATAAGTTTGTGTGTGTGTGTGTGTGTGTGTTTGTTTGTTTGTTACATTAAGCAAACACAGCCTTGGAGTCCAAAATATTTACAGAATATTTTTGTACAATTTTATAATTTGCATAGAATGTGATGATACTGGAAATTTTTACCAGAAAGAATATAGCAGCCACTTTTTTCAAGTAGCAGATTTTATTAGAAGACATCAAATTTTATGAGCTGGAAAATATGTTATTAGACTCTTTCTGATTTTGGGGTTTTTTTGCAACAGCTGGCTAACATAGCAATTCTCCCACAAGAGAATTCTTTAAGAATAAGAAGAATCCCAATGATTTAAGGTCATCATGCTTCACTGAGAGAATCATTTGGTCACAAATACTCACTCATCAATTGCTATTTCAGATGGTATCTCTGACCATAGTCGAGCATATTTCACTGGCGTCACTTGTTCTTGTGGATCTCGGTCAACATGCATGTGCAACATCAATCGACAAAATGAAGCTCTCAAGTCGTAAGGCAAATTTTCATCAGACATACAGCGAAGAATAAGGTCTACATCCAATTGTCCAGATATTTCATTTATAGCTAAGTACTGGCGATCAAGGCACATCCGAGCAAAAAGATTCAGCTGGTACCTTGTATAAAGCAGAAGAAAAATTAGGAAAGCATACTTTTACCTCAGAGATTGAAAAATCATCATCATAATCATGGCAGTTCACATTAAATGAATTATAATAAAATTAATGAAAGATAAAACATGCCAAGCACAACAGATCAGTTTTAATGAAGAGGTCTCACTCTCCATTGCCAAAGGCTTGAGGTACAACAATAGCAGAGTGGGGGACATCTGGATCTTGGGAGGGGGAGTGAAACCTCACTCTAAGGGTCAGGCACTGCTACAGAGAAAGTATACTTAACACATGATAAGATACATATTCTGATGTGAAGAGTGGGAAATCCATTTTATGTATAAATTAATCAGATTTTAAAAATAGAGGATAAATTACACTGTGAATTTAGTTAAGGCCTAGTCCCACTGGCCGACAGACGCAAAACGTATGCATAAAGGACACAGTGGATGAGCAAAATTTTGGGGGTGGCTCCATCCGTTGTCATCTGCTCCAAAATGTGATGAAAATTTGCATAAACAGAATGGAAAAGAATGGAAAAGAACGGACGTGGGTAGTATGTAGCGGGGATGTTAAACGGATGTTCATAGGAAGCCAAGCGGATGGAAGCGGATGACACCTCTGAATGGGTTCCGGGGGAGAATTTCAAAGTGGACGCATAGCGGAAGGGGCAGATGCATAGCGGATGAAGCGGATGCATCACAGAGGCCTATAGGAAACAAAGGGGATGCCGCGTGGATGTATATCGGATGCAAAGCGTTCACTGCGCATGCAGGGAGTATGAATTGCGTCAGCTCCACGGATATAAAAGGATACAGCACGCACGCAGTCAGCATACAGAAGAAAGACTCGCTGCCAGATACATCTTGCAGGAACACCATGGTTCGTCAGTCAGGCAAGAAGAGAAAGTCCGTGCCTACTCATTCAAGTCCTGGCAAGGTGAAGAAGGGCAGAACCAGCATCCCACCCCCTGGCACTGACTCTGAAGCTGCTGCTGCTGTGGTGGACCAGCCCCAAGCCCCTCAAGCCCCTCAAAGCCCTGCTGCTGAAGGCCCTGCTGCTCAAGCCCCTGAAGGCCCTGAACAATCTCCAGAAGGCCCTGATGTTGAAGCCCCTGAAGGCCCTGCTGAAGCCCCTGCCAGAGGGAGGAAGAGGCAAGGGAAGGAGAAGGGAAAAAGGAAACAGTAAACCGTTTCCGAGGAGCATGAGGATGAGGTGCTGGAACAGCTGAGGGAGAACGAGTACCTCTGGAGAAAGGGTCACAGAATCTATCGCGACACCAAGAAGAATCAGGCAGCTTGGAGAGACGTGGCAGAGAGCCTGGGGTACACTGTAGAAGTACTCCTTGGATGATGGAAGCACATGCACACCTGGTATGGCAAGCTACACCTCAAGAAATCCGGGCAGGCCGCTGTCAAGCTCACTGACCGGGAGATGTACGTCATGGCCAAGTGCAGTTTCCTGGAGGGTGAGATCCGCCACTGAGGAGCAGCCCCTCTGACACCCCTCTCCCTCAGAGAGCCCACAGACAGCCAGTCCTCTTCCAGGAGCCAGCTACCCTCTCCAGGCAGGTGTCTTCAGAAGGCCCCACAGTAGAGACCTCCCCGACAGCTGCACTCCCCATGCCGGCAGACTTGGAGAATCCCGTGGAGGATGACGCCCTGCTGTCACAAATGGAGGAAGAAGCAGCAGCCACCAGAGGCCAACCCACCCCCACCCCCACCCCCAGCTCCACAGGATGCAGGCAGAGAGGCAGACTGGAGGACCAGGACCACAGTGTGCTGTTGGAGATCAGGGACACAATGAAGACCAGCACAGAACTTCTCTCTCAGCTGGTCCACTTGGACAGAGCATCCTCGGGCTGGAACACCTTCATCACCTATGTGAGCCAGACCCTGAAGGACCTGCCCGAGGCCCAGTACCAGATGATGAAGCAGAAGATCACAGCACTTCTGCACAACCCTCAAGGCCCAGCTGAAGCTGCTCCTACCCAGTCCAGGTCTGCTCCTCCATCTCAGGCAATATCACAGCCCTTCCACAGCTTTCAACAGCCACTCACCTTCCAAGGCTACGACTACCAGGACTTCCCACAACAGAAGCAGAACTCCCCAGTCCAGGCCCAGGTTCATCGGACGCCACAGACGCCAGTCCTCACCCAGCTGCAGACCAGAAAACCCCACTACACTCCTCCCAACCCTTCCTCCACCCCACAGCCAAGCCCATCAATGGACAATCTGTCATCAGTATTGGGCCTGACATCTCAAGTCCTTGATGAAGGGCCTCTCAACCTCACGGGACTGAGTTAGCTCTCGGATAGCTTCCTGAACACACCACCACCTGTTGTACCCTCGGGGCCAAGCACCCCAGTGGTGCCTCAGACCAGCACTCAAGCCTCAGCCACCTCCACAGTCCCTGCCCGCTTAACAGCTGAGACCATGGACATGACTCAGAGTGACTGAGAATAGTGTCAGAGACTGAGTTGTTTACTTGTTAAGTTTATCTTTGCTTAAGACACTTTACTTGGTTCATTTTGCTTATTTAATACGGTCATAAAGTTTACCTAAGAAAGTTTCTTTGCTTAAGACACTTAATACAGTTTACTTGGTTCATTTTGCTTATTTAATAAAGTCATAAAGTTTACCTAAAAAAGTTAATAAAAGTTATCTTTGCTTAAGACACTTAGTTTACTTGGTTCATTTTGTTGACTTAATAAAGTGTTGGTGAAAACTTTGAAAAAATGGTTAAGCCTTTGCATGCTTGTGAGATAGATAAGGATAGTTGTGGGATAGATAAACCTCCAGTGCAACCATAGTGGGACTGTATGGTCCACCATCCCAGCGATCCAGATGATTTTCTCCCCCTTTTTATAGAAAATATTGGTTGTCCGCTAGGTGTCCTTCTACATACTCTAGACATACTGCAGACATCCTAAATATACGAGATACATCCCAGATACAAAGGTTTTGCCCGTTTTTAATAATTTATATTTGAAATGCATATGCTTACATCCTTTCTATTTCCGTGCTACTAATGCTGTGTAGACGTTCTGTGTACCTTTTGTTTCCTCCCTCTTTCCGTTTTCAGCTGCAGCAGATGCGAGTTGAGGGGATGGCCAGAGGATGCAGAGAGGATACAGCGGAAAGTTTAATGGATGATAACGGACATAGAACATTTGTTGCCCGTATGTGTCGCAGATGTACATCGTATGCGGCGGAAAGTTCATCCGTTCACAAAGTTTTGTGCAGCTCAAAGCTTCTTGTGCGGATGAAATCGCAGTGGACAGATGCTCAATGGATAGAGCGTATGAAACATGTATGCAGTGAGTACACAACAGATGCATAGCGTTTTCCAACAGATGGCAAGCTTTTTTTAACGTTTTACATCCTCTTTGCATCCATAAGTGCAGTGGGACTGGGCCTACAAGCATTCATGCAGACTTCATTCCCTATTTAATTACATTCGAAATTCTGCCACGAAACTAGAATGGCTGACCTTGTGCATATGTGTAAACTGGATCATGTACAAAACATATATTGTTAGTGTCTAATATCCAGTTTCAAACTGGTAGATATTCCATGTTTACAGGACATGGAAATCATCAAACTTAAAAATGAAGCATTCTAATGGGGTTATAATGATGGCAGGGTCTCACTAAATTAATTTTTTTGTGTCCGTTACATTACACAAACACAGCCTTGGAGTCCAAACTACTTACAGACTGTTTTGAATAACACAACCATATAGCCAAATGCTTTTGAAAAATGTATCAGATTGACCAATGCTATTTACCTTTAAAAGAACAGCCTATATAAAGAACAAAACAACAGTTCTATATTTTAAAAAATAAAGAAGGATTTTCATGGTGACAACTGATTTTCCCAATCCTTTTAGTTATTTGTAATTCAGAAGCAGCCATATAAAACCACATGACGTACATGGTCACTGCATGAAGCAGAATAACTCCATGAAATTGTTATTGTACCAAGTTCTTTCCAATAGCCAAATATCTATGGAGATTCTCAGTCATCCAGGTCATGGCTGTGCCAAACCCTGGCCCTTTAAATATAGCCATGAGACCTGTGGAAAGCATGCCTTTCCTTCCCCAGGCATTGCCAACCTTTCCCCCTAGTAAAAAAAAACAAAACCTAGAGCAAAAACTTCATGCACTATTAAAAAGAAGAATAGAAAAGGAGGCTGCTGTGTACTGTTTAATGGACTGCTAAATTGGCAAAATGGGCTGCTAAATTGGCCACGCCCACCCAGTCACATGACAACCTAGCAATGCCTACTCAGTCACCTAGCAACTGATCCCCAAGTTATTCCCATCAAGTCACATGGCCACCAAGCCACGCCCAGCCAGTCATGTGACCACCAAGCCACGCCCACCCAATCACATGACCAACACACACTCACAAATAAAGCCACACCCACAGAACCAGTTGTTAAAAAATCTGAATCCCACCGCTGCCCAAAGGTGTATTTTCAAGAGGCAACTGGACCTTCTGATTTTTATAGACCACTGCACACCACAACAATTAGACACAAGGAGTTTTTTCCCAAATGCCATCACTCTGCTAAACAAATAATTCCCTCAACACTGTTCAACTATTTACAAAGTCTGCATTACCATTACTATTGATCTTCTCATTACTCCTTATCACCCATCCCCTCCCATTTGTGACTGTATGACTGTAACTTTGTCACTTGTATCCTTATGATTTATAGTGACAGTTACCTAGTATGATTTTATTGTTTATTGTACTCTATGAATATTATTAAGTGGTGTACCTTATGATTCTTGACTCTTGACGAATGAACCTTTTCTTTTATGTACACTGAGAACATTTGCACCAAGACAAATTCCTTATGTGACCAATCACACTTGGCCAATAAAGAATTCTATTCTATTCTCTATTCTATTTGAAGACATTTCACTTCTTATCCAAGAATTTCTTCAAAGACAAAAACCCAGAAAATCCAGTTGCCTCTTGAAAATGCATGTTTGGGCCTATATCCAAATAGTTCCAAATTGAAAATGCTTTTATAGCTAGCATTTAAAATTAACTATGAATATTAGAGTTTAAATCATAAGAATAGGCCATTTAAAAAAATTACGAGCAGTTCTAGTGTACACATTTCAGGATTATGCTACCAAAGCCAAGGGTTACTTGTCATGTTAACCTGTAGTAGCTGAGGACATCCCGGTCTTCCTTCTGTCCTTCTTTAGCATCTTGTGCCAGCTCTCTGATACTCTTGCTACGGACCTCTTTGCTGCTGTCTCGCCAGAATAACCAGACTTCTTCTTCATCCTCACCAACCTCCAGTGAGTTCTCTCCAGATGATAATTCCTCAAACTCAAAACGAGACAGGACCAATCTGGAGAATTGTGCAAGAATGAAGAACAGTTACTTGTATTTCTACCTTCAGGGATGTATGGCTGGATTTCCATTAGATTTCAAAACCTGATGTAACATCACATCCTTTCAAGGTAATCCTCAATTTACCACCTTTCATTTAATAATTGTTTGAAGTTACAACGGCATGTTATTTACAGACAATCCTTGCACTTACAACCACTGCAGCATCCCCACAACCACATGATCAAAATTCAGGCGCCTCACAACTGGCATGCACTTATGATGGTTGCAGCATTTCAGAGTCTTAGTATCCCCATTTGAAACCTTCCCAGCCAGCTTTTCATAAGCGAAGTCAATAGGAAAAGCCAGGTTTACTTTACAACCACAAGATTCATTTAACAACAGTAGTGATTCTCTGAATAATTGTGACAAAAAAAGTTATAATATCAGCCATGACTCATTCAACCACTGCCTTGCTTATCAGTGGAAATGTTGGTCTCAAATGTGATCATAAGTTGAGGACTACCTGTAGCCATGATGGCGAACCTATGGCACACATGCCACAAGTGGCATGCATAGACATTTGTGCCAGCATATAAGCCATAGGCAAACATACCTTACTGCGCATGCACATACCTCACAGCTGATTTTTTTTTTTTTTCAGTTGGCTTGAGGCCTTTTTCGGCCTCCCAGAGGCTTGGGAAAAGCCTCTGCAGGGCTCTTCAGGACGAATTATAGGCCCGTTTCATTACTTCCTGTAATACCAGAAGTGACAAAACGGGCCTATAATTTGGTCTGAAAAGCCTTGCAGAGGCTTTTTCCAAGCCTCTGGAAGGCCAAAGAAGGCCTCAAACCAGCCAAAAAATCAATTGTGAGGTGCAGTGCAGGTAAGGGGGTGGAGATGGCACGTTCATGCACAGTGGGTGTGGGGAGGGGGTTCATATGTTCATACATCCCTGAACATTGCATTATGGGTGCTGGCACAGGAGCCCAAAAAGGTTAGCCACCACTGACCTATCATAACAAATCATGGATTTTACAGCAATGGTTCTTATTGACTGTTTTATAATCTATTTCATCAGATATTGTCTAGTTCTATGTTTATAAGCTGATTGGAGAATCCAGAAAGTACCCGTGCTGTTGCTATAAATACTTTCTACGTTTTTTGTATATTTATTCCAAATTGGTAATAATTTTATTTGCCACCTTTACTATAGTTGTCTTATTTCTAAAATGAAGAAATATATTTTAAAATGTCTAAACTTACTTAGTCTCAATAAGTATGTCAGCATTTGCTGGATTTAATACAGCTTTACAAATCAGCTCCTGGGTGACCGGAATAGATTTGTTCATAGACACACAAAGATCAGAAAGATAGTCCAAGAATCTATTCAGAGAAGAAAATAAAGTCTATAAAATGGGCACAATATTCCAGATTCCACTAAACTATATTATAAACAACATGTTAAAGATTTGCAGAAATATATTTGTGGCTTCATAGTACATAAGTACAAAGTTCTTGAGCTGATTTACCATTTTTGATCATCTAACACCTCCTTTTAAAAATCTTTAAATTTTAAAAATTACTAAGATTCTCACAGAATCAAGAGGCATCCATTTTCAAATAGCAGCAGATTCCATTTCAATCAACTATACTAATCCATAAAAATGTAAGATAGAATAGAGCTTTTTTTAAAAAAGAACTCCATTAAAATGTTAAAGCAGTTGAGCGTAAAGAACAGGCATTTCCTGTTCAATATCTTGGGAATTATTAAAAGTCTAGTGATTAGGAGGGATATCACAGTATAGCAGCAGAATAAAACATAAAGAAAAAGCAAATATATTAAAGTCCAAACTGCTATTAGCCGTATGGCTATCTGAGCCACAATTAAAATGTTCATGCCTTCTTTGTTGTTGTTGTTGTTATTGTTATTATTATTATTATTATTATTATTGTTGTTGTTGTTGTTGTTGTTGTTGTTATTTGTTTGCAGACAAATTGTATAAAAAGCTTACCTGGGTTCTCGGTTTTTTCTTACAAGACTAACAAAGGTATCAATCTCAGCAGCTGTGATGTGTTTCTCCAAAAGTTTGCGATTGTTGTGGAGCAAGGCTGTTATAGTGTCTTCTGCTAAGACATCATAGCCAATTTGTTTCTGCATGAAGCCAAACTGCTTGGCTATATATTCCTGGCAATGTATTAAAAGGGGTGAGGAAGAAAGAAAACAAATGCTAATTCCATTGTTTATAGATTTAAGGGAGTTATTGATTATTCTTAATCAAAAACTAGACATATTCCTAAGACTGAACCAGGTGTTCAATCCTGATTTTCAGCCCAATTGCTATTCAAATTAAAAAATAGTTTATCCAGTTCACATTAAGCAACTGAAAATTATTTTCCATTTGAAAGTCCAAATATCAGACGAATGGAAGTTTGCAAGTTGAAGATCCACTCAGAATGAAGAAATGATTCCACATTTAACTAATCCAAAGTAAAAAGTTATTCAGTTAGAAAATAAAAATCAGGTTGCAGGTATAGGATGGGATGTATCTGTCATGATATATAGCAATACTTAGTTCTTGTGAAAAAGATCCTGTGATTGTAGTAGGACACAAACAGAAAATAAGCAAGCAGCATGACATACCTGGGAATAGCATAAGTATAATTTCCAAATCATGGCAGTATCTCTATTCAGAATCAATATGAAGTACTGCATACAATCCCAGGAATTTAAGAACAGTTCAGAGAAATAACAGGTACATACAAAAGCATTGAGAGTAAGAGAAGTTAGGAGTAAGAGAAAGATGCTTGAGAAAGATGCTGAAGGGGGGATAAATAAACAACAATCTTCATACATGGAAGGATATCACACAGTAAAAGGTCACCACCTTGTTTTCTCTCATTCCAGATTGCAAAATGCAAATTATGGTCACGTTAGCAGAAAGTTATGTTGTGATTAGTAAAAACTATTTGTCTTAACATCAAGAGCATTCTGTGTCACAAACATAGACCAAAAAAGGCCTCATCTTCATTAGATACAGGTCTCATCTAATTAAAAGGCTTCATCTTCATTAGAAGATGAGATACAGACTCATCTTCATTAGATGAGATATAGCAAAGACCAGCAATCTCTTAGGGATGTTTTCATCTGGAGTTCTGCATAGAGCAGGTGCTTGGGACTTAGTGGCCTAAAAATAGTGTCTTCCAACTTGATGACTATGATTCTTGTCAAAAACAGAGAAGTGGTTTGCCATGGCTGACTTCTGGTATGTTTGTTCAATTTCTCAATCTACTGGAGATTAGGTCCATCCAAAAGCAGTTTATATTTTTAGATGAGCTGAGGCTAGCTAGGTGCTGCAACCTGATAAGGTTAAATTCTTTCAAATTTTACTCACTTGATTTTTCCTATAGTCTTGTTGGGAGTGTCTTAACACTCTGTAACAGAGCCGGCAGATATGTCTGAAAGGAGCATGGCGTTGATCTCCAAGTTCCTCCAATCTCAGCATTGGCCCATCTCCACAGTCAGTAAATGGTGCTTGCAATAACTTGAAAATCTGGAGCATTATTTGAGGAAGGAAGAAATTACCTTTCCTATCATCACAGTCAGAAATGTGTATAAGCTCTTAGTAATTACAAGAGTTGTGCACTCTACCTGCTTAAGAATATTTTGCTCTCTCATCAGTTTTTGCCGTTCTCGGTTTGGCTTTGAGAACATGACTTCTAGTACATCTTGACCAGAATTTGTTCCACCAGTAACAAAATATACTAAATCTTCCAGCAACTTTGTAACAGACCTAGAGAGATTTAAAAAAAAAGAAAATCTAGTTCTTAGTGCAAAATTTAATATCAGCATATCCCACACAATAATGCATTCTGTAACTCTATTTAGTTAAGAAAACAGATACATACAATACTATTTAATTCAAAACCAGTCACAAAAATTCTTTAAATTCTTTAAAAAGTCCAAATTCAAGATGAGTTTAGCAATATTTTCTATTGCCTAAAATAATGTAGAATTTTCAATCTGGTTGTAGTCATCACATGCTCTCACAAATTTACTCATGCAAACATGGAGATTCTGTAAAACTGAATAATCCAATACAGTTTTAGCCATTTTTACAGTGCTTCTTTTTATTTCATTTTGAGCTTTGCAAATATTTCTGGAGGTATTACAGGTTTGATATTGATGCTACAAAAATGGATATAAAAACTGTATTTCTTTAAAAATGGATTATGACCCTCTTACCTCCTTTCATTCTGAGTTACTGTTCCTTTCTCCAACTTGCCAGCAATGGAGCCCAATACTTTGCTTGCATCGTTTGCAAAGTCCAAATCTCGAACTTCGGCAGGTGAAACTGGTACCACGGCAAAAGCTTCTTTGTCCTCTTTTACAGGAGAGGTGCCAATCTTGTTTTAAAAGGGTAATTTTAGTACCCAAGAACAGAAGAAATGGTGGTAAGGAATGCATTAGAGAAATTGTGGTTGAAATTTTAACAGGAAACACTGTAGTGCACAAGTCAATTTATTTCTTTTTTTCATAAGATATACATGAAACCCATATCTTAAGTATTTCAATTATTTACTTAGGGCAATTGTGCCAGTATGCATCAGATACATTCATAAATGCCAGGTTTCTGGAAAAAGAGTTCCCCTCTTTGTCATTAGCAGAAATCGTAATTCTATCAAAAATATACAAAAATAGTAGGTTTAAGGCTGTAATCTTAAGGGAGAAGTTTGCCAAGTACATCAGTTCAAAAATTTAGCAATCAGCACAGGGTCTTTATAATCAGTACAGGATCAGTACAAGTATGCTCACTTACACCTTGGTCACCTCCCAATTGGATTGTTACAGCAAGCTCTACACATAGAACTACCTTTAAAACTATCCAGAAGTTTAAATTTATCCTGAATGCAGCAATGCAGATAATTATGCATACATCTCATTATTCTCTTGTAATACTGCCAATAGGCTTCCACATGCAATTCCAGGTGCTGATTATTACCTTTAAAGCCTTATGTGGCATAAGGCTGGGCCGTTTGAAGGATCACACTCTCATAAGAACATGTGTGCTCTGCACGTGCTTCCATGGGGAAGAGTATGATCCAGGTCCCTTCTTTTAAATCTCTTAGAATTAGAATGAGTTGGAAGGAACCTTGGAGGTCTCCTAGTCCAACCCCCTGCTTAAGCAGGAAACCCTACACCACTTCAGACAACTGGTTATCTAATCTCTTCTTTAAAAGTTCCAGTGTTGGAGCATTTACAGTTTCTGGAGGCAAGTTGTTGGCTTTTTAATTAATCAGTATTAATTGTTCTAACTGTCAGGAAATTTCTCCTTAATTCTAAATTGCTTCTCTCCTTGATTAATTTCCACCTCGTCATCTTATGGGACCCAGGAAATGTGCCTTTTCTGCAGTTTGTACCTGTTCTCTAGAAATGATCTCTCCTCGATGTGTGAGACCCTCCCCCAACTCTTCTTACCTTTCGGAAAGTCATTAAAACCTGGCTTTTCAAGCCAGGCATTGGGGCCAGAGGAGTGGGAGTCCCCTTGTCGTTCTTTTGTTATATGACTTGTCATCAATTTATATTTATGTACTGTATTGTTCATTGTTACTTTTTTCTTTTTTGATATATGGCTTGTTTTTATCAATATGCCGTCCAGAGTTACATAGTTTTAGTTACGCAGCCCTACAAATATTTAAAATAAATTAGTAATCCAGCGCGCATCATTTATGGGATAGAAAAGACATTGGGAGCAAGTGCCATGATCCAAAATCTTTTGAATAATGTTTCTTTTCTTCCTACAAACATATGCACTTAAACCAAGTTATTCTCTTGTCCCAGTAATAAGTGAGGTTGGATAGTAGTGCTTTATTTAACCAATTTACTGAATTGTGAAATTGTAAGTTGTATCTACACTGAATTTACACTGAATTATAAACATGCAATATATAAACTCTTTTGTGTGTTCAATCAGACTTATATCTGGCAATATCTATATACACCTCTGGACAACAGTTTTCAAAGTGATTTGCCACTGCTTTCTTCTTACCAGGACTCAGAGAAAGTAACTGGCCCAAACTGGCTCAGTGCCTAATGCAAGACTAGAACTCATGTTTTCCTGTAATTTGATGCCTATCCATTACGCTAAACTTCTCAATTAAACATTATTACAACTTTATAAATAATGTACTAGGTCAAATTTGATGATTCTTGGTTCTCTCTAAGCTTGGTTGTTTTCTTACAGATGTTTCATTACCCAAACTGGGTAATATCATTGGGATTAGCACTGATGACATTATCTAATTTGGTCTGCAAGAAAACAACCCAGCTCAGAAAGCATCAAGGAGCCTTAATTTCATCCCTGAGCTACAAATATGCTCCTTTATTTGTAGATCAAATTTGTGATAATCTGAGATTTGCTGATTTTGTACTCTAAACCAGAGGTTGCCAACCTTTTGGACCTCAGAGACGACCAAACTCATAATTTTAAATCTCATGAATCACTAATATGAATTTTGACTGATGGTAGCTTGCTGACATTGGTGGGAAAGTTGGTCCCATATTCTTGAGCTACAGTAGTCACAGGACTGGCCCTTTCATCATCCCGGAGTACCTCCTCTAGTTCATGAGGCAGGCCGGTGCACCCGGGTGGAGGAGCAGCTGCTTTCGGATAATGAAAGGGCCAGTCTTGTGACTACTGCAGCTCTGGAATATGGGACCAACTTTCCCACCAATATCAGCAAGCCACCCCGGGACGGATTTCCCTCCCTCACCATTGGTCTTACCCTTCCAGTTCCACCATGGCTCTACTCAAGGTAAAGTTTGCACTCGGCTGAAGTGGGGCCAGTGGGTGGGCAGGGCATGTGGACAGTGCAGCCTAGTTTAATTGCTTTGGGGGGGACATTTCTCTGTGGACCACCAGTTGGTGACCACTGCTCTAAACAGTTCCATGAACTGAGTTCCATGCAGGACTTACTTTAAGCATCACAGGTTTTTCTTCTTCTTTATCAATCGGGATATTTGTGCTGTGAACCCAGGTATTTGTACATAGATGCCTAAGCCTGACGTAAGAGTTCCTGAAAGGACCAGATACATTTTCATTAAAGAGATTCCAGATGCACAAATCTGTCGCAATTTCTCAAGATGTTCATGAAAAAATAAAATAAAATGAACTTTTCAAACAATCAATGTTTATGTCATGGTAGTAAAGGAAGCTGAATTGAAAACCACCAGGCATTCTGCATTAAAAAGATTCTTTAAAAAGTAAATTAAAAAAATAATTAAGCTGGAATATCTGTCCTCGGTAATATTGGCGGCATCAGTCTGAATCTGAAAATCACTGATAAAGTTGTAGATTTAAATTTGCTTCTGGAACATCTTGCTCTTGCTTTTTAAGCATCACTTCACTTTTTAAGAGCCCATTCAAATGCCCAGTTCATACCATGGAATTAATGGAAAATGGAAAACGTTGAATTTCTACCTGCTCCGAACACATTTGATAAAATGTTGTTTAAAGTACAAAACTGCTGATTCAAGCATGAAATTATAATAAGACTAGATTCAGAACTCTTAATGTATTTTTTGACCAAAATTTCCATATATTTCTGGTCGGGAAACAGGAAATTTGCAATGAATTGCTTTCGCCCAACTGCAATTCCTTTTCTGATGAAGGTACTAAATAGTTTCTTATTGGATGATGTCAAACACGAAGTAGGATTCTTCATCTGTTCCACAGAATTCTGTTATTTAACGTTTACAACCGAGCATCAAGATGTGTCAGGGAAGGCCTTATTAATACAGAGAGGGCTCACTGAAGGTCTCAAATCTTCCTATAGTTCATGGAATATGGACCAGTTGGCAGTCTTTTTCAAAGCCTTTGTGCTTTGGAGCACTTTTATCCTGCAGGTACATTTGGCACTGACTTTCCTTGAATATTGCAAGGCCTAAGACTATAGGCTCAAGCATTCCTTTGAATATCAGATGTGAACAGGGTGGTTTACAATCTTTTTTTTTAAAGATCATATAAATAGAATCTTGAGTTGAAATTTATTCAATTTATTTCTACTAAAATGCTGTTCTTAGTGACTATGTGCCTAGGTAAATCACCTTGGACACACACATTTCTTCATTATTCTTAGCATCATACCTCGGGACTAAGCTGTCTCCTCCTCGCAGTGTGGTGGGATCAAGCTCAAAGATGGAAGAAATGTCATTTCCTTCAGGCACAGAGACTAAAGAGTATGCCATTTTTTCTGAAGTATTATGAAGTCCCCTTCTGTCTGCATCCTGGTCAGGATCCAGCTGTGGAGAGAAATTCAAATCAGACAAAATTGCAAAGATAATTTTTCAGATTCAATGATAAGGTACTATGCATAAACTCAGTCTTGGATTTCATGCTTCCAGTTCAAGCACAGACATAGAAACCATATAACGCTACATGTCATTAGCTCTCAGGATTTAATCGATCATGTACAAAAGCTACCATCAAGCTCAGTTGCTTCTAAAACCTTGACTAAGTGCATATCTTGTGCTAAAGCATAATACATTTTGCTTCTGTTTGGCTTCATGGGATCGATAAATGGTATCAGTGAATAAAGCATGGCTTGTTTCAGAATAGTAAAATAAATCATGCTATTGTTTGCTTACAAACTACAACTTATGTTTGGCATAATATAGTAATACGTTAATGGATGCATATAGTTTATGATTGCCAAGCTTACTCCTGGCTTCCTTTCTTTTCTGTTTTACCCTTATTGACCCTTAAAATAATTAATCAACCTTTATGACTTCAAAACAAAAAATGCTAAAAAGGAAAATGAAGATCTGACAAAAAGCATCAAGCTCACATGTCTGCAAAAACTACTCTAACATTTACAACAAACCATAGCTTAATACATGGTGCTTACAGCAATTAAGAAATCATCACATGAGCAGTTAAAACATCTAATAGCCCTTAAATAATGGTCAAAGATTAATAGGTATCAATATTTATTGTATTGGTAAGTATTTATGTGGCATTATTATTATGGATGCAAATTATACAGTAAAACCACAGAATCACATTATAATTAGAAAGCACAGGTTTTTGGGAGAGTAAGAAACAAAAGAAAATATCAAAATTGTATTCTGAAACAATAATGGTTAGAAAACTGGATTACAGTGCAGCAATAATATAGTAAAAATCCATTTTTTTCCAGTTCTGTGATGATGTCTGAAGAATGTTCTATGATAGCACATAGACAAAATGAGTAAGTACAAGTAGATCATCCATATGTCATGAGATAATACGGAGTATGTCCTCCATATGTCATAAGAGGCTATTCCTGAATCTCTTCATTTTTCATTAAGTAATTGTCTGGGGAAAATGTTAACCTCAACAAACCACATGAATTTTCATGCAAATTAATACAATTAGTACAAAAAATAATGGATTATATATGTTAAAGCTGGAAGTACTTCACCAAAATAAAAGATACGTGCATATATCAGCTGTGCTGGATTTTTCCCAGCATTCCTGCCAAACACAGAGTTTGGTAGAAGATATTTGATTCAAATGACAGGCAACTATAGAGACTGAATGACAGAAATGAAGGGAAGGAAAAAAACAGTCTCTTACAAAAAGCAGAATGACATGTTCTTTGGAAAGACTATTGATCATCCTTTGCAGCCATAAGTTTAAGCAAAATTACTAGAAATACATGTGTACGCATAGAATTATTTATACATTTGGACAGTCCACAGAGTAAATAGTATGGCAAGTTGAAAAACATGAAGATGGAAATGACAAACCACTTTATATTTTGTCAAGATAACTGCATGGATTTGTCTAACGAGGATTGCTCAATTTGAAGGATACCTTTACATTTCTCTTACTCTAATTTTGCCTTCTGATGGAGAAAAGCAAGTAATGAAAAACAGCAGTTTGACAGAAGAGGCATCTCAGTGATAGGTTTTGTGCAATAAATGATCATTTGTTGATTTGATTTGATTTGTCGTCCAAGAGTCATTGATTCTTCATTTCCAGGGTACTGAGTTATTTTTCTACATGTAAAATCTCCCTTACAATCCAACTTGACTCCTGGTAACTACCCAGAATAATTTTCTTGGGAAAAGGGCAGTTTGCCATTACTATGCTACAGATGTTTATTCGATTTAGGTTATAATTGTTAGGAATATGAAACACCCAACAGGTATTTGGGTTAGAAATATATAAACCAGAATAAACATGTTAATACTGTCTCTTTAAGGGAATGTAAGAGCATGCAATTGGGTGTGGTTTCTCAAATGTCCTTAAGATGGAGCCAGAAACCTGGATTGAATTAGTCTGAGTCTCAGAAGAGAAGAGAGTATATCTTCATTTCCTTCTGTTGGAAAGTATTGCTATTGCTCCATTTTTCTTAAATGACTGATATTACTGGATTTAATGTAAGTCTGATACTTAACTGTTTTTGACACTGGACTTTGTTACTGGAATATCCCTGGATTAAAAAATTGACTGATTAATCTGTGAATGACTTTTGGACTGCCTATTTTGAACTTTGCTTAAACCTTTCTGGAAGTAAAAACCTTCATTAACTGTACAGTGTATCTGTGTACTGAGTGTGTATTATTCCAACACTACTCTCTATACGTTTGAAAGGAAAAATCTGGGACATATAAGATCATTTCAAAAACAGTTATCAGCAAAATTAATGGAATATGTGAATATCTCAATTCATTCATATTGTGGAAAGATGTGACCATTTTTTTCAAAACTGGTTTCTATTAATAGAAGGTATATCCAAGCAGTAGTAACAAAAAAGTCATTGGCATAGATTTTAGCACATTTTCACAATTTTTTTCAAATAAATGCCAGTGGTATTGACCTGTGTTCTTTCCAAATAACACATCAGCTTTTTAATCATTTGCAACTCTTGATGGTTACCTGATAAATGCGCCTGTAATTTGGAACATGAGAAATCAGATTGTTAGGGAAAAGTTTCATAAGAAGATTTCTCGTGATACAAACCTCAGCTGCTAAGTAATGTCCAGTAGCAAGGTGTTTAAACCGAAAAAGGCTATTCCAATAGCCTGCACCACCACGGCAAGGATCATGTTGTACTACCTATAAAGTAATAATAATTCTTGAGAATTGCCTTTTTGAATAGTATTTGTTATTTCTCCTTAAGCAGATAGGATTGTCAACAAAACACCCAAAATAGTACTCTAGAAAAAGAAAAGGGAATAACAAACTAAGATCTTATTTAAATTAGCTACCAAACATTAGCTAGAAAACCAAGGGGATCATCGGACTCATCCACAAATAACTGGTTACTTCAACTTATTCATAATGTTATATTTCTCTATGGAAAATATACCTGAAAAATGAGAAAGTATATTTTATAAATCAAGAATATTCAATAGTTGTGCACCGTTGCTTTCAGTGAGGAGTGGCAAATTTGTGCCCTGTGAATTGTGGAAAACATTACAATTAAAATACAGCTGAATGCTGAATCCAGCTTGCTAAAAATTCTTTCCAGACCTAGCAGAGATCTTGAGATTATCCATATGTATTCTGAAGACCTGTGGGAATTGAGTGAGTAGATGGTAAAAACTGATATTTTTGCAATCTCTTACAAACAGCTGGGTGTTATGGTAATTCCACCAAGCTCAGAATTCTTAATGTAGCCTTTTATAGACTCAAAATTTCATTAAATCAAACATTTGTAATCACTTTGGAGTTTAAATTTTTTATTGTTCAATAAAGATGAAAACATTCACAAGCCCAAATTTGGTTGTATTTGCTGGGTGAATTCTTCAATCTGTTTGAAAGAAATGTTTACTGTCTATAGAGATTCTCAGTCATCGAGGTCATGGTTGTCCCAAAGGTGCTTTTCCAACAGGCAACTGGACTTTCTGGTTTTTCTTTGAAGATGTTTCACTTCTCATCCAAGAAGCTTCTTCAACTTTGACTGAACACAAATGTCGAGCTGTCTGCAAGGAGTATAAATCCTTCCATTTTCCATCATCCAGTCAGAACTGAAGAAGCTTCTTGGATGAGAAGTGAAACATCTTCAAAGAAAAACCAGAAAATCCAGTTGCCTTTTGAAAAAGCAGCTTTTGGGAAGAAATATTTACTGAATGACTCCAGAGATATAACATATATATTGATAGGAACACTCATATTCCTGGACAAGGGGGAAATGACCAGCTGTGCTTCCACTTGTTTTCTAAATGTGTCCAGGTTCTATGTTAGGCATGGGAAAATTATCATTATAGAGCTTTTTAATAGAGCTTTGTATTGTATAACAATACAATCTTTTTCTGGAAAAAGACTAAGATAATACAGTGATTTCTCAAAATATCTTATAGTCTTAAGAAAACCTTAATAAAGAATATATCCTTTACAAGAAAAAAAAAGAACTAAACTAAAGCATGCAAGCTAATTTTAATAAATTATTTGCCTTGTCAAAGTTCATCTTTTATGCTGGATTGTTATTCTATGCAGCTTTTTCCAATATATGCTTGGAGCAGATGGCGACTATAGCTGCAATACCCATGTTGGCTTTGTGAGACTTTTCAGTTTGTGTGTGTGTATGTGTTGGGGGGCTTTGTTAAGTACTGTGTGGTTGATTTTATTTTAAAGAAAGAAGAGACTCTGCTAAAAGAGTTGCTTTCACATGGAGTAGAAAGAATTCTATTTGAGCACTATGTTCCCATACATGACAAAGCATTAAATTAGAGATAGGCAATCTATGATTCCCAAGACCACCAACAGGCTCTGCATTACTTTTCTTTTGCAGTCTCTGGGATTCAAATTGTCTGGAATTGATAACAACTTTTTGTCCTGAACAAAAGCCACAGATACAGTGTTCTAGAAACTAGATCCACTTGGTCTGAAATGGTCTCCTCCTTTGTAACCATGTCCCATCATTGCAGCCCTTCCCATTTCCCCTAAATATTTGTTCTAAATGCTCTAAAATGTTGCTCTGTCTTGCAATAATTGTCATTTATAGTGGGCTGCATTCAAGGATCTCTTAAAGAAATTGTGTAAATAATAAAAGGGTGAATTTCTTTTGTAACACACAGTACAGTGATACTAGTTAAAATTATCATGGCTGCATTCATAGAAGATTAATTGTTGTGGTCTTTTTGTGAAATCTTAAATCAATCAGATAATTGTATAAAAAAAACGTTATTTTGTTTTATTACACAAAAATAATTTCAAGCAAAATCACTTCTAATAATAGGAAGCACTATTGTTTGCTTTAGAAAACATCAATGTTTTATTTTCCATTGCTCAACAGCAACACACTGTGTGAACATCCAGCTGCAGAATAAAGAGCACCAAGAAAACAATCAAAACTTAAATCTGAATTTCTTTTTATTCATTGGGAGCAGAAATATGATAATCAAGAACAGAGCGACCTGTGTTTCAACAGAGCTTTCAGCTTTTCATCAAGATTTGAAATTCTCAGTATAGGAATACTCATTAGAAAGCCACATTAGCTATTTTTAATTCCATCTTTACCTCAACTTCCCACAGAGCTTTTGAGCTAGTTGCAGAAGTGGCTGACTGCCTCCCAGTAGTTCTCAGAAAAACATGTTGCTTCTTTCGATGTTCATCACAAGTAAGAAATTTCTCCTGCTCTGCATGGAACAACCGTACCACATCCCCCTGTGAGGACAATGAAAGATCAATCAATAGAAGTTTCAGTTGTGTTTTTGTGAAAAACCTAGTGATAAGGTGTATCTTTCAACTTACTCCTTTTAGAATATCATCCTTATTGTCATTCCATTTCATAAAAAGAACTATTTTCCAGCTTGTATTGCAATTCACTGAATTTACCTACAAAAATAGAATGCCACAGATAAAATAAGAATACAAAGACACCATGATGCACAATTAATTGTCCCTCTTGACAGTTCTGCGGAAAATTAAATGACACATCAGTTATTTCTAACTCTCATGAGCTCTTAACTTACCTCATTGCAGCCCGGGTTATCCACTAATTGATGGCTACTGGCATGCAAAGGTTGGCCAGCATTAACAGGATTTAAGACTACCTTGTCCCCAATCACCACCTGTAAAACAAGATTTCCATTTCATTTTCATTTACCTTTACAAAGGCAATATTTCATAAAGCTACTACTACTGTAACTGACTGCAAATTTATGTGGAAATGAACGTCATTAGATTTAGAGTATCAAAAGTATTAAGAAAATAAAGTAACATTTAAAGTAAAAGTAACATTAAACATGACATTCAACCTTGTCTTGACATCTTCCATGTGCTTTTGTTCACATAAACCAAGATCATATCTTTATAAAGTATCCTCAATAATCACACCATCTAAAGGCTAGGTCCCACTGGCCGACGGACACAAAACGTATGCATAAAGGACACAGCAGATGAGCAAAATTTCGGGGGTGGCTCCATCTATTGTCATCCACTCCAAAAAGTGGCGAAAATTTGCATAAACAGAATGGAAAAGAATGGAAAAGAATGGACGTGGGTAGGATGTAGCGGGAATGTTAAACGGATGTTCATAGGAAGCGTAGCGGATGTATATTGGATGCAAACCGTTCACTGCGCATCCTTTCTATTTCCGTGCTACTAACGCTGTGTAGATGTTCCATGTACCTTTTGTTTCCTCCCTCTTTCCATTTTCAGCTGCAACGGATGTGAGTTGCGAGGATGCCCAGAGGATGCAGAGATGATACAGCGGACGTTTAACGGATGATAAACGGACATAGAATGTTTGTTGCTCGGATGTCATGGATTTACATCATACACAGCGGAAAGTTCATCCGTTCACAAAGTTTTGTGCAGCTCAAAACTTCTTGTGCGGATGAAATCGCAGTGGACGGATGCTTGACGGATAGAGCGTATGAAACACATATGCAATGAGTCCACATGGATGCATAGCGTTTTCCAATGGATGGCAAGCTTTTTTTAACGTTTTACATCCTCTTTGCATCCGTTAGTGCAGTGGGACATGGGCTTAAGATTAGTAAGGTTGGTGATTGGAGAGAAACTTTAAGAATGGTGATACGCAGAGACTTTAGGGAATTCCCTCTCCAGCTTCAGTCTTTCTAATTCTTTCAAACATTGGGAAAGTTGAGTGTCCTCTTTTAATTTTATATACCACAATTTTTGGTATACATGAATTGAATGAGTTGCTGAAGAATGGCACAAATAAGTTATTTAAAATAAATTGAGTAAATTTAATAGGGAGAGTAATTAAATGCATTAAATAACAAATGAATAATGCTTGTGTTGCATTAGATAGCCATGGTGAACAGAAAGAACAGAAAGTGTTCTTTGGAGCTTTGAGGCTAATATGTATTGCAATAAATAAATGATCATTAATGGAAACTAAAATATCCAGCACAGTTCTTAAGTGAACAGAATGACATTATATTCACAATCATTCAAAATCTAAACAGTTATTATTCTACTCTTTAAAAATATTTCTTGCCTTCAGAACATTTGTTTCTATAATAATTTTCTTTCTCTCGTGCACAATTGTTTTATAGGAGGGCATGGAGAAGAAGGATTGCATTATATAAACAATGCATTTAATTAATTACAAGAAAGTATGTGATGAAGAAAATGTTTAACATTTCATATTGCAAACCATTTTCTCTGGCAATTCTGTCAACTTACACTATCTCCTATAGAACGCAGTTTGTAGAAGGGTTGTATATAAAACCAGGAACCTTCATTGCCAGCCTCATCAAGTGTCACTCTCATAGCATTCTTCTCTAGCAGAGCTGGAAGTCTCTTATTTACTGTTAAATATTTGTTGCTTTTTAAATGCAGAAGCTGGAAAGAAAGAAAAGCAACAACAAATTTAAATTTTTGTGCCTACTGCAATAATTATTCACAAGGCTGACATTTTATATAGATTATCATTTGATTTGCTTTTGGCTCAATGCAATGTACATAGTGGTTAGGTATCACAAGTAATTGGTAAAGTGAGAAATCATCACCTTTTGGCATATGCAACAATGTCATCCAAAGCATGGCTTAACAACTGATTACTGTTTGAAGAAGAAATGTAATTTATTGATGCTTTTAAAATTCCTGTACTGTTCATATTATAATACAGAATGATATGCAATTGAGCATTCTACCCATAATTTTCTACTGTTCCAGCAATATTTCCCAGTTGAGGAAGAAGTTTATTGAAGACTTGTATAGTTATTTCAAGACTTGTTGAAACTTGTATAGTTACATTCCAGGTTTCCAAACAATTCTCATGACATAGCAAAAACTTTAAACTGGATTTTTCTTTTTATGTGACTCTCTCAAAGTATTGAAAGAATGTTTCAGTCTTAAAGATAATGGAAGTATGATGAAGATGAAGATGAAGATACAACGTTGACACTGGGAAGTAAGTCAACTTCGAGCACCAATCGGGCTTCCTGTACCAATAAAGCCAGATGTGGAACTTGGAAAAATCATAATCTCTAAAATAATCTTCTACCGGACATTAATTTTATCAAAGGGGAAAAAAAAAAGAAAATTGGGAGCCCCCTCCTCTCTCACAAATGGCATTTTAGCCACTGCAGACAACTGCATTCTGACATTGGAACCTGAATATTAGTTAGCCAGTTTATTTGATGAAACAGAGCAAGAGTCTGAAAGAGTTGGAATATCCCAAAGGTATCCTGTAGATGTTCAAAGCCCTAATTTTGTGTTACAATTCTGCTTCTTTGTTGCCAACACCCAGACTATGGGGCAAAAAAAGGCAAAAGATAGGAGTGGGTGCTTCCTATCACCACAAAAGATAGACCTCTCTCCTAAAATCTTAATGCTTCTAAGAGGACACAGAAATAGGTGATTTAAGGATGACATAGGCTGAAGACTTTGTCATGGAAGTCTATGGTTTTCCCAGTTACCCCTGCGAGACCCTTGGACTGCAAGGCGATCAAAGAGGTCAGTCCTTGAGATCAATCCTGACTGCTCTTTAGGAGGCCAGACCCTGAAAATGAAACTCAGATACTTTGGCCACCTAATGAGAAGGAAGGATTCACAGAGAAGAGCTGGGAACAGTTGAGGGCAAAAGAAGAAGGGGACGGCAAGAATGAGGTGGCTGGATGGAGTCACTAAATCATAAATAGACTCCAGGGGATAGTAGAGGACAGGAAGGCCTGGAGGAACAGTGTCCATGGGGTCGCGATGGGTCAGACATGACTTCTTGACTAACAACAACAAGTCTGAAGACTTAACTTATGCTGGGGGAATCTGTAACATCTCAAAAGTTGTTGAATGAGATCCCTCATCTTTGGTCACACAAGCAGAGGCTGCTGGTTGTTGGATGACAGCAACATCTTGAGAACCAAAGGTTTCTCATTCTGACTGAACTACTAACTAGGATATAATATCTGAACAAATAAGAATAGCAATACTAATTCATTTTTTTCTTGGTTTCCATAGACATTTTTAAACCAGAATGTTTTCAGAAATATCAATTTGCGCTTTTCTCTAGGCTGGTTTGAAAATAATTTAAATTACCTGTACTATACAAGACTTGCTGAAGACACGGCTTACCTGAATAACATTACCATATTGGATAACTGTACCAAGCAGCTTCCTATTTTCTGTCTCATTCTGCTTTTTTTCCAAATCTGCAGCATGCTAAGTTTAATAAACAAACAAAAGTTTCGGTATTAAGCAAGGATGGGAAAATCTGCAATGAGTTGCTTTTTAAAATGAAAAATGTTATAAACAATACTTCAATTTCCCCTCCTCCCCCAACAAATCATTGCATAACTGAATTCAACAACACTTAAGAGTTCACCCACTGAACTCATACTTGTAACTCATGACTAACTAAAACATTCTAAATGTAATTAATCCCCTCAGAATAGGCTTAAACTCCAATGGATCCAACTCCATTCTCAAGTATCAAAGCTTCTGCTGCTGTGTAAAATTGGACTGCTTCACTACAATTCCACTCCTATTCCTAGCTTTTGAAATTCATATTTTGAAATGCCTGCTTTCAGCCATTGGTTGCTTTCTAACCCAAGTCAGAAATGTTGGCTCATTTTATTGGTTTTTGGATTTTAACAGATTATAAAGATGAAGGGAAGATGAAGGGAAAGGGAAGAGGAAGAGAAGTAAAAGGAAGTACAGAGCAGGGGAAAGAAAAATATAAAAGGAAACAAAGACATGTACTAAAAATCATAAATGATAAATTTAGGTTAACTTTCAGGTTCATATCAGAAACAGCAGTGAAATTTCCTTCTAAATCTCACATTCATTCAAACAGTTTTTAAGTCTATAAGGGCAGAACCATTATTACATACATATTTAGTCATATACAACTAAAAAGACAACATTAGAAATGAAATAGCCTATATAAGCATGTGGATTAATCCAAAATATTCCAACTATGGTGGGATTCAAAATTTTTTACTACTGGTTCTGTGGGCATGGCTTGTTGGGCGAGGCAGGGGAAGGATACTGTAAAATGTCCAGTCAGAGGTGATATTTGCCGGTTCTCCGAACTACTCAAAATTTCCACTACTGGTTCTCCAGAACTGGTCAGAACCTGCTGAATACCACCTCTGATTTCAACCCATTTTAGAACTCCTCCCAATAAACACAGACAGAATTTAAAATTTTGGACAGAGTACAAATCCAAAATAATTACTTATATATTTCTAATCTGCCCAGAGGAACTTTGGCTGGTGTACAATGTCAAACAATAAATTATCACATCTAAATTAATTTCAAGAAAAAAAATGAACCACAGAAGAAAAACAAAAATAAAATCCCAAGAACCTATAGAGCAAATTTTATAGTAAATTAAAGCCCTATTTTTAGACAAAAGCTATATTTCTTCTGCTAGATTATATAGTAAGACAAAAATTGTATTTCAAGTATACCGGTAGTTCTATAAGCTGACCACAAGATGCTGCTGAAAATAATGACATTCATTGCAGACTTGGAAGAATATTTTAAATCCCACCATACAAATGGAAGGAAAGGATGGACAGGAAAAATATAAAGACCAAAGTGGCATTTACTGCAACGTCAGTAAGGTTTCTATGTAGATTCTAACGCTAAGTTTAAAACATCAAAATCCAAGAAGCCACGGTGGTACAGTGGTTAGAATGCAGTATTGCAGACTAACCAAGAGATCTTGACTGGCTCAAGGTTGACTCAGCCTTCCACCCTTCCGAGGTCAGTAAAATGAAGACACAGATTGTTGGGGGCAATATACTGACTCTGTAAATCGCTAAGAGAGGGCTGTAAAAACACAACGAAACAGAATATAAGTGTAAGTGCTATTGTTATTGTTAAAATTTGTGTTTGTTAAAACATGGTCAACACCCACTGGGTGCTTCCCACGACCACCACCATAAATACAGTTTTAATCTTCAATACTGTATGGTAAATCCTAATATCACCCATCCAATAAAAATTCAGAATAGGAAAAGCAACTGCTATCTTCCAACAAACGAACTCAGTTTGGACCACATCTGCCATAAACATAGCAACCAAGATCAGATCATTTAATGTCATTGTCATACTGACTGCCCTCTACACTAGTGAGATCTGCAATTCTACCACAAGAATTATTCATAAGATCAACAACTTCCAACACTGTTACCTCAGAAGGATACTTCATACTTCAAATTGGGATCATGTCACAAATGAGGACATTCTACAAAGAAGTAATTCTCAAACTCTCTGAGAGAGTAACAGAGCAAAGAATGCCCTTTGCTGGACATGTGCTCCTCATGATACAACCAGATGGTCAGAGAAAAAGAGGAAGGCCAAAGAAAACATGACACCAAACAATTTTGGAAGATCTGAAAAACATCAATCTTAAATGGAATGATGTGGGGACTGCAACTGTGTACCAAGAACTGTGGAGTAAACTTCTAGCTCAATGAGCTTAGCATGGATGTTATATAAGAGTCCTATTGGTATAGTGGTTAGAAAGCAGCACTGCAGGAAAACTCTGCCCACAGCTTAGAGTTTGATCCTGACAGGACTCAAGATTGACTCAGCCTTCCATCCTTCCAAGGTTAGTAAAATGAGAACCCAGATTGTTGGGGGCAATAAAGTGTTGTTTTAAATTGCCTAAACAGTGCTGTAAAATATTATGCGGCAGTATACAGGTAGACCTTGACTTACAACAATTCATTTAATGACTGTTCGAAGTTACAAAGGCACTGAAAAAAAGTGATTTAGGACTATTTTTCACACTTATGATTGTTGCAGAATCCGCATGGTCATGTGATTTACATTTGGATGTTTGACAACTGGTTCATATTTATGACAGTTGCAATGTCCCAGATACATGTGATCCCCTTTTGTGACCTTCTAACCAGTGACATCTATGGGAGGAGTCTCCAACCTGGGCCACTTTAAGACTGGAGGACTTCAACTCCCATAATTCCCTAGCCAGCAAAGCTGGCTGAGGAACTCTGGTAGTTGAAGTCTACAAGTCTTAAAGTGGCCCAGATTGGAGACCCCTGGTCTATGGGGAAGCCAGATTCACTCACAATGGTTTCTAACTTAACCATTGCACCTCCATAATTTTTAAAAGTAGAAAAGGATCCTTAGAGCAAAAGGTTTAAGAAACACTTGTCAAAAAAAGTTAGTTCTCGACTTACGACTACAATTTAGCCCAAAATTTCCTACCAAGACAGTTGTTAAGTGAGTTATACTCCATTTTATGACTTTTCTTACCACAGTTGTTAAGTGAATCATTGCAGCTGTTAAGTTAGTAACACAGTTGTTAAGTGAAACTGGCTTCCCCATTGACTTTGCTTGTCAGAAGGTCACAAAACCTGACCACATGGCCCAGGACATTCCATCCATCATACAGTTGCCAAGTGCCCAAATTTTGAATACTTGACCACGAGGATGCTGCAGTAGTCATAAGTATGAAAAATGGTCATAAATCAGGTTTTTATTCAATACTGTTGGCACTGGAACTTGATACAACCAACATGCAAATTATTTTTCCTTTTTTCTTGAGGTCTTGATTTTTAGGAGACCCTAAACCAGTCTATCTCAAATTATTAAATCCTCTTGAGCTTTTTTTAAATAAAAAGTGTGCATGTTTTACATTGTTGTTGGTGATAAATTTGTAGCACGATTTCCATGATTTTTTTAAAAAATGATGCTATTTTTAGTACCTTTTTAAAACACAAGCAAATGAATTATTCTGCATTGCAGCCACTAGGTGTCACATAGTTAAAAGAAGAATTGATTTTGTATTCCAGTTAAAACCATCCCAGATTCCTAAATCCCTTAAATGGTATTAGTTTAAAATAACCTGACCCTTAGCACAGCTTGATCTACAGCAGAAGATCCTGAATTCCACCATTAGATACACAAGCCAAAAAGGCACATGACTAAAAATGCATGTTGAACATTTTTTACAGATTACTTCAAACCACATGGAAGAAAAAGTACCAAGACAGGAAACAGCCTTGATTCTCAATGAACGCGCTACATCCAGATGTTGTGTGAGAAATTATTCATTAAAAGCCAACCACTGTGTTATCTGTGCTTTCTCTATTGCATTCTACTGTTCAGAAGAGACTTATCCTTCTGCAGCCAAGAGCCCTGTAGCATTTCAAATAATCGTGTATGCACACACACACGCACACACATACACACACGAAGACGCCTTTTCTTAGTGCTGCTAAATATGGCTAAGATCAAAATGCTTGCTTGGGCTTGCCTGCCTGCTTTGTATTCTTACCCAGCCTAGATCCCATCAAGCTATTTTTGAAACAGTCCTCGGTTTCAATTCAACTGAGAGTGTGTGCACGGTTGGACAATATAATTGTATAAAGAACAGGTTCTTAATCTCTTCTAACCACATGAAATGTTTATAAGAGTAACCAAAGGCATTTTTAATACCAGGAACTGACTTGATCTAAAGGATCAAATAATGTGTAATTATTTTCCCTGAACAGAAGTTATACATTTTCAGTTACAGATACCATAATAGCAATCGCACTTAAGACTTATATACTGCTTCACACTGCTTTACAGCCTTCCCTAAGCAGTTTACAGAGTCAGCCTATTTCCCACAACAATTTGGGTCCTCATTTTACCCACCATTTTAGGATAGAAGGCTGAGTCAACCTTGAGCCTGGTGAGATTTGAACTGCCAAATTGCAGTCAGCTGGCAGTCAGCAAAAGTAGCCTGCAATATTGCACTCTAACCACTGCACCACTGCGGCTTATAATGATAGTTCTTTGGATTCAATTTGGTTCCTTCCTTCCTCAGAAGGACCAGACATATAAAAAAGGGATATTTACTGGTATTCATTCATCCCAAAGATTAATAAATGTTGCAGAGGCAATTCTGGTTGGCTCACAGCATTTTAAAAACAATTAAAAAGAATATAAAGCAAATAATTCATTGGTTAAAAATACGTGCTTCGGCTTTCTACTTCCATTTTGTAGAAACATAAATATTCGTTTTGCTTTCTGTTTTTCAGATAAACTGGCTGAGTTTATAAGATTCAATAAATAAGCCAGTCATAATGATCATTTATTCATTCTCCCACCCACCCCCATTTTCTGGGTTTGCACACTATATTAGTTGGGAGTAGAAGGCACTGTTTGTGGTTCTGCTTCCAAGGCCAGTTCTAGTCGGTATTGGTGTGAGGGAAGTAGTCAAGCCCAAGGCTCCTGCTTTGCCTCAGGGCTCTGCCCCCCCCCCCCCTTTTTAAAAATGTTTACATGAACCACTGGGAGGTCACATTGAGGTATGGTATCATCAAGATATGGATGATATCCAGTTCTACAGCTTTGTCCTCAGACATTCAGTGAAGTGGTCAAACTTCTTTTCCAGCATGTGGATGCTGTGAAGTCCTGGACAAGGAGGAATGGGTTGTGGTTCAACTCTACCAAGAATAAAGGGCTATGGATTTGGAGTCCCTCAGATCTGGGGTTTGTTCTTTGGGTTGGATGAATTGGCTTTACCCCACTGAGACTCAGGGATTTCTCTGGCATTCAAAGCTCCTGTTCAAAAAGCAGGTGACAGCTGTGACCAGAGAAAGTAGCTTTGTACAACTGTACCTTGTGGACCTGTCGTAACCATTCCTGGACCAGGAGGACTTGTTCATGGTCACTCATACCTTAAGTCATTTCTGATTGAATTAGTGCAGAAGGTAGGTGCCAGCGATGAACCATTTTATATAGGTTTTATTGATACGAGACTGACATGGTTAATTTGTAATTTGTTTGCCAGATGTGTTCCCACTTATCTAATTCAATACTATTACCCACGTTTTTAGCCCAAATTATCATAGATTCTGTGACTGTTTCTTCTTTTAATTTGTAATCCAAAAGATATTCATATGTTTTATTAATTGTTTTCTTTTCCTCTCCTAGCCATATTTTATCTAATTCTTGTGGGATCATATTAAAGCCAAATTGTTCTCTATCTTTTTTATGATGGGTTTAAAGGGCCACCATGCTATCTCCTTTCCTTGAATTTGTATTTGGTTCCTATTTTTAAGCTCTCCAGTATCATATAGTAAATCTTTATACCTAACAATATTTTCATCATCCAATAGATTTGGATATGTGACTGCTTCCAATGTAGATAGCCACAATGGAACCTTTGGGTAGTGGTTTTTTTTAATGTTTTTCCAGATATTGAACAACACATTTCTTCCATGGTGCCTTTGGAAATATGAATGTTGTTTAGACTTTCCATCCCACATGAAGGCGTGCCAGCCAAGTTGGAGATCAAAACCTTCTAATACTAATAACCTTCTATTTTCTAAGTTAATCCTTAAGTCAGTTTACTGTAGCAGCATCATAATATAATTCAAAATCTGGAAAGCCAAATCCTCCTTTTTTCTTGGCATCTTGTAATAATTTATATTTCACTCTGGGTTTTTTCCTCTGCCATATAAATTTAGATATACATTTGTTTAATTCTACAAAAAAGCTCTTTTCTAACTTGACTGGCACTGTCTGAAACAGGAACAACAGTTTTGGCAAAATATTCGTTTTTACTGTCAAAATACGTCTCAATAACAATAACTGCAATTTGGCCCAATTATCTAAATCTTTAACTATTTGGGTTATTAACTTATCATAGTTATCTTTTTTAATTGACGAACATCTAGCAGTCAGCCAGATCCCTAAGTATTTTACTTTATTTACCACCCGCATACCTAATTTATTTGCTAGTTCTGCCTTCTGCTCCTTTGTACGGTTTTTTGTTAACACTTTTGTTTTTCTTTATTAATTTTTAACCCTGCCACCTTTCCACATTCTTCCCTTTCTCTTAGTAGTATAGGGCTCGTTTCTAAGGGTTCTTCTAATATAAATGCCATATCATTGGCGAATGCTTGGAGTTTATATTCTTTTTTTAAGTTTTAGTCCTCTAATCTCTTGATTTTGCCTAATTTATGCTAAGAGTCTCTTCTGCCAAAATATACAATAGAGGAGCTAGGGGGCAGCCTTGTCTTACTCCCTTATTTATCTTTATGGTATCTGTATTTTCCCCATTTATTAATATTTTTGCAGTTTGCATGTTATAAATTGTCTTAATAAATCCTACAAAATTTTCACCAAATTTCATGGCTATTAGTTGTTTAATAAGGAAGTTCCAATTCAGGTTGTTAAAAGCCTTCTGGGCATCGCAGAATATCAATGCCATTGTCTTGGTTGAGTGTACTTCATAATATTCTAATATATCCATAATGGTTCTTCTATTTGTTTTTAATTGCCTATGGGGGAGGAAGCCATTCTGATCAGTGTGGATAATTCTACTTAATACTCTCTTAATACTCACTAATACAGTGACGTGTCCAAGTGAGACAGAGAGATTGGAAGAACAGCTGAGAGTGAAAACTTGAAAAGAGGACAGTTGACACTTTAAAAGGTTTAAGGAAAGGATTGAGGAAAGAAACTTTATAATTGTAATATTTGTCTGATAACTGTGATAAAGAAAAAAGGAAGAAATAAGATAACTAAGATTTATAAGTGAAACTAGGACTGTGTGGAGAAAAAGAATAAAAGAGCAAGTAGAAGAAGAAGCCAAAATAGAAAGGAGAAACAAAATGGTGGAAGTGACTGTGCAAATTTAAAGAAGACATTTATGTAAAAAGAAGGAGAAGGAGAAGGAGATGATCCATGGACATTATTCAACTGGTCAATCATAGATGTAACTAAATAATATTGGTAAAACATCATCTTAATAGATATATATGTGTTAAAATATTGAGTTAAGAATACTGGTTAATAATTTTTGAAGAACTCGACAATTGAAACTGTGTTGTATAAATATAGAACTCAGATCTTCAAGTAATAATCATATAGCAAGAAATTGAGGTATTTTTATCCTGAGGTAAGCATATACCTAAGAACTCTAAAGAAATAGATTAATTGATATTTATATATAGATAAGAATTTAATTACTTTAATGAATTGGCTGCTTTAAATTAATTAATTAAGCATATAAGACTGTTGATTTTGTGAGTAAATATATCTGTATTTGATTAATATAGAATTCTCTTAAGTATTGTAATAGTTGAATAGGTTCAATAAGAAAAAATAGAAATAAGAGCTGATTGTGATTTTCCATAATAGAATTTTGGTAATTAATAATATAATAATATATGTATTAATATTACTATTGAACTGAGAAGGAGAAGAAAATAGTGCTCTATTAGGGATAGTTGATGGTAGATTGGAAAGAGCTGCTACAGACAGTTAAAATGGCGACAACATCAACTACAAATGTAAAATCAGGAAAGAAAACTACAACAACATCTTCACCTATGGGATAGAGATCTATAGAAGAAAAACTTTTTATGTTTTTAGTTTTTAGTTTTTTATGGCAGAAGCTCAAAGCCTGCAGACAGTACAGGCAACGCTCACTATGATGCAGGAAATGATGGCAAAAACCCATGAATTGATAGTGGGGAACCATGAAGATATGAAAACAGAGATGAGAACTGAAATAGGACAAGTGAAAAGTGAAATACAAAATTTGAGTTGTAAGATTGGAAAGATGCAGAAAAAAGTGATAAAAAATGAACAGAAATTAAATTTCGTAGAGGCAAGAACGGAGATGGTGGAGAAGAAATTAGAGGATTCAGAACAAAATTGGAAAGTGCTCTACTGCGAACTCCGGGATTCGATGGTACACATGGAATGAGAGAAGGCATCATTTCATCTTAGGTTCCAAAATGTGGTGGAAGACAAAAAGGAAGATTTACATGCAATTATGACAAATTTGATAGCGGCGGCTTTACAGAAACCCAAACTAGAAATTGAAAATGATGTAGATGAAGTCTACTGAGTATATACACACTATGCAAGAAGACATAGACTACCCCGAGAGGTTTATATTCGATTTATGAGGAAGATAACACGAGACCTGCTCTATAGTAAAACCAGAGATGAACCACTTGTATACAAAGATCATGAAGCGGTTACACTGAAACAAATACCTAGGAGAGTCAGAGAGCAGAGAAGGGGCTACCAATTTTTATTAACCCAGCTTATTAGAAATGGTATTCTATTTAGGTGGCTCACCCCAGAGGGGCTTTTAGTTTCGTGGCAGGACAAAAAACATAAAATTGATACAATTGAAAAAGCACAGGAATTTTGTGAACAACACCTAGGACCCAAGGAAGAACAAGAAAGTAGAGATGACCTAAATACAAGAAGCCAAGAGGAACAACTCTAGAGAAAAAAAAATCTGATTCACACTCTGAACCCCAAAATCTTAGAGAAGAAGAGGAAGGCAACAGACTAAGAAAAAGAGAGCCTAAAACAAGAAATGAAATGAGAAATGCCACACACAGTCAGTGACACTGATTTTCACTTTATTTTCAGTCAACATCAATGGTTTAAATCTATCATCAAAAAGAAAATAGATATTTGAGAAACTTAAAAAACAAAACACTGACATAACTTGTATCCAAGAAGTGCATATTCCAGATAATCAAGCAGACCTCTTAAAGAATATAAATTTGGGTAAAATGTACTCGGTACTTGCAAATTAAAAAAAAGGGGGTATTGTAGTATATGTAAAGGATTGGTTGCAACATAAACAAATATACAAAGATCAAGAAGGGAGAATGCTCTTTACAGAAATAAATGTAAATCAGAAAAAGATGTTGTTAGTCACAATATATGCCCTGAATACAAACCAAAAAGACTTTTATAATAGGCTTCACCATAAGATAACAGAATTTGAGTATGCTAATGTATGCATTGTAGGAGACTATAATGCAGTCCCAGACAAAGATAAATATTATAGAACTTCCAAAAAAAAAAAGAAAGAAAGAAAAGGAGAATACTCCTTCATCTTTTAATAATATGGTAAGAGAACTTAACTTGAAAGATGTGTGAAGAGAATTAAATCCAAATAAAAAATATACTTTTTTTTTGAACCCCCACCACTCTTGGTCCAGAATAGATCAGATATGGATGGACCCTGGGTTAATGGAGAATATTGAAAGAATCGAGATTTTGCCAAATCTATGGGTTGACCATAATCCCATTCAAATTAAATGGAAAGGAAAGAGAAAAATTGAAAGATGGACATTTAACAATATCACATTAAGAGATAAAGAATATATTGAAATGATACAGAAAGAATTGAACGCATTTATTGAAATAAAACAAAAGAGAACATACCTCTCTACAGAATCTTTGGGATACTACAGCCAAAGCCTATGTGAGAGGTCTAACTATTGCTTATAGTATTAAAAAGAATAAAGAAAAAAGACAGCAACAAAACAGATAGAGGGAGAAACTGAAAGATTTGGAAACAAGTAGACAAAAGGACCCAAACAATTCAAAAATGAAGAAATAAATTGATCTGGTAAAACATAAAATAAGTTTAAACGTATAGGAAGATTTGGCCCAAAAAAATAAATTAGCAAAACAAAATTATTTTGAAAATGAAAATAAGCCGGGGAGGTGGTTAGCCCATAAAATTAAAAAAGAACAAGAAAAGAGAACGATCGTAGCTCTCCAAGATCAGGAAGGGAAATAAACTACGCAGACCCAAGAAAAGAAAGAAATTGCTAAGGAGTTTTTTATGAAATTGTATAAACAGGAAGAAATACCAGAAGAATCTATTGATCAATATTTGAATGAAAAGAATTTGCCCGAAATTACTGATGAAGAGAAACAAAATTTGAATAAAGTATCAATAGAAGAAATTAGGAAGGCAACTGGAACACAAAAAGCAAATAAGAACCCTGGCCCAGATGGAATTCTTTCAGAATTTTATAAGGAATTCCAAGAAACAATCGAGGAGATATTGGTGAACTTGTACAATGAAGCCCTGGAGAACGGTAACATGCCTCAATCATGGTTGGAAGCATATATTACTCTTATCTGTAAAGAACAATCAGACCCACAAAAAATTCAAAACTATAGACCAATATCACTTTTAAATGTAGATTACAAAATAATGGCTACAATATTGGCAGAAAGATTAAAACCTACATTTCATAGGACTTGAGAGACTGCCTTTTTCTACCCTTATCTCCTACTGAGGGCACACTCCCAGTTCTTTCTTTTGAATTTTGTCATTGTGTAAGACTTATGATTGGCCTTGCTCTTTGAACTGATCCTTCCCCTCTCCAATATATAAAACACCCCAACTTTGTTTTGTTATAGGAAAACCCATGTAAGACCAGGCTCTTTCCCTGGACATTAGATTAGGGGTCAGTTAACTAAAAGTTTCATATTTGGTTGTTTGGCTTATTGCTTGTTTGCCATTTAATGTTTACAATATTTATATTTTGTGATTAAATTGGAAGATGGCGAGTTTTATTTATTATTTGTTTGTTTATTATTTATTTTGAGCTGCATGCTCTCCCAGAGTTACGCTGTTTGAGTCAGAGTCAGATGGGATGGAGGAGAGCAGGGGTGGGATACTACCAGTTCGCACCTATTCACTAGAACCGGTTGTTAACATTCTAAGCAGTTCGGAGAACCGGTTGTTAGAAGAATTTACTGGACTAATCCTGTAAGGAAAGCAGGAAGGAAACATTCTGGTGTTGCTTACAGAAACTGCCTCTCCATTAACCCTTATTACATTCTTGGCAGGACTAGACTTCCTGTCTCAGGAACTTCTCTGGAATTTTTTCCCCTTCTTTGTTGGTACTTTGCTTGTGTAGATTGACCATTCAAAGTTACAATGGTCCTGAAAAAAGTGACTTATTAGCATTTTTCACACTTACGACTGTTGCAGCACCCCCACAGTCATGAGAGGTCAGGCGAGGAGATGCGTGCCTCGATGTGAATTATATTGAGCTGGCCACACCCAGCCAATAACATAACCACCAAGCCATGTCCACCCAGTCACATGACCACCAAGCCATGTCCACCACATAAGCCACGCCCACAGAACCGGTTGTTAAAATTTTTGAATCTCACCCCTGGGGGAGGATAGGAGGGGAGGATGGGGGAACAGGGAGGAAAGAAAAGGAAACATCTACATGCTGTAAAAATAAGAATACACAAATATCTGGCCTCAAGTCTAAAGTCCACCTTTCAAAATATAACAGACACATATTTAAATTTATCTGTATTACCATAGATAAATAGTTCCTTTTCAAATATTTAGCTGAAACTCAGTGCAACATTCTTTTGGAACAACTAACTGTTCCAAAAACCTGAGATTACAGGTAAAACTCAAAAAATTAGAATATCATGTGAAAGTTCATTTATTTCAGTAATGCAACTTAAAAGGTGAAACTAATATATGAGATACACTCATCAGATGCAAAGCAAGATAGTTCAAGCCATGATTTGTCATAATTGTGATGATTATGGCTTACAGCTCATGAAAATCCCAAATCCGCAATCTCAGAAAATTAGAATATTACATGCAATCAATAAAACAAGGATTGTATATAGAACAATATTGGACCTCTGAAAAGTATAAACATGCATATATATTCAGTACTTGGTTTGGGCCCCTTTTGCAGCAATTACTGCATCAATGCGGCATGGCATGGAAGCTATCAGCCTGTGGCACTGGAAGACCAAGATGCTTCAATACCGGCCTGCAGCTCTCTGCATTGTTCTGTCTCATGTCTCTCATCTTTCTCTTGGCAATGCTTCATAGATTTTCTATGGGTTTCAGGTCAGGCGAGTTTGCTGGCCAATCAAGCACAGTAATCCCACAGTCATTGAACCAGGTTTTGGTGCTTTTGCCAGTGTGGGCAGATGCCAAGTCCTGCTGGAAAAATGAAGTCAGCATCCCCATGAAGCTGCTCCAAAATCTCCTGGTAGACAGCTGCGTTGACCCTGGACTTAATGAAGCACAGTGGACCAACACCAGCAGATGACATGGCTCCCCAAATCAACAGAGACTGTGGAAACTTCACAGTGGACTTCAAGCAACTTGCAGCGTGTCCTCTCCATTCTTCCTCCAGACTCTGGGTCCTTCCAAATGAGATGCAAAAGTTGCTCTCATCAGAAAAGAGGACTTTGGACCACTGAGCAACAGACCAGTTCTGTGTTTCTTTAGCTCAAGTAAGACACTTCTGATGTTGTTTGTTGTTCAGCAGTGGCTTGACAAAAGGAATACGACATTTGAAGCCCATGTCCAGGATCCGTCTGTGTATGGTGGCTCTTGATGCACTGACTTCAGCCTCAGTCCACTCCTTGTGAAAGTCCCCAACGCTTTTGAATGGCCTCTTCCTGAAAATCCTCTCTAGGTTGCAGACATCCCTGCTCCTTATGCATCTTTTTCTTCCACACTTTTCCCTTCCACGTAACTTTCTATTAATGCGCTTTGATACTGCACTTTGGGAACATGCAACTTCTTTTGCAATTACCTTTTAAGGCTTTCCCTCTTTATGGAGGGTGTCAATAATGGTTTTCTGCACAATTGTCAAGTCAGCAGTCTTCCCCATGATTGTGATTCCTCCTGAACCAGACCATTTAAAGGCTCAGAAACCCTTTGCAGGTGTTATGGCTTAATTAGCTGATTAGAGTGGGACACTTTGAGCCTAGAATATTGAACCTTTTCACAATATTCTAATTTTCTTAAATTGTGGATTTGGGGTTTTCATGAGCTGTAAGCCATAATCATCTCAATTATGACATATCACGGTTTGAACTATCTTGCTTTGCATATAATGATTCTACCTCATATATTAGGTTCAGCTTTTAAATTGTATTACTGAAATAAATAAACTTTTGCAAGATTTTCTAATTTTTCAACTTTCACCTATAGATTGAGACCATCTTGAAGACTGTCACTCCAGAATAGATACTCACGTGTAGTTTGTTGAGCAAAACTGCATCAGTTGTGCTATTAGCTCCTGGCTTAGCAGCTTTCCAAAACTGCTTCTGTGCAGAATAGCGATTCATAGGGCATAATTTAAAAAGGCAATCTATAAAGAGACACAAGAAATGGATTATTGTAACAACTGTTAACATGTGCTTTCTCTATCTGTGCATTTTATGTTCAAGGACACAATTTAAAACAAGTCACAGGAAATCGAAAGTTCTTGGAATGAAAATAGGAATAATACAATTCACTATATAACTTCTACCTTTTATTGTATCCCAAAAAACACTTAAAGTGATCCTAAATGAAGGAAAGATTTGTCAATTTTTTGAAATTAACAAATTGGAATATAAAAATCCCAGAGACTGTTTGGTTCACATAACTAAATGTTAAATGAAAGACACAAAGAGTTATTTGGTTGTAGAAATTTACTAGAGATTGCAAGAAGATCTGAATGAAGGCTTTCCATGCTGGATGACCAAACTTACAAAAAGAAGCAATGACAATGCTTATCTCAAATCTAGGAAGCCCCTGCTAGCATTTGCACAACATCTTCTTAACAACTTTAACACAGATTCTCAATGGAAAGCCTTTCTGGCCTCCACAAAGTTCTAAAGACCTGGCTTTGCCGTCAGGCCTGGGGATCAGACTGGTGCAGAGCCCAGAAGTATTTGAGCTCCCAATCCAAGCAGGATTGCATAAGAATGACACTGGACAGCTGATTAAAACGGATGCAGGCGTTTTATTCAAGACAAAGTATCTGCTCCAAAGGGTACCTACAAATGGACAGAGATCAGAGATGTGCTTGGGAATGGTAGTTCTTTTATGGGGTATGGATGAGTTTGTGAATGTAACCTCTGTAATATTTAATTTGGTAGAAGTTCAGTTGTGGTGGAAACGTTCTTAACTTACTTTGCTGAGTGTGTAGAACTTTTCCCTTTGATGTGTTTCTATGATGGGGAGGCTTTGGTGCCACCTCTGTGTGTACCCAGGGAAATTTTGTATTGTGAAAGGATTTTCCTAGACTACTATTATTTGCTCAGGTTAATTAGTTTAGCCTTCTCATTAATCACCAAAAGTAGATTGGTCATCTTTGCAACATTTTCTAGTTTTTGTTATTTGTGGGTCATGTAAATATGGAAAGGAAGGTCAGAGACAGTATAAATCTAAATTTGAATTAAAATTCTTTCCAGTTATTAAATCTTCCCATACCTGTAAGACTCTAAAGTTGACTGTGCTGCCTTATGACTGTACAGTGCAGTCTTAATGTTTTTAATATTTGAATGGTTACTTTAGAGGAGGATAGTATTATTTGTTTTAATTTTGTTAATGGGCAGCTATATAAATTAAATAAACAAACTTTGGATTTTTATCAAACTTTTTTTTTTAAAAAAACCACAGTTCTTGCATACCCCTTTGCTTTGCTATGCCACCATTTGATACTGTCAAGATGACATAAAATTTTGAATATATGTCACAGAATTACACCAAGAGCTTGGCAAAATACAATTGCAGGGACAGGAAGTGAAGAAGAGAGACTTCATTCCGGTATTCGGAGCACCTTACTTCCTCTCATTGGTCGCTAAGCAACTGATAATGCAAAAATTAAATCAAGCTCTTTCAAAACTGTCTGCTCCAAGTAACCATTAAAACTTCTATAGCTGCCAGAAATGTGAAAAAATAGAACAGCTGTTCCAAGTGCCTCTTTGCAATTAGACAGAAATAAAACTTTAGATTGCCATTATGTAATTCAGTAGATAACACAATAGAATATACAGTTCTATTATCTATTCTCTTTTCACTGGCTATATATAGGTGTTGCATAGGAGTAACATTTCAAAAAGATGACATTAAAGAAAAAAAAAGATTACTTCAGAACTGAATATCTCTTAAAAGATTATGGAAGAGAACAAATGGGTCATTCTTCCACTCTATAAACATTCTGGTCCAGAGAAGTTCCCCAAGGATGGGCTTCAGCAGGAGCCTGAAAGCTCGGAAGACTAAACTTCTGGTCCCAGTGACCGACCCAGATTGGACATTATCCTGGGATACATATATTTGGCTTCATTCGCTCTGCTATTATCTGATTTTACTCTACATTTCCTTAAATCTTTCACAGGAAGAGAATGGGCTGTTCCCAGAATTGAGTCTTCTTTGCACTTAAGTTATTCCTTTGCAGAAGACTACAACACAAATACAAATATACACATTCATTCTCTCTCTCTCTCTCTCTCTCTCTCCCTCCCTCCCTCCCTCTCTCTCTCTCTCAGAAGGAATTGTGGGACCCCTCATTTGTTATTCTTCCTGAGGTACAAAATCACTAGAAACAACAAACTCTCAGTATTTTTTCTTCATGATCCTAATGAGGAATTAATAATTTCCAGCACTGGGTGTTGGACAAATGTTATTAAAATAGATATGCCATAACAATTAAATTTTAACAATATTTTCAATGGTTTTTGAGCATGCTTAGCATCAAATTTTATAATAGGATGTCATATAAATCGAGGCAATATATAATAGCACTGGAAAAACTGAACCTATAAAAAGATCTCAAGCATGATGAAGACATTTTTACTTTTAAATAAAATAAATAGGTTGGCCAACAGACTCAAGACTTCTTCCCTGTATTCTTTTTTCTGGACTATTCAGTAACATTTGTGAATCAGCTAAATATTCAATTCCAGGAATGCCAGTTTGGTATAGAGCAAGGTGCCAAACTGGGGGCCAGATCCATGTGCGGACCTCCCAAGTTCTGTTTTCACTGGCAGAGGGTTGCAGGAAGCTATCGCAGCCAAAAATGGAGCTCGGGAGCCCATTTTCACTGGCAGAGCACTCAGGCCACCACAGGTGCTGTGAAAACAAGTGATGTGGAGCTGGCCATACCCACCCGTCCCCCAAGGTCAAACCCAACCCTGATATGGCCTTCAATGAAATCCAGTTTGACATCTCTGGTGTAGAGGATAAGGCAGCAGGTTAGAAACTTTCAGGTCTAGTCCTGCCTTAGACATAAAGTCACCTGGATGATTTTAGGCCAGTCACTCTCTCTCATCCCCTAGAACAGGGGTCGCCAACCTTTTGTACCTCTGGGACCACCAAACTCATAATTTTAAATCCCGCGGACCACTAATATGAATTTTGACTGACTATGGCTTGCTGACGTTGGTGGAAGAGAGACAGAGAGAATGTGTGTCTGTGTTTGTGTGTGTGTATGTGTGTGTGTGTGAAAGAGAGAGAGAGAGAGACAGAGACAGACAGAGAGAGAGAACATCACCGCCAGCCCTCCAAGGTTAGATCAGATCTCTCACTCTCTTTTTCTCCCCCCCCAGAGGTCCCTCATACACTACACCCCTTCCAAAGCAGCCACATTCCTTCACTAACCTGCTTTTCAGCTCTGTTCTAAGGGAGAGGGAGAGAGAGGGGGAGTATCCTGCAATCCCAAATAAAGAACGATTGATCGGTAGGAAAATGGGGTGGGGGATTTTCCTGCAGACTTTTTTGGGGATTTCCCAGGGTCTATGTCTATAGCAACTCTGGGAAAGTCCCCCAAAAAAGTCTTCAGGAAAATTCCCCACCCCGTTTTTGTACCAATCAATCATTCTTTATTTAGGATTGCAGAATGCCATCTCCAGCTCCATTTTCAGGGAGGGAGGGAGGGAGGGAGGGAGGGAGGGAGGGAGGGGGGGGGGGGAGAGAGAGAGAGAGAGAGAGAGAGAGAGAGAGAGAGAGAGAGAGAG
>BLBF01000003.1:25585841-25623284 GCA_015471245.1 Laticauda colubrina | reverse complement strand
GAGACTGAGACTCTGACTGACTTTTGGCTTCATGCAAGGAAAGCAGCAGAAGCAGCAGAAGTCTTTCTCTCCCCTAAACTCTGCCAGAAATGAGTCTTTGCCAGCGCAGGCTCTTGAAGCAGGATGCCTTGCAGGGTCTCAAAGACTCATTTCTGGAGGAATTTGGGGGAGAGAAAGAAAGACTTTTGCTGCTTTCCTTGCCTGCAGCCAAAAGCAGAAAAAGAAAGAAGCAGAAAGAAGCAGCCCGGTGGCCAGGTAAAGTGCATGGGACAAATTCCCCCTTCTGCCCTCCCCCCCTCCCCTCATTACCTCATGTTGTTCACAATGCAAGTGACGCAGAAGAAAAAAGTCAAAATTCCAATCAATTTGCAATGTGTTCCTGCGGGCCCATGTGGGTGGTGCAGACTTGTGGGTGACATTTCTCCCGCAGCCAGGATTAATTGCTTTGGGGTGACATTTCTCTGCAGACTTCCAGTGGCGCTTCCGTCGATGACGGTTCAGAGACCATCACACACACTACGATCGTGTGTGGTTCCTGTCCGTGTTTCCCTTGTGAGAAGGGTCCCTATGGGACCAGTTTCATCCTGACCCACCTTGGAGGGGTGGGTGAAGAAGGCGAGACCACCAGCCAGGTATAGGGGAGCTGCATCTCCCCTCCCAAATGGCAATTCCTAGGCAGCCATGTTTATTCCTTGGAGGACAGACACTTGAGATCTCCCACATTCTTTGCTAGACTGGGAAGTGCACAAAATATTCAAAGAAAACAAAGGTAACCTGTTGTGTAATGTTACAAACAAAACTCTATGTAGGGTGTAGTCCACCTGGAATTAAGATTGACACAAGAGTGTGTGTTTATCTTTTTTAAAAAAATAAACATGAAATGTGGAAGATCTGGAAGAAATAATATTTTGAGCAATAGACTACCAAGCATGTTTTTAATATATTTTTAAATTTTCATTTAATATTCATTTAATTTAATAGTCCAAGAACAGATTGCTAGGTTTTATTTTAATGTTTAAAATAAAATGTTTATTTTTATGTTTTGTTTTTTAAGTTTAATGCATCAAGATATAAATCTTGGGTTAAAAGAATACCTATTAAAGCAATTCAACAAAGTAAGCAAAGACAGCAATTCTATTACTTACGATATATTCTCTCCCAAATTAATATTTTACTCATTCCTATTTTTTTAAGTGATACAATAGGGAACATGTGTGGAAATGGGAATAGACTCTTATAACATATATTTGGTTCTGGTCAGATAATAAGCAGAAAAAGCAGCAAAATTACAGGTATATCGGGTCTGCTATAAAACATATACATCTGTTTCCTCTGTGGCTTTCCCTCTTTACAGGTTGAAAAGCTGCACTGTTTTAAAATGCATGTCAACTCAAAATAGTCCCTTGACAATTATTCCAGTATCCCGACTATATCAAAACTTTTTATTCTCTGCTTGAGAAAGTACACCAGTGTGAATCTAACAGTAGAATTGTTCCACATGAGCTATGACATTAAATTAAGGACCAGGGGAGACATGACAGCAGTCTTCCAATATTTGAGGGGCTGCACAGAGAGGAAGGGGTCAATCTATTTTCTAAAGCACCTGTAGGCCGGACAAGGAATAATGGATGGAAACTGAACAAGGAGAGATTCAATCTGGAAATAAGGAGACAGTGAGAACAATCAACCAATGGAACATCTTGAGCTCGGAGGTTGTGGGAGCGCCATCACTTGAGACCTTCAGGAAGAGATTGGACTGCCATTTGTCAGAAATGGTATAGGGTCTCCCGCTTGGGTGGGGGGTTGGACTAGATGACCTACAAGAACCCTTCCAACTCTGATTATCTGTTATGTTCAAAGGAAAAGAAATATCTTGAGAAAAGTTATTTACTTAAATTATGAAAAAAACCCAACTGTGGGTTTTTTTTTTTTAAAAATATAGTTTCTCCCTAATGGCTGTTACTCCATTTTCTGGAGCCCGATCATCATATACAGATAGACATTGACTTACAATCATTTGCTTAAGCCCATGTCACATAGCACCAACGGATGAAAAGAGGATGTAAAACAGAGAAAAACACTTGCCATCCATTGGTTAACGCGATGCATCCATTCTGTACTCACTGCATCTGTTTTTCATACTCTCTATCCATCCAGCATCCGTCTACTGACATCCGTCTACTGAGCTGCACAAAACTTTTTGAGCGGATAAAGTATCCAACACGTCCGTTATTCATCCGCTAAACATACGGGGAACATCCGTCAGGGACCACCTACAGGAGCATGCAGTACGGCTGGAGGGTGCCACCCAACACCATAAGCGTTGTGGTCAGAGAAGTGGTGCAGGCCATCATTGAAGAATACAAGGAGGAGCTCCTCCAATTCCCCTCCACTGAAGAAAGATGGAAGAAAGTTGCAGAGCACTGGTATCAGAAGTGGAACTTCCCACACAACGTTGGAGCCATAGATGGGAAGCACGTGGCCTGCAAAGCTTCAGCCAACTCAGGGTCCACTTATCACAACTACAAGGGCTTCTTCAGCATCTTCCTGTTCGCCCTGGTTGATGTTGACTACAAGTTCATGTACATCGATGCTTCAGGCAACGGGTCAGCTTCATATGCTCAGGTATACAATGCCGGTCACCCCAAGGAGGGGCTGGAACGCAACCTCATCATGGGCTTCCCAGATCCAGACCCCCTGCCCAACGACATGCAAGATGTGCCCTACTTCATCGTGGGGGATGACGCCTTCTCCCTCAGAACCTACCTCATGAAGCCCTACACTTCCAGATGCCTCACCCATGAAGAGAGATCTTCAACTAAAGGCTGTCCAGGGCAACGCGGGTGGTGGAGAACGCCTTTGGCATCCTGACCAACAGGTTCCAGGTACTTCACACCACCATGCAGAGCCCAGAGACCGTGAGAAACATCGTGGAAGCTTGCTGCATCTTGCACAATCTCATGCGCACCTGCTACCCAGTGTTGCAGAACAGGCTCATGGACCGCCAACAAGGCAATGGGGACATGAAGTCTGGGGAATGGAGGCAAGGGCGAAACCTGATAGATACTGAGGATGTGTAAGGCCCCAACAGAGCTTCACGTGAAGGGAAGAAGCAGCGCAACCTCCTGAAACATTGGTGCAACTCCCCAGCTGGAGCAGTGGAGTGGCAAGAAAGGATGGTAGATGCTTAATGGATGCTTCCTTCAGCCTGTCACATCACACTGATGAGATTGGGCCATGTATGTTGAGTGGCCCTACAATGAACAGGGCACTTAATAAAGAGTTGTGTTGATGTTGAAATGTGTTGATGAATGATTACATTGTTATTGATAATAAAGGGCCATAGATTTGGCACCTGGGAGGGTGGACCATACAGTCCCACTATGCTTGCACTGGAGGTTTATCTATCCCACAGCTATTACCCATCCCACAGGTATTCCTGCCCATCCCACAGCTATCCTTACCCATCCCACAGCTATTACCCATCCCACAGGTATCCCTGCTCATTCCACAGCTATCCTTACCCATCCCACAAGCATGCAAAAGCTTAAACCATTTCTAAAAGTTACTGAAAGAACTGAACCAAGCGTGTGAAGCAAAGATAACCTTTATTAATAACAAACTGTGAAAGCAAAATGACCCAAGAAAAGTGTCTCAAGCAAAGATAAAGTCAACCCAGTCTCTGGCACTCTTCTCAGTCACTCTGAGGTGTGCCCATAGTCTCAGGGGTGAAGGGTCCAGGTGCTGTGGAGGTGGCTGCTGCTGGAGTGCTGGTCTGAGGCACCATTGGGGTGCCTGGCCCCAAGAGGACAACAGGGGATGGTGTGTGGAGGAAGCTCTCAGAGAGCTGGCTCAGTCCCGTGATGTTGAGAGCCCCTTCCTCCATGACATGTGGTGTCAGTCGCAAGACCGATGACAGATGTTCTGAGGCCAGGCTTGGCTGTGGGGTGGAGGAAGGAGGAGTGTAGTGGGGCTGTCTGGTCTGCAGCTGAACGAGGTGAGGTGTGGGTGGCATCTGTGGCATGGGTGGCATCTGTGGCGTGAGTGGCATCGGTGGCATCGGTGACGTTCGATGAACCTGTGCCTGGACTGGGAAGGGCTGCCTGTGCTGCTGGAAATCCTGGTAGCCGTAGCCTTGGTAGGTGAGGGCCTGTGGAAAGCCTTGGAACGGCTGTGACATCACCTGGGGTGGAGGAGCAGACCTGGACTGGGTCGGAGCAGGTTCAGCTGGGCCTGGAGGGTGGTGCAGAAGACCTGTGATCCTCTCCTTTATCACCTGGTACTGTGATTCGGACATGTCCATGAGGGTCTGGTTGACGTAGGTGAGGAAGGGCTTGTGGTTTGAGGATGGTATGTCGGTGTGTACCAGCTGAGAGAGGAGATCTACGCTGCTTTTGATGGTGTCCCTGATCTCCAGCAGGACAGTGTGGCTCTGCCCCTCCAGTCTGCCTCTCTGCCTGCTTTCTGTAGAGGTGGAGCTGGGGGTGGGGGTGGGTTGGTCTCTGGTGCCAGTGCCCTCTCCTTGCTCCCACTGCGTCAGGGGGTCCTCCACACGCTCCGCCACGGGGAGTGCAGCTGTTGGGGGGGGTCTCCATTGTGGGACGCTCCACAGATACTTGCCTGGACACAGGAGCTGATTCTTGGCCAGAAGAGGACTGGCTCTCTGTGGGCTGCCTGAGAGAGAGGGTTGACGGAGGGGTTGCTCCTCGGTGGCGGATCTCACTCTCCAAGAAGCTGCACTTGGCCATCACGTCGGTCTCCCGGTCAGTGAGCTTGACTGCGGCCTGGCCAGACTTCTTGAGGTGCAGCTTCCCCTACCAGGTGTGCATGTGCTTCCACCACCCAAGGAGGACCTCCGAAGTATAGCCCAGGTTCTCCGCCTTCTCTCTCCAAGCCGCCTGCTTCTGCTTGGTGTCTCGATAGAGCCTGTGTCCCTTCCACCAGAGGTACTCGTTCTCCCTCAGCCATTCGAGCACCTCATCCTCATGTTCCTCTTCGATGGAGTACTTTCTCCTCTCCCTATCTCGCGTATGCCTCTTCCTCCCTCTGGCAGGGCCTTCTGGGCCCTCATCAGAGGGGCTTTGAGGTTCTAGGGGCTGCTGCACCACACCACCAGCAGCAGCAGCAGCAACAACAACAGCAACAGCAAAAGCAGCAGCAAAAGCAGCACCAGCAGCACCAGTAGCATTAGCAGAACCAGGAGCACCAGCAGCACCAGCAGGGACCAGAAGCACCAGCAGGACCAGGAGCAGCACCAGCAGAGTAAGCACCAGCAGAAGCACTAGCACCAGGAGCAGCGCCGGCAGAGCAAGCACCAGCAGAAGCACCAGCACCAGGAGCAGCGCCAGCAGAGTAAGCCCCAGAAGAAGCCCCAGCACCAGGAGCAGCACCAGCAGAAGCCCCAGCACCAGCAGAGTCAGCCAGAGCAGCAGAAGCACCAATAGAAGCAGAGTCAGGGCCAGGGGGTGGGATGGTGACCCTGTCCTTCTTGCCAGGGCTGGCAGAAGATGGCACAGGTTTCCTCTTCTTCCCCATGGTTGTTGGCTGGAGATGTGTCTGGCAGCAAGTCTTTCCTCTGAATGGTGACCTGCTTGTGAGCTGCATCCTTTTATATCCGCGGGGCTGACGCAATGCATCCTCCCCGCATGCGCAGTGAACGCTTTGCATCTGCTAGGCATCCGCTAGGCGTCCGTGATGCATCAACTGTATCCGCTCTGCATCCGTTCCTTCCACTGTGCATCCGCTTCGCTGTGCTCCCCCAGAAGCCCTGCAGATGTGCCATCCTTTTCCATCCGCTAGGCTTCCATGGAGCATCCGCTTTACATCCTGGCTACATCCTCCCCCTGTCCATTCCTTTCCGTTGTTGTCCGCTCTGTTTATGCAAATTTGGGGCACTTTTGAGAGCGGATAACAACGGATGGAAAATTTTCTCGGCCGCTGTGTCCTTTTTACATACGTTTTGCATCCGTCGGCCTATGTGACAGGTCCTTTAGCGTGTATCTGAAGTTATAGAGACACTGAAAAAAATAAGTGTTCTTTGTTCCTGTTGTAGCATCCCCACGGTCATGTGATCAAAATTTGCACACTGGCAATTAACAATGGTTGCAGTATCTCAGGATAATGGGAGCATCCTTTGCAACTTCCCAGCTAGCTTCCAGCCAGCGAAGCCAATGGGGAGAGCTGGATTTGCTTAGTGACCATGAGATTCACTTAACAACTACCATGCTTTACTTAACAACAAAAAGTTCATAAAGTCAGGCAAAACTCACTTAACAACTACTTTACTTAATAATATAAATTCTGGTCCCAATTATGGTTATGATTTGAGGAGAATTGGAAAACGGCATGCTATGGGTCACACAAAAATATCCGAGGGGCAAATTATAACAAATACACAAATCACAATAATAATTTTCTGGAACCCCTGTGAATCACTTTGGAATAGAGAGTCAGCTGGTGTAGTGGTTAAAGCACCACATTAGAAACCAGAGGACTGGGAGTTCCAGTCTCAATCTTGGCATGATGCCCTCTGGGTGATTTTGAGTCAAACACTCTGGCACACAGCTCTAGGAGAAGGCAATGAAAAACCATTCCTAAAAATTGTAGAGATTAGTCCTAGCAATCACCAAAAGTCATCAGTGATGAAAAAACACTGATGAATCTTTGAAATAACTGGGAAAAAAAATACCATAATTCTTTATGCAATCCTTTGCTTGACTGAAGAGATGACACAGATACTGAGAAAGGTAGTAAAAGAAAAAAAAATGTGGCAGAATATTCTTATTAAAGCAACAGTTTTATATATTTTAGCTCTAACTTTTGAAATGACATGCAGCCATAATCAATATCTACAAGCAGTTCTCCAAAATGACCATGTTTGTGTGTACATAATGGACTAAACAGAAGGAGAAGGATGCATGAATGAGCACATACATGCATGAGTGAATGCAAAGGCAGCAGAGGAAAAATAGAACATAAATTACCAAAACCAGGGATTTTCAAACTTTTTGAACCTATGGAGCCTAATAATAATAATAATAATAATAATAATAATAATAATAATAATAATAATAATAACAGCAACAATAGCGATAGCAATAGCAATAACAATATAATTCTGATTAAGAGACAACTCCACTGATTGAAAATGGTTGAATTGGAGTCATTTTTTGGCCCTTCCATGGAACCATATCAAGTTTGTGCAGAATACAGAGTTGAAAACTCTGATCTAACCCAAGCCATTGTTTTAAAACAAAGAACAATTTTTAATAATATTCTTTGCATCTACATATTGTGATGGCCCCTGCTTATCTTTTCTGCAATATGTAAGGTTCAACAAAAGCTTCCCCAAATTGTCCTAACTGCTTTGAGATGTCACAGAACAAAACCCCATGATGAAATTTAGACCCCCAGAATGAATAAACAAACTCAAGAGAAAAATCTTAACATCTCATGCCCCAATTCAAGTTCACTTCTCATCAGTTAGCAAAGTTTTAAAATTGGGTTTGCAACAGTTTATTTGAGATTTTTATAATTTTAATCCCCAAATTAAATACTTAATCCGTGAATTACACAAAGTAATATCTAATATTTCTCTTTTATCTTCTCTGAACTTGTAGTGAAACATTAAGTAATATTGTGATTTCTGAAAATTAAGAGATTGGAAATTCCTTCAAAGTCTACTATTTATCTTTTAATATCTCATATATTTCAGGTATGGTAAATCTGAACCATTAGTGAAATATAAATGGCCCACGTATTTCAAAAGTATTCTTCACCCTAATACCTCCTTTCATATTTTTATTTTATATTCCCATAGAATCAAATATTCTCACTGCTATAAAAATAGCTGTGGAGATAATCAACATTCTTGTCTCATTCCATGAAGTGCAACAGGATTTGAATTCAAATTATTTTTTTCACAATTTTGCTAGATTGCAGATACAAGTGCTTCAAATATTTGATCAAATTAACCTTTCTCTAAAGTCCCTTTTTTAGAGGTCCAATGTAATAAATCAAATGCTTTAAATATATTTAGTGTATACTTAAACAAGAGGTAATATTTTTATTTAAATCAGGAGTAGAACTTCTGTTGCTAAGCAAGAGAGTTGCTATGTTGCACACAATTTTATAAGTGGTTTTTTTTGCCAGTTATTAAGCGAATCACTAGAATTGTAATTAAATCATGCAGTGGGATCAATCAGAATAGAGCTGGAAGGAACCTTGGAGGTTTTCTAGTCTAACCCCCTGCTCAATCAAGAGACTCGCCCTATACCATTTCAGACAAATGCCTGTCCAGTCTCTTCTTAAAGACCTCCAGTGATGAAGCACTTGCAACTTCTGAAGGCAAGCTGTTCTACTGGTTAATTGTCCTTACTGTTAGGAAGATTTTCCATAATTTCAGGTTGCTTCTTTCCTGGATTATTTCCATCCATTGTTTCTTATCTTGCCTTCTGGTACTTTGGAGAACATTTTTTTTTGTAAAAAAAATTATTTGGGTTTTTATAAAACAATACAAATAAAATATTTTTTTTTTGAGAATCGCATGATCCCAGCTTATCACTTCTCCATACAGATACAAACTCAATTTCATCTTCATCTTTGTATTCTATTCCATATCTTATTACTATTTTAGCATTTCCTCAGTGATTTTTCCCTACCCTTAGTTTTCTCAGCTGGGAAAATCTCATATGGTGATATGATGACTCGAGGATGCTGCAATCATAATAAATACAGGCCAGTTGTTAAAATACCCAAATTTTAATCATGTGATTGTGGAGATGCTGCAGTGGTTGTAAATAGGAAGACAGATCATAAATCACTTTTTGCCAGTGTGCCTGTAACTTTGAAAAACCACTAAACAAATAGTTGTAAGTTGAGGATTTTCTGTACATTGTCATGTTTTAATTTGTGCCCCTCCCCTTTCCCAGCCAAAGTGAAAGCAACACAAAATAATGCATCAATGCATTCCATGCTCTTTTGAACACTGAAAGTGATTCTCTGAGACAGTATTTTTTAGTGTGGTCAAGGACTCCAGGGGATCTCCCAAAACTCTTCCCGGTGTCAAAGAAATCAAAATTATTTACCTGACATTAAAGTTATTTACAAAAATGAAAAACAAACGTCAGCCTTCTCATTATGATGTATTTGTTAAAAAATGCAGGTTAGTTTTTTCATGAAAAATATTTTATTTATGTCAATACTTAATGGGTTTAATATTGCAATTTTTCACGCAATATATAAATATTCCATGAATGAATCAATTTTAATTTTTAATATGGTAAATATGGATAAGGGTAATCTATTCAAATAAAAGGTCCTTTAAGGTCCTATATAATTTGAAAAGGGATCCTGAGAATAAATGGCTCAAGAAACATTGCTCTAAAGAACTAGCATTTGTTATTTTCTGGAAAAGTTATTTCAGTGGGAACAAACTTCAGTTCTTTCAAATCAAAAAGAATCAAATAACATAATCAAATGCAGAATAACCTCCTGTCAAGCTTATTTGCAAGGGATGATACTCCAAGTTCATTAAAACAGAAGATCTCCTGATGATGAAAATTGATTGCATTGACTTTCGAAAGAGAAACGAAAGTGGGAAAATAATCACTAAACTGGCAGAACGGCTTCTTCCAGAAGCAGCAAGGAACACGGCTTTACCAAATAAGGCAAGTAAAAGCAAAATGCCACAAAGAAGCAGGCCTCACTGCGGTTGAGTTTCATGTGTATATGTTTTAAAGATCAGACAGCTGGATAAAAGAACATGTCCTTATACCAGTATTATTAGCTGCAGGATGCAGATGGAAAAAACAAATGTTTAGAAACCACGAGGAAAGGAAAGTCTCCCCCAAAGGGAACTTAACAGACATTTAACCCAGACTTCATAAAATTGCAAATATTTTTAAATGCAGAAGAAATATTACAGATTGTACTTAAACCATCAATTCAATTTCCTGTTCAGTGCGATAATGAAAATGTAATATTTCCTGTCTTGAGATATAAATATCTGCCTGATTAGCAGCTAAGTTTAAAATGCATAGTGCGTCCTGAGGTGATATACAGAACATTAGGTGCTTTAACACTACTCCACTGAATACTTGTCATTTCCATGATTACACTTAAATAAAAAGTGCTCTTGACATAAATATGTGTTTCAAAACAGCATTTATTTTATTTTAGGAGAAACTTTTGAGGAAATTCCCCTACTTTCTAATTCAGGTATGCACAGGTTGTATCAAACGTCAACTCATCCCAGCAGTTGGGGGATTACAAAATTGGTAGCTGGATTCCAATAGTTAAATTTCATGGATCTTGGGGGAAGGGAAGAGTGCTGCCTACAATCTTTGCCACCACCCTTTCGGTTTTATTCAAAAATGCTCCTATTTTATTATTTTCTTCCATAATTGTTTGCCATATTCATAATGTTAAACAGCTCGTAATAAGTTTAGCTAGAGCTGTGAGTAACTCAGACTCTAAATGTTCCATCTGGAAAGAAGCGTGTGAGACCGGGTTCCAAACAACAACTATTTATTAAACTCACAAGGCAAAAGTATACGGAACAGCCCAAACCACAGCCAAAAAAGGGCTGACGCGGCTTGGGCTGTTGTTCCATATAATTTTGCCTTGCGAGTTTAATAAATAGTTGTTATTTGGAACCCGGTCTCAAGCGCTCCTTTCCAGATGGAACACTGGCGACAAAGGTGGGATGGTCATAGAAGGTCAGACCTAAGTATGTGGCGATCTGAACCAAGCGAGAAAGATGGCCGGTAACAACGCGCTGCCCGCACCATTCAATCCTGATGAGGAGGATTGGGAATAGTATATCGATCGCTTTCTTATGTTTTTAGAAAGCAACAACATGGAAGAAATCTCGACCCAAAGGAAGAGGGCTGTCTTCCTTACACACTGCGGACCAGCCGTCTTTAAAATGGTGAAGGCGCTGGCAAAACCCAGAGATGTCAAACAGATGACTTGGTCCAACCTTAACAGAATGCTCTGAGCACACTATGCACCAGTGGTCTCGAGTTTAATAAAAAGGCACAAATTCTATAAGAGGGATCAGGAGGAGGATGAAACGATCGGAGATTCTGTAGCAGCCTTGAGACACATCGGAGAAGCCAGTGAGTTCAAGAACATGGACGAGGCCATGAGGGACCACGTGGTCCTCGGTCTGAAGGACACTACCCTTCAGAGCAAACTCCTCAATAGGCCAAACATAACCGTGGCTGAGGCCATTGCAGAGGCAACCGCCGCCGAAGCAGCTAAGAAGTCAGCAGCCACCATGCGACAAATGAACGTAATTCCAGACCTGCCAACCCAAACCAGGGAGAAGAAGGCAGAGGGAGGAAAGAAACAGCCCACAGCGACAGCCCACTACAAAGACATTAAATCCCAGAGTGATACCGAGGATGACGATGAAGACGTCCATAGACTCCATTCAGATAAAAAATGGCACAAAAAGAGGAGAAATCGGCACGAGTTTCAATGTGTGGGCTGCGGAGGCAACCACCCGCGAGCTGAATGCAGGTTCCTCGACGCAATATGCAGGGCTTGTAATAAAAGGAGGTACATCGAAAGAGTCTGCCACAACAAAAAGAGCTATAGTCCAAAAAGACGTGGCAGCACCCCTCCCCCAGACATGAAGAAAGACAAGCCGGCAGCAGATGGAACCATAACAAGAGAACCAGTGACAGGGAAGAAACGCATCAGACAGTCACCATCGGCAATGCCAGAGCGGAGAGTGGAAAGAAGATTCGGATAGAGGTGAGCATCAGGGAGGCCCTGGAAGATGGAAGTCGACTCAGGGTCATTCCTATCCGTGGTATCCTGGAATATAATCTGGCGCCTGATACCGAACATGAAACAGAACTACAGAAAAAAAGACTAGTGTTAAAAGACTATCAGGGAAATCGAATTCCGGTAGTAGGCCTGGGACATTTCCTCATCAAATTTAAAAACCACGCCGAAATCTTGCCTCCGACCATCGTCGACCAAGACCGCCCTAGTCTGCTAGGGATCGAATGGTTTGCGTCCCTGGGAATCGGGATGACCGGGATCAACCGCATCGCCACAGCCAACTGGGAGGAGAGCCTGCTACAAGAATTCCAAGATGTTTTCGACGGGACTCTAGGCAAGTACAAGGGGACCCCAATTTCATTTAGCCTAGACCTGAAAATAGCCCCCATCTGTTTAAAAGCCAGATGCATCCAATTCGCGTTAAAACCAAAAATTGATGAGCAACTGAATAAATGAATAGCTCAAGGGTGCAGCATTTACTGCACCCGCGAGGGGAAGGAAATTTTTTTGCGAAGCTCAACATCGCACAGGCGTATCAACAACTACCCGTTGATCCTATTACAGCAGAGGCACAGACTATTGTAACACATAGAGGGGCATTCAAGTGAAACTGCCTCCAATTCGGCATTAGCGTTGCCCCAGGCGTGTTCCAAAGCCTCATGGAACGCCTGCTAAACGGAATCAAAAGTGTCGTCCCTTACTTTGACGATGTACTGGTCTCAGCAAAAAATGCCAACCAGCTAGAGACCAGATTAAGAGAAGTATTAACAAGATTTAGAAAATCAGACCTCAAAGTAGAAAGAGAGAAGTGTGAATTAGCCACCAACCAGGTTGAGTTTTTGGGCTATTTAATCGATGAACAAGGCATTCACCCCACCAAAAAAAAAAGTGAAGGCTCTAAAAGACGCTCCGAGGCCCAGGAACAAAACTGAGCTTCAAGCATTCCTAGGCCTCATAAATTTTTACAACATGTTCCTGCCCCATAAGGCAACAATAGCAGAATCGACTGCTAGATAAAAAAAAACACTTGGACACGGGGGCCACCGGGAACAAAAAGCCTTCCAGGATATCAAAGATCTATTAATGTCCAACACCGTTCTCATCCAGTATAGCAATACCCTGCCCTTGACGGTCACCTGTGATGCATCGCCTTTTGGGGTTGGCGCTATTCTGAGCCACCAGCTACCAGACGGCAGAGAGGCACCGGTCGCCTTTTACTCCAAGACGCTCTCCAAGTCGGAACGCAATTACAGTCAACTCAATAGAGAAGCCCTTGCAATCGAGCCCTTCTCGATAGAGAAGCCCTGAGTCAAAAGATTCCATGAGTACCTTTATGGTAGAACTTTTTCAATAATAACCGATCACAAGCCCTTTCTGGAATCCTAGCAGGCAACAAGCCAACCCCGAACATTCTGTCACTTAGAATGATGAGGTGGTCTGAGTTCCTCGCTGCCTACTCCTACACGCTGATTCACCGACCCGGCAAAGCCATCACACACGCCGACATTCTGAGCCGTTCCCCACTGCTATCACAGAAGATGACCCTGCACCAACTACCTTCACACTTCAGCTTGAGACCTGCCCAGACCTGCCACTGACTGCAATGGACATCGCGAGAGCCACAGCTAAAGATCCTTTGACAGTGCGCATATTAAATTGGGTAGGTAAAGGCTGGCCGGAGGAGAACAAAACTGAGACTTTTGAATCATTTCATACCAGACAGACCAATCTGTCCATACAAAAGGGGTGCATTTTATGGGGTGACAGGGTGGTGATTCCGAACAGTCTCCAGGAAGACGTTCTGGGCATGTTGCACGAGGGGCACCCAGGAATAGTCAAAATGAAAGCCCTGGCCAGGAGTTACATCTGGTGGCCAGGGCTGGACAAAGACACTGAATGCTGGGTTGCAACATGCCATGACTGTCAAAAATCAAGGCCTACCCCCCCACAGGCACCAGTAAGAGACTGGGAAACTCCCCAGGGTCCATGGTCTAGAGTACATATTGACTTTGCTGGGCCAATGAAGGGAAACACATTTTTGATAGTCGTGAATGCAAACTCGAACTGGTTGGAAGTCATCCTCATGGCTTCCACAACCACCGAAACTATAATGAAACAGCTAGACAAACTCTTTTCGACACATGGGCTACCTGATGTACTGGTTTTGGATAATGGGCCCCAATTTACGGCTTTGCAATTCGAACAGTATCTGGCTGCCCAGGGTATCCGACATGTCTTAACTGCACCGGCCCATCTGGCTGTGAACGGCAGGGCTGAACGCATGGTCCGGTACACTAAAGAGGACCTAGAGAGAATGGACAAGGGGGACGTACAAGATAAACTAAACCGACTACTAACTTTGCAACATATTACCCCTAGCAGCACAACCAACAAAAGCCGAGCAGAACTCCTAAAGGGTAGGAAACTATGTTCCTACCTGGACAGATTGCACCCCACTTACACCTGGGACAAACCCCGATTCCTCCGCAAATACCGTATGTTTGAAATTGGCAACCTGGTCTATGCCAAAAACCTTACCGGGGACCCATTGTGGCTTCCAGCCACCATCACCCAAATCACAGGCCCCCGGTCCTACCGACTACTCTTAGACGACGGTAGGGAATGGAAGCGGCACATAGACCAGCTTCGTTCCCGCCACTTCAAACGAAAAAACACAACAGAAACAAAAATAAATATCGACCTAAAAACAACCAAGGGGGGGGGGGGAGAATACAAATAAATTAAAAAGGGAGAGACTAACCTCCCGTAACAAGACTACAAACACTACAAAAAGACAATTTAACTCAACAAAAAGAGCACTCACGGTTAGATGAACCCCAAGAATGAAATCCGGGAGCAGGAGATCAAAGCGAGGCCTTCCTGGAAGGAGGCAGCCAGGCCAGCTCAACCAACCCAGTCAAACCAGGAGGGAGCGTCGGAGCCATCTCAACCGCCCGAGAGACTCAGGCAGGAGCGGCAAGGCTGACTCACCCTTCCAGGAGGTTCCATGGAGAAGGACCAGAGAAACAGCAATCCCATCCGAACCGCTCGAAGACCACGCCGCGACTGAGCTGCACAGGTCAACCAGGACTAGAAAAAGGCCCACCTACCTGCGTGACTACAAAACGCACATTGGACTGAACTAAGGGGGGAGGGGTGTTCTGTATGGAACTTGGTAGGTTCCAAGTTCCTCTTTCTGATTGGCCAAAAAGGCCATTCGCGGATTGGTTCTTGAATAACCAGTCCGCGAGTGGCCTTTTTGGCCAATCAGAAAGAGGAACTTGGAACCTACCAAGTTCCATACAGAACACTAAACTTCATACTTGCTGAACTACTTTGTACTTGGATACATTCAAATCAAAAGTGTATTACAAATCAAAGAATTGTAATGGATGGAAGGAGAGAAAAATGAGAGAATGAATAGGACTCCATAGTTCAATCTAAGCTACATATATTTTCCTCTATTGGAATGTTAACCATAAAATCCCCCAACCCCAGAGTCACTTGTGGAATAAAAGTGAGCAGAAAGAAAACAGTTAGAAAGGAATTTGTCTGAACAGAAATAGAAAGTTGGCTTTAGTAGTTATCAGATGTCTATTCATGAATTTTCCATGTTCTCAAGGGATAACACTGCCATTCTTATTTTTGAAGTGTCCATCCATCCATCCATTTTTCTGTTCTTTTCTGTTCTTGGCACTACTGGTAAACCTGAAAAAACCTTAAACTTTAAAGCCATTCTTGGCCATTAGAAACCATAAAAAAGAAAACACTATTTATGATATGTTTGCCTTTACCTTTTTGGAATAACTTCAGATGTTCACTTTGCTTTGATTTATACTGAAACCTTTACAAATGGATACCTTCATTTGTTTAAGGTTTAAGGGTTTTTTTTACACAAAAAGAATCCCATCCTAATATGTTGAACATGCCATGAAACTTTTGTGAAAGGAGTCTTGCTTTATGGTCACTGAATGAATTATATCAATACTCAGGTGATACCCAGCTAATCTGAGTTAGTTGTAATCTTATCCCAGAATGACTATCTAGTTTGTCAGCTAAGAAGATTGAAATGAACAAATTAAAACTCAGAGAAAATGGAATTTTATGATGGACAATCTCTATATTAGTAGAGTGATGGAAATGACTACATAAATGGGACTGTATATGTACAAAAACAACAAATGCATGAATGTCTTTTGAATGTAGGCCTCTTCTAGGTAGCTAAGTATATCAGTACACTGATTTATAGGATTCTTCCCAGAAAAGAATTTGAGTGCTATGAGTAAGTCAGTTGTCCTAATCTTCTTCTTTCTCGAATTTTTAGACCATACTGCTTATTACCTGTGATAATTTATATAGAAATTCTAGTTCAAAATATATAGAGGGCACCATAATAGACTGGTGAATGCCTCATAACCTCACAGCAAGATCATGAGGCCAATAGAGCCCTTGGGATTGAATGGCTGATAAATCAAATACTTAAGAGTGTACAATAACATTAGGCTGCTGCGAAAGCTGTTTAGAAGCTCAGATTATTATTTTATTAGCTCAGATTCTTGGCCATTAGAAGCTATAAAAAAAGAAAACACAATTTATTTATGATATGTTTGCCTATACCTTTTTGGAATAACTTCAGATGTTTACTTTGCTTTGATTTAGACTGAAACTTTTACAAATGAATACCTTCATTTTTTTTAATATTTAACATTGAAAACATATTTTTGGATTGAGATTACATTCAGCCTTTTCCAAGGTGCTTTCTAAATTGTAAACCAAACTGCAAAAAGAATGTACCCCAAGATCTATAACAAGTCATACCAGGCAGATTATAGTTTTCCTGATTTTCTTTAAATTGCTATAAATTATTAGTCATATCTCCAAAGCTAAAAACATTAACAATTCCTGTAGTACACTAGGAAGTTTCACATGCATATTCCAAGCATATTCAGATGAAAACAAAAATACAAGCACCCTTTTTCCCAAGTGGAATGACGTGGTTTTTCTCATCTCCAAGTCTTGGAATGTAAATGAAACAACATCTTATTCCATAAAAGAACAAAGTGAAACCACAAGATATGACATTCCACAGCCATTAGAGGTGTATTATTAGAACTGTTTCTTCCATTAGTGTACTACAGCAATATAAAAGCTGCTTCCTTTTTGTCTGTACTTTTGACACAATACTAGGCAAATACACCACAACAGGAGAAAATGCCAGTGCAATCCTATACTCTCGTATATTCTGTTGAGGTAAATGGGAGTACTCTTAGTGGTGACAGGATTGCTACATGAATAAATTAAATAAATACACATGTAAAAGTGGTTGGATTGACACTGATGAAATGCAATTCAAATCCACCTTCAGCTATAGTCATTCATTCAGCCCATCCCATCCCAAAGTTGTGGTTTGGCAAAAAATAAAATAAAGAAGGGGGTGATATGTACATTGCCTTGATCACCTGGAGAAAAGGATTATAATAAACAAACAACAAAATAAAATAAATATGTGAGCAATGGGGAAAAGAACAGAAGAAATACAGGAAATAGAAATCATTGTATTGGGTATGAGACTACTGTACTTATTTTATTGATTTAAGTATTTTGGCAAATTGTCAAGGTCCTTCTGCTTTAGAACCAATTTGCCACCATTCTGCATTAGTAGTGACTATAATATATTGTTGCCCCAGCTATCTTGCCAATTTCTGTTCTGTACCACAGAAAAAAATTGGCTCCCAACATTAACAGAACATTAAAATGCCACCATCTGACATTAGGCCTCCTACAGAGAACATTTAAAACTGTCCCTCCCAGGTTCTGCAAAGAGAAAAATCTCAGAAGGCCAGAAGTTGACTTATTACTACATCCATTTGCAAAAATTAGTTCATCTTTCAACTTCAGCAAAAAAATTTATATAAAACATACATCTTTCCTTTAAATTTAATCACCTCCAAATGTTCATTGAGAGAAACAGGCTTCAAGATAGACAGGTTGATTTACTGTTTGCCTATACAATCTCTGTAAGAGAAATTAGGTGCAAAAGAAAACAGACTGGCAAAATATTAGAAAGGTACAAATTATGGGAGAAAGCAATAAACGTCTGGGTTTGTTTTTCCTGCTGAAGTACTGCTGAGGTGTAGTTCCATCTGAACTGCAAGTAGGAATTGTAAAATGCTCAAAGGGGATTTATATTATTATATTCATGAATGTTCTGTCTTTATTTAACCAGTTTATTTATTTATTTTGCAAAGGTATAGACTCAACAATCCAATGAAATTCTATCTCTGAAGCTAACCAGCCTGATCTAAGCTATTGTAGACAGGAAACTTATATCAAAATCTTCACGTGCTGGACTCCTTTTGACAAAGAGCAAGTTGTCTTCTTCCTTTGTTTTTTGAACCAACTTTAGCTTTTACCAACTTTAAATCTTTCCCATAGACAAGCATGAAATTTCCATGAGACATTATAGCTAGAGACATAGAATGCCATTTTAAAAGGTAAAAGTTTCCACTGCCAGTCAGGACTGACTCTAGGGAGTGGTGCACATCTCTGATTCACATCTGAAGAGCCAGCATTGTCTGAAAATGCTTCCATGGTCAGTTGGCCAGCATGATTATGCACCAAGGAGCACAGAACACTGTTACCTTCCCACAGAAGTGATACCTATTTATTTACTCGCACTTGCATGTTTTCGAACTTCTAGGTTGGCAGGAACTGGGACAAGTAAAGCCCCTGTCACACTGCACCAACGGATGCAAAGAGGATGTAAAACGGACAAAAAAGTTTGCCATCCGTTGGTTAACGCGATGTACTCACTGCCTCCATTTTGCTTCCTCTCTATCCATCCAGCATCCGTTTATGGACATTTCATCTGCTCAGAAAGTTTTGAGCTGCTCAAAACTTTTGCACGGAAAATGTATCCAATTTGTCCGTTCTGCATCTGCTACGCGTCCACTATGCATCCGTTACACATCCGCGCAACTCACATCCGCTCGGACGCAGGGAGGAAGCGGAACGGACGCAGCACTGATGCAGAACGGATGCAGAACGGATGCAGCACGGAAACAAAGCGTTTAAAACGGAAAAAACGTTCGCAGAGGGGACCTATCTCGGATATTAAGGATGTCTACCGGATGCCTAAAGGATGCCTAGAGGATGCAGAGGGACACCTCTACTGCCTATAAAAAGGGGGAGCAACTCACCTGGATCTCACTTTCAGAACAGCAGCCCAGCTGCAGAACTCTACAGCCTTCATCTGCCTCTTTCTCTTCCACAGCATCCAGTCATGTCCACCATGGATCGTAACAAAGTCCTTTTGGCAGCCACCATCCTTCTGCAACAGTGCGAAGCCATCTAAAGGCTCTGTGAACTCTACTACGGGAAGAAAAAGAGGTGGCCAAGAAGTGTCTGGGTACGAAGATGGTTCGCCAGAAGAGCAGAGGACGGACTGTACAACAAGCTGATGGTGGAGCTCAGGAACGAAGACACTCGTGCATTCCAGAACTTCATGATGATGCCTCCAGCCATGTTTGACGAAGTTGTGCAGCAGCTGACACCCAGGTTGACCAAGCAGAGCACCAACTTCCGGCCCAGCCTGGAACCTGGGCTCAAGGTGGCACTGACTCTGCGCCACCTGGCCTCAGGGACCACCTACAGTAGCATGCAGTACGGCTGGAGGGTGCCACCCAACACCATCAGCACTGTGGTCAGAGAAGTGGTGCAGGCCATCATCGAAGAATACCTGCAGGAGCTCCTCCAGTGCCCCTCCACTGAAGAAGGATGGAAGAAAGTTGCAGAGCAGTGGTATCAGAGGTGGAACTTCCCACACACCGTTGGAGCCATCGATGGCAAGCACGTGGCCTGCAAAGCGCCACCCAAGTTGGGGTCCACTTATTTCAACTACAAGGGCTTCCTCAGCATCATCCTCTTCGCCATGGTCGATGCTGACTACAAGTTCATGTACATCGATGCTTCAGGCAACGGCTCATCTTCAGATGCCTAGGTATAAAATACAAGTGACCTCAAGGGTGGGCTGGAATGCAACCTCATGGTGGGCTTCCCAGATCCAGCCCCCCTGCCCAACGACACGCAAGATGTGCCGTACTTCATCGTGGGGGATGACGCCTTCTCCCTCACAACCTACCTCATGAAGCCCTACACCTCCAAATACCTCACCCGTGAAGAGAGGATCTTCAACTACAGGCTGTCCAGGGCAAGGCGGGTGGTGGAGAACAGCTTTGGCATCCTGGCCAACAGGTTCCAGGTACTTCTCACCACCATGCAGCATCGCCCAGAGACCGTGAGGAGGATCATGGAAGCTTGCTGCATCCTGCACAATCTCATGCGCACCCGCTACCCAGTCTTGCAGAACAGGCTCGTGGACCTCCAGCAAGGCAATGGGGACATGAAGTCTGGGGAATGGAGGCAAGGGCAAAACCTGATTGACACTCTGGATGTGCAAGTCCCCAACAGAGCCTCACGTGAAGGGAAGAAGCAGCGCAACCTCCTGAGACACTGGTGCAACTCCCCAGCTGGAGCAGTGGAGTGGCAAGACAGGATGATAGATGATTAATGGGTGCTTCCTTCAGCCTGTCTCATCACACTGATGAGATTGGGCCATGTATGTTGAGTGGCCCTACAATGATCAGGGCATTTAATAAAGAGTTGTGTTTGTGTTGACATGTGTGGATGATTATTACATTATTATTGATAATAAAGGGCCATAGGTGTGGCACCTGGGAGGGTGGACCATCCCGTCCCACTATGCTTGCACTGGAGGTTTATCTATCCCACAGCTATTACCCATCCCAAAGGTATCCCTGCCCATCCCACTGCTCTCAACCCATCCCACTGCTATCTTAACCCATCCCACAAGCATGCAAAGGCTTAAACCATTTCTAAAAGTTTCCAGCAAGACTTTATTAAAAAAAAGAAATGAAGCAAGTGTGTGAATCAAAAATAGACTTTATTAACAACAAGCTATAAAACAAAAATGAGTCTCTGGCACTCCTCTTGGTCGCTCAGTCTCAGGGGTGAAGGGTCCAGGTGCTGTGGAGGTGGCTGGTGCTCGAGTGCTTGTCATCAGCTCCTCCAGAAGCAGAAGCAGCAGAAGCCCCAGCCCCAGAAGAGCGAGCCCCTGCTGCAGAAGCCCCAGCAGAAGCAGAGTGAGGGCCAGGGGGTGGGATGGTAGCCCTGTCCCTCTTGCCAGGGCTGGCAGCAGATGGCTGAGGATTGCTGTGCTTCCGCATGGTTGTGGGGTTGCTGGCTGGCAGGGAGGCTGGCAGGAACCAAGGCTGGCAGGAAGGCTGGCAGGGAGGCAGGCACCAAGGCTGGCAGGCAGGCAGGCACCAAGGCTGGCAGGCAGACATGAACCAAGGCTGGCAGGAAGGCAGGCAGCAAGGCTGGCAGGCAGCAAGGCTGGCAGGCAGGCAGACAGCAAGGCTGGCAGGGAGGCTGGCAGGGAGGCTGGCAGGGAGGCTGGCAGGCAGGCAGACAGCAAAGCTTGCAGCAAGGCTGGCAGGCAGGGCAGGCAGCAAGGCTGGCAGGCAGGGCAGGCAAGGCTGTCAATCCATCCGGCAGCAGGTCTTTCCTCTGAATGGTGACCTGCTTCCGAGCTGCTTCCCTTATATCCGCGGGGCTGACGCAATGCATCCTCCCCACATGCGCAATTAACGCTCGGCATCCGTTCGGCTTCCGCTGTGCATCCGCTAGGCTTCCGCTCTGCATCCACTTCATCCACTGTGCATCCGCTGTATCCGTTCCGCGTCCGCTTTGCTGCGCTCCCCCGGAAGCCTAGCGGATGTCTTAATTGCTTGGATGTCATGCCCAGAATGCCATTAGAAATAAGTAAAAGCCACTGGTTTTAAATATAAAACAATTTAAAGCAGTTAGTAATGGAGTATTCTCTTTTTACCATTTGATGGTCTCCCAAATTACAAACACACCAGCTTCACATTAAATATTTATGAACAGAACATAAAGGAACATACTTATGAAATTGGGGTAAAAATATAAAGATCAATCCAAGCACCACACCAAATTTATTACCCTTGTTTTAAATAATGTTCATACTTATGCATACTTTACATTGTATTATCCTTTTCATGTTCTCTTTAACTTCATTATTCTTTCAGTACCACGAATTAGGTTCAAACCATTGGGTTATCTGAGGTGGCCCACAATAGTCCTTCAATCTCCATGTCCTCAAATTCACTGCTTTTGTAAACATTTCCTCCAAATACTGTATTCCCTGTGCCTCCTTCATTCCACTATAACCATCACAGCAATAATCTCTTCAGCTTTCCTTCTTTGTCTGCTGCCCTTATCCTCTGCTTCTTCATTTGTCCTCCTCCTATTTCTCTATAACCTCTTCACTGATTTTGCCAGTCTGATGGCTCTTGCCATCATCTCTGTATTCAACTACTTTCCAATAATTTCCAGGCTGTCTTCCCTTGCAAGTCTCCCAAAATTTACCCAAACTCTATCTGATCAGAGGCTTATTCCATATAGTTATTCCATTGAGGGGACCTTGGTGATAACATTGATGATGTTATCTAATTTGGGTAATGAAATGCCCGCAAGAAAACAACCAAGCTCAGAAACTATAAATGACCCCTCATGTCAACTCCGAGCTACAAATATTCTTCTTTATCAATTATTCCATCCCACAGAGCAGGGGTGTCAAACTCACATCATCATGGCAGTGGCAAGTGATGTAACGGGACTTTTTCCCCCTTCCCTAAATCAGGCTGGCCAAATTTTTTCCCCTTCACTAAACCAGCACGTGGCACATCTGGCCCATGGGCTGTGACTGATACCGCTACCATAGAGTCACATGCACGTGGGAATGAGGAGCCAGCTGCAACAATTTCATAAGCAGAGATGGCTACGATACTAATATAGAGCCAGATGCGTCACGCACTGGCCACGCCCACACCTGTTTTAGCGAAGGGGAAAAAAATCCTGATACGTCACGTGACATTACCATGAGGACATGAGTTTGACATCCTTGCCACAATAGCTCCTTCTACTAATAAAAAAACCTGTACTAGTTAACAAAATTTCTTTTGGTTATTCCTTTATTTTTCCAAAACAAAAGTATAGCATTCTTCCTCATTATTAAAGGCCCTGTCAAATCGGCCGACGGATGGAGAAAATATGTAAAAAGGACACAGCGGACGAGAAAATGTTCCATTCATTGTTATCCGCTCTCAAAAGTGGCCCAAATTTGCATAAACAGAGCAGACAACAACGGAAAGGAACGGACAGGGAGAGGATGAAGCTAGGATGTAAAGTGGACGCTCCACGGAAGCCTAGCGGATGGAAGTGGATGGCACATCCGCAGGGCTTCCGGGGGAGCACAGTGAAGTGGATACGCAGCGGAAGGAGTGGATGCAGAGCGGATGCCGAGCGGATACAGCGGATTCATCACGGACGCCTAGCGGATGCCTAGCAGATGCAAAGCATTCACCACGCATGCGAGGAGGATGCATTGCATCAGCCCAACAGATATAAAAGGATGCAGCTCGCAAGCAGGTCACCATTCAGAGGAAAGACCTGCTGCCAGAAACATCTCAAGCCAACAACCATGGGGAAGAAGAGGAAGCCTGTGCCTACTCCTGCCAGCCCTGGCAAGAAGGACAGGCCCACCATCCCACCCCCTGGCACTGACTCTGCTTCTGCTGGGGCTTCTGCTGCTCGGGCTGACTCTGCTGGTGGTGGGGCTTCTGCTGGTGCTGCTCCTGGTGCTGGTGCTTCTGCTGGTCTTACTCTGCTGGTGTTGCTCCTGGTGCTGCTGGTCCTGCTGGTGCTGCTCATCCTGCTTTTGCTGCTACTGTTGTTGCTGCTGGTGGTGGTGGTGGTGTGGTGATTTCCAGCAGCACAGGCATCCCTTCCCAGTCTAGGCACAGGAACACTGTACCCCACCGATGCCACCGATGCCACCGACGCCACAGATGCCACTGACGCCACAGATGCCACTGACGCCACAGATGCCACTGACGCCTCACCTTGCTCAGCTGCAGACCAGACAGCCCCACTACACTCCTCCTTCCTCCACCCCACAGCCAAGCCCGGCCTCAGAACATCTGTCATCGGTCTTGCGACTGACACCCCATGTCATGGAGGAAGGGGCTCTCAACATCACGGGACTGAGCCAGCTCTCTGAGAGCTTCCTCCATACACCATCCCCTGTTGTCCTCTCGGGGCCAGGCACCCCAATGGCGCCTCAGACCAGCACTCCAGCAGCAGCCACCTCCACAGCACCTGGACCCTTCACCCATGAGACTATGGGAACGCCTCAGAGTGACTAAGAAGAGTGCCAGAGACCCCCCCCCAGCTCCGCCTCCACAGAAAGGCAGAGAGCCAGACAGCAGGAGGGGCAGAGCCACACTGTCCTGCTGGAGATCAGGGACACCATCCGCACCAGTATAGATCTCCTCTCTCACCTGGTCAGCACCGACTCCTCATCCTCCAACCGCAAGCCCTTCCTCACCTATGTCAACCAGACCCTCAAGAACATGGAGGAACCCCAGTACCAGGTGGTGAAGGACCGGATCACCGAGCTGCTTCACAACCCTCCAAATCCAGAGGAACCTGCTCCCACCCAGTCCAGGTCTGCTCCTTCACCCCAGGTGATGTCCCTCCCATTCCAAGGCTTCCCACGGCCCGTCACCTACCAGGGCTACGGCTACCAGGAGGTCCAGCAGCACAGGCAGCAGCCCTTCCCAGTCCAGGCACAGAGTCATCAGATGACACTGTTGCCACCGGTTCCACTGATGCCACCGATGCCACCCATGACAATGATGCCACCCACGCCAGTCCTCACCCAGCTGCAGACCGGACAGCCCCACTACACTACTCCTTCCTCCACCCCACAGCCAAGCCCGGCCTCAGTACATCTCTCATCAGTACTGGGGCTGAAACCCCATGGCATGGAGGAAGGACCTGTCAGCATTGTGGGTCTGAGCCAGCTGTCTGAGAGCTTCCTCAACACACCGTCCCCTGTTGTCCTCTCGGGGCCAGGCACCCCAATGATGATACAGACCAGCACTCCAGCACCACCCACCTCCACAGCACCTGGATCCTTCACCCCTGAGACTGGGCACACCTCCGAGTGACCAATAAGAGTGCCAGAGTCTGGGTAGCTGGCTACCTGTGGACTTTATTTGGACACTTGACTTGGGTCATTTTTGTTTTACAGCTTGTTGTTCAATAAAGTTTATCTTTGCTTCACACACTTGGTTCAGTTCTTTTAGTAAATAAAGTCTTGGTGGAGACTTAGAAATGGTTTAAGCCTTTGCATGCTTGTGGGATGGGTAAGGATAGCAGTGGGGTGGGCAGGGATACCTGTGGGATGGGTAATAGCTGTGGGATGGGTAAGGATAGCAGTGGGATGGGCAGGGATACCTGTGGGATGGGTAATAGCTGTGGGATGGGTAAGGATAGCAATAGGATGGGCAGGGATACCTGTGGGATGGGTAAGGATAGCAGTGGGATAGATAAACTTCCAGTGCAAGCATAGTGGGACTGTATGTTCCACCCTCCCAGGTGCCAAATCTATGGCCCTTTATTATCAATAACAATTTAATCATTCATCAACACATTTCAACATAAACACAACTCTTTATTAAATGCCCTGTTCATTGTAGGGCCACTCAACATACATGGCACAATCTCATCAGTGTGATGTGACAGGCTCAAGGAAGCATCTACTAAGCATCTACCATCCTGTCTTGCCACTCCACTGCTCCAGCTGGGGAGTTGCACCAATGTTTCAGGAGGTTGCGCTGCTTCTTCCCTTCACGTGAAGCTCTGTTGGGGCCTTGCACATCCACAGTGTCTATCAGGTTTCGCCCTTGTCTCCATTCACCAGGCTCCATATCCCCATTGCCTTGTTGGTGGTCTACAAGCCTGTTCTGCAACACTGGGTAGCGGGTGTGCACGAGATTGTGCAGGATGCAGCAAGCTTCCACAATGTTCCTCACGGTCTCTGGGCGATGCTGCATGGTGGTGTGAAGTACCTGGAACCTGTTGGTCATGATGCCAAAGGCGTTCTCCACCACCCGTCTTGCCCTGGACAGCCTGTAGTTGAAGATCCTCTCTTCACGGGTGGGGCATCTGGAAGTGTAGGGCTTCATGAGGTAGGTTCTGAGAGAGAAGGCGTCATCCCCCACGATGAAGTAGGGAACATCTTGTGTGTCGTTGGGCAGGGGGTCTGGATCTGGGAAGCCCATGATGAGGTTGCATTCCAGCCCCTCCTTGAGGTGACTGGCATTATATACCTGGGCATCTGAAGCTAACCCGTTGCCTGAAGCATCGATGTACATGAACCGTTTCGCTTCCTCCCTTTTTCCGCTAGATGTCCTTCTACATACTCCAGGCATCCTCCAGACATCCTAAATATCCGAGATACGTCCCTTATATGAATGTTTTTTTCCATTTTAATGCTTTATATGCGAGCTGCGTCCACTTTGATCCTTTCTACGTCCGTGCTACTAACGCTGCATGTCCGTTCCGCGTCCGTTTCACTTCCTCCCTGTGTCCGTTTTCCGCTGGAGCGGATGTGAGTTGCGTGGATGAGCAGTGGATGCCTAGCGGATATAGTGGACGCGTAACGGATGACGACGGATGTATAACGGATGTTCCCCGTATGCGTAGTGGATGTAGAACGGACGCTTTGGATACTTCATCTGCTCAAAAAGTTTTGTGCAGCTCAAAACTTTTTGAGCGGATGAAATCTCAGTCGACGGATGCTGGACGGATAGAGTGTATGAAAAACGGACGCAGTGAGTAGAGAACAGATGCATCGTGTTAACCAACGGATGGCAAGTGTTTCTCTCCATTTTACATCCTCTTTCTATCCATTGGTGCTGTGTGACATGGGCTTTAGGAGAGCTATGTCAGTGTGTTACTTTTCAATGTTATAGCAATTCTTATTGATGAATTGGAAAAAGCATTTCTTCTTTGGTTTTGAAATTTCTTACATTTCTCCATGAAGCAGAAAGTAAAACCAACCCCACCCATATTCTGAATGAGATTCCCAACACATTAGAAAAAAAAAAAAGATGAGTACAGCCCTCGAGTAAATAAAAGTTGCATACCCATGATGAAGTAAAAGGAATGGATTCAGCAGGAGCATCAGAAATAATATACCAACCAGATTTAAATCAAATGCTAAACCATAAACCAGAGCCTCTAAGCCACAATAGTTGATTTCACATATTGACCTAATAAATTATGCTCTCCTACTGAAACTGTTATTTATTTTTATTAATTCTCTCCTGTCTGTTTTTTGCAGGTAGAACCTTTCTCAAATCATTGTGACGGAGATCAGCCTTTTGTTTCCTCCTCATTCCAGATTTGTTTAGTCAGGTTCATGTACTTCAAAATGCTCTTTTGGTATACAGGTAGTCCTCAAGTTACGACCACAATTGAGCCCAACATTTATGTCGTTAAGTGAGACATTTTAAAAGCAGTTTACAACTTTTCTTGCCACAGCTGTTAAGTGAATCTCTGCAGTTGAACCAGGCTTCCCCATCAATTTTTTTTGTGAGAAGGTCACAAAAGAGGATCACATGACCCTGGGACACTGCAAGCATTAAAAATATGAACCAATTTCCAAACAATTTAATTTTGATCACATGATCATGGGGATGCTGCAAAGGTCTTGACTGTGAAAAATGGTCATAAGTCACTTTTTTCAGTGCCGTTGTAACTCTGAACACTCACTAAACAAACTGTTGTAAGTCAAGGACTGCCTATATTGGGAAGAATGGCGTATACTAGAATTCCTTGTATATTAATTTGGAGATATTGCTCCAGCAGCAGTAAATATCTTCATACCAGAAGAAGCAAATGTCTTAATTTGTGGGACAATAAAATAAAATAAAAACCAATAGGTACTTGTAATATAGAAGTTTTCTTCCACATACATCCATTCTGAATTGCTAGCAGACATTTAATTATTTTATAATATCTGGCATTCAATATGTACAAGTTAATTCTTTTATGTTTATTAATATGTACACACACACGCATACTTAGGAGGAAAATAAAAAACACACAACCAATTTTATAAAGGAGACAGTGGGAAAACAGATAACGAGCTTTCTCAATAATATAGCTCATTTCACCTGTACTGTCTTTCCTTCACTATACCTTATCGTCTTTTATTTTAACTTTTAGACAACAAAATATTATGACCTTATCAAGGTACATCCTGGCCACAAAGCAGTCTTTATTCTCTGACAAATGCAATACCTAAAAAGCTGTAATACTGGGTACTTCGCCATCCTTAACTTTTAATTGAAACAATGCACAAAAGAAACACAAAGCTACTGATCCAGCCAAAATTATGTTGACAGTAAATATAGAACTAAGAGGCCCTGCCACCCAAAATATGAATAGGGTGTTTTTTATATTCACAAAAGCTACAGATCACAAGATTATATAGCTTACATTTAACATCACAATTGGAAGAAAAATACAGTATATTGTGACATATTGCACAGAAAATACCAACCTCTTCATGAAAAAAAAAAGATTACAACGCCTCCCAAACCTAGCAAATCTCAGTGAAATAATACAAGGATTTAGTCAACCGAATAGTACATTCTGTTTAGAGCAGAAACTAGAAGACTCTTTACTGAAAGCAGAATATTTCTTTAAAATGGAGAAGTGATATAAGTTAATTTATGAAGATACTGAAATTCAAAGAGTAACCATTGGTATACTTTGGGAACTGGATTATCTGGATAAAAAAATAAGCCACTTTTTATTGTTTAAAATATATTTGAAAAAGATGTTTCTATGCTGAATCTTAGCTCTAGATTTGTTTTTTATCTGCCTAACTTCTGTATAAAAGCTCTCCATCTTCAAAGAGATGGTAGAATCACACTGTGGTTTCCTGGGCTCAGTGAAATCCATCAATCCTCGTACATATCACCTTGACAGCTCTTACAGAGGACAGTGGGACAATTGCTGGCACAGAGGAACTGGATAGGCTGGTTTTGATAGGTTGCATAACAAAACCACTGAGACTGGCAAAGTCAAGGGCAGAAAACAAGGGCTGAAGCATTCTCCTGCATCAATATATTAATGGAGTTACAATCTACATACAAAGAAGCTCACTGGTTTATTTGTGAAGTCTCCAGGAAAGGGCACATTAGCAATGCATTGCTTTGGTAGGACAGGACAGGACAGAACAGTACAGAGTTGGGAGGAACCTTGGTGGTCTTTTAGTCCAGGCAGGAAACCCTATACCATTTCAGACAAAGGGTTATACAGTCTTTTCTTTAAAACTTCCAATGTTGGAGCACCCACAACTTCTGGAGGCAAGTGGTTCCACTGATTTTTTGCTCTGTCAGGAAATTTCTCCTTAGTTCTAGTTTGTTATAGTTTATATTTATATATTATACTCCAGATCTGAAATGAAGACTCTGCCATGATTTGCATCATACATGAGTAAACAAATTCTCTTAACACCACGCCACCAATGGTGCTGCTGAACTTCCTGCTGCACTATCATGGCTGCCATCTTTACTTTTTTTATCATAGTTTGTGGACATTCCTGGCATGAGTCCTTACATATTTAACTGTGACACTGACAAACCAAAGAAGCACTAAATTGTTTTTCTACAGCACTTGGCCCATGAAGGCAAAGCTCATGATAACACTATCCAAAGATGGATCATTTGTATTATCATCATAGAAAAATGAGGCTGTGTTTGGGCACACTTTTTCTGAACTTGCTTCAGACTTGTTCAATGTGTAATCCACAATTTCATATTCTTCAGTTATCTCTCGACTCAGTTAAAACTGATTTTTACATGACATTAATTACGAACAGATTTCACACCCCGTCATGCCCCTGGTGGAATCTGACTCTGAGGAAGAGGAACAGGGAGTGGGAGTGTGGCTCCAGAGGTGGTGGAGGAGGCTGGGGAAGGGCAGAGACCACCTGAGCAGTCAGAGGAAGATCCAGGCCCATCCCCTATCCATCCGAGGTCATTCAGGGAGGAGAGGATCAGGGAAAAGCGAGGTCTACTCAGGAGGAGATTACCATGATCCTCCTTGTGGCTTGCAGGTGGGAGTTATGTGTATAAATTTACAACTGTGCAGTAAGAATTGCTGAAATCAATTAGTGTTCACCTTGAAAGAGGCTTATCTTTGCTGGCGTTCTTCCCATGGACTTTTCTCAGTTATTTTCCTGTTATCACGGTTATCTCAGCTTGCTTATTTTCGGCTTTCTCGGCTTGCTTCAGAACTCTCATCAATGCGGTTTGTTTTGGTTTTCTGTTTGCCTCATTCTTTACTTTTGTGACTTTAAACTGTGCCTAATAAAACAGTGAAGTTAAGTTGAAGGCTTTACCAGACTAATATATGTTTTGGGTTTGGGGTTATTTTGAGAGACTACGGGTCATCACACCCCACAGTTCCCATCCACTTAACCAGCAGAAGACCTATTTTCTTCTGATCTGTCCTTTCTACAACTCAGTTCAGTTAGCTAAGGAAAAGGCAATCATCTGTTTTACCCAACACATTTTAAGAACTGTTCTGGAGTTAGCCTTTCCTACTTGGCTTTTTTATGCTTTCTCTTTCATTCTCCCTGTTTCATCCTTGCCTCCCCCTTCTGCTCTTCTTCAAAGGGAACATTTCAAAATATTATCACAGGCACTGAGCATTTTATACCTGTTAAATAGTTGACAGTATATAATTTTAATAGTGTTCAGAAGATTCTAACATTCCATTTTAGTTGTCCACGTGCCACCCAGAAGTGTTCCCTGCTTCAGAGAAAGATATAATTATGAGATGCCCTTGCTGCCTTTTTTTTCATCTTTCCTATCTTCTAGTGCAATTATTTGAAATTACTATATCAGACTACATCCTTAGATAATACTTATTCTCCATAAGAGCCAGAAATAACTACTTTCCAGCATGGAAACCCTTGAAACTTGCTCCTGGCTTTATACTTAGGACCAGCATAGACACTAGGGCCTCTGGGATTAGATAGTAAATACTGAAATTGTTTTTAAGACTAATGGTTTCAAATCTATAGTTTATGAAGACATGGATCTATTAATAATAGGGATTCTAAATGCTCCCTAATACCAGAATAAAAATTAAAGTATGTTTGTTTTTTTAATTGCCCAAGTCATATGAAATCACAAAATGATGTATGACTTTGGACTCAAATCTTATGAAATTTTGGCATTGTTGTACAAAGCATCAGAGATGGGAACAGTCATTCTGGAGTTTGGTGGCCTCCAGATATCATCCACACACACAACACACACACACATCTTGTGAGTTTTTGTAAATATTTTTGCCCATTTTATGTTTACAATCACCTAGAGAAATACATTTGCTATGGTGTCCAAAATATTCTTTTAATTTATATATTGGTGGTCTAATGGTCCACAAACAGGAAAAGAGTAAAAATCTCAAAGTAAAAGACTGGTCTCAATTTTCTTAATCTGTAAGATTAAAGGAAGGCAACCGTAGGTTTATGCAAATGTGTGGAACTTGAAGTACAGTTTTTAAAACATAGTGTTCTCAGCTACTGGTTGCATTTTAGCTTCCCTGACATAAAAGCTATAAGTAGGTTAAGCAGACCCAATTTTAATTCTTCATAGATTTATCAAAGTACATCAGTCTCATGACGTCCATTATCCACATATAATATTCCATTCATACTCAGACTGGCTTATTAAGTAGGGTACACACTAATTATAGAAAACTGATTATCTAGTTCTTTCTAGCAGAATGTCATTGAAGGTAAGGTCAGATCTTATAAAGAAACTATGGTAACAAAAACACATTATGTCTTTGGTTGACAATGTTGGAAAACAGCTGTTAAATGGAACGATAATACTAATAAAGACATAATATAATGTCTTCAGATACTTGCTTTCAATTTTTTCATAAAGTTAAATATCTCATAAAGGTAAAGGAGGGATTAAGATAAGCTATGCAGCTAAAAAAAGGCATATTCATGCAGTACTGTGTAACATTTTCAAGTTTGTTCCTCCTTGTTCGGTGATGGAACTGTCAAGGTCATGTTCTTTATTCTTTACACTCTGTTTATATTACAAGATTTTACTTCTACATAAATATATTTCAATCAATTCATATTTGAATTAGATTAACTTTCATGTAACAGAATAATTAAGGTGGGAGTGACCTTGGAGGTCTTCTAGTCCAGTGGTCGCCAACCGGTGGTTCACGAGAAAATTTTGGTGGACTGCAGAGAAATGTCCCCCCCAAAGCACCCCCCAAAGCAATTAATCCAGGCTGTGAGTGAATACAATGCTGTGTTCACATGGCCCACCCACCCACTGGCGCCCACCCACTGTCCGAGTGCAAACCTTACCTTCAGTAGAGCCACATGAGCTGGGAGGTAAGACCAATGGTGGGGGAGGGAAATCCGCCCCAGGGTGGATTGCTAACGTTGGTGGGAAAGTCGGTCCCATATTCCAGAGCTGCAGTAGTCACAGGATTTGACCTTTGGTCATCCCAAAGCAGCTCCTACATGGCAGGCTGATGCACCTGGGTGGTGAAGCTGCTTTGGGATGACCAAAGGACCAGTCCTGTGACTACTGAAGCTCTGGCCCATGGTGGGGCTGGAAATCTCAACCATAGGGGGTGTGTTGTGGTTCGCCGGCAGCAGGTGCGGATGGCTGAGGTCTCGGAGAGCAAGGACTCAGATGAGGGGCCTGAGTGTGATGCAGCCGGGAAGGTGGCACAGCGCAAGTGGACCGAAGCGACAATGGCTGGAAAGTGGAAGCTGCTGCAAATATACCGTGGCAAAGGCAGAATGATGATGCCACGCAAATGTGAGTAGCATTTGTTCTCCAAGTTAGAGGAGTGACATTCCTCGGCTTTCAAATGCTGGGAGAAGACTAGATGAGGCAGGGCTCACTGGCCTCCAAATTGGTTCCCAGCCGGCCTGGGGCAGCATTCAAATTAGGGGAGTGGAGGAGGGAGAGGCTTATAATGAAAACCATAGTGCTTCACTCTGAAGCCTTCTTCCTCAAAGTTAGCCCACCGTCTCTCTGTCAAGAATTTAGAGCTAAAACCCCACCTCTAAAGGCAAAGGGGACTCTCCCTCGCCTCCCTCCCACTTCTGTTATTTCAAACGCGGCTGGGGAATCCACATGTCCTTAGGAGTGGGACAGTGATCTTTTGAATTCCCAGTTCCCAGGTTGTGCATCAATATGGCTGGAAATCGGGGGCATTCAAACATTGCAGTCAGAGAGGTTTAATACCCTGTACTAGCAACACCATTCTGACATAGTCCATGTGCTAGCACTTGATACCTTGTAAAACAATATTACAAAACTGAGCTATTTTGCAAAGTGTTTAGCATAGATCTTGCCATCAATTTATTTTCATTGATTTCTTCAAATAGCTTTTATATATTGCTTTTAGTTTTTAATTTGTACCTTAGATATTTTTATATGTTTAATTTGATATAAAAAATAAATTAAATGCCTCTTCTTAAAAACCTCCAGTGTTGGAACTTCTACAACTTCATTCCATTGATTATTCTAACTGTATATAAGAAAAAATGGAACCTGCTTATGCAGATAAAGGAAATTCAATTAACTAATGGTAATCACTTCTAAAATCAGGCTGTTAGTAATTTCAACAGCCTGCAATCTTTCAAGTACTGTTGGAACTCAGTTTGCAGGATTACTTTTGATTGATTGATTATCTGCAATCAGATCAGTGTCATCTCTTAGTGACTAGATAGATTTTATTATCGATGATCTGTCCCTAACCACCTAGTCTTTTAGATCTTCCACTGGTGCACCCATTGCTACTGTAACTAAATCCATCTCCCTAGCTACTGGACTTTTTCTTTCTTTCTATCTTTCCCAGCATTAGACCCTTTTCCAAGAACTAAGTCTTCAAACAATGGGTCTGAAGTAGAATAATTTGAATCTGGTCATTTGAGAGAGAACTCAACTGTTGATTGGTTCAGTGATCTATTTCTTTGCTACTTATGATAAACTCAGGAGCCTTCTCCAAAACCAATGTTCAAAAGGGTCAAAACTCTTTCCATCCCGCTTCTTCCATATGGCCTGGGATTGGGTTACTTGTTCGTTGTTATCTACTGTCCTATTAAATGTGGCAGGAGAGGTATGCTCTCTATTAAGGCTCTCATCTGAAGAAAATTAGGTAGAAAATATTTTCTGTTGTAACATCTGTTCTATGGAACATCATTCTCCTGGAGTTTAGATTTGGTGGAACTCTGTTGGGCTTTTTAAATTCCTTGGTTACCTGGTTTGGGACTTAGTCTCTGGTAACTGAGTTTGTATCACGGTTGTGCTAACTGATAATTCTTGGCTGCTGCATAGTATAAGTAAGTTATTTAGCATTTTGTTAGGTTTTTATCTTATTTTTACTCATTGTTAGTTGCCCAGAATCATGGCATAGGCAATTTGATTGAACTGAGTGAATGAATCCAATTTGGACTTCCACTGCTTACATTACTATAATCTCTGTAAATAATGACATCTTAAGGCATCTTAATATCTTTTCCAAAACCTTCATTATAGACAGGACTTAGCTGTCTACTAAGTCCTAGATTAAGAGAATGATCTGATAGAGTTGGTACTAACTTAAATGCTTCGCATGTTATTCTCAGTTGGAAGGATATTCCTCACATAGAAATGTACCATAAAATCTGGAAGAGCATTGTTAATGCTATATAAATCAAAACATAAGTGACACTAATAGATAACTTTAAAATTATCTGATTTTTTAAAATAAAAGGAACAAAATACAAGAGTCGAGAAATGTTGGATAAAGAATTTTTTCTTATTCTGGTTTTAATATAAACTCAATTATTAATTTCACATTTTACAATTTAAACATAACACATTGTCCCTGAAATAGAGAGAAAAGCTGCACTCAATTTTTGGCTAGATTACACATTGATATGCTAACTGATACTTTCTTCAAGATCAGGGTTGTCAAACTCAAGGCCTGGGGGCCAGATCCAGCCAGCAGGATGTTTAGATCTTGCCTGTGGGGCCTGGAAACGGAGAAGACTGGCCCATGGGGCCTTGCCAGCGAAAACAGAGCTCAAGAGGGCTGCATCTGATCCTCCGAAGCTATTTTCACTAGCAGAAGGTTGCAGGCCACCACAGCAAAAAATGTAGCTCATGAGGGCCATGAGCAGCACTTCCCAGCTCCATTTTTGCTGGTAGAGGATTGCAGGAGGCCATTGCAACAAAAATGGAGGTCAGGAGCTCATTTTTACTGGCAGAGCACTTGGGACACCACGGGTGCCCCAACCTGAATGATGTCAACCTGACCACTCCCACCCTGCCCACTCTGGCCCCCAAGGTCAAACACAACCCTGATACACCCTCAGTGAAATAGAGGTTGACAGCCCTGTTCTAGATGGAATTTAATTTAATCAATGGCGTCAAATTAAAATCGCTTTGGAAATAGAGAATAGGTTTGAATGTATATTTATTGGATTCCAGTCAAAAGACTGGAATACTCTTGATTATTAATATAAGATACAGAGAAAAAAAAGTTGCCCCATTAATGTCACAGCAGCAGAATGGATAATCCTACTAACTTCAAATGTTATACATGGGAGATCTTAACATGAGTCAGATACAAGCCACTATAGCAATGATAGAAGCACAGAATAAGTGGTTTCAAAAAACAGGGGTATAAAATATGAGTATCTAAACCTTAATCAGCAGGTAACTGGAAAGAACTATCAAACGTTAAGTACATCTATAGATCACCTTTTCTTCTTTCTTTTTTGCTATAAGCTTTTGATTAGAGGGCAGAAGAGAAATTAACATGAGCTTAAATCTCTTTTATTTCAAATCATGGTTACACAGCCAAGCTCAACTGTTTTCTAAATAACCTATTTTAATATACACATCCTGCTCCAATAGATTAATGCTAAGATGAAACTGTGTGTTGCTACTAAAGCATTATAAAAATGGACATTACAGTACAGATTTAAAAGGTCAAACAGACTTTAAAAGTGTTTACCTTAAGCTTTACAGTACTAAGAGATTTTGTTTTAGAGATTTTTAGGTATGTACATTCCGTGAACTTTAACATCTCAAAGTGTTGCTTAGCAACCCAAGCATCAATGTACTCTAAATTACCCATTTTAAAAGATATATTACTAAGGATCTGAGGATAGATCAGTGTTATAATTTCTTCCAGAACAGGTTTTTAAACAACGAAGTTTGCCCATCACACTTTTGATATTAAATGACACAAGCTGTCATTGCATTGTTATATTATTAAAGGGATTGTTACAAGTGCTCTATTAACTAAGTTAACCTTTGAAGATTTTCCCCAAATAAATATACATACTTCCAATTATAAATAAAAGAGAGGTATAACTAAAAAAGAGTGATTATATATAAAGTAATCTAATATTACTTAATGTGATAATCTTGATTTCTCATCTTCCAAATGAAGCTTTCATATAGGAGACCAAATCTTGTAAATTAGCTCCTGATTTATTTTAGACTACACTTAAGGCACTAATATATTATTACTAAGATCAGTTTCCTGATGAAAACATATGACCTACAGTATATATGTAGGGATGGGATGGGGGGGATGAATTTTCTCTTCAAATTAAGATGCTACTATACTGTGTTCACAGGGTATAGAAGTCAAACAAATCTTCCCCGATAAACCATGACACTCAAATCACATTCTCAGTGGTGCAACAGTCAACATGAGAGTTGTTAGTGTACTGTTAATATTTTTAACAGTACATAGCCTTATATGGAAAAACTATAATGTTATCTTCAAATTCACATTTCATGTGCAGAACAGTATTTCTTGGGACATAAAAAAAATAAGTCCAAGTTGAACAGCCCATGTTAAAAGATTTGTTCTACGAACCCATATCAGCACAATTTGTCATATCACTTGTTGGAAACATCCTGCCCAGTCCAGAGGTAAAGGGCCTTTAATAGGTGCCTTGTCCATGAATTTGTTTAGTCTTCTAATCTATAATAATCGAAGTGGCCATTATCACATCTTGCCAATGTAATTTCCACAAGTTAATTAGGATGCATCGTCTGAATAAATTATTTGTTTTATTTGTTATTAGTTTCAACTTTCCTCCTTCTACTTTATATCCCTCAATTCTTATCTCTTTTCTATTGTCTTTTTTTTTTTTGAAGCTAAGGCTTCTTTCTTTCTTTTTATGTACACTGAGAGCATATGCACCAAAGACAAATTGCTTGGCCAATAAAGAATTCTATTCTATTCATAGGAAACTAATAATTTTGGTTGCCTTTTTCTGCATTTCTTCCAATTCTATTGCACCTTTCAAATATGACAACCAGAACTGTACAGTACTTCAGATGAGGATACACCATAGATTTGTATAAAGGCATTACAATGTCAAAAAAAAATATTAACGCTACTTCCTACTGTTTCTTAGTACACAATGTGCCTTTGTCATGGCTGTTAGCCAGATATTCATTGTACTATATACTATGACTCCAAGATCTTTTTTCCTGATTAGTAATAGATAGTACCATCAAGATCCATATGTACTTAGAAGTTAAGGCCCTGTCACATTGGCCGACGGATGCAAAACGTATGTAAAAAGGACACAGCGGACGAGAAAATGTTCCATCC
>BLBF01000003.1:25569372-25580538 GCA_015471245.1 Laticauda colubrina | reverse complement strand
TTTCTTTCTTTCTTTCTTTCTTTCTTTCTTTCTTTCTTTCTTTCTTTCTTTCTTTCTTTCTTTCTTTCTTTCTCTTTTTTACTTTTTCTTTATCTCTCTCTTTTCTTCCTTCCTTCCTTTCCTTTCATTTCTATACCCATGCATCTCAGTAAATGACTCCAGGCAGCATATACATCAGTGATCCACAGACATTATTAGTTCCAGTGCCCCAGCTTTCCCAGCTACTACAACATTTATGTCCTTTTCAAATGTTGAGGACATAGGCCGTTTTCACTGTCTTTTTGTTTTCTTTTCATTTCGTGACTGACATGACCACTCATTAACCCACTTCTGATATTAATCATACCTCTTATAGAAGATCCTATAATACTTATATCCTTTTACCTGAGATATTGCCCAGTACCTGCCAGTTTTCCTCTAGGGATCAGTTTAAAAGCTGCTATTAAATGTGAAAACTGCCTCTTTTTAACAAGTTCAGCTTGTCCCCAGTATTCAACAGATCTAAACTTTTTCATCTGGCATCGCCATTATATCTACATTCCAAGGATGCTGATGTTCAAACTATCTAGCTGGCCCTATCTATGCATGACAAGATAGCATTTCTGAAAATGCTACCTTAACAGTCTGTCACGGTGTTATGGAGTTTTTTTCAAATTAGAGGCATATTTTGCTCTGAAAAAGTGGAAATTGATAAAGAAAAACATGACGATGGAGGCTTTTATGCTTTTTATTTTATTATTTACAGGGAGACCTGTTTACAAGTAATTCACAACATATCCTAATGTCCACCTAGTCCCAGAGATGACATGTCCCTTTAGCTCTCCTACTAGCTGCTTTGTTTTTAATCTCCCTTTTTACCAAAACAAAAAACAAAAAACCCACCCCTTCCCATTTCAATCCTGGACTTTTGATGTGCTTACCACGGTTTGACCTTATCTTGGAATTGTTCAGCTTAACCCTACTACTTCCCTGTTGGGGAATAACATCTCCCATGATCTTTTGCCCAGTTCTTTCCCAGAGACCAGGATTTTAGGCCCCTGTCACACTGCACCAACGGATGCAAAGAGGAAGTAAAACGGACAAAAAAGCTTGCCATCCGTTCGAAAACGCGATGTACTCACTGCCTCCGTTTTGCTTTCTCTCTATCCGTCCAGCATCCGTTTATGGACGTTTCATCCGCTCCAAAAGTTTTAGGCTGCTTAAAACTTTTGCGTGGAAAATGTATCCAGTTCGTCCGTTCTGCATCCGCTACGCATCCGCTACGCATCCGCTATATCCGCTAGGCATCCACTGCAAATCCGCGCAACTCTCATCCGCACGGACGCAGGAAGGAAGCAGAACGGACGCAGAACGGATGCAGAACGGAAACAAAGCATTTAAAACGAAAAAAATGTTCGCAGAGGGGACCTATCTCGGATATTAAGGATGGCTAGAGGATGCCTAGAAGATGCCTAGAGGATGCCTAGCGGAAAACCTACACTGCCTATAAAAAGGGGGAGCAACTCGTCTGCATCGCACTTTCAGACCAGAAGACCAGCGGTGCAGACCTCTGCAGCCTTCATCTGACTCTTGCTCTTCCACAGCATCCAGTCATGTCTGCCGTGGATTGCGACAAAATCCTTTTGGCAGCCAACATCCTTCTGCAACACTGCGAAACCATCTACAGTCTCTGTGAACAGTACTACGGGAAGAAAAGGAGGCACCCAAAAAAAGTCTGGCTCCGAAGATGGTTCACCAGAAGAGCGCAGTACGTACTTTACGACAAGCTGATGGTGGAGCTCAGGAGCGAAGACCCTCGGGCGTTCCAGAACTTCATGAGGATACCTCCAGCCATGTTTGACGAAGTTGTGCAGCGCCTGACACCCAGGTTGACCAAGACAAACACCAACTTCCGGCCCAGTCTGGAACCTGGGCTCAAGGTGGCACTCACTCTGCGCCACCTGGCCTCAGGGACCACCTACAGGAGCATGCAGTACGTCTGAAGGGTGCCACTCAGCACCATCAGCTTTGTTGTCAGAGAAGTGGTGCAGGCCATCATCGAAGAATACAAGGAGGAGTTCCTCCAGTGCCCCTCCACTGAAGAAGGATGGAAGAAAGTTGCAGAGTAGTGGTATCAGAAGTGGAACTTCCCACACACCGTTGGAGCCATCGATGGCAAGCACGAGGCCTGCAAAGCTCCAGCAAGTCGGGGTCCACTTATCAGAACTACAAGGGTTTCTTCAGCATCATCCTCTTCGCCATGGCCGATGCTGACTACAAGTTCATGTACATCGATGTTTCAGGCTACGGCTCATCTTCAGATGTCCAGGTATACAACGACAGTCACCTCAAGGAGGGGCTGGAAAGCAACCTCATGGTGGGCTTCCCAGATCCAGATCCGCTGCCCAATGACACGCAAGATGTGCCCTACTTCGTCGTGGGAAATGACGCCTTCTCCCTCACAACCTACCTCATGAAGCCCTACACCTCCAGATGCCTCACCCGTGAAGAGAGGATCTTCAACTACAGGCTGTCCAGGGCAAGGCGGGTGGTGGAGAACGTCTTTGGCATCCTGGCCAACAGGTTCCAGGTACTTCTCACCACCATGCAGCATCACCCAGGGACTGTGAGGAGCATCGTGGAAGCTTGCTGCATCCTGCACAATCTCATGCTCACCCGCTACCCAGTCTTGCAGAACAGGCTCGTGGACATCCAGCAAGGCAATGGGGACATGGAGCCTGGGGAATGGAGGCAAGGGCGAAACCTGATTGATACTGAGGATGTGCAAGGGCCCAACGGAGCCTCACGTGAGGCGAAGAAGCAGCGCAACCTCCTGAAACACTGGTGCAACTCCCCAGCTGGAGTGGCAAGACAGGATGGTAGATGCTTAATGGATGCTTCCTTCAGTCTGTCTCATCACACGGATGAGATTGGGCCATGTATGTTGAGTGGCCCGACAATGAACAGGGCATTTAATAAAGAGTTGTGTTTGTGTTGACATGTGTGGATGATTATTACATTATTATTGATAATAAAGGGCCATAGGTGTGGCACCTGGGAGGGTGGACCATCCCGTCCCACTATGCTTGCACTGGAGGTTTATCTATCCCACAGCTATTACCCATCCCATAGGTATCCCAGCCAATCCCACAGGTATCCCTTCCCATCCCACAGCTATCTTAACCCATCCCACAGGTATCCCTTCCCATCCCACAGCTATCTTAACCCATCCCACAAGCATGCAAAGGCTAAATCATTTCTAAAAGTTTCCATGTAGACTTTATAGAAAAAATTTATGAAGCAAGTGTGTGAAACAAAGATAAACTTTATTAATAACAAGCTGTAAAATAAACATGACCCAAGTCAAGTGTCCAAATATCCAGGCAGCCAGTCTCTGGCACTCCTCTTGGTCACTCGGAGGTGTGTGCCCAGGCTAAGATGTTAGGGAGCAGGTGCTGTGGAGGTGGGTGCTGCTGCAGTGCTGGTCTGAGGTGTTATTGGAGTGCCTAGCCCCGAGAGGACAACAGGGGATGGTGTGTTGAGGAAGGTGTCGGACAGCTGGCTCAGCCCCGTGATGCTGAGAGGTCCTTCCTCCGTGCCATGGGGTGTCAGCCCCAGTACTGAGGACAGATGTACTGAGGCCGGGCTTGGCTGTGGGATGGAGGAAGGAGCAGTGTAGTGGGGCTGTCCGGTCTGCAGCGGGGTGAGGACTGTCGAGGTTGGCATCGGTGGCATCATTGGAACCGGTGGCAGCAGTGTCGCCCGATGACTCTGTGCCTGCATCTGTAAGGGCTGCTGTCTGTGCTTCTGGACCTCCGGGTAGCTGTAGCCCTGGTAGGTGAGGGGGTGTGGGAAGCCTTGGTATGGGAGGGACATCATCTGGGGTGGAGAAGCAGACCTGGACTGGGTGGGAGCAGGTGCCTCTGGGTCTGGAGGGTTGTGAAGCAGCGTGGTGATCCTCTCCTTCACCACCTGGTACTGGGGATCCGCCATCTCCTTGAGGGTTTGGTTCACATAATTGAGGAAGGGCTTGCGGTTGGAGGATGAGGATTCGATGGGGACCAGCTGAGAGAGGAGACCTATGCTGGTGCGGATGGTGTCCCTGATCTCCACCAGGACCTTGTGGCTCTGCCCCTCCTGCGGTCCGGCTCTCTGCCTTACTGTGGTGGCGGAGGTGTGGGTGGATGCGGCTTCGGCAGCGGTGGACTCGATGTCTCCTTTCTCTCACCGCACCAGGGAGTCCTCATCGCTCTCCACCATGCTTTCATACCTGCCCGGGGGTTCTCCGCCGTGGCACGCTCCACAGAAACCTGCCTGGAGACAGGGACGGACTCTCGGCCGGAAGAGGACTGGGTCTCAGCAGGCTGCCGGAGAGAGAGGGTAGAGATTTGGGCTCCTGGTGCTCCTCGGTGGCGGACCTCACCCTCCAGGAAGCTGCACTTGGCCATGACATAGTTCTCTCTGTCCGTCAGCTTAACCCTGGCCTGGCCAGATTTTTTGCGGTGCAGCTTCCCGTACCAGGTGTGCATGTGCTTTCACCAGCCGAGGAGCACCTCCGAAGTGTAGCCCAGACTCTCCGCCCTCTCTCTCCAAGCAGCCTGCTTCCGCTTGGTGTCCCTGTACAGCCGGTGTCCCTTCCGCCACAGATAGTCGTTCTCTCTCAGCCACTCCAGCACCTCATCCTCGTGCGCTTCCTCGATGTAGTACTGCCTCCTCTCCCGTTGTTGCATACGCCTCTTCCTCCCTTTGGCAGGACTAGATGGGCCCTCATCAGAGTGGCTTCCAGGTTGTAGGGGCTGCTCCTCCACACCAACAGCAGCAGCAGCAGCAGCAGCATCACCAGCAGGATCATAATCATCATCATCATCATCAGCATAATCACCAACAGGATCATAAGCAGCAGCAGCAGCAGCAGCAGCAATACCAGGATGAGCAGCAGCAGAGTAAGCACCAGCAGCAGGGTCAGCAAGACCAGGAACACAAGCAGAACAAGCAGGACCAGCAGGGCCAGCAGGACCAGAAGCAGCTTCAGCAGAGTACGCAGCAGAAGCAGAAGCTCCAGCAACAGAAGAACGAGCCCAAGCAGCAGAAGCCCCAGCAGAAGCAGAGTCAGGGACATGGGGCAGGAGGGTGGTCCTTTCCCTCTTGCTAGGGATGGCGGCAGGTTGCTGAGACTTTCACTTCTTCCCCATGGTTGTGGGATTGCTGGCTGGCAGGGAGGCCTGGCAGGAAGGCTGGCAGGAAGGCTGGCAGGAAGCCTGTTAGGAAGCCTGTTAGGAAGCCTGTTAGGAAGCCTGGCAGGAATGCTGGCAGGAAGGTAGGCACCAAGACTGGCAGACAGACTGGCTGGCAGGGAGGCTGGAAGGCAGGCTGGCAGCAAGGCTGGCAGGGAGGCTGGAAGGCAGGCTGGCAGCAAGGCTGGAAGGGAGGCTGGAAGGCAGGCTAGCAGCAAGGCTGTCAGGGAGGCTGCCCAGGAGGCTTGGAGGCAGGCTGGGAGGCAGGCTTGGAGGCAGGCTGGCAGCAAGGCTTGCAGGCAGACATGCAGGCAAGGAACTCGAAGTGTCCAGCAGCAGGTCTTTCCTCGGAATGCTGGCCACGTGCGAGCTGCTTCCCTTTATATCCGCGGGGCTTGCGCAATGCATCCCCCCCGCATGCGCAATTAACGCCAGGCATCCGTTAGGCTTCCGCTGTGCATCCGCTAGGCTTCCGCTGTGCATCCGTTCTGCATCCGCTTTTTCCTTTCCATGTCCGCTTTGCTGAGCCCCCCCCGAAGCCTAGCAGACGCGCCATCCGCTTCCATCCGCTGTGCTTCTGTTCCGTATCCGCTTTGCATCCGCCCTGCGTCCTCCCGGAATCCGTGTTGTCCGCTCCAATTATGCAAATTTTCACCCCTTTTGAGCGCGGATACAACGGATGTAACATTTTTCTCTTCCATTGTGTCCTTTTTGCATCCGTTGGGCAGTGTAACACGGCCTTTACCACCAATAGCAGATTCCCTTCTTGGGTGAAGCTGCCACCTGCAGCCAGCCAGGCTCCTCCTTTCTTTCCTGGGTCTTTGGTAGAGCTATGGTTCCTCTGGGTCCTCATTTCCCTCCTTCCAGTCACCCACTTAGACAACAAACAATAGCAATAGCACTTTGACTTATATATACAGCTTGACAGTGCTTTACAGACCTTTATAAGTGGCTTTACTGTCAGCATACTGCCCCCAATAATCTGGGTCTTCATTTTACCAACCCTCAGGAAGGCTGAATCAATCTTAAGCCTGGTGAGATTCAACTGCCAAACAGCAGGCAGCCTGCAGTACTGCACTCTAACCACAGCATCACCATGGCTCTCCACAGCAACTATTCCATACATTTAATTTTTCTCTTCAGCTTTTGTCTGCAGCCACTCAGTACAGGTTTTTTTCTCTCCTCTCCAATTTTTAGTCAGACTCATAGTATGTCCTCCAGCAATTGAGGAGAAGGCTATTCTACCCACTCCACAGGACTTTGTCCTCAACACCTATATATCAGGCTAAGTCAATGGGACTGGTGTCTCAACATTTCACCCCACCAGTTCTGGTTAGAGCCAGATCATCTTATCAGCCCTTGTGATTGCACAACTACCATTGCAAGCCAAAAGTGACCTGCTTCTTTTTCCCTTTTTACTTGCTCCAATAGATGTCTGACATGGCTGCTGTTCTACTGGTGTGCTCCAATAGGTGACTCACGCCAGCAGAATAGCAGCCATATCGGGTCATTAAAACCCATATGTCACATAGTCTTGAACTTCCTTCTGCTAACTAGCAGCCTAGATGTGGTTTCCAGAATTGATTGTCTAGATTTCTCAATGTCACTGATGCTAGCATGGACCCCTGGCATCCACAATTTCATAGTAGCCTACAAACACACACAAACTAATCTATCTGCATTTTTAATTGTTGAATCAAATGCCTGAATCACAAGATGGGTGGCAAATAAATTTGATAAATACAATAAATAAAAATAATTCATCAACAACCAAAAGCACTTTATTCCCTTGAGAACTCTCTTTCATACATGATATGAGCTTATCATCCAAGGACTAGATACCTCCTATGACAACATCTCTATTATCCTGAAAGGTTCTTCTTCTCCAAGATCTTCATTCTCCATTGTAGCAGAGGAGTTATCATTCTGAGAATCAGGCAAAGCTATCACATTTCATTCTCTACTTTGTATCATCTCTAGTGAAGCCAATCTTGGGTTAAAGAGAGCAGATTTGCTTCCTGACAGCCAGAAGCTCATAGTACTGAGCACAAACACATAAGCTATGCCAAACAGGCAGAGAGTTGTACATTTTGCACTTTATGCTAAGAACAGGAAATCATCTCCCCCCATATCGACTTTCTGCCTTTGGATTATTTATTGTTAATAAACGTGTGTTCTTCTTTAGAGATGGATTTAAGAGACAATTTTTGTTAAGCTCCAGAAATCAAGACAGACACCCAGTGATTCTTCCAAGCATATTTTTTTTTGTTCTAAACCTAGAGACGAAATCTTGCCAAACTAAAATAGACGATTACCTACATGATGCTACATTCTGGGAACCATTAGGGAGGGGCTGTCTTCACTCACTTTCTCTCACACAAACAATCTGCCTCTTATTCCTCTGGAATGTGCTCCCTCCCTCCTGGGAATCTATATTATACTTCTTCACCACAGTTTCACATTATATTTCATGTAATATACCAGGCGCCTCAGTAATTAAACTTGACAGGTGAAACAGGCAGTCAGTGTATCTTTTCTCCTGCTACCTTCCCTTGCAAAAGCCTCTGATCGGGGCTGTCCTCTAATTCACCTGCTTTAGTCCTGAGTTTTAAACAACATCTCTTCTTTCCAAAGATTGTTGGCTAGGATCAGAGTTAAATACAATGGTGGGATTCAATTTTTTTTTACTCCCGGTTCTGTGGGCATGGCTTGCTGGGCGTGGCATGGCTTGGTGGTTGTGGCTTGGTGGGCATGGCAAGGAAAGGATAATGTAAAATTTCCATTCTTACCCCCATTCCAGGGGAAGGATACTGTAAAATCTCCATTCCCTTCCCACTCCTGGGGGAAGGTTACCACCAGTTCTCCGAACTACTCAAAATTTTTGTTACCGGTTCTCCAGAACTGGTCAGAACCTGCTGAATACCACCCTTGGTTAAATAGTATAATTTCCTAACATTTTCAGTGGAAAACACATGTATGATTATTTTTTTTTAAAAAAGGACCCAATGTACTTCAAACAAAAACGAATTGAAAATGCTTCATCCATTTCTATGACACAGTTCTGCCTATTGTGTCCTCACTATATTCCAGCTGCATTTCAAATAACTGTCCTATTTACAACATTCTTGAATTATTAAAATGATTAAATATTCAATACAACTCCATACCATACAATATACCATTGTATATTTATAATATCAGATATTATAAGCCAGACTTTATTAATATCGCATTGATCTTCATAATGTGGATGTGGATCCTTCTAGGCTTTTAATAAATTTTTATGTATGCTTAATGTCTGAATGAACATCTCAAAAGGTAGCAGCTAAGTTTAGTGGGTCATTGGTCTCTGAGCTTGCTTGTTTTCTTGCAGACATTTCATTACCCAAACTAGGTGACATGATCAGACTAGCACTGTTTTTGTTACCTAGTTTGGGTCATGAAAGATCTGCCAGAAAATAAGCAAGCTCAAAGAGCACCAAGGACCCTCATGTCAACTCTGAACTACAAATATTCTCTTTATTATTAATACTCAGATAGGACCAGCAAATCGTACCAGGATTCAAGGCTAGGCTGGGACATAACAGCAGTATTTCAGAAGACAGTAATTCCACCAATAATTCCACCAAATAAACATTATATGAAATCACCAGGAATCAAGCTCAAAATAATTGAGAACTTCATTATTTTGTTTGGAAAGAAAGCTAAGGAACAATTATAAAACAGTAATAATATAATGGTATGAAAATCACAGGTGTAGGACTTCTATAATTATTTTGCATGCCAAATTTCATCATTTCTTATCAGAATTAGACATCTAAACCATATTGCCTATTAAGAATGACTATGTAACATGATTTGCAAAACCAAGAAGTTATCAATCTGTTTTTCCTTTCTTAGGGAACCTTCTCATAATACTGTGACTTCAAAACTGTTTTCGTTATTTTTTTCCCCATGGAATGTTTGGTTTCTGTTTGTCATTTCATTTTTTTTCCACTGTTAAAATGGCAATATTTATTTTCCTAACTAGGTTCATATGCTTCTCCAATTATTAACTGATTTGAATGATTTACACTCTATGATAGGATTAAAACTTATTTACAGTAACAATTTAATCAGTTATATAGGCTGTGAAAGACAACCAAATAAGCAAAGGCAGAACATTCTTCCTAGAGAATGGATATTTACTGTTGCAAAGATGAGTTTTCACACCTTGAAAAGAGACCCCTTCTTGGTTGTAACTCAATAAATTGAGTTACATTAAAAAGAGATCCCTTCTTGGTTGTAACTCAATAAACTGCACAACAATGACAATAAGAATAATCTGATGTCTATGCCTTTACTAAAAGTGCAAATGTAGCAAACATTGAGGAATTATGGGAAATACAGAAAAAAGATAGGAAAAGGACCACCAGCTATAAGATAAATGAGCTTGGTTATAGTGGTGCTGTGTGCACCATTGATAGACTTGAAAAGAACAAGTCAGGGCTGGATGGTCATGAAGGAAAATTTATCCAGGTGGTCGCCAGGAATGCAAAACTATTTGATGATACATAACCAATCTATAGCAAGTTTCAAGAATTGCTAAGTGCATTACCCAGAAAAGATGTAGTATCTGGAACATTAAAATTAAAGAAAGAGGAGAACCTGGAAAATTGAACTGGGCAAGCACAATTATGCAGAGTTAATAAAGATATATTTGGAATATATTTGGATATATATATCTTTGTCCATTGTCAACATCTGATTCAATGAATGTAAATGCATACTGTACATCTGGAGATCACCATATGGACAACATTGGAATCAAATTGACTACGAGAAACAAAAGTGGAGTGGAAAGCCATCCAGCCAACCAAAATACTTCCAGGTGCAGCAAAACAAACCATGAATTATGGGTACAGTATATAGGCATTAGATTTTAAAAGAATCATTGGTATACTAACAGAACTTTACATGGAGGATATACTGTCAGACTGTAAGCTTAATATAAGATACAGAATCAATACTTTTAACTCTAGCAAAAGAGAATCTGTAGGGACAGGTGAAGAGAAAGAATAAATGAACCAAGCAGAACAAAATGGTAAAAAAAGAAATCCAAACAGCTTGAAACCAAGAAAGAAGAGTGGATGAAAGACATAGTCAAACAGGAAGTATAATAATTGAATGTAAGCTTTTCAGTAAAAAGGGACAAAATATTAACTGAAAATATCAACAGAGAAAAATAACAAGAGAGGGAAAATCACAAAGACATTTAAAGATAAGGTTATTCAAGAATAGTACTGGCAGAAATCTGAAAGAAGCAATGAAATTACATGAACACACACAAAAACTATAGGAATATAGAAACTATTTATAAAAGGGATTGTGCAATAAATGAAATATTTGTAGAGAGAAAATATTTTCTGAACCTGATTCTCTTTGAAGCAATAAACCAGCTGTCGAGCAAAAATGCCCCAAGCACAGATGAAATACCAGTGATAGTAGATACATAGGAAGAAAAGGGAACAGGAAGGGAGGAGAGAAGAGAAGAGAAGAGGAGAGGAGAGGAGAGGAGAGGAGAGGAGAGGAGAGGAGAGGAGAGGAGAGGAGAGGAGAGAAGAGAAGAGAAGAGAAGAGAAGAGAAGAGAAGAGAAGAGAAGAGAGAAATGCTAAATAAAAGTGCTGCTTGTGACTCAGTTTCTCTCATGACTTTTTTATCTGGTTTGAATTATGACAGAATGGTGTATAAGATGAACCCCAGAAGGGAAACTGAAGCTAAACCTAAGTCAGGTGCATTTCTATTCTGAGTGTGGTGATTATGTGCTGAAGTATCACTTTGGGAACCACATTTCCAAAAAAAGTAACAAATTAGAACAGATCAGAAGATGGCAATGATGACAATATATATGCATGCTGTTTAGCTTCCTTCGGGTATTATCCCACGTCATTGTAGTTCTGTTAAAGTTGTAGC